>CM060920.1:782024185-783224185 GCA_030737875.1 Allium sativum | reverse complement strand
TGAATACCGACAACCCCTTTGCACACGTCCCGCAGCAAAGCCCAACTCATGAAGTGAACTCATTGGTTCCCAACTGGATCCTGAGCTCTAACTTCCATTTGGACTACCTTTGCATCTCGGGTTATTGGTCATCACCAGATCGGTTCATATCCCCTCTTAGCCATCAGTTCGGTTTGGTCTCCAGCTCCCTATCATCACACGGTTCGGCCTTCAATACCCCACACTGGGTCGGATCAGAATACCCACGCGGATCGGGTCATGGAAACCCTATCGGATCGGGTCATGGAAACCCTATCGGATCGGGTCATGCCCCATGGCTCGTGGCGCTCCCCTTCGGTCGTGATGCTCTTTTCCCTTCAGAACTTCGATTCGGATCGTGAGCTTCTGGTTCGCGGGGGTCCTTCAGATGGGAAGGTCGGATTGTGGACCATCTTCAATTCAGGGCGTGGCACTGCATCGGTTCGGGTTCGTGGTCACCATCCATGGACGGATCGGTTCGGATGGGCTACCCACGATCGGGTCGGGTCGGACTACACAATCCGGTCCGGTTTCCTACATTTTCCTGCAACTTCCAACGGCAGTTTATACGCATCTCGACGGCGTTTTCGACCATTCTAACTATTCTAAACAATAACCAAGCATACCATACAGTCATAGCAACACATAGAAGTGACCTCAAACACCAAAACATCAATATGATAGGTTGAATGGATCAAACATAGCCAAAACCCTATATTTTCCCTTAAGCATGTTCAAACATAATTAATGATAGGATTAACAAAACTTAACCAAATCTTCTAACAGAGGTCTAAAACAATATTTCAGAATTTTAGAATATTTTTCCAGGTTTTAATCATGCATAAATTCGCTAATTATCACTAATCACCCCTTAATCCCCTAAATTCCGGGATTAGAAAAATTAGTCGAAATTAACCCAAATTCATATCAGAGGCATAAAATGATGTTTTAGAATTTTAGGAATTTTTATAGATTTTTCTGAGCCATAATTTCGCTAATTTTCGCTAATTACCATAACTGGCCATAATTAGTGAAAAAGCAAGCTAATCACTCACCTTTGCCACAAAGTAAACTATAGATCTGAAATAATATCTGATTTGGATCTAATCTCTATGTGTTCCAGCAGCTCTATCCTAATCCTTATGCTAATCCGCCTTGATTTGATGTAGATTAGGTTAATATGTGATTAGAGATGACAAAAAGGTGTTTTGGAGTGTTTTAGAAGATGGAGACCATTGCTAGAGCTTAAGGAAGGTTTGTGGCGGCTGAGAAAACTGAAATGAAATGATTTTCCTAACCCTTTCAGTCCTCTCATAACCCTAATCCCGAAATGGGTTATGGGCCAAGCTGCTAATCACCCGGTTAAGCCCATTTGAGCTGTTTTTCACCTTCTAAACCTTAATTCAGCCATATCTCCCAAACGGTAAGTCCGTTTGGCCATTATGACCACCCTACGGAAAGGTAAACCATCAAACGAATCTAATGCAAGTGGTTTCAGGTCAAAACTCCTTACCAATCAAAAGTTATGTCCAAAACAGTATCGACTAGGGGCAAAATGGTCATTTAAAAATCGGCAAAAATCGTGAACATGGGAAATGACCCCAATAGCCGTCTCCCAAAGTTACATGACCACACGACTTCATACGAAAAAGAAATAAATATTCTACGATCCTAGATACGTAGAATGCGGGTTGTTACATTCTCCCCCCTTAAGAAATATCGTCCCTGAAATTCCTTAGCCCAAAACATACAAAGGATCCCGCATGCTTACCAACCATATACAACAATCAAACATGCAGAACAAACATAACCATTCTGCCCTAACATGCGGTTTACTAACAAGGGAAGAATCACCGCCGCTAAAATCTCATCAGGCAAAGAGCTTTGGATACGGCTTTCTTATGTCATTCTCTACTTCCCAAGTACAGTCGTTCTCTTGCCGTTGATTCCCATTTCTACCCTAGAGGTAACTTCTAATAAGTTGGGATCGTCCCTCTAACTGGAACCGATCCACTTAATCAAGATCGATCTAATCGTCAAGCTTACTAGCGTTTCTGAATCCAATTCACACTTAGGTCTGAAGTCATATCCCGTGATATACTCTAGTTGCTTCCATTCCAGAAAAATAGCCTCTAAACTGGCATGTCTCTTACTCAATGCATCAGCTATCGCACCCAGTCCGATACTATGGCATTCGTCTATACTGTCTTTTCTTAGGTAATCCAACCTTATACGCCAAAATTTCAACTACATTCCAAATGTCCTTTCAAGTCCAACTTGAGTCCTTACATTCGTATTGCATGTCCAACGTACATTCACTTCCTAGAGGTAGACTAGACCCATCCAATGACCCTAGGCTCTACACCTATATCCGTACTGTACGTCTAACGTACATTCACCTTCTAAAGGTGAACTAGACTCATCCAATGAACCTAGGTACCCTACCCATATTCGTACTGCACGTCCAATGTACATTCACCTTCTAAAGGTGAACTAGACTCATCCAATGAATCTAGGTACTCTACCTATATCCGTACTGTACGTCCAATGTACATTCACCTTCCAAAGGTGAACTAGACTCATCCAATGAATCTAGGTACTCTACCTATGAGTCCAAGTCCAACTGAAACTCCTATATCCGTTGAATCTCCAAGACAACGGACGCTCCACAATGCCCAACATACTTCAAGTCTAACGTAAAGTATCTTACACCTGTCATATCACCATGATCAACGAACTTATCTATTTCCATTCAACAGGATCCTACAGGTGATACTCAAGAGAAGAAAGGTAAGAACAAACACAACAACCATAGCATCCATCAAATAAATCCTGTCTATCACCTGCTAAAGCCATGAATACGTCGACACCTACATGACTGGTCTAACCAATCCCAATATGTCGATTCTTGTATGTCTGGTCCAACCAACATCAAGAACCAATGGAAGCCCAGCCTCCAGACGGACTACCGTACGTCCAACGCACGTTTATCCTCCAAGGATAACTAGATCACGTCCAACGGATCCAAGGTAACGGGCGTCCCCAGATACCCCTGCTTTTAGTCCGCCTGAAAACACTCGAGTCCCACCCAAGTCTATTTATTATCATGCTGCCCTCTCGAGTCCAACTCGAGTCAATCCAATTCCTTGCAGCCTTCTCAAGTCCAATTCGAGTCAATCTATTATCCATAAACTGAGACCCAGTCTTGAGTATCCATTACCTACCAACCCTAGTCCAACATGAGTCGTCCCCCTATTCGTTGCAGCTCCTAGATCAACGAATACATATTTTCTTTTATGAGTTCAAGTCCAACTTGAATCGTCCTAACCTTCGTTGCAGCTTCCATGATCAACGAACACATCCTATTCTTTCAAAAAGAACATCAACATAGGGTCCTAAACAATCCATTACTTTGCATCTTTCTCGAGTCCCAGTCGAGCCATCTCATAACCCTATCGAGTCTAACTCGGGGTAGTCTATACCATTGAATAGTCTTATCCTATCACAACTGCCCATCACTCTTCCAGTAAACCAAGATATCATCCAATGAAAATCACAACAACTTCCTATCTCTCACGCAGACCATCCTAGTCGACCTCGACATTCCCCGAGCACAAGCCCCAAAGGCCTAAACCAATATCAGACAAGCACCCAAGGAAATATCTCCTCCGAGTTCAGAAAATCTACGTGAGATGATATGAGCAAAACATCCAAACACTCAAGCATCCATAAATGACTTTGGCTATCCTCGCCAATCTTGTTTGAAACTATTATCGATCGCCTGACCAAGTCCTGACCAAACTACTGTACATCCAATGTACATTTGCTTCTCTGACTCCCGTTATCATCTTCATCATAAGGTAGGCGATCCAATACCACCTTTCGTCCATCATCCACTCTAATGGTCGTCAAAGACTCTTCACAATCTACTACCACTCTATACCCTTGGAGTCAATCAGCTCCCAAAATCAAGCCAAACCTAGTAAAGCTTAAAATAAAGCAATCACAACAAACATACATCCACGACCCGATAAGACCACGTTACGGCAAATCATACTAAGGCTAGTCAAACCACCAACCGGGCTCGTCGCTACTAAAGGTCTATCGACTATCTCGGGTTTGTCAAACAATACTCGAACAGAAACATCTTAAATAGAAAGCATACCTCGAATAACGACACCTTTTTCCTTCTGCGTCGTGGTTGGGGCATTCGACGAAGAAGGAACAACGTTGATAGCATATGCTTTCACGAAATGCTTCTCCCTAGGAGATTCTGGACATTCATTCTTGTGATGTCCCGCTTGGCCGCAATTAAAGCACTTCCTTTCCACAGGCTTTTCTCGACAATCTCTGGCATAGTGACCCTTCTTGCCACAGCTAAAGCACTCGCCATCTTTCTTACTTCTCTTATTCTGACCATCCATGGCTTGGTCTTGCTTCCTCTTATTTTGGGAACTATCCTTGCCTCCATCACCTGCTTGTGACTTTGGCTCATCCGCAGGTGTAATAGTAACCTCGGTCTTTGGCTAAGGGTAAAGACTTTCCGATCTCAAAGATTTCCCCACAATCGACTCAAACGTCTCATCGATGTGGTTAATAAGCCTCTCCCCCAAGTACTGATCCAATCCAGTTATGAGCTTCTCGTTCTTCTTCTCGACAGTATCAATAAGAGATAACCCATACTTGGACAAAGTGTCGAATTCGGCAATATACTCCGAGACAGCTCTGCCATTCTGCTTGAGTTCCAAGAATCTCTTAGACATCACTGACTTCTGAGCAGCTGAGATAAACTTATCACTGAAATGATTTCTAAACTGATCCCAAGTGACTTGGTCCTCTAGAGTAGCTGCCTTAATAGCATTCCACCAATTCATTGCCCGTCCTTGCAGCTGACGGGATGCTAGCCTTCTCTTCATCGCATCCTCGATACCTAAGTCGTCGAAGATACGATCACAGCTATCCAACCAATCCTGAACATCCGTGGCCGACTCCGTTCCATGGAACGGCTTCCCGCCAAGGTTAGTGTAATCCTTGCACAACTTGGCGAAATCGGCCCTAGGCGCCTGCACTACTGGACCATTACCATTCGCAGCATTAGGAATTGCTCCCCAAGCATCCCTAAGCATCTCTCGCATGAAAGTAGTAAACATCGTCCTCATATCAGGAACATTCCCATTGTTTTCTCCTGAACCCTTACTCCTCATATATCGGCTCATCGTTCAATCTGCAAAGAGAAAAGGATCAACCACCTCTATAGTGGTGCTAGTGCAGTGCGACTTCATCTTAGCTATACTAAATATATATATATATATAGCTTTTGAAAACCAAAATAATCACAAATACGCGCTCTCGTATACGTATACTAACTCTCCCTAGCTTAATTTCGCAACCTAGAGCTCTGATACCAAATGTGATGGCCCGCCCCGCACCAGCCGGCATTTCCTCCGAAAGTGCGCTGTACACATGCCCGACTAGCACGGAACGATCGCCAAAGAAAGGAAAGAAGAGAATGAACTAACAAAGAACCTGTAGAATGTCTCACAGCGCATGGAACAAAATATAATAATAATAATATACTTGACATAAAACATGCGAGACAGTACATAAGCTGAAAACTAAATCATGTCTAACATGGCAGCGGAAATCCAAAGTACAGCTTATGATCCAACATCATTATTACAACTTTTAAAAACTGTCTCAAAAAGCTAAGCAAGTAAGGTACACTACTAATGCCCAAAGTAGTGACCAGCAGCGACACAGGGAGAATATCTATGTATATCATACGTGGAAGCCTCCTGCTCGCCTCCGAATCTGCTACTCGCACATCACCAGCTAACCTGTCTCTAGTCTGCTCGTGTGAGCACCCAGAGTAATAAGAAGAGACATAAAACTCTGGATCAGACAAAAAGTCTGGTATGAGCGATAAGCAACAAAACAGAACAATAACAGATATAATCCAATCATACCTGAACCTGGACCTGCAACCAAAGAGTTAGTACTACATATTGTACAACACTCCAAGGTGTCACTAACATGTGGTGTGTAAGCATACGAGGGTGGGGGTGTGCATGTCATAGTGATAGCAAACAAACAAGCATAGCAACCATCCTCACATCTCTCACTCAGTGCATAAAGCATACGATACCCACTACTTTGGTCACCTACTCCTTTGGGCCATGACGGAATCCAATCCCGTACAACTATCACTACAAGCCCACTATCCATCTCTCAGTGGTGAACCAAAGTTATGAATACCGACAACCCCTTTGCACACGTCCCGCAGCAAAGCCCAACTCATGAAGTGAACTCATTGGTTCCCAACTGGATCCTGAGCTCTAACTTCTATTTGGACTACCTTTGCATCTCGGGTTATTGGTCATCACCAGATCGGTTCGGATCCCCTCTTAGCCATCAGTTCGTTTCGGTCTCCAACTCCCTATCATCACACGGTTCGGTTCGGCCTTCAATACCCCACACTGGGTCGGATCGGAATACCCACGCGGATCGGGTCGTGGAAACCCTATCAGATAGGCTAGTGCCCCATGGCTCGTGGAGCTCCCCTTCGGTCGTGATGCTCTTTCCCCTTCGGAACTTCGATTCGGATCGTGAGCTTCTGGTTCGTGGGGGTCCTTCAGATGGGCAGGTCGGATCGTGGACCATCTTCAATTCGGGGCATGGCACTGCATCGATTCGGGTTCGTGGTCACCATCCATGGACGGATTGGTTCAGATGGGCTACCTACGATCGGGTCGGGTTGGACTACACGATCCGGTCCGGTTTCCTGTATTTTCCTGCAACTTCCAACGACAGTTTATACGCCTCTCGACGGCGTTTTCGACCATTCTAACTATTCTAAACAATCACCAAGCATACCATACAGTCATAGCAACACATAGAAGTGACCTCAAACACCAAAACATCAATATGATAAGTTAAAATGGATCAAACATAGTCAAAACGCCATATTTTCCCTTAAGCATGTTCAAGCATAATTAATGATAGGATTAGCAAAACTTAACCAAATTAACCAAATCTTCTAACAGAGGTCTAAAACAATATTTCAGAATTTTAGAATATTTTTCCAGGTTTTAATCATGCATAAATTTGCTAATTATCACTAATCACCCCTTAATCCCCTAAATTCCGGGATTAGCAAAATTAGTTGAAATTAACCCAAATTCATATCAGAGGCATAAAATGATGTTTTAGAAATTTAGGAATTGTTATAGATTTTTCTGAGCCATAATTTCGCTAATTTTCGCTAATTACTATAACTAGCCATAATTAGTGAAAAAGCAAGCTAATCACTCACCTTTGCCACAAAGTAAACTATATATCTGAAATAATCTCTGATTTGGATCCAATCTCTATGTGTTCCAGTAGCTCTATCCCAATCCTTATGCTAATCCGCCTTGATTTGATGTAGATTAGGGTAATATGTGATTAGAGATGACAAAAAGGTGTTTTGGAGTGTTTTAGAAGATGAAGGCCATTGCTAGAGCTTAAGGAAGGTTTGTGGCGGCTGAGAAAACTGAAAAGAAATGATTTTCCTAACCCTTTCAGCCCTCTCATAACCCTAATCCTGAAATGGGTTATGGGCCAAGCTGCTAATCACCCGGTTAAGCCCATTTGAGCTGTTTTTCTCCTTTTAAACCTTAATTCAGCTATATCTCCCAAACGGTAAGTCCGTTTGGCTATTATGACCACTCTACGGAAAGGTAAACCATCAAACGAATCTAATGGAAGTGGTTTCAGGTCAAAACTCTTACCAATCAAAAGTTATGGTCAAAATAGTATCGGCTAGGGGCAAAATGGTCATTTAAAAATCGGCAAAAATCGTGAACATGGTAAATGACCCCAATAGCCGTCTTCCAAAGTTACATGACCACACGACTTCATACGAAAAAGAAATAAATATTCTACGATCCTAGATACGTAGAATGCGGGTTGTTACACGTCCTTACAGACAATTTTAATACAAATCACATAAATTCTTTCATAGATAAGAAAAATAAGTGAAGGAGCATATAAGAGTCACAAATTTATATTGGCTCGATTGTTAATTATGTCTGTGTTCATTTTATAAAAAAATGTTATCATTCTACTAAATAAAAATTGTTTGATTACAATGGATTGAATAAAGATGAATCACAAGTATAAAACCGATTGAAATAGACCAGTATAGCTCTTAGGTGTCGTTTTGTAGCAAGAGAAAGTTAAAGATAAATTTCAATAGTGTAATTGCAGGGAGGGATCAGCTGCTCTTCATTTCAGAGATTGTCTGTTATTTACAAGAGTTTGGAATTGAGTTAGGTAAAACCAATACACCACAAAGCTTATATTGGAAATATGAAGCTAGTCCAAAACCTCAAAATTATATGACTCATCGTGATGGATCAATATCGATTCATAGG
The DNA here is from genome assembly GCA_030737875.1 of Allium sativum. NCBI lineage: Eukaryota > Viridiplantae > Streptophyta > Magnoliopsida > Asparagales > Amaryllidaceae > Allium > Allium sativum. Next base: position 783,215,753 of record CM060920.1, on the reverse strand, counting down.
CTATGAATCATATGGATCCATAGCCATGAGTTGTATGACTCTTCAGTTTGTTTTGTTGGATTTCTTATCTTCTAAAGATATCTTCTGCAAAATTTCATAACTTTTCGATTTTGTTTGCTATGGTTTCATATCATGTGACATTTAACCGAGTTCTACGCTATATGAATCATCTAAAACTTAAGCTAAGGAATATTGAAATGCAATTCAACTTCAAGAAGAGGATAAGGGAGTGACAAAGTTCATAATTATGTGACCTGTGATGGGTCGCACCTAATGCTTCTGGTGTGGTACTAATTCATAGGATATGGATCGATACCGATCTATCCACTTAATATATTTTTCATTGATTTTTCTAGGGCTCCCCTTTTGTCTTTTAAGTGACTTGATCATGTTTCAAGGTGATTCTGACTTCGTCTTGATGTTTTAACTATTGTGTTTTCGATCTAATCGAAACTCTATTTTAGCATATTTTAACATTTATAAATCAGGATCTGCACGAATTACTGTAAATCAAAACCATACCTTTTCGGGTTTGCAGGAATCCATGAAGATGAATTGAAACTTAGGTTAAATCTAACCCTAGCATGACAAGTGTCGCCGCCTTTAGAGGTCCACACGAACATGTTATCTTCTATCGAATCGAAGATAAAAGGGGGGAAATGGTACTAGCCGCCATTTTTAGGGTTTTATTTGAAAGGGTTATTTTGGTTGATTTCTGTATTCGATCTAATCTAATTTTTATTGATATCATCCGCTCATTTTTAAAGAAATGTATATCCCCTTTAAAAAAACATGTATCATAAACTTATGCACCAACTGGCATACCTTTTCAACCCTAAGTAAAATATCAATAAATTGATATTTTATTTATCCAAAGAATGGTTTCCCCGTTATAACGTTCTATGTGTGTGACCCTGTAGGTTATTATAATGTTGGCAATAATTTTAAATCATTTTTAAAATCATAAACATTGAGCGACAACTAGTAATACATGTCGTTACCCAAGTTATAATAAAATCAACGATTCGATACAATCTTTTCGGTGACCAATGTAATATAATCCTTTTAACTAATATATCCAAGATTAAACTCAAGATATGGAACGTATCATCCTCTTTATAATTTAATCCTTTTATCTTGATCGATGAGTGGATTATATAAAACAAATCAATATTTGAGCACGGCCATGCGTTTCATAGTCTCACTCAGTCAAGAGGGCCATGGATATCATTACATATATTGTAGGGTTAAATTCCATCTAGATCATTTATAATTTTCAATCGATTCGAGATGTATCCAATAATCACCTTAATCGTTTACTCGGTCAAAAGTAATTTTTGATGATATCAAAACGCAAATATCCTCGAATAAAACTATAATGATTTCAGGTCTGAGAATCATTACATCACTATCACTATGAGAATAACTTATGATACTGTTAATTATATTCCATTGGTTTTTCTCATGTTGGGTCAGCCCAATACGCTATTCTCCAATATGTATTTATATATTGACATTAATATAACGTATATTAATTATCAATGAGATATGATCATCAATCAATCAACAAACAAACTAGTCTCAATGTTTTATTATTGTCCTATATAAACAATAAAACTTGACTAGGGACACTTAAGAATTATAATACTTAATATATTATATAATCTCTTGCTCAAGTCACCTACTTGCAAATATATAATTATGTATTATATTCCAAGGACTTCTATTACGTTAATATTTATATTACACAGTAAATATAACAAAACAGAATATTTTATTCTAAATAAAATATTAACATCAACAGTCTTATTAATCACATAATATGGATTGCCTCTATGGGATAAACTCTAAAAATCTCCCACTTGCACTAGAGTCAATCAATCATGTATCATATACCTATGAAATTAGTGTCACTATCAAAATTCTTCTGCGATAGAGTTTAAGTTAGTAGGTTTGCAACATTACAACCTTTTGTAACTTCGCAGATATGTAATCTCTTCTATAAATAATTTCACATAAGAAATCATATTTTTAAAATATATATTTGGATTGATAATTAGATCAAGGTCTCTAGTCCTGATCAATAGCTCCATTATTATCATAATGTAAAATCATTGGATCAATAATAGTTATAACTAAGCTCAAAGATGAACTTTTAATCCATACATCCTCTTTTGTTGAATTAGTATTTATTTCTTGTTTCAAACTAACATCATTCACTATAAATAATATGTTATCAATATATAACATTTGAATTATTGTGTCGCTCCCACTCAATTTCTTTTCTATACAAGGTTCAATTGTATTTTGTGGTTCCCGGGACAGTTCGAGTTCTACTTTATTCCCATCGGTATCTTAGAGACTTGCTCTCTTTTTAAAGGATACCAGTTCAAGAAATAAACATTTTATTCTCAGATGATTTATAGAAATAATATCCTTTTGCTTCTTTTGGATATTCCACAAAATAAATATCAGATTTGGGTCTGATCTTATCAAAGGCAGGACGTTTAACAAACAACCCACTTCCTAAATCTTCATAACTGACACACTAAGACGTTTCCTTGTCCATATCTTATATGGCGTGTTCTGAATTATTTTAGTAGGATTACAATTAAATATGAATGCAATTGTTTTAAGGGAACTATCCTAATATTTATTGGAAGATCCTTATGACACATCATTGACCATACCATATCTTATAAGGTGTGACCTCTCATTCAGACATACCATACCAATACAGTGTTCTTGGTGGAGTGAGCTGTGACACAATTTCACACTCTTTTAGATAGTCATTTAAATTATTGGCTTAATTATTCTCTTTGTTTTGTTCGAAGAGTTTTTTATTTTATTATTAAAATTGGTCTTGAAGTTCATTTTTGAATTCTTCGAACTTTTCAAAAGATTCTGATTTGTGTTTTGTAAGATACACACAATCATATCTACTGACATCATTAGTAAATGTAACGAAGTAATAAAACCTACCTCTAGCTGACGTATTCATTGGTCTATATACATCATTATGTATAAGGCCCAATACATCATTGGCATATTCACTGTGTCCAGTGAAAGGTGCTTAAGTCATCTTGCGTAATAAACAAGGTTTTCATTCTTCATATGATTTGAAATCAAAAATAGCCTCAAAATTCCATCATTATGAAGTTTGATATGCGTTTTTTGTTTATATGGCTTAAATGTCATTGTTAGAGGTAAATTGGATTTAAATCATTAGAATTAATCCGTTCTATATTTATGTTATAAACAATCACATTAAAGTCAAGGATTTATATATAAAATCATTAACTAATTATGCAATTCCATAAGATATTTAAAATGAACAACAATTGTTCTTTTATTACCAAAAAATTTCAAACTTGTCTAAACAAGATATAGAATAAAATTTACTTCAAATGGAATTTTATAACAACAATATTTTAATTATTCACAAAGATATATGTTTTGCAATATATTTATACAAAATTTGACAATCAAATTTACATAGTTTATTGCAAAATAATATAAACATATAAGTTAAACTAAATATGCTCCCACTCAAATTAACATCTCTCTCTCTATATATATATATACATACATACATACATACATATATATATATATATATATATATATATTGGTAGTCCAAGATCCGTATCTAATCATGCCTTGAGTTAACTTTGGTTAATCGCTCAAAATACAATATTTTAGTAGACATTTTATGTCAATTATATCTCATATATAACTCTTGGGTAGCCTAATGAACAATTTTGTTCATTTTAAATATTAAATATTTCATGCTCCTTGTCTCTAAGCCCATAATCTTATTATGCAGCCTAATTAAATTAGACCCAATAATATAATTGGGTATCACATTTACTCCATCGCATATAACCGAAATAAAAGGTGCAAAATGCTTTTGCATTACATACATCCAGCGATTCGGGCATTGATGAGTGTATTTATTGGAAAACATCACCCCGACTTAATATAATAAAATTTGCTTAAAGGAATTTAAAATTTAAGAAGACAAGTCATATCAGTAATATTTATATATTTAAAAAAAACGTATTTAATAATGGTAATTTGAATTGCATATAAACGCAATAAAATATATTTATATAATACAATGTGTTATATAAATTCAATATTATATAGTAAACATGCCTTTTGTGGTTTCTGGACATTTCCAACATATTAGTCACCAATACCTTTGTACATATTTTCGCTTAAGTCAAATTCATGCTATATAGTTACTGCTTTCATAAATAAATTTACCACATCCATTTCTGTGGAGTTACATAAATAAGGCTCAATATTATGTCTAACACAACCTTTGAAGCCCAATTTGAAGGTCCAGATTCATAATTAGGATATCAAAATGAGGCAAATGTTCAATTTTATATAAGCCCAGTCCCAATGGTGTATATACCAATTGGATCTCAAGACCCAAACATGTGCCTAGATTCAGACATGTTAAAACAAATTTTGTTCGCAGTAAGAATTAACACAAACATTTTGAGCTTCTCATCCATAACTATCATACCCTGAGGCATGTATATACTGATACGAACACTTATCTAAGTAATTTAAGCATATGAGAGAACACAATAAATCTTATCACATAAATATATATAAAACGGTGTATGTTCAATATGCACATGACATCAAGCCATCTTATTATAAATGATATTTATACTACATGTTTTCAGATTTTGTACATAAGAATGCAATCATGTTCACAGTGCATATTAAAAAAATACAAATAGTTGTAAATGGATTGGATGCAACATGTATACAAAAAGGTGAACAAATTAAAGTTTAAAACTGCAAATCAGATTTGCATCAATACATCCATCAATGTCCACACATAAGTATCAGTCATACTGATCCCTGCATTAATAAAGAAGGGGTGCATGTTAGTTTGTAATATCCATACGTATGAGTATGCATGTCTCGATTTAAACAAATTAGATAGAATCAGTCATACTGATTAGAGTTCAAATAGATCAAGACATGTATTAAACTTCAAACTATAAACTGCAGTATCTTGTCATTATTGTTTATACATAGTATATTACAAGAACCAAGATCTAGTAAATCATATTTGTTGTGGTCAGTACATGTCAAAGACAAATTCATTATATATATGTATCAAGATACAATATACATATGTTCTGTACAAGCACCAAATGCAAATCAAATTTGCAGCAATAATTTTGAATATAAATAGTACATCAAAGTATGCAATATAAATATCTCAAATATGTATGTGTGTGTGTATATATATATCATACTGTATGAACTAAATTTTACATCATGTAACATGTCTGAATATATATATGTACCATGCAAATACATGATAAACAAGCGATATCAATCAACATTGTATGCTAGTCGATATATATATATGTATATGTATATGTATATGTATATATATATATATATGTATATATATATATATATATATATATATATATATATATTGTAACGACCCAGATTTTTTGGACACATTAATTTGAATAATTAATTTTGTTTAAATATTTTAACTGGAATATTTATGGATTTTTAATATTTAAATTCGAAGTTTAAACATTATAATTTATATTTATTTAAAATGAGCTTGTAATGGCGCGACAGTTCGTAATATTTAGTTTTGAACTTCAATTGAGTATACAGAATCCGATATAAGTCAGAATTTCGTGAAACGAGAAATATTTGAACCGGTTTGATTATAATTTTCTAATGAAAGAGAAAATTCGGGATTTCAGTGTATAGATTGTTAGTTATGTCTAATTCTAGTTTTCAAATAGTCCCTATGGAAATCGTTAATAAACTATAGAGTTATTTAATAATTTAATAACGGTTTCTATATAAATTTTCGATATCCGTTGATTCGAACCTTTTGATGCGGAATTATAATTCGATATTGGCTAAATCTGAAGTGCACGGGCATAATTGTCAAAATAATTTATCTATTTTTGAATTTGCTAGTTTTAAAATTTATTCAATAATTTATCGATATTAACTTATAAGCTATTATCAAAATAATTTCTCATTTGTAAGTGTATATATGCAAATACATAACACCGGGGACTCGTGTAAGAACAATTTTTCATACGCAGTAGTATATATCATCTTATGGTGAATATACAACTCCAAGTGTACGCATAACAAATCATTTGGACAACGTATATTAAATATGTAATGAATAAAAATAATAACTAAACTTATAGTTTATTTCAAGAAGAAAAACTATATGCAACAAGAAATGAATACCATTATAAACAACTGGTATCAGCAATTAGAGAGTATGTACCCAAGAAAATCATCAAATCAAATCTATTTAATAACAAAGGACATGTGAAATATATATAAAGAACCGACATCGATCAACATAATTATAGTGCTCAAACAGATCACATAACACATGTGCATTGCTAGTAAATGTCTAGTCTACTGCTATTTAAATATAGCATACACATATATAAGGTTAAATTCATATAAAATAAATTCATTTCGATCATGACTAGAGTCAAGAATTTCACAACCACACTTGTCCAATACCAATAACAATGCTAAAGTCAAATACACTATTTGTAATAGGAAAATAAAACCCTCCAACCAAACATCAAAGCAAAGTGCCAAATAAAAAGAAAAGTAAGAGAGAAAATATACAGTAAGACTAGGACCAGCTCCTTCACATGTATTATGTATACATTGCAGTACAAGATTTGGCCAAACCGAGTTACAAAAGATGAAAACAGTTTATTCACATGCATGTATCCCTGTAGAAAATCTTTTGCCAAACCAAATCCAACCACTTTTTTTTGATGTGAATATTACAAAGAATAGTATCAAATAAGTAAAAAAGGAACATGGAAAATGCAGTAAGAGAAAAGCAGTTTTTCACTTCCATACCAAATTCTTTGCCAAGTTGGATACAACAAACTTTATTACCAAAGTAAGCAATTTCAATACATAAAATAAATAAAATCACAGACTATCTAAATCAATCACGTGCAGTCACAAGGAAGAGGACATAGCTACTATCAAGGACACCCACAGCTACGCTACTGCCTAATAAGTGTGTCCCAAACTTGAAACCCTTGCCTGCCAAGCCACGAATTCCTTGGATGCCAAGCTGCTTCACTGTAAAAATGCAGGCATCATCACTGTCTTCCATTCATTCCAGAATCGAACCAGAGAACCGTCCACCTATAAATACCACTACTTTACTTTCCATCCGAAACCAGTTCAATTTGTTCTTCTTTTTCAATTCGCAAACAACTGAATTAATGACCCAAAATACCAATCAAGTCACACACTAAGTAAAAGGATTAACAACTGTAAGCCATTCAAATTTTCCACCTAATAAATCTCTCGCTCTACACTTGTTTCCACAAAGAATTTAACAGAATTTTTTTAAAGGGGAACGAGGTCAGTGATCTGACCTGATTCAACGGAAATCGAGGGGACGGAGTGGACCAGATCTCATTTGGAAGGCGATGGAAATGGAGCTATTTTTCAGAGCGTAGAAGAGATGGGGCGCAGTGGCAAGGCTGAAGCTCAAAGAGGACGTGGAGGAGCTCCTCTCGGTGGGCGCGGATCATCTCAGGGTGGACGGAGGAGTGGGGAGACGTTGGAATTTTCTTTTGGCGGCGGTAGGGTTATTTTATCTGGAAGAGATAAATTGAAGAACGATGGGTAAAGAGTGAAGGCGGCTTGTCTCTTTAAATTGAAGTAGGATTTTGACTGGGCCGGCTTGGTTGGCACTTGAAGAAGATGGGCTTGCAAAAGTGTGGACATGCAAACGAGGTATCCAATTTCCAATGAACGAAAGAACATGGCCTGCTAAGGTTTTTAACTAATAAATTGTGCAAGTTTTTATAGAATTAAAAGTTAATTAATTTTCTATTAAATTATAAATAATCACATAATATTTTTTATCTTGTCAGGGTTTAAAACAATTTGATCAGGGTTTGGAATTGCAGTCACGTTTGGATCAAGGCATGAACCGACAAAACAGTGAATAAAAGAAGCCAAGCGGTATTATTTTAAAACAAAGTAATGTGTTCGTTAACTAATTTAAATTAATTAGTTATTAAAGTAAAATAAAATTTTAAATATTAACAACGTATTTATATTCTATCAGAGTAGGCCAATTCAAATAGATTGGAACCGTATTCATGAGCAGGATGGTATGGAACGGAGTTGAATAGAACAAGTTGGAATTCATCTGGAACGGACTGTGTTTACAACGCAGATCAAGTGAGTTAACCTCACTCAGTTCCCCACTTATAATGACTATAAGTCGGGTTTATTATCTGTATGATATGGTGGCTAATTATTGGTTGTTTGATGAGTGTCAAATATTTTTATATCCATCATTCAAATTAAACGATTGTTAATTTAAATGAAAGAACATCGATATTTTTAACGATAGTTTCCAAAAAGAATAACTTACCCTGTCGGTTACGTCTAAAATAAAATAAAATAAACAAACTAAAATTAAATCAAATGATTGAATCATCATTGGTGATTAACTGTGATTTGTTGGACTATTTTATCACGCTTATTGAATGAGCTGGTGTTGTTGAGATAACCCATCGGATGTAGGGAAGGACTGGTTAGAGGAATCCAACCGGATTCCTCAAATTTATTGCTTATTTCCATATGATCAATTATGAACCATTGAACCATATGATTGGATTGCTGAACGGATGATTGATTATAAAACCCAAATTAATAATTTGTTTGGTTATTAACCAATAAATATATTGGTTGAGCAATTCATAGCAGATGACCAACATACAAACTGTTTTATAAAGTTTGACTTACCGTCAGGTGAATCGGTAGAATAAAGTTATGAAACATATTTTTATAACTGAATATAGATTTTTAAATATATTTTAAGTGGAGTTTATAAAAAATAAATTAAACCAACCATAGATATATCGTTTGTTTTAACCGCCATTCTATGTCAAAATCTACGTGTGTGAAGCTGGTGCTTCACCGTAATTACTGAATACATTTTATAAAGTGGATTCTTATGTTAATAAGATTGATGGGCAGGCAGGAATTAACTTGATAATTAATAACCATGATTTATTGTTTTAAGAAATAATTTAATGAGATTATTTGGAAATAGATTATTGTTTAATAATAATCGATGTAAATGAGATTTATGGATTAATAAATGTTATTTATTAATTCCAAATGAGTAGATTTGTTAGAATTGATTAATGGGTTAATCATGTTTTAAGCTTTACCAAGCCAACTGTTTTGATCAATAATTAATTATTTAATTGAATTAGATTGGGTCGATTAATCTAATGAAATGATTTAGCGAATAATTGTTTAACCTAATGAGATTTTAAAAAGGAAATTTAATTCCAGTAATAATGAAGTAAGTTATAATTTAAGGAATTATTTCTTAAATGAAGTTCATTTAAGTAATTGAAGTTAGGGATAAAATATAATTTAATGTCAAAGGAAATTGATGAACGGGTTTATATTTAAACCAAATTTGGTAAATGAAGTTATAAAGCATTTTTAAACGAATATGGTAAGCTTAAAATAGGTATTACTCAATATTTTGAGTAAAGGAAAACGAGATGGGAAATGGTTCTATACTGAACCAGGGTTGTGTAAACAAATATGGATAAGGAGATGGGGAGTAAAAAGCGTTAAATGGTAAGTTAATGCTACCTAGAAATAGTATTAAGTATAATGGATGAGATTAAAGTAAGTTGTCCAAAGGAAATGATTTAAAGAATTAGGAAAGGGATTTCCGTAACTGAATTTGGTAAAATGTTTTGTAATAGGATTTGAAATAAAAACTCAAATAATGGGACAAATGGTTTTAAAGAAGTTAAAGTTTAAAAGTTAATGTGGATTAATGATTTACCAGATCAAGGAATTTAGTAGTAACTATATATTTAAAAGAGGAGATTTCAAAAGTAAGACGGTTTTATAAAAATCGGTTTTTATACGAAAGTGAAGCGATATCAAAATGAATATGAGTTTCGAATTACGATTCATATTTACCTTAAGATAAGAACGTTGTTGATCAAGGTCTGAGAGGTAGTTAAAATACCCCAACTTGAACAATTTCAGGATTATCGAAGGATGATATGAGTCGTGATAGTGGAGATGTTAAAGTAAATTATTTTGGGAAAGTATTAGTGTAACGTTATTTAAAGGATATGGATATATATGGTAGAATCCCGAGATCAAAGGAAATAAAGAGGGGCGTGAGAATATTAAAAAAATGTTTCCATGAAAGGGAATTTTGTAACGATGCTTTTACTATAGTAAGTGAATTGATCTCGTAATTATATAAGGATAAAGGATGTGGTGACAAATGTTTTAAAGGATAATAACGAGAAATTGGATAAGGTTTTAAGGTATTTCCTTTAAGTATTTTAATAAAATAAATTGAGAATATGTATATATATTGTTAGACCAAAAAATGGCACTAACACCCAAAATCCATGTGAAAACCTCACAATCACGGAATAAATGTAGAAAAGCCGTAAAATAAAAGGAGACACACGGGATTTTTATAGTGGTTCTGCTCAAACCAAGCCTACGTCCACTTTATAGTTTCTTAAATCCTAAGAAGCTATTACAATGTTGTTTGCATGCAGTTTATACATTAAATCCTCGTGTCTACAATGAAAAGAAGTGAGAAAAGTGGGGATTATACACGAAATCCTCATGTTATAATGTGGAATTTTGCTTCCTTAATGAGCAATGACCTTGCGTAAAGTAGTGGTAGAAGCCATGATCAGTGAGAACCCAAAAAGATCCATTCAAATCGCCATATGATGGTGTATTTATAGGCGTAGAGAAGCCCTAGGGAGATCCGGATAAATGACAAGTGTTCCCAATCCAACGCCTTGATAGAACGTGCTGACTAAGTGGCAAAATGGGAGAAAGCCTCTCCAATTCGTGTAAGGCCATGTGGAAGGTGATCCATGAAAGTAGGAGGAAATGGTGCCACAAGAATAGGTCGACTCTGAAGTGCAGTAGCAGGTCGAAGGGGGTCGGTTCGGTTCTCCATCCGATCCGAACCGGAGTGTCCAAAGCCAAGCGTGCTCTTGTGAGGATTTGATGTGAAGCGGGTCGGGTCTGCCTTGTCCCGATCAGAACCGAGGTCTCCGATTCGAGCCAACATCTAAGTATTGAAGGGAAGATGCTGAGTTAGTTAAGGCGGGATGCCTTAATCTGATCCGAACCGACTTATCCGATCCGATCCGAGGATCTATTCAATGCTAAATTCCAAGTTTCCGGTTCTGCACGCGTTCACGGAAACGAGCATAACTTTCAAACCGTATGTCTGTTTTAGCCAAACGAAAGCTCAAACTGAAGCTAATTCAGAGATCTACAAGAGTTACAAAGCTTAGCTCTGTAATTTCTGTTTTTGGGCCCAAAAGAGATCATCTGATAGGAGTTTCTAGCCTTTCTTTGTCCGGGATGTGATTTCGACCAAATCGTTGCCTGTCTTCTGACGATGCTTCCAATACTCGAGCATGTTGTTGATCAGAGATTCCATGTGTGACAGCTTTGACTAAAAAGCGGGTCAAATTTTGCCCCCTAGAACATATCTTGCTGGTTGAAGTAAGATGTGTTCTGGATAATCCAAGGCTACGCCGGTCCTGCCAGCTGCAAGAATAATCCATACCTGCGAAGAAAAGAGAGAAAAAAGGTGTGTCAAATCCTGACAAAACTAATTACACTTTCGAGCATAAACCATGCTTGGACGTTTGTTTGAGCATAAAACACACTCAAGAGACGTTCGAATCATCCTGCCAAAACCTGACGAGAGACCTAACCTTCCGGGTATAAGCCATACCAAGAAGTTCAAACTGAGCATAAGCCATACTCGAGTTTTATTGAGTTGCCAAATCCTGACAAAACAATAAGCCGTTCCAGAGTATAATCCATACTTAAAAATCCTAGTGAGTACAATCCATACTCATGTCGGGATAGCTATACTTTCCAAAACCTGACAAGATAGTCTGTCCCTAGGCATAATCCATGCCTAGGGGTCCGAGATAAGTATAAGCCATACTTTACTTGAGATTGAGAATCCTGCCACAACCTGACAAGATACTTAAATTGCCAAACATAATCCATGCTCGGAAAGTCCTTCCTTATTCAATTCAAAGTACAAAACCAAAGCAAATCCTGAGTGGTTTGTTATCGAGTGCAGAGCACACGTTGGAGCTAAATCTTAACCCCGAACGTGTGTACTCCTATTTAGCCAATCGGAAAACCTAAAGAAAGCAAAGAAACATATCTTAAATCCTAAGAAATGCCAGAAATACAGACTGATCTCATCCAGATCAGTTGATGATGAGCCCACGGGAGCTCGTTCCAGGGTCATTCCCTCTCCGGGGAGCACGTGGTGGCAGTGCGGGTGCAAGCGATGTAGGTTGTTTCACATACTCGGGTAGCTCTCCACGTCTAACCCGTTCCTCAATCAAGTCTCATAAGTGCCTACAGTTATTTGTGTCGTGACCATCCATATCATGAAATATGCAGTATTTTCCAGAATCGCGTTCTCTTAGTGATGGCTCCCTCCTGGGAGGCTTTGGATAAGGGACGTCACTGTTTGTGTTCACGTAGATATCAGTCAAGGTTGAATTGAGTTAGGTATACTTTTCATATCTAGGCCCTCTCCGGGGCTGAGCATTGCGGTCATTCTTGACGGCAACTATCCCTTTGCCTTCTCCAGAATCAGACGGTTCTCCGTCTTTGAGCATGTTGACATCGAGGATTTTCTTTTCGGACATTGCGCCTTCTTCATGCAGAAATCTATCTGATTCAAGGTAGAACTCGCTGAGATTCCGTGGTGGGTCTCGGTACAAGGATTTTTTGAACTCCGAGTTGTCCAGAACACTGGATACTGCCGCCATCAATACCATAGATAGCTCAGGTCGATCAACTGATGTTGCTGCAACGTTGAACCGTTCCAAAAATGAGCGCAGAGTTTCCCTGGGTCTCTGCTTGATTGTAGTTAGTGACATTACATTCTTGGGTCGAGCGATGTGGACCAAAAATTGTTCAATAAAGCGAGCGACCAACATGTTCCAGCTGTTGATCAATTCAGATTCCAACTGCCGAATCCACATAGCAGCAATATCAGTCAAGAAGAGAGGGAAGCACTTCGCCATGACGTTTTCCAACGCCGATTGAACTTCCATATGACGTTTGTATCGCATCAGGTGCACAGTAGGATCCGTCCTGCAGTTGTAGGGCTCCAGTTGTGGAAGTTTGGAATCTGGTGGATTGCGGGAATTCCTGATTTCCTGAGTGAATGGGTTGTGATTGACATCATCCATGTCATTCTGATAAGTGCGACATCTAAAGAGTCGTTCAATGAGATTGGCGAGCCGATCGCCTTCAAAGAGCTGTTGCAAGCTGCTAAGTTCAAAACTGGTGCCCCCAGTGTTCAGTCTAGTAGAGTGTGGAAGTATGCGGGGAGCTTGGAAGGCCATTCAGTTTGGTTCGGAGGTGCCCCCTTGTTGCGGCTCGGAGAAGCGCGGAAGGTCATGGAGAGGTGCACGGTTCGGGTCGGATGTACCGATCCGATCAGGTTTTCCTGTTCTGAACCCGGGAGTTCGATGCTGAAGTTGTGTGGTATTGCCGATCCGAACTGGTGCGGAGATTGGTCGTTCTCGCCCTGAATTCCTGAGATTGGCAACGTCTTCATCCAAAACGTTGAGTGGCGGAGCTGCACACTGCTGTGGGGGATTGCCCCTGATTTCATTCATGCCAACGGTTCGGATCGGATCCGAACCGATCTGGTTTGCAGCTGCTGCTGGGGCTGATTCTATTCCATTTCCCATGAGTTGTACGTTGTTGCTCGGCCTTCCTTCCATCCGAGCGAAGAATTGGTCGATCATCTCCTGTTGTTTGCGAAGGAGGTCTTCTTGCCTTGCCATCTGAGCTCTCAATTCGGTGAGAACGCCATCCATTTCTTCTCGCGTCAAGTATGCTGACGGGTTTTCATGTGAGGAAGCTTTATGGCTTTCCTCATTTCTCGTGCCTTCGCCTTCAACACGGGAAACCTTTCGCTTAGCCATCGATCCAATAGCCAAATAATCCAAGCAGAAGTTGAAGTTGTCGTGTGCGCCCCTACCTGGCGCGCCAAAATGTTAGACCAAAAAATGGCACTAACACCCAAAATCTATGTGAAAACCTCACTATCACGGAATAAATGCATAAAAGCATTAAAATAAAAGGAGATACACGGGATTTTTATAGTGGTTCGGCTCAAACCAAGCCTACATCCACTTTATAGTTTCTTAAATCCTAAGAAGCTATTACAATGTTGTTTGCATGCAGTTTATACACGAAATCCTCGTGTCTTTAATGAAAAGAAGTGAGAAAAGTAGGGTTTATACATGAAATCCTCGTGTTATAATGTGGAATTTTGCTTCCTTATTGAGCAATGACCTTGCGTAAATTAGTGGTAGAAGCCATGATCAGTGAGAACCCAAAAAGATCCCTTCAAATCGCCATATGATGGTGTATTTATAGGCGTAGAGAAGCCCTAGGGAGATCCGGATAAATGACAAGTGTTCTCAATCTAACGCCTTGATAGAACGTGGTAACTAAGTGGCAAAATGGGAGAAAGCCTCTCCAATTCGTGTAAGGCCATGTGCAAGTTGATCCATGAAAGTAGGAGGAAATGGTGCCACAAGAATAGGTCAACTCTGAAATGCAGTAGAAGGTCGAAGGGGGTCGGTTCGGTTCTCCATCCGATCGGAAACGGAGTGTCCAAAGCCAAGCGTGCTCTTGTGAGGATTTGATGTGAAGCGGGTCGGGTCTGCCTTATCCCGATCCGAACTGGGGTCTCCGATCCGAGCCGACATCTAAGTATTGAAGGGAAGATGCTGAGTTGGTGAAGGCGGGATGCCTTAATCCAATTCGAACTGACTTATCCGATCCGATCCAAGGATCTATTCAATGCTAAATTCTAAGTTTCCGGTTCTGCACGCGTTCACGGAAACGAGCATAACTTTCAAACCGTAAGTCCGTTTTAGCCAAAAGAAAGCTCAAACTGAAGCTAATTCAGAGATCATCTGATAGGAGTTTCGGGCCTTTCTTTGTTCGGGATGTGATTTCGACCAAATCGTTGCCTGTCTTCTGACGATGCTTCCAATACTCGAGAATGTTGTTGATCAGAGATTCCATGTGTGACTGCTTTGACTAAAAAGCAGGTCAACATATATTAAAACTAATATATTATTTTTAGTATTACAACTGATATATTATTTTAATGACCAAATGACGTTGTGGAATAAACCAATGGATTTATTTTTATTATTGTTTATTTTGATAGTTAAATAACCGACTATCAAAATCGTACCCAATGCGCTGTTAGTACGAAAAATCCTGGATCGAATTTATATTCAAAAACCATTCCGAACTAGCAAATACGTAAAAGATGCTGATTGAAGATGGAGAAGTTGAAGACCGTGGATCTTCATAAGCGGAAGGGCTACTCGATAAATTTTTCTGATGTTGCAACAAGAGGTATTTTGATAGTAATTCGTTCGTGGTTGAAATCCATGGATTTGCAAGCACTACTCGCTATTGATCCATAGGGTGATTCCTAGGATGCGGTAGGAGGGTTCCTTCGGTTCATCCTGTTCCTGGATGACTTGTATGGACGAGTATCTGACAAAGTATTTCCAAAGGACCACGTACGTTGATTTCTTCAAACGTGTCATAGTTGGTTAGCTCCCAACTAGGGTATTTTTGTGGACATCAATTAGTGATATCAGATGGATCTAACGACGTGACATTCAAACAGAATGGTGGCCAGATGTAAAAAAAAAAGTAATTTCAAACCTCAAGCCTCATCAACCGAGAAATGACAAAAATCGAGCAGGCAGCATGGCTATGTTGGTCGCTCCCATTAGGATGTATAATCACCTATCCAGAGAAAATCCTTTTTCTTCTTTAATCTATTTCGATGTTGTCCCTCTTCTGGAAACGGTGGGTTGCACCCAACCGTTGGTGATATACAATCGATACACTCAAGCGAGTTGAGTGGTCGGTCATGTGCGGGCTGGGTTGCAAGACGTTCTTATTGAACCCAGTGTATTCTACTCTAGAGATACACTATCGGTAGGTAGTCCCATACCTTGTCATGGTCGGAATCCAATCTCCAATAAGTGCCGCAGTTTTGTTTGTATATTATGTATATGGAGAGCGAGATGCAAGCATTCCGCTAGATTCTATTTATTTGTATTTAGACACTATTGTAATATCAGAGGCGTATTGATTTCAAAAACTGTTTTGGGTTATCGTAAGGTAAAAGCCGTCTGTGTTTATGTGTGGATTGGTCTTACGTTTATCCCTTTCTTTAGAAGAGAAATTTGAACTTTAAAAATCAAGTTGGATGATATTTTAAACTTAAGGGGTTTCCTCACTCTGGTTCACCAGACTGACCCGGTGTTTGTAATGCTCGGGTTAGCTCGGGTCTGCAGGTTCAGGTTATAGGATGCAATGAAGTCCAAAGACGTATTGGAGAAGTTCAGAAGTATGATATTATCCAGTATTTTCCGCTGTGTGTTGTATATGAGGACAGGTTATTCTAACTGCCCAGATGTGTGATACTCTGATGATTGTAAGTATATTTTCAAGCTCACAATAAAGATTTATTTCTATATTATATTTTGTTCCACTGCGATGTGAGACTCTGCGTCGTGTTGGATCTTCTTTTTCTTCTATTCTAATATTTCTTTCTTATCTCACCCTCTAAATTTTTTCTAATAACTCTCTGGTAGTTTCGATACTTGAGTTCTGGCAGGTAATACATGGTTATGTATAAATGTCGGAATTCGGGCGTCGAATCCCTACCGGGTCATTGCAGTGGTATCAGAGCTATTGATTTAGTAATAACCTTGGTTCTATGGCGTGACTCGACAGAGATGGGGTTAGTAATACCCTAGATCGATTTGAGTGTTTATATGTGAGAGCGTATTTGTAGATTTTATATAAAAATGTTTTGTATTGTGTTGCTGATCGATTCAAGTGTTGAGAAGCATTGGACCGGGAATGTACACAATATTGTTTTGTTAAAAGGGTAAATGAAATAATTTTACCCAAATCATATTTTGTATATAAAAGGAATAATTTTTTTAAAATTATTAAGGTGTCGTGGTTCGATTGATTTAAGTGGAATTCAAATGGAATTTTGAATGGTTAATATAACCAAAAATTTCACATATATAATTGTAAAAGAGAATTTTAATACGAAATTGAAAATCAGAAGTTTATTTAAGATAAGTTAAAACAAAATAAATTGGAGTGATGGTGTTTGAAGTAGAATTAGGATTGTAATTATAAAAAGAAATGTTTGAAAAATCAATTTGGTAATTAGATATGAGCTAAAACTTAAATTGGTGAAGTAAATATTAACGATGAATATAAATTCAATGATTAGTTGAATTGATTGAGTGTTGGCTGTTATTTGGATATAAGATTGGTTGAAATAAATTCATTAATAGCATAATTAAAAAGATGAATGGATTGGAAACTAAATTCCAGTATAATAAAATTTGAATGGAACTGTTTATGATTAAAACTGGTGATTTAAACTTATATCTGCATATAACTTTCTAAATGATGCATTGGGGATTGGTAAAATTATACTGCTTGACCAATGAAGTATTATTTATAAATTTCATGTAATAATCACTTACATGTGGGATTGAGTTAAGTACAGGTGCCAGGAGGTAGTATAGATTGATATTGGTTAAGTAAATCGCAATAAGTTGAGCAAATATACTCAATAGCGATCGTGTAAGGTACGCCTATGCGAAAATATAAATTTTGGGTTTTGAATTTTGTTTTCCGACCATGTGAGTCGATGTATATATTATTTTCCTGAGATATCGCAGATGTCACTCTGTACAGGGGAGATTATGCCAAAAAAAAAAAAAATCGAGAATTTAAAGGGTATGAATTTTTTCAATATTATTGGAAATTTTTATTTACGATATTGAATTGGTTTTTGATTTAAAATGAATTGGATTTAGACAATATAATTGGTTGTGACGTTTTTCTTACCTTAGCAATTTCGAGGACGAAATTATTTTAAAAGGGGGGGGGGGAGAATGTAACGACCCAGATTTTTAGGCCACTTTAATTTGAATAATTAATTTTGTTTAAATATTTTAATTGGAATATTTATGGATTTTTAATATTTAAATTCGATGTTTAAACGTTATAATTTATATTTATTTAAAACGAGCTTGTAATGGCACGGCAGTTCGTAATATTCAGTTTTGAACTTCGATAGAGTATACAAAATCCGATATAAGTCAGAATTTCGTGAAACGAGAAACATTTGAACCGGTTTGATTATAATTTTCTAATGAAAGAGAAAATTCAGGATTTCAGTGTATAGATTGTTAGTTATGTCTAATTCTATTTTTCAAATAGTCGCTATGGAAATCGTTAATAAACGATAGAGTTATTTAATAATTTAACAACGGTTTCTATATAAATTTTCGATATCTGTTGATTCGAACCTTTTGATGCGGAATTATAATTCGATATTGGCTAAATCTGAAGTGCACGGTCATAATTGTCAAAAATGATTTATCTATTTTTGAATTTGCTAGTTTTAAAATTTATTCAATAATTTATCGATATTAACTTATAAGCTATTATCAAAATAATTTCTCATTTGTAAGTGTATATATGCAAATACATAACACCGGGGACTCATGTAAGAACAATTTTACATACGCAGTAGTAAATATCATCTTATGGTGAATATAAAACTCCAAGTGTACGCATAACAAATCATTTGGACAACGTATATTAAATATGTAATGAATAAAAATAATAACTAAACTTATAGTTTATTTCAAGAAGAAAAACTTTATGCAACAAGAAATGAATACCATTATAAACAACTGGTATCAGCAATTAGAGAGTACTGAACCTAAGAACATCATAAAATCAAATCTATTTAATAACAAAGGACATGTGAAATATATATAAAGAACTGACATCGACCAACATAATTACAGTGCTCAAACAGATCACATAACACAAGTGCATTGCTAGTAAATGTCTAGTCTACAACTTTTTAAATATAGCATACACATATATAAGGTTAAATTCATATAAAATAAATTCATTTCGATCATGACTAATGTCAAGAATTTCACAACCACACTCGTCCAATACCAATAACAATGTTAAAGTCAAATACATTGTTTGTAACAGGAAAATAAAACCCTCCAACCAAACATCAAAGCGAAGTGGCAAATAAAAAGAAAAGTAAGAGAGTAAATATAAGTAAGACTAGGACCAGCTCCTTCACATGTATTATGTATACACTGCAGTACAAGATTTGGCCAAATTGAATTACAAAAGATGAAAACAGTTTATTCACATGCATGTATCCCTGTACAAAATCTTTTGCCAAAACCAAATCCAACCACTTTTTTTTGCTGGCGTGAATATTACAAAGAATAGTATCAAATAAGTAAAGAAAGAACATGGAAAATGTAGTAAGAAAAAAGCAGTTTTTCACGTCCATACCAAATTCTTTGCCAAGTTGGATACAACAAACTTTATTAGCAAAGTGAACATATTTCAATACATAAAATAAATAAAATCACAGACTATCTAAATCAATCACGTACAGTCACAAGGAAGAGGACACAACTACTCTCAAGGACACCCAGAGCTACTCTACTGCCTAATACGTGCGTCCCAAAACTTGAAATCCTTGCCTGCCAAGCCACGAATTCCTTGGATGCCAAGCCGCTTCACTGTATAAATGCAGGCATCATCACTGTCTTCCATTCATTCCAGAATCGAACCAGAGAACCGTCCACCTATAAATACCACTACTTTACTTTCCAACTGAAACCAGTTCAATTTGTTCTTCTTTTTCAATTCACAAACAACTGAATTCATGACCCAAAATACCAATCAAGTCATGCACTAAGTAAAAGGATTAACAACAGTAAGCCATTCAAATTTTCCACCTAATAAATCTCTCGCTCTACACTTGTTTCCACAAAGAATTTAACAATTTTTTTTAAAAGGGGAACGAGGTCAGCTATCTGACCTGATTCAATGGGAATCGAAGGGACAGAGTGGACCAAATCTCGTTTGGAAGGCGATGGAAATGGAGCTATTTTCTGGAGCATAGAAGAGATGGGGCGCAGTGGCAAGGCTGGAGCTCAAAGTGGACGTGAAGGATCTCCTCTCGGTGGGCGCGGATCATCTCAGGGTGAATGGAGGAGTGGGGAGGCATTGGAATTTTCTTTTGGCGGCGGCAGGGTTATTTTATCTGGACGAGATAAATTGAAGAACGATGGGTAAAGAGTGAAGGAGGCTTGTCTCTTTAAATTGGAATAGGGTTTTGGCTGGGCCGACTTGGTTGGCACGCGAAGAAGATGGGCTTGCAAAAGTGTGGACATGCAAACGAGGTATCCAATTTCCAATGAACGAAATAACATGGCCTGCTAAGGTTTTTAACTAATAAATTGTGCAAATTTTTACAAAATTAAAAGTTAATTAATTTTCTATTAAATTATAAATAATTACGTAATATTTTTAATCTTGTCAGGGTTTAAAACAATTTGATCAGGGTCTGGAATTGTGGTCATGTTTGGATCAAGGCATGAACCAACAAAACAGTGAATAAAAGAAGCCAAGCGGTATTATTTTAAAACAAATTAATATGTTCGTTAATTAATTTAAATTAATTAGTTAATAAATTAAAATAAAATTTTAATTATTAACAACGTATTTATATTCTATCAGAGTAGGCCAATTCAAATAGACTAGAACTGTATTCATGAGCAGGATGGTACGGAGCGGAGTTGAATAGAACGAGTTGGAATTCATCTGGAATGGACTGTGTTTACAACGAAGATCAGGTGAGTTAACCTCACTCAGTTCCCCACTTATAATGACTGTAAGTCAGGTTTATTATCTATATGCTATGGTTGCTAATAATTGGTTGTTTGATGCATGTTAAACATTTTTATATCCGTCATTTAAATTAAACGGTTGTTAATTTAAATGAAAGAACATCGATATTTTTAACGATGGTTTCCAAAAAGAATAATTTACCCTGTTGGTTACGTCTAAAATAAAATAAAATAAACAAATTAAATTTAAATCGAATGATTGAATCATCATTGTTGATTAACTGTGATTTGTTGGATTAATTTATCACGCTTATTGAATGAGCTGGTGTAGTTGAGATAACCCATCGGATGTAGGGAAGGACTTGTTAGAGGAATCCAACTGGATTCCTCAAATTTATTGGTTATTTCCATGTGATCAATTATGAACCATTGAACTATATGATCGGATTACTGAACGGGTGATTGATTATAAAACCCAAATTAATAAGTTGTTTGGTTATTAACCAATAATGATATTGATTGAGCAATTCATAGCAGATGGCCAACATACAAACTGTTTTATAAAGTTTGACTTACCGTCAGGTGAATCGGTAGAATAAAGTAATTAAATATATTTTTATATCTGAATATAGATTTTTAAATATATTTTAAGTGGAGTTTATAAAAATAAATTAAACCAACCATTAATATATCATTTGTTTTAACCGCCATTCTATGTCAAAATCTACCGTGTGCGTTGCACCTGCTTCACCGTAATTACTGAATACATTATATAAAGTGAATTCTTATGTTAATAAGATTGATGGGCAGGTAGGAAGGAATTAACTTGATAATTAATAACCATGATTTATTATTTTGAGAAATAATTTAAGGAGATTATTTGGAAATAGATTATTGTTTAATAATAATCGATGTAAATGAGATTTAAGGATTAATAAATGTTATTTATTAATTCCAAATGAGAAGTTTTGTTAGAATTGATTAAGGGTTAACCTTGTTTTTTGCTTGACCAAGCCAACTGTTTTGATCAGTAATTAATTATTTAATTGAATTAGATTGGGCCGATTAATCTAATGAAATGATTTAGCTAATAATTATTTAACCTAATGAAATTTTAAAAAGGAAATTTAATTCCAGTAATAATGAAGTAAGTTATAATTTAAGGAATTATTTCTTAAATGAAGTTCATTTAAGTAATTGAAGTTAGGGATGACATATAATTTAATGTCAAAGGACATTGACGAACGAGTTTATATTTAAACCAAATTTGGTAATTGAAGTTATAAAGCGTTTTTAAACGAATATAGTAAGATTAAAATAGGTATTACTCAATATTTTGGGTAAAGGAAATCGAGATGGGAAATGGTTCTATAATGAACCAGAGATGTGTGAACAAATGTGGACAAGGTGATGGGGAGTTAAATGCGTTAAATGCATTAAATGGTAAGTTAATGCTGCCTAGAAATAGTATCAAGTGTAGTAGATGAGATTAAAGTACGTTGTCCAAAGGAAATGATTTAAGGAATTAGGGAAGAGATTTCCGTAATTGAATTTGGTAAAATGTTTTGTAATAGGATTTGAAATAAAAACCCAAATAATGGGACAAATAGTTTTAAAGAAGTTAAATTTTGGAAGTTAATGTGGATTAATGATTTACTAGATCAAGGAATTTAGTAATAGCCATATATTTAAAAGAGGAGATTTCAAAAGCAAGACGGTTTTATAAAAATCGATTTTTATACGAAAGTGAAGCGATATCAAAATGAATATGAGTTTTTGAATTACGATTTATATTTACCTTGAGATAAGAACGTTGTTGATCAAGGTCTGAGAGGTAATTAAAATACCCAAACTTGAACAATTTCAGGATTATTGAAGGATGATATGAGTCGTGATAGTGGAGATGTTAAAGTAAATTATTTGGGAAAGTATTAGCGTAACGTTATTTAAAGGATGTGGATATATATGGTGGGATTCCTAAATCAAAGGAAATAAAGAGGGCGTGAGAATATAAAAAAAATGTTTCCATTAAACGGAATGAAAAGGGAATTTTGTAACGATGGTTTTGCAATAGTAAGTGAATTGATCTTGTAATTATATAAGGTTAAATGATGTGGTGACAAATGTTTTAAAGGATAATAACGAGAAATTGGATAAGGTTTTAAGGTATTTCCTTTAAGTATTTTAATAAAATAAATTGAGAATATGTATATATATTTTAAAACTAATATATTATCTTTGGTATTACAACTGATTATATTATCTTTGGTATTACAACTGATATATTATTTTAATGGCCAAATGACGTTGTGGAATAAACCAATCGATTTATTTTTATGATTTTTTATTTTGATAGTTAAATAACTGACTATCAAAATCATATCCAATGTGCTGTTGGTACGAAAAAGCAGGGATCGAATTTATATTCGAAAACCATTCCGAACTAGCAAATACGTAAAAAATGCTGATTGAAGATGGAGCAGTTGAAGATTGTGGATCTTCATAAGCAGAAGGGCTACTTGATAAATTTCTCTGATGTTGCAACCACAGGTATTTTGATAGTAAATCGGTCGTGGTTGAAATCCATGGATGTATTGGAGAAGTAGACTGACCCGGTATTTGTAATGCTCGGGTTAACCAGGGTCTGCAGGTTCAGGTTATAGGATGCAATGAAGTCCATAGATGTATTGGAGAAGTTCAAACGTATGATATTATCCAGTATTTTCCGTTGTGTGTTGTATATGAGGACAAGTTATTATAATTGTCCGGATGTGTGATGTACTCTGATGATTGTAAGTATATTTTCAAGCTCTTAATAAAGATTTATTTCTATATTATATTTTGTTCCGCTGTGATGTGAGACTCTGTGTCATGTTGGATCTTCTTCTATTCTAATATTTCTTTCTTTCTTATCTCACCCTCTAAATTCTTTCTAATAACTATCTGGTGGTTTTCAATACTTGAGTTTTGGCAGGTAATACATGGTTATGTATAAATGTCGAAATTCGGGCATCGAATCCTTACCGGGTCATTACATATATATATATATATATGTGTGTGTGTGTGTGTGTGTGTGTGTGTGTGTGTGTGTATCATTTATGCAGAGGTAACATTATCCATGATATAATATGTTAACTAATCTTATAACCATTTTAGTATCAAGATAATTTTATTATATCATTATAAAATCAAACAACAAGTATCGGTTGTTGTGGCCTTTTAAAACACATTTGTAGCATAATTTATATATAACTCACTACAAATACATACAAACAGTATGTTAACATGTACACAGCAGGTTATAAATCAAACCATTAAAATTATCCCCAATTTCCCGATGTAAAACTCTGATTCATTTAGCATTGCAAGATCTTAAGCATACATGTCCAGGTGCGTCTAACACATAATCTAGATTTTAAATCAACTAAAATCCAAATGCATACTGCATATTTTTACAAACATTAATATGTTTTTCACTATAATCTATCTAATGAAGTAGCAACATACGCGTTGATTCAGTAGATCATGAAATCATCTGAAATCACATACATCTACAATGTAGTGATTTAATTCATTAACACATAAGAATCAGTGGTATATTTATATATTCTTAGGATTGTGCATTAATATGTATTCAAGTATCATAATTTAATCCATTTTAAAACTATTTTAAACTTCCATATTCTTTTTCTTCTGATGCACATATAGTATAAAACTAAGTCAATTTACTTAATTTTACAATATCTCTTCTTCATGAATCAAAACAAAATAGCTGTTTTCATCTTATACAGGTCTACAAATTATTTTTATACAACTTAGAACATTTAAGAGAGGACAAGTTACTTTTGCTTGCATAATCAAACATTTTCACTTATAGTCTAAAATAAACTTCATCAGATGTAAATATCAATTTGAATTCATACAGGGTTCGAACATTTAATCCAAATTTCAAGTTTCAACTGGTAAGAATTGGCTATTTTAAATACACATAACCTAATCAATATCAAATATTAATTCTTGATTTTTACCAGATGACAAAAACAAATTTTTGTTCACCTTGAAACAATTTCATATCTGAATCGTGTGTGTATTTTATTCATTTATGCAAGAAATTAAACATTCAAGCCATATCATGATTTAAAATACAATAATTTCGCACCAATAGCTCTGACACCATTATTGGGTTTTCGATCTAATCGCAACCCTGTTTTGGCATATTTTAACATTTATAAATCAAGATCTACACAAATTATTGTAAATCAAAACCATATCTATTCGGGTTTGCAGCAATCCACGAAGACGAACTGAAACTTAGGTTGAATCGAACCCTAGCATGACAAGTGTTGCCGCCACTAGTAGTATCTATAAAAACGTGTTATCTTTGATTGAATTGAAACTTAGGTTGAATCGAACCCTAACATGACAAGTGCTGCAGCCACTAGTAGTATCTACAAGAACGTGTTATCTTTGATCGAATCGAAGATAAAAGGTGAAAATGGTACTAGACGCCATTTTTAGGGTTTTATTTGAAAGGGTTATTCTGGTTGGTTTCTGTATTCGATTTAATCTAATCTTTATGGATATCGTCCGCTCATTTTTATAGGAATGTATATCCCCATTAAAACAAACGTCTACCATAAACTTATGAACCAACCAACATACCTTTTCGACGCTAAATAAAATATCAACAAATTGATATTTTATTTATCCAAAGAATTGTTTCTTCGTTGTAACATTCTAAGTGTGTAACCCTATAGGTTATTATAATGTTGGTAATTATTTTAAATCATATTTAAAATCATAAACAAGCAATGGCATCTAGTAATACATCGTTGTTACCTAAATTATAATAATATTAATGATTCGTTACTACCTTTTCTATGACCAGGGTATCAGTGTGATATAATACTTTTAACCAATATATGTAGGATTAAACTCAGGCATGGAATGTGCCATCCTCTTTATAATTTAATCCTTTTATCTTGATCGATGAGTAGACTGTATAAAACAAATCAATATTTGAACACGACCACACATTTCATAGTCTCACTCAATCAAGAGGCCCATGGATATCACTACATATATTATAGGGTTAGATTCCATCTAGATCATTCAAAATTTTCAATCGATTCGAGATGTATCCAATAATTACCTTTATCGTCTACTCGGTTAAAAATAACATTTGATGATATAAAATCACATATATTTTCGAATAAAATTATAATGATCTTAGGTCTGAGGATCATTACATCACTATCATTATGAGAATAACTTATGGTACTTTAGTTATATTCCATGTAGTTTTTCTTATGTTGGGCCAGCCCAATACACTATTCTCTAATACATATTATGTATTAACATCAATATCACATATATTAATGATCAATGAGATATGATCATCAATCAATCAATATACTAGTCTCAATGTTTTATTGTTATCCTACATAAACAATAAAACTTGACTAGGGACATTTAAGAATTATAATACTATATATATATATATATAATCTCATGTTCAAGTCACTTACTTGCAACAATATAATTCTGTATTATATTCTAAGGACTTCTATTATGTTAATATTTAAATTACGCAGCAAATATAACATAATAGAATATTTTATTCTGAATAAAATAATAACATCAACAGTGTTATTAATCACATTAAATGGATTGCCTCTAGGGCATAAACTCTAACACTAACTTTTGTGAACTTCTGTCTTGGTTTAAAATGGTGTTAAAATTTTCCCTCATAGTACATTTTCGTTAGACAATGTAAGCCTTAGAATACGTCATCTTTATGTGGCTAGCTTGATTGGCTTAATTAGATACATGTGGTTATTTTGAAAAATATCGTACGATTTGTTGTTCAACCTCTTATACTTAAAGTCAATCTTCATAACTATTGGTCACTTTGAATTTTTTTTGAAGTTTTTGCTTCAAACTTCATAGTGTGCACTGAAATGGTTTGTGACGACCGCCCATAACTCCTGCACTAAAGAAGAGAAATAACGCACTAAAAAATGTGCTAGGCAGCCATGCACAATCATCAAGGTACGATAATACAAGCAGAACAAGTCGTATAACTCAAAACGCAAAGATAAAATATAATAGAACACATACAACATTCAATAATAGTGTAGCAGAATTGAGCAGAATCTTAAACTTTTTCATATCACCGTGAAATATACGTACAACCTTGGATTACACTATAAGAGTATGTACAATAAGCCTCACTATAAGCACTAAGAGAATATATCAAATAACGGAAACCACAAATACAAGATAGTAGAAAATAATACGTCATCCACCTGATCGTCATCGTTCAGCAGCATCGTCCTCATCAAGATTTATCACATGTCACCTGCTACTCAGTCTGCCCATCCACAACCGAATAAACAACCCAAGGTAATAAGAGGAAACACAAAACCTTGAGTCAGACAACAGTCTTAATGAGTGATAAAATGGATATCTAACATCATCAATAAGTATATGAGAATAGGTAAATTAATCAACTAATCTACCATCACCAATAGAGAAGGACCTAAACCCGTATTCCCCACATCCGACAGTGGTAGCCTTTACAACAAAATATTTAAAAAAATAGTACATTCATGGCAATCAGTTACCAAGCATAGACCATTCTAATCGATGTCGACCTCTCCCAAGCACAAACCCCAAAGGCCTATACCAATATCAGACAAGCACCCAAGAGATATCTCCTTCGACATCGAATAATCTACACAAGACGATACAAGCAAACAATCATGACTTTGGCTATCACTGACAATCCTGCTTTGAAACCATCATTAATCGTATGATCGGCTCAACACCTTGTCATCCATCAAGGGCTAATGGTAAACTTCGGTTCTAGCAAAACTCTATATGGCATCGTGACTCGTATCTCTATGCCAAGGGTACTTGACCAGCCACTTATAGTCTTTTGGGCATTCCCATTATACCCCTGCTTTGAGTCCGCTATAACCTACGACAACAATAATTCCTCGGCCTTCGATATCACTGGCCATCCAACCTGATGACTGTTCATAAGCTCAAGCCACTTCTCGAGCAACCATTATCCACAGACTCACCACCTTGAGCTGACTTCATATTCGTTGCATTTCGATGATCAACGAACACATCACAACACTTCGACATTCCTCCCTGAATATAACTCGAAGCCACATCCAACACTGAACCAAAATAACAACTATTTCTAGTCAATAGTAATCGAGTCGTTCCCCCATCCAGTACTCAGGTCGTTATCCGACCCGAACTATCAGGTCGTTCAGCCGACCCAACAACCAGACTCACCAGATCCTTCCTACGACCCAACTCCTTCGTCCGATCTATCCCCAACCGACCCAACACTTCCAACGACCCATCACCATGGAAGCAGACCGACCCATTAGCTATACACGATGCACCTTAAACATATCCCGAATGACCTGAATCACTTGAACGACCTGATGACAACCGCGACCTGGTACCTTCATTTGCTAGAAGCCGACGACCTGATCTCCTACGTCCCGACCATTTCGTGCTCTGCAAGATATGACCTATTGCCACTCGATTTCGAATGATCTGAGGCCGAGCGACCCAAAGCCAACCAAATCCACAATGACCTGAAGCTCCACCAATGACCCAACTCATTTCTTGAGCAACAAGCCATGCAACCTGATAAAAAACGTCATAACTCCAGATCTGACCAATCTAGCTCCAATCTCGACCAATTCATCACAAAACGACAACATCGACGCAAATAACTCATCCAAATGATCCAATTCAACCAACAACACATTATGAAATCATTAACGACACTAAATTGAAAATTATTCATAAACAACCATATAGATTCAGTAAATCATGATAGAACAACGAATATACAAAACAATGGATCTAAACTTGCATAAACATATGAATTAACATAAAAATTTCCGATTTAAGTTGCTATATTGGATCCTATGGTGAATCAAATGAAAATATTTTACCATGATGTAGATCTTGGTGAAAACAACTTAAAATGATGAAAATAATATCAAACAACCCATATACTTGATTGAATCTGTGTGAGAGATGCTTATCACTGAACAATTCTTTGAAATAACTTGAAATCACTAAATTCCAAATCCGGACAGTTAAGAATGATCTTCAAACCTCTCAATTTGATGTGATCTCTCTTCACTTGATGTAGATCTTCAATCTTCTAATGTAAATCTAGAATTTTAATGGTGGAAAGGTGAATTTGATTGAGCAAGGAGGATCACGAGCTCAACCAAATGAGAGAATGAAGAAAAGTAACCCTCTCCCCATGCCTCTAACCCCTATTTTAGCCTACAACTAGCCCACTAATGGTCCACACCAAATCAGCCCACTAATGACTAGTCAAACCTATGCAGAAATTGTGCAACACTAAAACAACGATTACTACCAAACCGCTGAACCAAATCTTTAATATGACCACTCTACGGAATTGGCAACACCATTTCCTTTCCAATGAAATCGATCTCAACACCTGACTCAAACCCAGTCAAAAGTTATGCCCTACACTAAACTGGAAGGAGAAAAACGGTTACAAATAAAATTGGTAAAAATTATAGACATGTCTCACATCCCCATAAACAACGTATCAAAATATAAGAATGATTCAACCCTCAGGGAATTAAATAAAACTATGTTATAATCCTCCGATATGTAAAATGCAGGCTATTATATTCTTCCCCCTTAGGAATTACGCCCCCGGAATTCCAAGCAAACACAAGCAACCAAAACAATTTCGCATGCCTATCATCCATGAGCAGCCAATTTACTATCCAAACTAGCATCCATCAAACCATGCATCCATAGCTTTATCCTAGCACGCGAAATTCTAATAATGGTAGTACAAGTTACAATGATGCTAGGTGACATGACATTAATGAGTCATACAGACGAAGAGTTTTGGATGATTCGTCCTCATACCCTCTTCCGTATCCCACGTACAATCTCGTCATCCTCACACCATTGCACCTTGACTAGCTTAACCGTCTTTCTCCTAAGTTGTTTCATGTCATTCCCCACAACACAAAGCGGCTTACTTCGTCTTGTAACTATGGACTCAATTTCTAGGTCTTCATACTATTCTGGAGATACCACCACATTCGAATCATGAACACACTTCCATAGAAATGACACATGAAAAACATCATGCACACTCGACATATTCTCTGATAAATCCAATCTATACGTGAGCTTACCAATCCTCTCCAACAAATCTTGAAGTAACTTTCTTTTTCTTCTGAACCGGACAACATTCTTCAACGACGAAATCTTTACGAAAACCATGTCGCCAACATCGAATTCCAAATCTTTTCAACACTTATCGGCGTAACTCTTCTAGCAATCTTGGGCTGCTTTCATTCGTTGCCAAATGATCTCGATACAATCCGAGGTCTCTCTTATCATCTCTGGCCCAAGCATCAACTTATATCCAATTTCTAAGCAACATGCCGAAGAATTACACGGTCTACCATACAACGCCTCGTATGGTGTCATCCCAATGTTCGACTAGTAGCTCTTATTATACGCAAGTTCAACTAAATGTAGATAGTCTTCCCACGATCCCCCAAAATCCAACACACAAACTCTTAAGAGATCTTCCAAAACTCGGTTAACCCTCTCTGTTTGGCCATCTGTCTGGGATGATAAGTCGTACTCAAACACAACTCGGTTCCCAAAATCTCTTGCAAACTTTTCCAAAATTCACTTGTGAACAATGGATCTCGATCACTCACTATACTCTTTGGGATACAATGGAATCAAACTATCCATTTTATATAAATCTCAGCTAACTTCGATGCTATCCTAGTCGATTTGACAGGAATAAGCCTTGCACTTTTGGTCAAACGATCCACTATGACCCAAATTCCTTCGTTTCCTTCCCTGGTTCTAGGTAGTCCGTCAATAAAGTCCATCGATATCTTCTCCCACTTCCACGTAGGAACTTCCAATGGCTGAAGTAATCCACTCGGCTTCTTCTGTTCAGCTTTCACTAACTGACAGTTCATACACTTGGGAATGAACTTTTCAACATCCCTCTTCATACCTTCCCAGTAGTAAGTCGCTTCATGTCCTGATACATCTTATTACCACCGGGATGAATTGTCAACTTCGAGTGATGACACTCCCTCAAAACCTCATCTCTCAATCTGTAAATCAGGAACAACCAGTTGTCCTTACTTTCGAAGCCAGCCCTCTAAATCGACCTCGAACCCTTTATTATCAGGTTCTAACTTATGGAAAATCTCAACAAGCTTTAGATCACTCTTTTGGCCATCACCAATCCTTTCGATGTGAGTAGGTCTTATCGATAAGCTTCCCAACATTTCAGGTTCCAACTCACACCGTGGTTTAAAATCAAATCTTACCAAGTACTCAAGGTGCTTCCATTCCGAAAAAAATCGCTCCCAAACTTGCGTGTCTTCGACTTAACGCATCTGCCACTGCGTTACCTTTACTACGAATATAGGCTATATCAAAATCATATGATACTAGAAACTCTAAGCACTATTGCCGCTGAAGATTCAAATCGTTTTGGGAGAAAAAATACATCAATGACTTGTGATCTGTAAACAACTTGAATCGAACTCCCAACAGGTACTATCTCTACATCTTCAGAGCAAACACGATTGCTGCTATCATAGCCTCAAACATAGCTGGGTAGTCTGGTATACTGTCATTACTCCCTACTAGAACAGTCTTCCCTAGTTGCGTGTCTCGATGGTCGACAACTCATTCTAAATCTTTTATATAGAATGATTAGTCCATGCATGAGAAAAAATGCAAATGGAGTTTAAATGCTATTATACTGTACTCATATATAGTATACATCCATTAGAAATCAATAAATATGTGTCCCATACCTAATAAAGTCTTTGAACTTTGGTTAAAATTGATAACCAGAGCTTTGATACCAAATGTGATGGCCGCCCAAAACTCCTGCGCTAAAGAAGAGAAATAATGCACTGAAAATGTATTAGGCATCCATGGACGATCATCAAGGTAAGATAATACAAGCGGAACTTGTCGTATAACTCATAGTGTAAGGATAAAATATAATAGAATATATACAACATGCAATAATAGTGAAGCAAAATTGAGCAGAATCTTAAACTTTTTCATATCACCATGAAATATCCATACAACCTTGGATTACACTATAAGAGTCTATACAAAAAGCCTCACTACAAGCAATCAGAGAATACATCAAACGGCAGAAACAACAAATACTAGATAGTAAAAAATAATGCGCCAGCCTCCTGCTTGTCATCGTTCACCATCATCGCCCTCATCAAGATCTATCATATGTCATCTGCTACTCAGTCTACCCATCCTCAACTGGATGAACAACCCAAGGTAATAAGAGGAAACATAAAATCTTGAGTCAGACAACAGTCTTAATGAGTGATAAAACAACTATCTAACATCATCAATAAAGTATATGAGAATAGGTAGATTAATCAACTAATCTACCATCACCAATAGAGAAGGACTCAAACCCGTCTTCCCTACATTCGACAGTGATAGCCTTTACAACAAAAAATTTGAAACAACAGTACATTCATGGCAATCAGTTATCAAGCATAGATGTAACGACCCAGGGATTTTCGACTTCGAAAATCGACATAAAACACAATGTCAACTATTCAGACATCAGAAATACCTTATCATTAATAGAAAGAAGTTAGAGGGTGAGAGTAGATAAGGCAGAACTATTAGAATAGAAGAAGAAGAACAACAACACAACAACATCAAAGTAACACGAATTTCACAATGGAACGAATAAAATATATTATACAAAATAACATTGAAAACACAAATATGTAATTGTATATTGGAGTACAACACTTATATCACCATGGAAATAAACAATAGCTATAAAATGCTGCTGAAGCCTTCTGCTCCAAGCTCCATCTAGTATATCTGTAAATCCCGACTACTTGACTGCCCGTACAAATTTTGGGCAGCCAAGAGTTTAGGGAAAACAAAACAAAATAAACTCTGGGTCAGTCATGGGACTGGTGTGAGTAAACTCCAACCATTTGGTTCAACTTTTCAAAATCCTTTTCAAAAGAAATGATAATCGCAAGACCGATCCACACATAAATACGGATGGTTTTTACCTTATGATAACCGAAAACATTTTCAAAATCAATACTTTTCTGATATTATAATAATGTCCAATCACAAGTAATTAAAAATCTAGTAGAACGCTTGCATCCCACGCTCCACATATATATAGTATACAATCAAAATCGCATGCGCTTATTGGAAATTGGATTTCGACTATGACAAGGTATGGAACCACCTACCGATAGTGTATCTCTAAAGAGGAATACAATAGGTTCAACAAGAACGTCTTGCAACCCGACCACACATGACCAACCACTCATTTCTCTTGAGTGTATCGAATATATTGCCACCTACGGTTGCTAGCAACATAAACGTTCCCAGGAGATACTGAAGCGAAAATAAGTAACAAATATGAATATTCTCTAGATGGTGACGATACACCCTAATGGGGGCGACCCACTTAGCCATGCTGCCTCCCGATTTTTGTCATTTCTCGGTCGATGAGGCTTGAGGTCATACGTATCTTTTGATGGATCACACCTCCATTTACTTTGAATGCCACATCGTCATACCCGCCAAATCACAAATTGGTTTCCAAAAAAATACCAGGGTATAAAACTAAGAGAAGCGAATTCCTCTGCCACCAAACGTGGATACGTTTGAAGCGATCAATTTATGTGATCTATTAGATATACTCCGTCAGACATTCATCCATACACGTTGTCCTAGGTCTAGACAAACCGAAGGCATACTCTGTAAATCCATCTTGGGAAGTTTCTACCTAGGATCGCTAGAACAGCCCTTGCATAACTCGGTCTTCAATTATCTTTATACGATTTGATTTGCGATGCTAATGCCTGTACGGAGCGGTTTTCAGATAATATATCTGATCCCGGTCTCTCCGTATTGATGACGGAAAAATGGTCAAAAACTTCGATAGTCGATGAGTTAACTATCAAAGAAAAACACATGTGCAAACAATGATATTATTTTCGGATGGAAATTATATCGATCAATCACCATTGAACATTTATCTCTTTAGTTCGTTGATTTATTTATTTTTTCCATCTCCTATTTCCATATATTCAACATTTCTTATTTTCTAAATTTAGAAATATACGTTATTAACATTGGAAAACATTTCAATTTCTTGTTTTCCATATTAGAAAACATTTCCGATCTTATTTGGAAAACATTTCCAAAACTCCTACAATTGGATTTAAACAGATATTTAAATAAAATATCGCTATGCCAACTCAAAACATTAACAATCATTAATTAAGTTCAATTAACTAACCTTCACTATCGAACCTTAACCATCCCTTAGTTAAAAATGAAGTCAATCAAGTTGGGGTATAATTACCTCTCAGACCTTAACTGAACAACATTTCTAACCTCGAAATAGACAAAGTTCACCCTTTTAAATCTTTACAAACTTCCTTATGTAACCCTCGAATTCTATTTACGAATCCACTTCTTTTATAGAATTCATTTGATTATAACGATAGTGTTGTAATCTCATACTTCCGATATATATAATAACTTAAATATAACTTTTATTTTATTTATTTGAATAAATAAGTAAACAACTAATTTATAAATAAATAAATAAATCTTGATATAAAAACCGGAAAGTAGATAGTACTTTCCGGAATTCGATATAATCGATTTGATGGATAACTCCCTTTCGAGTATTCTCTATTCGATTAACTGTTTTTCGAATAAATTATATTCGATTAACTATCTGTAGAATAACTATATCCAATAAATTCCCTTTCGAATGACTTACATTCGATATACTTACTTCGAATAACTCATATTCGATTAATTCACTTTCGAATAAATTAAATTCGATTAACCCACCCCTTTTTCTAATAAACTATATTCGATAATCTCTCGTTCTTCGAATAAACTATATTTGATAATCTCTCATTCTAATAACTAATATTTTGTTAATTCTATTCCATTAACTCTAATTTGATTTACTCTCTTTTCTATCCCATTCAAGTTCCCGTTTGAATTCCTATTTCAAACCCAATTCCTTTATAAATGTTTTAATTTATAAAATATTTATTTTAATCCTTTGTTCACATCGAGTGTGAAAATATTCCATATATATATATATACCAATTCAGTTTGATTTCATATTTAAAAATAATATTCCATTTCCAAATTCCAGTTATACTTTTATTTGTATAATATTTCTACAAATCCTCCTTTTAACTTCTAACAGTTAAAATCTCATTTAAATTCCGTTTTATAAATGTTGAATTCAAATTCTATTAACCTATCGGTGTTAAAACCTATTTCTACTTCTTTATATAAATTCAGATTTACATATTCAAATTATCCAATGATATTTATTTTTCTTAATTTATAAACATCATTTATAAATTAGTCTTCTCAATTTTATCTGTTAAAAACAGATTTCCATTTAATTATACTTTAAATAAATCTTTTCCACTTATTCTCTTTTATAAAATTCTATTCATTTTATAAATTCTTACTTTTATAATACACTAATTATTTCCCAAATATTTACTTTTCTAAATATCATATTTATTTTACAATATTCCTTTTCAATTCTATTGTAAATGTTTTACAAATATTTTCCCTTTCAATTCTATTTGTAAATGTTTACAAATATTTCCCTTTCAATTCTATTTGTAAATGTTTTACAAATATTTCCATTTCAATTCTATTTATTTTACAAATAATTCTTTTTATAAAATCCATTGATTTTATAAAATCCTAAAATTCAATATCCACTTTGAAATTCCTTTGTATGATTCTACTTATTTTCCCAATAAATATTCCTTTATGATTCTATTTATTTACTAAATAATTATCCTTTTATAACTCTATTTATTTTCTAAATAAATATTTCTTTTATAAAATTACTCGATTTTATAGATATTTCCTTTTAAAAAATCCTTTGATTTCATAAATATTTCCTTTTCAATATACACTTTGAAATATTTCCTTTCTACATTCCAGTATCACTTATGGTATTAAAATACCAAATCAAAGGATCAATCATCATCCAACATACAAAATCAATAGAAGATTATATACCACATCATATATCACAATATATGCCAACAGTAAAATAAATGTTGAGAAATCCAGTTGGATCCCTCCGACCTGTTTCCCTACATCCACAGATGTTAAACAATATAATTAACATCAATTTTATTTCAACATGAAATATTCTGATCAACGAATCAATATTTAATTAATGATATATATAACTATATCGATATTTTCAACTAATCAATTAGAAGTTCAACCAACCAATCAACACATAGCAATTAACGATTATTTATCAGTTCAAAAAATATGATATGAAAATATAAACTAAATAGAGTTAAGTGAGATTTACTCACATTAGACTATCATCGTTAAATAACGATAATTGTTGCTTGATTCAGATAGACAAATTATTTTGCAATAAATTGTAACGAGCTCCAATTCACTCCCAGTCAGTTCCATTGCGTAGCTGCCGTCCATACGATGCCAAGGATCCAGTTTCGTAAATTTCTGATAATTTGTGCAAGAGATATTATAATTACAATTTATAATGTAAATTACATTCTTATTTAATTTAAATTAAAGGTTAAATGGGCTTCACCATTTAAAACAGACCCACCTACTCATGCCATAGCCCATACCCTCTCCCTGTACTCTTCTTCCCCGCGACCTCCTGTATCTCAACTCCTCCAGCATCGATTATTTCCACACAAACACCACCATAACCGCATAACTAAAAATCAAACTAAATTCACCAATGGACTTCTCTTCAAAAACTCTTTCATCCCCAAACCACCAATCCGAGCTCGCACTCTAACAACCCGCATTCTAAGCATCGAAGGATCGTAGGATATTTCTTTCTTTCTCATGCAAAGTCGCATGGTCATGCAACTTTGGGAGATGACTATTGGGGTCATTTCCCATGTTCATGATTTTTGCCTATTTCTAAATGACTGTTTTGCCCCTAACTGATCTTGTTTCGGCCATAACTTTTGACTGGAAAGGAGTTTTGACCTAAAACCACTTCCATTAGGTCTGGATGATGGTTTACCTTTCCATAGAGTAGTTTAATGTGACAAACGGACTTACAGTTTGGGAGATATGGATGAATTAATGTTTAAAAGGTGAAAAACTGCTTAACCGGGCTTAATTGGGTAGTTAATAGCTAGGCCCAATGGGGGATTTTGGGATTAGGGGTATATAGGGGCTGATTAGGGTTAGAAAACATTTCTTTAGACACTTTTTCAGCTGCCACTTTCATTCTTGGAACCCAAATAATGGCCTCCAACATCTAGAATCACCTCTAATCACTTTCTAATCAAGTTTAGCCTAATCTTCACCAAATTAAGGAGAAATAGCACCAAATCAAGGTCGGAACTTCTGTATAGCCTCGGGAACAGCGCCAAACATAGGATAGTTTCATTTTGGTATTTTGTTTGTGGCGAAGGTGAGTGATTTGCATAGTTCCTCACTAATTATGGTTAATTAAGGGTAACTAGTGTTAATTAGCGAATTTAAACATGATTAAATTCTGGAAAAATATTTATAAATTTTGAAATATTGCTTTAGACCGCTGTTAGAAAATTTGGTTAGTTTGGTTAAGTTTTACTAATCCTATCATTAGTTTTAATTAAACATGCTTAAGGGAAAATATGGGATTTTAGCTATGTTTGATTCGTTTTAACCTATCAAATTATTGTTTTGGTGTTTGTGGTTGATTATACATGTTGCTATGACTGTATGGTATGCTTTATGATTGATTAGAAGAGTTAGAATGGTCGAAAACGCTGTCGTATGGCGTAAAACAGTCGCTGGAAAAGTTGCAAGAAAAACTGCAGGGATCGTGATCAGATCGGATAAGGGGAAGGGATTCGGATCGAATAGGATTGGTCGAACCGAACTGACAC
Source organism: Allium sativum (assembly GCA_030737875.1). Classification (NCBI taxonomy): domain Eukaryota; kingdom Viridiplantae; phylum Streptophyta; class Magnoliopsida; order Asparagales; family Amaryllidaceae; genus Allium; species Allium sativum. The sequence goes on along the minus strand of CM060920.1, from coordinate 783,177,787 downwards.
CAGAGACAAGGAATCCGAACCGAACCTGAGCCCATGCAGAAGAAAGAGTATGGCAACAAAGGAAGGCTACTTGCAAAGAGTTGGTGTTGGGTAGGGACCAGATCGGAGCTGAGCATGGGATCGGGTCGGAAAAGATGAACTGAAGCAGATTGGATTATGGCAAGAAGGAAGGACACCATTTGTTGGAATCCGACCGGAGCTTGGAATGGGATCAGATCGGACCAAACGCAGGTAGGAGCCCCGAACCGAACCGGGATCTAGAGATGGAGGAACACCGAACCGAACCGACTTGGGGAGGAACACTTTGAGGGCCAAATCGAACTACACCACAAAGTTTTACGACCGAACCGAGGCAACGACTACGAAGTCAACCAAGTTCGAGTTCCCATAACTACGACGCGACGACTCTTCTGAAGATCAACTCTAATTCAACCAAAACCCAAGATGCAAAGGAGGTCCAAATAAGGAATGTAACTCAGGATCCAGATGGGAACCAAAGAGTTAACTTCACGAGTTGGGCTTTGTTGTAGGACGTGTGCTAAGGGATTATCTATGTCCATAACTTTGATTCACCACCAAGGCGGATGTTAGGCTACGGATCAATGCAGTGGGGTAGATGTTACTCCATAGGGCAGAGCGATCGTAGCATGGCTATGAGCCAGTGCAGTGGAGTCTTCATGACTTTATGGGGGCAGAGTGGACATAGCAAGGACTAGTGGCTATGGATCAGTGCAGTGGAGTCGCCATGATTCCATGGGGCAAAGTGATCATTGCAAGGAATAGGGTGATGAAAGCGGTGGATTTCATATGCTTTACGCACTGAGTGAGAGATGTGAGGATGGTTGCTGTGATTGATTGTTCGCCATCACTATGTCATGCACACCCCCACCCCCGTATTCTTCACACTATATGTTAGTGGCACCTTAGAATATTGTACATTATATAGTGCTAACTCTTTGGTTGCAGGTCCAGGTTCAGGTATGGTTTAGTATACCTATTATTGTTCTATTTTGCTGCTTATCGCTCATACCAGACTTTTGTCTGACCTAGAGTTTTATGTCTCTTCTTATTACTTTGGGTGCTCATAAACGGGCAGACTAGAGACAGATTAGGTGGTATGCACGAGTAGTTGTACCGAAGACGAGCAGGAGGCTCCCATGTATGATATGTATAGATATTCTCCCTGTATCGCTGCTGGTCACTACTTTGGGCATTAGTAGTGTACCTTTCTTATTTGCTTTAGAGAGTTTTCAAAAGTTGTAATAATGGTTATGGATCATAAGCTCTATTTTGGATTTCTGCTGCTATGATGATTATGGTTTAGTTTTCATCTTATGCACTGTCTTGCCTGTTTTATGTCAAGTATGTTATTATTATATTTTATTCCTTGCGCCGTGAGACATTCTACAGGTTCCTTGTTAGTTCAAATAACCTTCCTTTCCTTTCTTTGGTGACTGTCCCGCGCTGGTTGACATTGGCACATCGCACTTTCATTGAAATGTCGGCTGGTGCGGGGCGGGCCGTCACTCTTGGTATCAGAGCTATATGCTCCGTAGTTAACCTAGGGAAAGACATTAGGGAGAGATAATACGTATATGAGAGCGTGTATTTATGATTATTTTTGCTTTCAGAAGCTATATATATACATACAGTATAGCTAAGGATGAAGTCGCACTGCATTGACACCACAAAGAGGATGGTTAATGGTTTCTCTTTACAGATTGAATGATGAGCCGATATACGAGTGGTGCTGGTAGAGGAGCCAATAATGGGAATGCTCCTAACATAAGGACTATGTTCACTGACTTCATGAGAGAGATGCTTAGGGACGTTCAGAGGGCAGTTCCCAATGTTGCTAATGGTGGTAGTGCAGCGGTGGTGGCGCCTAGGGCCGATTTCGCCAAGCTTTGCAAGGATTACATTAGTCTTGGTGGAAAGCCGTTCCATGGAACGGAATCGGCTACAGAAGCTCAGGATTGGTTGGATAGCTGTGAGCGTATCTTCAAAGACTTGGGTATCGAGGATGCAATGAAGAGGAAGTTAGCATCCCGTCAACTGCACGGACGGGCAATGAATTGGTGGAATGCTATTAAGGCAGCTACTCCAGAGGATCAAGTTACATGGGATTTGTTTAAGGCCTGATTCGGTGAAAAATTCATCCCAGCTGCCCAAAAGTCAGAGTTGTTTAGGAAATTTCTGGAGCCTAAGCAGAATGGTAGGGCAGTCTCGAAGTACATTGCAGAGTTTGATACTCTATCGAAATATGGATTATCCCTTATTGATACTGCCGAGAAGAAAAATGAAAAGTTTATAATAGGCTTGGAGCAGTACTTAGGGGAAAGACTTATTAACCACATCGATGAGACGTTTGAATCGATTGTGGGGAAAACTTTGAGATCAGAGAGTCTATACCCTATGTCGAAGACTGAGGTTGCATCTGTAGAGGAGCCAATGCCGCAAGAAAGCGGTGGAGGCAAGAATGGTTCTCAGAATAAGAGAAAGCAGAATTGGACCAAGGACGGCCAGAAGAAAAAGAATAAGAATGATGTCGAGTGCTTCGGCTGTGGTAAGAAGGGCCACTATGCCAAAGAATGTCGGGCCAAGACAGCGGATAGGAAGTGCTTCAGCTGTGGCCAAGTGGGACATCACAAGGCCGCAACCCCCTAAAGAAAAGCAGATTGTGAAAGCATACGCTATCAATGCTATTCCTCCTTTGTCGAATGCCCCAACTGCGGTGGAGAAAGGAAAGGATGTCGTCATTCAAGGTATGCTTTCTGTTTATGATGTTCCTATTTGAGTATTGTTTGATACCGGAGCTTCCCATTCCTTCATATCTAGTGACCTGGTAGATAGGTTGGGATTGGAACCGGAGATAATCGATAGACCTTTAGAAGTGATGAACCCGATTGGTGGTTCGACTAGCCTTTGTATGATTTGTCATATTGTGGACTTATCGAGTCATGGATGCATGTTTGTTTGTGATTGCTTTGTTTTGGGCTTTACTGGGTCTGGCATTATTTTGGGAGTCGATTGGCTCCAAAGATACGGGGTGGTGGTAGATTGTGAGGGCTTTTTGGTGACAGTTAGAGAGGATGATGGGCGGAGGGTAGTGTTTGGTAGTCTACCTAGTGATGGGGTAATGGCTAGTTTTCTAAATTCCCTCGACTTCCTGCATGATGAGTTGTCATATGTGCCCGTGGCAGGCCAGTATCCGGACGTCTTCGAGGAAGTGACCGGACTTCCACCACACCGAGAGACTGAGTTCCGTATTGATTTAGTGAAAGATGTCAGAGCTACAGTGATGTCACTTCGTCGTATAGAGCCAAGGGAGCAGCGAGAGCTCGATGTGCAAGGAAGAGATCTTTTGAAGAAGGGATTTATCAGAAGAAGTGTTTCTGAGTGGGGAGCACCAGTTGTGTTTGCTACCAAGGCAGATGGTTCCCTTCGTTTGTGTGTGGACTACCGCAAGTTGAATAAGGTGACGAGGAAGAATAAGTATCCTCTACCGCGGATAGATGATTTGTTTGATTAGTTGATTGGCGCGAGAGTGTTCTCCAAATTGGATCTCGCGACAGGTTTTCATCAGCTTAGAGTGGAACCTGAAAGTATAGCTAAAACGACATTTCGGACGCTGTCTGGATTTTATGAGTAGTTAGTCATGCCGTTCGGGTTGACCAATGCACCAACATATTTTGTGGATCTTATGAATAGGGTATTCAGTGATTAGTTGAATAAGTTTGTTCTTGTGTTCGTGGATGATATACTTGTTTAATCGAGGACAGAGGAAGAACACAAGGAACATTTGAGGATAGTGATGGAGGTGTTGAGAAAACACCAATTGAAAGCAAAGTTTTCTAAGTGTCACTTCTAGAGGAGGGAAGTGAGATTCTTGGGCCATTTGTTTCAGAGAATGGTATTGCCGTGGACCTTACGAAGGTGGCTACGGTACAGGATTGGTCTACGCCCAAGAATGCAACAGACGTAAGAAGTTTCTTGGGGTTAGCTAGATATTATCATAAGTTTATCCAAGACATCTCCAAGATAGCAGCACCGTTGACTCAGTTGACCAAGAATAATCAAGCTTTCGTCTAGGACGAAAAGTGTGAGAATGCATTTAAGAGTCTAAAGGAAAAGTTGACATGTGCACCAATTTTACTCATTCCTAAAGGGAATAAAGGGATGACCGTATATACAGATGCATGTGCTACTTGGCTAGGATCTGTACTAATGCAAGGAGGTAGGGTTGTAGCTTATGCAAGTCGGCAATTGGAAACCGCACGAGAGAAGATACCCTACCCGTGATTTAGAATTAGCAGCAATCGTGTTCGCGTTGAAGATATGGAGACATTATCTCTTGGGAGAAAGATTCGAGTTGTTTACTGATCATAAGTCACTAAAGTATCTTTTCTCTCAGAAGGATCTAAATCTCCGACAGCAAAGATGGTTAGAATTCTTGGCTTCCTATGATTTCGATATCGCATATACACCAGGAAAGGGCAATGCGATAGCTGATGCATTGAGTAGAAGACAAGCCAGTTTAGGGGCTATGTTTCTTGAGTGGAAGCAACTGGAGTACATCGCTAAGTATGATTTCAAACCAAAGTGCGAATTAGATCCAAAAATATTAGCAAGTTTGACGATCAGACCCACTTTGATTGAGCGGATCGGTTCCAGTCAAAGGGATGATCCTAACCTATTGAAAATCATCTCCAAGTTAGAGATGGGCATCGATGAGGAGATAAACGAGTATGGGCTTGATCGAGATAGATGGCTTAGAAAGAATGGAAGACTAGTTGTACCCAATGTCAATGGATTGAGAGATGAAGTGCTTAGAGAATGTCATCACTCAAAACTGACTATACACCCCGGTGGTAACAAAATGTATCGAGACATGAAGCAGACCTACTACTGGGAAGGGATGAAAAAAGACATTGGGAAGTTTGTATCCAAATGCATGAATTGCCAGCTAGTTAAAGCTGAGCAAAAGAAGCCTAGTGGTTTGTTGCAACCATTAGAAGTTCCAAAATGGAAATGGGAACAAGTCTGAATGGATTTCATTGATGGGTTACCAAGAACTAGATCGGGCCATGATAGCATTTGGGTGATTGTGGACTGATTGACCAAGAGTGCAAGATTTATACCCATCAAGTCGAATAGAACGACAGCTAAGTTAGCTAAGCTATATATGAAATGGGTAGTGAGATTTCATGGAGTACCTAAAATCATTGTGAGTGACGAGACCCGTTGTTTACTAGTGGGTTTTGGAAGAGCTTACAAGAAGCGTTAGGATTAGAATTACATCTTAGTACCGCGTATCATCCTCAAACCGACGGTCAAACAGAGAGTGTGAATCGTATATTAGAAGATCTCTTGAGAGCTTGCATATTAGATTTTGGTGGATCATGGAATGACCATTTACATCTAGTAGAGTTTGCATATAATAATAGTTATCAATCTAGTATTGGTTTGGCTCCATTTGAAGCTTTGTACGGAAGACCGTGCAACTCACCGTCATTGTAACACCCCACGTCCGTTAGTGTCACTCACAAAGGGAATGCACTAAGTTTTGTGGAGCATTTTAAGGTAAAAGATGCAGATAAATTACAAGACAGACATAAATTAAACAGCGGAAACTAAAACTTTGCTTTATTGATAAAATAGTTTGTACAATGATTTCTTTTGCAATATCAGAGTATCATCTGTCTTACAAAATAAAGAAGCATGAAAATATATTTATATTCCCCAAGTTTAGCAAGAGCAGCCATAGCATCTGAAAAGAGAATCCAAGCAAACTTCGACAAATCTTCAAGCTGGGAAAGAGTGACGTTCCAACTTTACCTGAGCTATACTATTCCCTCATCTACTACCTGGGGGGGGGGGGACGGAAGAAAAGAAGACGAAAGAAAAACAGAGTCAGACATAAAGCCAGAGTAAGTTCAGTAACTTCTAGCATGTGAACATGGAAAAACAAAACGACATGAATTAACTGAATACAAGATAACACCATGATGATAGGGTTGGCAAGATTAGCCAAGATTAACACAAGATATACTAAGATAAGATGAACTGGATATGCTCTAATACTTTCGCCGCTTCGCTCTTTCCTTATTATACCGGTTTCTATATCTCTGCACCCCCTAACTAGTGTCCTAACTAGTAACAATAACGTGATCCCGATCCCTGTATTTTCCACTGCCATCGGGCATCCATTTATTATTTATTACCTAAATTTAATCTAGGGTTTTTCTATCAAGTGCTTTCTAGATTCAATTAGAGTTTACGCTATCTGCTGAATGCCTTTCGGATTCAGGGTTTATGCCACCTAGTTCAACTAGGGATTATGCTATCTGTCGAACGATGCCCCCCAAGTCTAGGATACACTACCCTAAGTGGTATATGTTCCTATACTTCCCCACGCATGTATCGCGAATCATTATCGCTCGTCTAGATGCACATGTCCTGTAATGTGCGGTCCGAGTCCTGTGACAGGGCGAATCAAGGAATACAGAACTCGGTCGGGAGCTTTCAGATATCTGCCGATGCAGATGCTAAGGTCTGTTTTTATTCCAGTGGCTATGGTCCCACTTGACCCCACCCTCAACTAATGAAAGTCACACCTTGTAAAATGAGAACTATACGCCGGCCCCCGGTGCCCCACTATCCTATGGCCATCCGCAACCATAACTAGATAGCAAGTATATGGTCTTTTGGAGTTCTCCGCCTTTCCGCTTCACGTATCTCGATTGACTCAAGATGGATGGTAGACGACGAGTTGCTATCACAGGGCTACCGTTTGCTCGCCGAATCACGCCGGTCCATCCTAGTCTTTAGGTTGCCATGTATTGCAACCAAGGCATACCCCTGGTTCTTCTACGCAGACCTTAACCTCTGTGGGCCCAGGCGGATCATCTGCAGCCTCACAGAGGGATACCAAGAGTACCCTCACGTCCCCTCGAAGCCTCGGGCTTCGTAACCCAATTCGTTGGAGCCTTCTTTTTAATCAGACGGACGTTCACTCCTCCTTGTGTTATACTAAGATTTACTACTTAGTTTTGTCAACTAAGGTTCACCACTTAGTTTCCAGAATCGTTGTTTGCTTAACTAAGGTTTACTACTTAGCTCCTTTTAACTAAGGTTTATTACTTAGTTCTCTTTCCCGTTAATTTGGATTGGTTAAGTGTCATTAGTCAATTCAAGCTAACTTAACCCTCTTCATTTATCCTGTTAAGCTGGTTAAGTGTCATTAGCAATTCACGTTGTCTTAACCCTACCACAAACCAAGTTATATTGGTTAAGTATTTATTACTTAACCCTACCCATTCACCCTATGTTGGTTAAGTGTTCCTTTTTAACTTAACCTTGCCTGTCTGTTTTAACTAACATGTTATTATTAATGGTTAAGTATTATCCCTTCATGTTTTAGACTTAACCCCATTCATTTATCACAACCTGATGGTTAAGTGTTCAAGTTTACTTAACCCTACGGTCTAGCCCAGCTAACATATCAAATTGGCTAAGTGTATTATAATTTACTTAACCCCAACCTCTGGTCTAGTTAACATGTTAATTTGGCTAAGTGTATTAAACTTTACTTAACCCCTACAAATCTTGTCTTGCTACCTTGAATTTGGTTAAGTGTCTCTATGGACTTAGCCCTCCCATTCTAGCTTAACTGTGTTAAGTTTCAGTCTGAACCTAACCCCACCCATCAGTTTAGTTATCACATTGAACTGGTTAAGTGTCTTAGTTAACTTAACCCTACCTTTCTTGTTCTAGCTTTAACTAAATAAATTAAAGCCGCGACCAATCACATTAGACAGATATTGTTGCGAATACTGGATGTGCCGGTTAGTTCCGGGCAGGTTTACATCACAACCCAGTCTAACCTCGGGTTAGGCATATTCGTGTTTTCTAAGTTCAAAGGGTTTTGATTAGTTTTCAAATCAGGTTTTGAAAGTAACCATCCCGTCCGTCGGATCAGTTAGGGATAGCCAGGGAGAGCAGGAAACTTGTATTTTCCAAACCCAAGCCTGGACACTATCCTCTCTATCACCCTAGAACTTTATGGTTTATTATCAAAAGAGACGTCGTTAACAAACCTTTAATTTGTCTAAACTAACATTTCCTCATTTAGGACAAATTCTATAAGTAAATTAATCCTAATTTACTTATTTCCCAATTACTCTTTTAATGTAAATTGTCAACATTTATTCTTACGGCCCATTTTCCCCTCTGTATCATATTTATGCCTTTTGGTATGTAAACTATACCAATTAAGTGTCACTAACCATGATTTTGCTAAACCTGACAGTTATTCCCAATTATGGCCAATTTCACATTTATGCCAATATACTTACCGTGCCAAATTAGCTAATCCAATTCCGATTCAACATTCTAATTCACGTCAAACTAAACTTATTACTCTAGTTCACTATTCATGAAAATGTTAGATTTACACGTCAATACTAGATTCAAATTACACATCTTATAATTCATGTCAAATTTATCCAATTTGCATTTCTATGAACATGCCATAATAAATGTTCCCAATTTATGCCAATTTCTAAGTTAAACTACGTTATAGTAAATTTCATATTTTGCCCCAAATCACGTTCCCACCGTTCGTACAATCGTGTTTCAATCTAGATTATAGATAAATCTAGATTCGTAGCAAAATGGGAATGAACCAAAGATTGCTATGAAAAGGATAGATATAACAACTGGCATAAAATGGTTTTGAATAACGACGTAGGTTCAAGAACATGGGTAGACCTAACTTAATAGGTAAATTCCCAAGGTCTAAAACCAAGAATAGACAGAGTAGGTTCAAGAACATGGGTAGACCTAACTTAATAGGTAAATTCCCAAGGTCTAGAACCAAAGAAAACCAAGGACAGGCAGAATAAATAATCAGGTTTAGACCCAATCTCATAATCACAAAACTTAAGCAACACTTTCCTCGTCTTGGTTTATTTTATATATTATTTTATTTATATATTTTAGAGGAGGAGGAGAAGCCATGTCTAACAAGAATATTTGCAGCATAAGGGTAGAAAAGAATTGTGAATAGAGAAGAAGACCAGGGCTGTTTATATAGTGTTAGGCGGACGAACCTGGTCAGAAAACGTGACCAAACGTGACCAAATACATCAGAACGAACCAGGTGCAGGAAGCTAGAAAAAACGGGCAGGTCGACACCCATGTCGACTGGGCAGTCGACATGGGGGGGGGGGGGGGTGTCGACTGTGCAGTCGACACCCCTGTCGACTTGACCTAGGCGGGAATTTTCCCGCCCTGCCCCCTGTGCGTTTGAATTCGAATTTGGTTCTAGTTTAAACTGTTTTGAACTTGGAATTTTCTTAAAACTTTGACGGGCCATATCTTGGTCATACGGACTCCGATTTTCGAAAAATCGTACTCTATTTCGCGTATTTTTCTGAGACGAACGCAAAGGCACAGCCCGATTCCCTTGATTTTGATTTTAACTTTTAATTCTGCCTTGATTTGTGAATCTTAGCGTTACAGAATCACGGGGTGTTACATTCTCCCCCACTTAAAAGGATTTCGTCCCCGAAATCTTCAAGTTAGGAAGAATGTGTCCTACCATCCAATCACCCATCTACTCCACCATTCACTCACAGGCATTCATTATCCTTAAAAGATTTCTAATGCTTTCATGTTTATATGCATAGTGTGTGTATATGTCTTTATCTAATGCAAAATCAGGCGGTCTACTGATTCAGTTGACCTCCTTAATGCGAATCATGTCAGTGCCATGCGTCCAATCATGTATGCAAGCATTCCTAGTTATGTAAATACTACATGTGTGCATAGCCATTCATCCATATGCAACATCCATATGATAACATATCAAGTTCAATTTGCAAACAAATACATATTTGTAAATGCAATATGCAAGCGTCCGAACTTGATCTAGTGCCTAATACGTATGCATATGCATCCACGAGCAACCATTAGCAACCACTTGCAACCACCAACCATAACATGTTTCAAACACATGTTTACATCCACTGGCTTCTACCTAAGGATCGAAGATACGACCTAGGTGATATACTTCGGAAAGAGAGAAACAATTATGCGTAAAGCTCCTACACAAAGGAATCAAGGATGCACCCTTAAGAAAAAGGTTATGACGCTAGTATCTAGCCTTCTTGAGCTTTACTCCGCTGTATCTTAACTAATTTAACTTCACGATTGTGAAGTCTCTGACCTCCAACTCCAAAATAAACAGATGTCAATCACGGTACCAAGTATATGTACTAAGATGATTAGAGGTCTCCCTCTTATCCGCCATGCCATAACTATAGGGGTCGAAAGGTTATTACGTGCTTTTTAGAGTACCTGCCACAACTATTCATCTCTCACGCAAACCATCCTAGTCGAACTCAACATTCCTCAAGAACAAGCCCCAAAGGCCTAAACCAATATCAGACAAACACCCAAGGAATATCTCCTCCGAATTTAGACGATCCTCGTGAGATGATATACACAAACTCGATAGCTATCCTCAAATCCCTACTAACCAAAAATAAACTGGTCAGACCACCAATTGGATTTGAGACTCTAGTGGGATCTTTCTACTATACAAGTACTATGGTGCAGAGACTCAACTATGGAAGTGGATATGAACAAATGCGAAGCGCTAAAACCAAAGGAAATAGTACGAACAGCAAAACTAGGCTCTTCCAACAGAACTTTACTACCTTTCTCCTAGGTACGCTTGGTGGTGAAAGTATGTACTTGCCCTTCTGAAAATCTTGTTCCTTGTTCTTAATTATATGCCCTATCATTCCCTAGCAAAGATACTTCCTCTTGTCTTAGGTTTTATAATTCCTTCCTTCTTTGTAAGCTAAATCTACATCCATGAATTCCTCCTACTAGGGTTATGCTCCTTAGCCAAACTCCTTATCCTCTTCCATATGTTGACACATCTCTCGAAAACTGCTCCCATCGTACGGAAAACCCTATAAGCTTGAAGGAAAACTGGCCGTAGGTGAGACAACTATGGCTATGGATGGAAGCCGGGGCACTACTTCGCCCATCGATGAGGTTACCTCGCAGAAAGCTAGGAGTCCCAGAGACTCAAGAAAGAAGGAGACAAGAATTCAAATAGAGGAAGAGAAGATAGTGCGTATGGCTTTGGGGAATATGCCTTTAAAACATATCTTTTCTTTTGAAAATGCTTCTTTAAAAACCGTTTTGAAAATAATTTTTTTCAAATCCTTTATCTGATCTGGTAACCTTCAGCTTTGATACCACGTGTAACACCCCACGTCCGTTAGTGTCACTCACAAAGGGAATGCACTAAGTTCTGTGGAGCATTTTAAGGTAAAAGATGCAAATAAATTACAAGACAGACAGAAATTAAACAACGGAAAATAAAACTTTGCTTTATTGATAAAATAGTTTGTACAATGATTTCTTTTGCAATATCAGAGTATCATCTTTCTCACAAAATAAAGAAGCATGAAAATATATTTATATTCCCCAAGTTTAGCAAGAGCCAACCATAGCATCTGAAAAGAGAATCCAAGCAAACTTCGACAAATCTTCAAGCTGGGAAAGAGTGACGTTCCAACTTTAACTGAGCTATACTATTCCCTCATCTACTACCGGGGGGGGGGGGGGACGGAAGAAAAGAAGACGAAAGAAAAACAGAGTAAGACATAAAGCCTGAGTAAGTTCAGTAACTTCTAGCATGTGAACATGGAAAAACAAAACGACATGAATTAACTGAATACAAGATAACACCATGATGATAGGGTTGGCAACATTAGCCAAGATTAACACAAGATATACTAAGATAAGATGAACTGGATATGCTCTAATACTTTCGCCGCTTCGCTATTTCCTTATTATACTAGTTTCTATATCTCTGCACCCCCTAACTAGTGTCCTAACTAGTAACAATAACGTGATCCCGATCCCTGTATTTTCCACTGCCACCGGGCATCCATTTATTATTTATTACCTAAATTTAATCTAGGGTTTTTCTATTAAGTGCTTTCTAGATTCAATTAGAGTTTACGCTATCTGCTGAACGCCTTTCGGAATCAGGGTTTATGCCACCTAGTTCAACTAGGGATTATGCTATCTGTCGAACAATGCCCCCCCAAGTCTAGGATACACTACCCTAAGTGGTATATGTTCCTATACTTCCCCATGCATGTATCACGAATCGTTATCGCTCGTCTAGATGCACATGTCCTGTAATGTGCGGTCCGAGTCCTGTGACAGGGCGAATCAAGGAATACAGAACTCGGTCGGGAGCTTTCAGATATCTGCCGATGCAGATGCTAAGGTCTGTTTTTATTCCAGTGGCTATGGTCCCACTTGACCCCTCCCTCAACTAATGAAAGGCACACCTTGTAAAATGAGAACTATACGCCAGCCCCCGGTGCCCCACTATCCTATGGCCATCCGCAACCATAACTAGATAGCAAGTATATGGTCTTTTGGAGTTCTCCGCCTTTCCGCTTCACGTATCTCAATTGACTCAAGATGGATGGTAGACGACGAGTTGCTATCATAGGGCTACCGTTTGCTCGCCAAATCACGCCGGTCCATCGTAGTCTTTAGGTTGCCATGTATTGCAACCAAGGCATACCCCTGGTTCTTCTACGTAGACCTTAACCTCTGTGGGCCCAGGCGGATCATCTGCAGCCTCACAGAGGGATACCAAGAGTACCCTCACATCCCCTCGAAGCCTCGGGCTTCCTAACCCAATTCGTTGGAGCCTTCTTTTTAATCAGACAGACGTTCACTCCTCCTCGTGTTATACTAAGATTTACTACTTAGTTTTGTCAACTAAGGTTCACCACTTAGTTTCCAGAATCGTTGTTTGCTTAACTAAGGTTTACTACTTAGCTCCTTTTAACTAAGGTTTATTACTTAGTTCTCTTTCCCGTCAATTTGGATTGGTTAAGTGTCATTAGTCAATTCAAGCTAAGTTAACCCTCTTCATTTATCCTATTAAGCTGGTTAAGTGTCATTAGCAATTCACGTTGACTTAACCCTACCACAAACCAAGTTATATTGGTTAAGTATTTATTACTTAACCCTACCCATTCACCCTATGTTGGTTAAGTGTTCCTTTTTAACTTAACCTTGCCCGTCTGTTTTAACTAACATGTTATTATTAATGGTTAAGTATTATCCCTTCATGTTTTAGACTTAACCCCATTCCTTTATCACAACCTGATGGTTAAGTGTTCAAGTTTACTTAACCCTACGGTCTAGCCCAGCTAACATATCAAATTGGCTAAGTGTATTAGAATTTACTTAACCCCAACCTCTGGTCTAGTTAACATGTTAATTTGGCTAAGTGTATTAAACTTTACTTAACCCCTACAAATCTTGTCTTGCTACCTTGAATTTGGTTAAGTGTCTCTATGGACTTAGCCCTCCCATTCTAGCTTAACTGTGTTAAGTTTCAATCTGAACCTAACCCCACCCATCAGTTTAGTTATCACGTTGAACTGGTTAAGTGTCTTAGTTAACTTAACCCTACCTTTCTTGTTCTAGCTTTAACTAAATAAATTAAAGCCGCGACCACTCACATTAGATAGATATTGTTGTGAATACTGGATGTGCCGGTTAGTTCCGGACAGGTTTACATCGCAACTCAGTCGAACCTCGGGTTAGGCATATTCGTGTTTTCTAAGTTCAAAGGGTTTCGATTAGTTTTCAAATCAGGTTTTGAAAGTAACTATCCCGTCCGTCGAATCAGTTAGGGATAGCCAGGGAGAGCAGGAAACTTGTATTTTCCAAACCCAAGCCTAGACATTATCCTCTCTGTCACCCTAGAACTTTCTGGTTATTATCAAAAGAGATGTCGTTAACAAACCTTTAATTTGTCTAAACTAACATTTCCTCATTTAGGACAAATTCTATAAGTAAATTAATCCTAATTTACTTATTTCCCAATTACTCTTTTAATGTAAATTGTCAACATTTATTCTTATGGCCCATTTTCCCCTCTGTATCATATTTATGCCTTTTGGTATGTAAACTATACCAATTAAGTGTCACTAACCATGATTTTGCTAAACCTGACAGTTATTCCCAATTATGGCCAATTTCACATTTATGCCAATATACTTACCGTGCCAAATTAGCTAATCCAATTCCGATTCAACATTCTAATTCACGTCAAACTAGACTTATTACTCTAGTTCACTATTCATGTAAATGTTAGATTTACACGTCAATACTAGATTCAAATTACACATCTTATAATTCATGTCAAATTTATCCAATTTGCATTTCTATGAACATGCCATAATAAATGTTCCCAATTTATGCCAATTTCTAAGTTAAACTACGTTTAAGTAAATTTCATATTTTGCCCTAAATCGCATTCCCACCGTTCGTACAGTCGTGTTTCAATCTAGATTATAGATAAATCTAGATTCGTAGCAAATAGGGAATGAACCAAAGATTGCTATGAAAAGGATAGATATAACAACTGGCATAAAATGGTTTTGAATAACGACGTAGGTTCAAGAACATAGGTAGACCTAACTTAATAGGTAAATTCCCAAGGTCTAAAACCAAGAATAGACAGAGTAGGTTCAAGAACATGGGTAGACCTAACTTAATAGGTAAATTCCCAAGGTCTAGAACCAAAGAAAACCAAGGACAGGCAAAATAAATAATCGGGTTTAGACCCAATCTCATAATCACAAAACTTAAGCAACACTTTCCTCGTCTTGGTTTATTTTATATATTATTTTATTTATATATTTTAGAGGAGGAGGAGAAGCCATGTCTAACAAGAATCTTTGCAGCATAAGGGTAGAAAAGAATTGTAAATAGAGAAGAAGACCAGGGCTGTTTATATAGTGTTAGGCGGACGAACCTGGTCAGAAAACGTGACCAAATACATCAGAACGAACTAGGTGCAGGAAGCTGGAAAAAACGGGCAGGTCGACACCCATGTCGACTGGGCAGTCGACATGGGGGGGGGGGGGTGGTGTCGACTGTGCAGTCGACACCCCTGTCGACTTGACCTGGGCGGGAATTTTCCCGCCCTGCCCCCTGTGCGTTTGAATTCGAATTTGGTTCTAATTTAAACTGTTTTGAACTTGGAATTTTCTGAAAACTTTGACGGGCCATATCTTGGTCATACGGACTCCAATTTTCGAAAATTCGGACTCTATTTCGCGTATTTTTCCGAGACGAACGCAAAGGCACAACCCGTTTCCCTTGATTTTGATTTTAACTTTTAATTCTGCCTTGATTTGTGAATCTTAGCGTTACAGAATCACGGGGTGTTACAGTCATGTTGGTTATAAACTGGTGAGAAGTTTGTGCTTGGACCAGATGTGATAAGAGAAACTTCAGATAAGGTTAAGATCATTCAACAACAAATGAAGGCTGCCTAAGACAGGTAGAAGAGTTATGCTGATAAGAGGCAAAAGGATTTAAAGTTCTCCATTGGCGACTTGGTGTTTGTCAAGATTTCCCCGTTAAAGAGCATGATTCGATTTGGCAGGAGAGGCAAGTTAACCCCAAGATTTGTTGGACCATTCCCAATTCTCGAACAAATTGGGAATTTGGCATATAAAGTTGAATTACCAGAGAAGATGGAAGGAGTTCATAACGTATTTCATGTTTCCCAGTTAAGGAAGTTTGTGCACGACCCTAGTGTGACTATTACACTAGATCAGTTGGACGATATCAAGGTTAAACATGAGGCGGTTGGGAACCGCAGACCTATGTGTATTGTTGGGAACAATACGAAGCAGCTTCGAAGGAAGGCGGTGATACTAGTCAAAGTTCAGTGGGGTGATGATGAGGAAGACTGTACTTGGGAAACAGAAGAGAACATAAGGAAGAAGTATCCAGAACTCTTCGCCTGGTACGGTTTTTATATCGATATAGTTTTCCCTTGTTAGTAAACCGCATGCTAGGATAGGCTTGTTGTGTTGTTTCTTATGCTTGATTGTTTTGTTAATGATTGGTAGGCATGCGGGATCCTTTGTATGTTTTGGGTTAAGGAATTTCGGGGACGAAATTTCTTAAGGGGGGAGAATGTAACGACCTGCATTCTACGAATCGAAGGATCGTAGGATATTTCTTTCTTTCTCATGCGAAGTCGTATGGTCTTGCAACTTTGGGAGACGACTATTGGGGTCATTTCCCATGTTTATGATTTTTGCCGATTTTTAAATGACCGTTTTACCCCTAACTGATCTTGTTTCGGCCATAACTTTTGATTAGAAAGGAGTTTTGACCTGAAACCACTTCCATTAGGTCCGAATGGTGGTTTAGCTTTCCGTAGAGTGGTCATACGTGAAAAATGGACTTAACGTTTGGGAGATATGGCTGAATTAATGTTTAAAAGGTGAAAAATTGCTTAACCGGGCATAATTTGGTAGTTAATAGCTAGGCCCAATGGGGGATTTTGGGATTAGAGGTATATAGGGGCTGATTAGGGTTAGAAAACATTTCTTTAGACACTTTTTTAGCCGCCACTTTCATTCTTGGAACCCTAGTAAGGGCCTCCAACATCTAGAATCACCTCTAATCACTTTCTTTCAAGTATTAGCCTAATCCTCACCAAATTAAAGAGAAATAGCACCAAATCAAGGTTGAAACTGCTGTATAGCCTTGGGTACAGTGTCAAACAAAGGATAGTTTCAGATTTGGTATTTTGTTTGTGGAAAAGGTGAGTGATTTGCATAGTTCCTCACTAATTATGGTTAATTAAGGGTAATTAGTGTTAATTATTGAATTTAAACATGATTAAATTCTGGAAAAATATTTAAATTTCGAAATATTGCTTTAGACCTTTTTTAGAAAATTTGGTTAATTTGGTTAAGTTTTAATAATCCTATCATT
This sequence comes from Allium sativum, assembly GCA_030737875.1. Classification (NCBI taxonomy): domain Eukaryota; kingdom Viridiplantae; phylum Streptophyta; class Magnoliopsida; order Asparagales; family Amaryllidaceae; genus Allium; species Allium sativum. The sequence continues at coordinate 783,160,921 of CM060920.1, read as the reverse complement.
AGTTTTGCTTAAACATGCTTAAGGGAAAATATGGGATTTTGGCTATGTTTGATTCGTTTTAACCTATCAAATTATTGTTTTGGTGTTTGTGGTTGATTATACATGTTGCTATGACTATATGGTATGCTTCATGATTGATTAGAAGAGTTAGAATGGTCGAAAACACAGTCGTATGGTACCAGAACGGAGCGGAGCATGGGATCGGGTCGGAAAAGCTGAACTGAAGCGGATTGGATTATGGCAAGAAGGAATGCCACTATTTATTGGAATCGGACCAAAGCTTGGAAGGGGATCAGATCGGACCAAACGCAGGAGCCCCAAACCGAACCGGAATCTAGAGATGGAGGAACACTGAACCGAACCGACTTGGGGAGGAACACTTTGAGGACCGAACCGAATTGCACCATGGAGTTTTACGACCGAACCGAGGCAACGACTACGAACCGAACCGAGTTCGAGTTCCCATTACTACGACGCGACGACTCTTCTGAAGACCAACTCTAATTCAACCAAAAGCCGAGATGCAAAGGAGTCCAAATAGGAAATGGAACTCAGGATCCAGATGGGAACCAAGAGTTAACTTCATGAGTTGGGCTTTGTTGCGGGACATGTGCTAAGGGATTATCGATGTCCATAACTTTGATTCACCACCAAGGACGATGTTAGGCTACGGATCAGTGCAGTGGGGTAGATGTTACTCCATGGGGCAGAATGATCTTAGCATTGCTCTGAGCAAGTGCAGTGGAGTCTTCATGACTTCATGGGGTAGAGTGGACATAGCAAGGACTAATGGCTATGGATCAGTGCAGTGGAGTCACCATGACTCCATGGGGAAAAGTGATCATAGCAAGGAATAGAGTGATCAAAGCAGTGGATATCGTATGCTTTACGCACTGAGTGAGAGATGTGAGGATGGTTGCTATGATTGATTGTTTGCAATCACTATGTCATGCACGCCCCCACACCCGTATTCTTCACACTATATGTTAGCGGCACCTGAGAATATTGTACAGTATGTATTGCTAACTCTTTGGTTGCAGGTCCAGGTTAAGGTATGGTTTAGTATACCTGTTATTGTTCTGTTTTGCTGCTTATCGCTCATACCAGACTTTTGTCTGACCCAGAGTTTTATGTCTCTTCTTATTACTTTGGGTGCTCTTAAACAGGCAGACTAGAGATATGTTAGGTGGTATGCACAAGTAGATGTACCGGAGACGAGCAGGAGGCTCCCACGTATGATATATATATATATATATATATATATATATAGATAGATATTATCCCTGTATCGCTGCTGGTCACTACTTTGGGCATTAGTAGTGTACCTTTCTTATTTGCTTTAGAGACAGTTTTCAAAAGTTGTAATAATGGTTATGGATCATAAGCTGTATTTTGGATTTTCGCTGCTATGATGATTATGGTTTAGTTTTCAGCTTATGCACTATCTTGCCTGTTTTATGTCAAGTATGTTATTATTATATTTTATTCCTTGTGCTGTGAGACATTCTACAGGTTCCTTGTTAGTTCAAATACCCTTCTTTCCTTTCTTTGACGACCGTCCCGTGCTGGTTAGACATTGGCACAACGCACTTTCATTGAAATGTCGGCTGGTGCTGGGCGGGCTGTCACATGCACCCACCCAAGAAATTACGACAGTAACTTCAGTTCGATCAAGCACAATAACCATCGACAATCTTTGTAACCGAATCCCTCTAGAAACTCACCACCGAACCTTCTCCATGCCGCAAATACCCTGCTACACTTCAAACGCTGATCGATGCTTTCATTCCAGAGAAAATCTAAATCCTAGCTCGCCTTAAACCCCACGCAGCAACCGAATATGATGTCGCCTCTTTCGAACTACATATCCACGTGAAGATATACCTCCCAGCTACTCATATTACAAGTTATGGAATTTACTAATTTTTCCTTGAATTTCTAGGATTTTTAATACTCACAATTTTTGTTTTCCAGAAAAGAATAGTGGCGGCTCATGTTTGACTGCGGGAGGAAAGTGTTTTAAGGTTAGAAGTTTGAGTGGTTATTTATAGTATAACTAAAGTATTTTTATATCTGATTATTTATTTTTAAGCAACCGTTACTTGTATTTGCATTCTAAAAATCCTTATGACCACATATGATACCAAAAATCCTGAAAATGGGCACGCAGCTACATTTCGACATTACGGACCCAACGAAACTGGTTTCATCGAATTCCGACTCCGTTTGCTAACACAACGTATTTTTAACCGTCAAAATACTGATTGTTTTTCACAGTAAAAATCCGTACGGCCACACACTGACTCCAAAAATCATGAAAATTGAAATCTAGCAATAATTTAATATTGCGGATCCAACAAAATTAGTTTCATCGAAAACGAAGGTCGTTTGCAAAACTAGCTATTTTTAAAGCTCAAAATAAACCCATTTAGATATTAATATATATTTAAAAATAATTAAATTTAATATTAGTAAATTAATATTATCGTATATATTCACATGTAATATCATACAGCTCCAAAATATTCCTATCTGAATTTATAACTCGACATTTCAAATCCAAATTAAATCAGTATTCAATATATATTGAAAAATCCATTTAAAATCATTATAAATTATAAAGGAATTCCATGGCGACTATTTTAAAATTTGATTTGGACACAACTCAAAATCTACCCGACGAAATCCCAATTTTTCTCTTCCATTAGAAAAATATACTTCACCAACTCCGAACGTTTCTTATTTCACAGAAATCCGGCTTAAAACAGATTCTGTATATTCGTTTAAACTTCGAATCGCCAAATTACGAACTACCGCGCCATTTCGAGCTCGATTATAATTATAATATAAATTATACGTTCAACTGACATTTATAAATAAATTTGTTCATATAAATTAACTCTAAACTGAATTATATATTTTGAATTGTCCAATTCACTCAATATTGTCAATTCACTAATTCCACTATTTTGGAATTAAATGAATTATTCTATTATTTATATTAATTAAATATTCAATATTATGTAATTAAACGACCATTTAAACCTTTAATCACTATTTAGATGATTGAATAAATTAATTATTATGCCGTAAAAATATTGCATGTTACATTCTACCCCCCTTAAAATAATTTCGTCCTCCAAAATTGCTAAGGTAGAGAACAACCCTATTAACTGATTTAAAATTATTCGTTTACTTCTTTAATTTCAGTTTCAACTGAATTAATTTATTTCAATTAAAATATCAATCCATTTCTAGTAACGAATATTTTCAAACATCCTAAAAATTTTCTAACACCCGAAATTTCTAAAAAATTTCGCCAGCACCTCCTTTGTATGGCTCAATCGGTACAACTTGCCTCTCTAGGCCTTCTCCAACCCAAAAGAAAATCAAATAGCCAAGCGGCTTGCCAATTTGGCTCATAAAAATCTCATACCCATATGTAATATAAACTTGTACCTTTTTGTTGGGCAATCAAATCTACCACTATCAATCTGCTTTCATATCAGCAAATACAAATGCATTCCCAATCAATTTCCAATTTTATCCTCAAAACCAAATCATTCACGTATCCAAGCCAAATTCTATTTCAAACCAAAGTTCTGTTCTTGATTCCAAACTCCTAACTCATCAATCCAATACCATTTTAGATTCATATCTCACAATTCAAAATCTGATTCTGCTGGATATATTACATCCCAATTCAATTTCCAGTTGAATGGTTTCAATTCAATTTCAATTTGTTTTCAATTCAAACAATCTGGTTCTAGGAGTTTTAAACAACATATCCTTTTTTTAGAAATCAAAATATTCATTTCAGAGTATCAAACACTTGTTTTTCTTAAACAACTCAAAACGAAATCGTTGGTAGTAATCCGTCACTTAGAACTCGAAAATGAACACCGATGATGTCATGATCATCATCGGAATCTATTTCCAGCTATCGAAATGAGTTCAATACTATATCACTTTCAAAACCCTATCTAAACACTTCCATTTTGAAATTCATTTCAAAATACAATGCTTTAAAACAATTTAAAATCTCCCAGGATTTTAAAATTTTCTCATATCCAATCCATATTCATTTACAAACACTTATTCAAATTTCCAGAGTTTAAATTCCAATTCTGACTTAAATTTAGATTTAGTTCATCTGATTTCACGTATTTCACTTATATGAATCCTGATTAGTTATTTATAACCATTTCACATTTTATAATCTTAATCGATTATAATCACAACCAACACATCCAATATACTATAATACTTCAAATATCCATACTTTGTTTATATCAAAATATAATTTGGGTAAAATTATTTCAATTACCCTCTTTTCAAAACATACTGAGTCGGTTCATCGTATTCGAGCGTTTATAAACTTTTATCGATACAATGGATCAAACTGATCGATCAGAACCCATAAACAACTCAATCAATAAATCTCCACAATATAAAACCATTTTATATCAAAAAAATACATTCACTCCTATATATACACTCAACTCAATCTAGGGTATTACTAACCCCATCTCTACCGAGTCACGCCACAGAGCCAAGGTAATTACTTAACCTTAGGCTCTGATACCACTGTAACAACCCAGGGATTTTCGACTCCGAAAATCAACATAAAACACGATGTCAACTATTCAGACATCGGAAATACCTTATCATTAATAGAAAGAAGTTAGAGGGTGAGAGTAGATAAGGTAGAACTATTAGAATAGAAGAAGAAGAAGAACAACACAACAGCATCCGAGTAACATGAATCTCACAGCGAAACGAATAAAACATAGTATGCAAAATAACATTGAAAACACAAATATGAATTTGTATATTAGAGTACAACACTTACATCACAACGGAAATAAACAACAACTTTAAAATGCTGCTAAAGCCTCCTGCTCCAAGCTCCATCTAGTATATCTGTAAATCCCGACTACTTGACTTCCTGTACAAATTTTGGGCACCCAAGAGTTTAGGGAAAACAAAACAAAATAAACTCTGGGTCAGTCATGGGACTGGTATGAGTAAACTCCAACCATTCGGTTTAACTTTTCAAAATCCTTTTCAAAAGAAATGATAATCGTAAGATCGATCCACACATAAATACGGATGGTTTTTATCTTACAATAACCAATTTTTTTTTTCAAAATCAATACTTTTCTGATATTATAATAATGTCTAATCACAAGTAATTAACAATCTAGTAGAACGCTTGCATCTCACGCTCCACATATATATAGTATACAATCAAAATCGCAGGTGCTTATTGGAGATTGGATTCTGACTATGACAAGTTATGGAACCACCTGTTAATAGTGTATCTCTGGAGAGGAATACACTGGGTTCAACAAGAACATCTTGCAACCCGACCACACATGACCGACCACTCATTTCTCTTGAGTGTATCGAATATATTGACACCTACGGTTGCTAGAAACATAACCATTTTCGGAAGATACAAAAGCGAAAAGAAGTAACAAATATGAATATTCTCTAGATGGTGACAATACACCCTAATGGCGGTGACCCACTTAGCCATGCTACCTTGCCAATTTTTGTCATTTCCTGGTCAATGAGGCTTGAGGTCATACGCTGCTTTTGACAGATCGCACCTCCATTTACTTTGAATGCCACATTGTCATACCCGCCAAATCACAAATTGATTTCCACAAAAATACCACGGGTATAAAGCTAAGAGAAACGAATTCCTCCGCCACCAAACGTGGATACATTTGAAGCGATCAACTTACGTGATCCATTAGATATACTCTGTCATACATTCGTCCATACACGTTGTCCTCGGTCCGGACAAATCGAAGGCACTACTTTGTAAATCCATCTTGGGCAATTTCTACTTAGGATCGCCTGAACAGCCCTTGCATAACTCCATCTTCAATTATCTTCATCCGATTTGATTCGCAACGCTAATGCCCATACGAAGAAGTTTTCAGATAATATATCTGGTCCCGGTCTCTCTGTATTGACGACGGAAAAATGGTCAAAAACTTCGATACTCGGTGAGTTAACTATCAAAGAAAAACCCGTGTGCAAACAATGATATTATTTCCAGATGGAAATTATATCGATCAATCATCATTGAACATTTATCTCTTTAGTTCATTAATTTATTTATTTTTTCCATCTCCTGTTTCCATATATTCAACATTTCTTATTTTCTAAATTTAGAAATATACGTTATTAACATTGGAAAACATTTCCATTTCTTGTTTTCCATATTAGAAAACATTTTTGATTCTTATTTGGAAATCATTTCCAAAACTCCTACAATTGGATTTAAACAAATATTTAAATAAAACATCGCTATGCCAACTCAAAACATTAACACTCATTAACTAAATTCAATTAATTAACCTTCACTATTGAACCTTAACCATCCCTTAGTTAAAAATGAAGTCAATCAAGTTGCGTATAATTACCTCTCAGACCTTAACTGAACAACATTTCTAACCTCGAAATTAACAAAGTTCACCCTTTTAAATCTTCACAAACTTCCTTACGCAACCCTCGAATTCTATTTACGAATCCACTTCTTTTATAGAATTCATTTGATCATAACGATAGTGTTATAATCTCATACTTCTGATATGTATAATAACTTTAATATAACTTTTAGTTTATTTATTTGAATAAATAAATAAAAAACTAATTTATAAATAAATAAATCTTGATTTATAAATTGGAAAGTAGATAGTACTTTCCCGAATTCGATATAATCGATATGACGTATAACTCTCTTTCGAGTATTCTCTATTCGATTAGCTGTTTTTCGAATAATTTATATTCGATTAACTATCTATAGAATAACTATATCAAATAAATTCCCTTTCAAATGACTTACATTCGATTTACTTACTTCGAAATTCACTTTCGAATAAATTAAATTCGATTAACTCACACCTTTTTCAAATAAACTGTATTCGATAATCTCTCGTTCTTCGAATAAACTATACTCGATAATCTCTCTTTCTAATAACTAATATTTGGTTAATTCTATTCCATTAGCTCTAATTTGATTTACTCTTTTTCCTATTCCATTCAAATTCCCATTTGAATTCCTATTTCAAACCCAATTCCTTTATAAATTTTTTACTTTATAAAATATTTATTTTAATCCATTGTTCACATCGAATGTGAAAATATTCCTTATATATATACCAATTCAGTTTGATTTCATATTTAAAAATAGTATTCCATTTCCAAATTCTAGTTATACTTTTATTTGTATAATATTTCTACAAATCCTCCTTTTAACATCTAACAGTTAAAATCTCATCTAAATTCCCTTTTATAAATGTTGAATTCAAATTCTATTAACCTAACCGATTTCTACTGCTTTATATAAATTTAGATTTACATATTCAAATTATCCAATGATAATTATTTTTCATAATTTATAAACATCATTTATAAATCAATCTTCTCAATTTTATCTGTTAAAAACAGATTTCCATTTAATTATACTTTAAATAAATCTTTTCCACTTACTCTCTTTTATAAAATTCTATTCATTTTATAAAATACTTTCTTTTATAATAAACTAATTACACTAATTGTTTCCCAAATATTTACTTTTCTAATTATCCTATTTATTTTCCAATATTACTTTTCAATTCTATTGTAAATGTTTTACAAATATTTTCCCTTTCAATTTATTTGTAAATGTTTTGCAAATATTTCCCTTTCAATTTTATTTATAAATGCTTTACAAATATTTCCCGTTCAATTCTATTTGTAAATGTTTTACAAATATTTCTCTTTCAATTCTATTTGTAAATGTTTTACAAATATTTCCCTTTCTATTCTATTTGTAAATGTTTTACAAATATTTCCCTTTCAATTCTTTTTATTATACAAATAATTCTTTTTATAAAATCCATTGATTATATAAAATTCTAAAATTCAATATCCACTTTGAAATTCCTTTGTATGATTCTACTTATTTTCCCAATAAATATTCCTATATTATTCTATTTATTTACTAAATAAATATTCCTTTTATAACTCTATTTATTTTCTAAATAAATATTTCTTTCATAAAATTACTCGATTTTATAGATATTTCCTTTTATAAAATCCTTTGATTTCATAAATATTTCCTTTTCAATATACACTTTGAAATATTTCCTTTCTACATTCCAGTATCACTTATGGTATTAAAATACCAAATCAAAGGATCAATCATCATCCAACACACAAAATCAATAGAAGATTATATACCACATCATATATCACAATATATGCAAATAGTAAAATAAATGTTGAGGAATCCAGTTGGATCCCTCCGACCTGTTTCCCTGCATCCACAGTTGTTAAACAATATAATTAACATCAATTTCATTTCAATATGAAATATTCTGATCAACAGAATCAATATTTAACTAATGATATATATATATATATATATATATATATATATATATATCGATACTTTTAACCAATCAATTAGCAGTTCAACCAACCAATCAATACACATCAATCAACCAATATTTATTAGTTCTAAAAATATGTTATGAAAATATGAACTGAGTAGAGTTAAGTGAGATTTACTCACATTGGACTATCATCGTTAAATAACGATAATTGTCGCTTAATTCAGATAAACAATTTAATTTGCAATAAATTTTAATGAGCTCCAATTCATTCCAAGTCAGTTCCATTGCGTAGCTGCCATCCATACGATCTCAACGGATCCAGTTTCGTAAATTTCTGATATCGTATGCAAGATATATTATAATTACAAGTTATAACGTAAATTACATTCTTATTTAATTTAAATTAAAGGTTAAATGGGCTTCACTATTTAAAACATGCCCACCTACTCATGCCGTAGCCCATACCTATTCCTTGTACTCTTCTTCCCCGCGACCTCCTGTATCTCGACTCCTCCAGCATCGATTATTTCCACACGAACACCACCATAATCGCATAACTAAAAATCAAACTAAATTCACCAATGGACTTCTCTTCAAAAACTCCTTCATCCCCATACCACCAATCCGAGCTCGCACCCACCTAGGAAATCGTGACAGTAACTTCAGTTCGATCATGCATAGTAACCATCGACAATCTTTGTAACCGAATCCCTCCAGAAACTCACCACCGAACCTTCTCCACGCCGCAAATACCCTGCTACACTTCAAACGCTGATCGGTGCTTTCATTCCATGGAAAATCTGAACCTTAGCTCGCGTTAAATCCCACGCAGCAACCGAATATGATGCCACCTCTTTCGAATTGCACATCCACATTAAGATATACCTCCCAGCAACTCATATTACAAGTTATGGAATTTACTGATTTTTCCTTGAATTTCTAGGATTTTTAATACTCACGATTTTTGTTTTCCAGAAAAGAATAGTGGCGGCTCATGTTTGATTGCGGGAGGAAAGTGTTTTAGGGTTAGAAGTTTGGGTGGTTATTTATAGGATAATTAAAATATTTTTATATCTGATTATTTTATTTATTTTTAAGCAACCGTTACTTGTATTTGCATTCTAAAAATCCGTATGACCACATACGATATGCAGAAATCATGAAAATGGGCACGCAACTACAGTTCGACATTACAGACCCACCGAAACTGGTTTCGTCGAATTCCGACTCCGTTTGCTCACATAGCGTATTTTTAACCATCAAAATACTGATTGTTTTTCACAGTAAAAATCCGTACGGCCACACACTGACTTCAAAAATCACGAAAATTGAAATCTAGCAATAATTTAATATTGTGGATCCAATAAAATTAGTTTCATCGAAAACGGAGGTCGTTGCAAAACTAGCTATTTTTAAAGCTCTAAATATACCCATTTAAATATTAATATATATTTAAACATAATTAAAGTTAATATTAATAAATTAATATTATCGTATATATTCACATATAATATCATACAGCTCCAAAATATTCCTATCTGAATTTATAACTCGACATTTTAAATTCAGACTAAATCAGTATTCAGTTTATATTGGAAAATCCATTTAAAATCGTTATAAATTACAAAGGAATTCCGTAGCGACTATTTTAAAATTTGATTTGGACACAACTCAAAATCTACCCGACGAAATCTCGATTTTTCTCTTCCATTAGAAAAACATACTTCACCAGCTCCAAACGTTTCTTGTTTCACAGAAAATCGGCTTAAAACAGATTCAGTATATTCGTTTAACCAAATTACGAACTGCCGCGCCATTTCAAGCTCGATTATAATTATAATATAAATTAAACGTTCAACTGACATTTATAAATAAATTCGTTCATATAATTCAACTCTAAACTGAATTATATATTTTTAATTGTCCAATTCACACAATATTGTCAATTCACTAATTCCACTATTTTGGAATTAAATAAATTATTCTATTATTTATATTATTTAAATATTCAATATTATTTAATTAAACGACCATGTAAACCTCTAACCACTATTTAAATGATCGAATAAATTAATTATTATACTGTAAAAATACGGGACGTTACAGTAGACCATTCTAATCGATATCGACATCTCCCAAGCATAACCCCGAAGGCCTAAACCAGCATCAGACAAGAACCAAGAGATATCTCCATCGACATCGACTAATCTACATAAGACGATACAAGCAAACAATCATGACTCTGGCTATCTCCGCCAATCCTTCTTTGAAACCATCGTTAATCGTATGACCGACTCAACACCTTATCGTCCGTCAAGGGCTAATGGTAAACCCCGGTCTAGCGAATCTCCATATACTATCGCGACTCGTATCTCTAGGACCATCAACCGAACCAAAATAAAAACTATTTCTAGTCGATAATAATTGGGTCATTCCCCCGTCCAATACTCAGGTCGTTATCCGACCTAACCTATCAGTTAACTCAACTGACCCAATGACCCGACTTACCAGATCATTCCTATAACCCAACTTCTTCGGCCTATATATCCCTAACCGACCCAACATTTCCAACGACCCATCACCATAGAATCAGACTGACTCATTAGCCATACACGAGCCAACTTCAACATATCTCAAATGACTAAAATCACTTGAACAACCTGCTAATACCTACGACCTTGTAACTTCACTTGCTTTAAGCCAACGACCTGATCTCCTGTGACCTGACCATTTCGGGCTCTAGGATACCCACTGCCATTCGATTTCAAATGACCTAGCTTCGAGCGACCCGAATCCAACAAAATCCACCAAAGTCCTAAATCATTCCTTGAGCAACAAGCCATGCGACCTGACCAAAAATGCCCTGGCTCCATATCCGACCAATCTTGCTCCAATCTCGTCCAATTTGTCACCAAACGACAACATCGATGCAAACAACTCATCCAAACCATCCAATTCAACCATCAACACATTATGAAATCAACAACATAAAAATGACAATTATTTTTCAACAACCATATAGAATTCACCAAATCATGGTAAAACAATGAATAAACAAAACAATGGATCTAAACTTGCATAAACATATGAATTAACATAGGAATTTCCGATTTAAGTTGCTAGATTGGATCCTATGGTGATTCAAATGAAAATATACATAGCATGATGTAGATCTTGGTGAATACAACTTAAAATGATGAAAATAAGGTCAAACAACCAATATACTTGATTGAATTCATGTGAGAGATGCTTATCACTCCCCAATTCTTCGAAATAACTTGAAATCGCTGAATTCCCCAACAGGACTATGAAGAATGATCTTCAGACCTCTCAATTTGATATGATCTCTCTTTACTTGATGTAGATCTTCAATTTTCTCACATAGATCTAGAATTTTAATGGTGGAAAGGTGTATTTGATTGAGCAAGGAGATCACAAGCTTAACCAGAAGAGAGAATGAAAAAAGTAATCCTCTCTCCATGCTTGTAACCCCCTATAGCCTCCAACCAGCCCACTAATATGCCAAACCAAATCAGCCCACTAGTGACTAGCCAAACCTGTATAGAAATTATGCAACACAAAAACAATGATTACTCCCAAACCGTTGAACCAAATCTTTAATGTGACCACTCTAGAGAATTGGCAACGCCATTTCCTTTCAAATTAAATTGAACTCAGCACTTGATTCGATCCCAATAAAAAATTATTCCCTGTACCAAACTGACAAGGGAAAAATGGTCATAAAAAAAATTGGTAAAAATTATGTACAAATCTGACATCTCCATAAACAACATATCAAAATAAGAGAATGATCCAACCCTTGGAGAATTATATAAAAATAATTTACGATCCTCCAATACGTAAAATGCGGGCTGTTACATGGTTTGTAGGTGGTGTCTGACGAATTTGGAGTCTATCTGATAGGCGTATATGGGTCGATACCAATCTATTGGACATCGAATAGTACTGATCCATGTACTCATAAATTTCTAAGTTTCCTCTCCTATATGTATAATGTATATGAATCTGTATATCTTTATTTTCTCGTTTTTTATCATTTTCCTCTGAACCGACCTTGTAACACCCCGGAATTTGGCATTAGTTAAATAAGTTATTTACTTATGTTTCAAAAATGGAATTTGAACAAATGATGGAATTTGACCACGAAATTTGCATCATTGCGTTTGTGATGGAATTTTGGTCAACTTTCATGTTTCGAACTTGACGAACGAAGTCCGTATGAAAAAGTTACAAACGAAATATGTAAATGGACAGAAAATTATTAATCATATTATTTTAATTATTTCTTACCATTTATCACTTGCCCCCACTGGAGGCAGGACGGCCAAAGCGGTCGACCTAGGTGTCGACCGTACGGTCAACCTCGAAACCGACCCCGTAGTCACTATTTTCCAATGGCGGGTAAAGTTTTATATATAAACACTATATATTAATGGATGGATTTATCTGAAATTTAATCTAACGGTCCATGATCATTTTAACACCTATAAATAAAGGTCTAGATCCCCACACTTTTGCTCACATTTTCTGCAGGCAGTAGCAAAGCTTTGCCAATTCCATTTCTCCAACCTCTATTAAAATTCTAAAACATAAATATATTCAAATCAAACAAACAATGATTGGAGATATTGAATTTAGATTTACGAACAAGGATTGGTACTACACGTAGGTAATTTATATTACTAGTTTTCTCTCTTTTTCCAATTCTTTTCTCAGTTCTTCAAATTTTAAAGTGTATGTGTGTATATCCTTTTTATATACATATTATAGATTTGTAAAATTTGGAATTATAGACCTAAAATATGTGTTCTGATTTGGATTTGGAAAGGCTTTCAGGTGAGTGAGAAATATATTCATTGTTAAAAATATCAAATTTATTTTGCTTGCCTCAAATCTGAATTTGTATGCCTAAAACTATCATATTTATTTAGTTTGTGTCAAATCTTAATTTGTAAATCTTAAAGCATGATATGGATTTGTCCGCCTTCCAGTTACAGTAATCATGTCCTGTCTACAATTCTTGTATATGCCTTGTGGTTATTATGAACACCATAAATCCGGAAATCAATCCGTAAATTTTATTATATTTGTGAAGTTTTTATTCCAGATTTATAGGATTTGGATGCGAATTAAATGATTTGTGCAGTTTATCATTGTATAATTATAAATCTATTTGTGTTTGACATTATTTAGAGGTTTTTTACTTGATCGTTGTAAATCAACCATTTTTGCTCTTTTCAAATAAAAAGGCATTACGTGAAATCTACAAGAAATATTAGCAAATCATATAGTAAGAGATGTGTAAATTCACATATTTTTTGTGTAGTTTACATCATTTGCTCCAAATAAAATATTACTTATTTTTTATGATTTGAAATACATCAATTTTTTAAAATATTTTGGTAGAATTTACAGGAGTCATTGTAAACAACCTTTTTAAGATATTTTTGAATCTTAACAAGACTAGACACAAAAGGATTGTTCTAGTAGTTAGTTTGGACTAGAATGTAAGATAATAATTAAAAATAATTAATAACTATGTAAATACCACGTTAAGAATATAAATATACATATATATATATATGTATAATATTATATCACAACTTTATTTATCCAGAAATTTACGTGAACGATGCTATTAATATTACTATTAAGTAAATGTATCACTACTAAAAAAATTACCTACGACATCGATTTTTGGCTGACGTCTGAAAGAATTCTGACCGATGTCTTCGCATGTGTAAACAAAGGTCAAGGTCTTTCACATCGCGTTTTGGCCGATGTATACGATGACTTTATACAATGTTTTTATTAGGATATCTAATGATTTATGACCAATGTCTTCACGCAAATTCTACATTGGTTATTTATAAAGAACCGTAGTTAAAAAAGATGATTACATCATTCACTTTAAATGAACCGATGTTACTTGTTATATACATTAGTTTCTACAGCTAGCGATGCAAAAGGTAGTTCATTACATCACTTTTTTTGAATGTCTGATGCTATAGGCTCCTTATTGCATCAATCTGTTTAAACAAAACGGATATTGAATAATAATGCTACTGAAAAGGATTTAAATATTCAAACTATATTTTTTATTCAAAAAATATTTTATACACTACTGTACATTACACTGTTACTCATACATTCTATTTCATATACATTACATCTCTCACTACAATACATTCAATGCCACTCAGTTTATACACAAATTCATATACAATGAGTCTTTATTTGCTTCTAGTTCAGTCCAGTCACCTATATACCTGTCAAAGAAAAGACCAAACAATACAGGTTCTTAAGTCATGACAAAAGAAATAAACGAAGCATTCACACAAGACAAAAATAGTGCACATGATAAAACTGTTATTGTTATATCTGTATTCCTTGTGCACATTGAAAAATTGTGCACACAACAATACTAATTGGCCTAGATAGCAAAAATGGATAAGGCAGTCATACATAAAGCACATAAAAAGCAATGGGAACATATAGTATAAGATAGGGTGGGTTTGTTATATATACGCAAACAAAATGTTTACATATACACGTATGTGCGGCAGCTACCACATATACAAAATCCTGTTCAAAACTAGGAAAGGGAAGCAAACAAGACATGATTATAACCCAGTAAATAGAAATGCACCAGTGTGAATAAAACATGGGCAAAATTAATGCAACAACTATGGGTCAAATTCAATTCCATTTTAAAATGAAACAAGTGCAAATATGCAAGCATGCACACAAGACAAAATTTATGCACACAACAAAACTATTATTGTTGTATCTGTATTCCTTGTGAACATAGAAAAATTGTGCACATAGAAAAACTAAATGGCCCAGATCATAAAAATGGATAAGGTAGTCATACATAAAGCACAACAAAAGAAATGGGGCAAATGCACAGATGGTATAAGACAGGGTGGATTTGTTGTATATACCGATGTTGCCGATACACATATATGCAAAAAATATTGTTTACATATACACATATCTGCGGCAACCACCACATATACAATGTTCAAAACTAGGCAAGGGAAGTAAACTAGACATGATTATAACCCGACAAGTAGAATATTAATAAAGCATGGGCCTAATGCGTGCAACAACTAAGGGTCAGATTCAATTCCAGTTCAAAATGGAACAAGTGCAAATATGCAAAAATTCATGTATAAAGTGTCTAACATACTTTAACACCCCATGTCCATTAATGTCACTCACAAAGGGAATGCATCAATGTCCATGAAGCGTTATTGTTGTATAGAATAGATAAATTACAAGAATAAATAAATAAAACAACACAGCGAAAGTTAAAACTTATTTCATATCATCAAAACTCAAAATGAGTTTACATAAGTAGTCTCCAAAACCGTTACAACATGATCAAAAGTCTTTTCCAAAAACTTAAAAATACATAAAGAAGAAAATACTTAAATAACATAAATGAATAAATCCCCACTGAGCATAAGCAAAGCCATAAAGATGGGAGAGTCCCAAGCGATACATCTACTTTCTTCAAGCAACTGAAAGAAATCAGCACTAAGCTGTAGTATTCCCTCCTTGCAAACCTGAGGGGGGAAAGGAAGAAAAGAGGTGGAAAGAAAAGGGGGTCAGACATAAAGTCTGGCCAGTGCGATAACTTTAACAATATAATTATCAAAATAGCTAGGATAAGGCATAAGCAGGAAAATAAGGAAATGACTGTGAACAATTGGGTATGACAGAACAAACAAGGAAATAAGAACAAAGATAACATTAAAGGCGCACCTAGTCACTATAAGATAATTACTACACTGCACCACTACTAGTCAATCTAAAGGTTGATCCCACCTACAGAACTTAATACTGCTAATGGTAGTTTCGTGTACCCCTAGCTACCTCCATAGGTGCCGTCTGCCCCTATCTCTACTAGGTGTACCCACTACCCCCATTCGATCGGCTCCCTAACTCGTAGATACCCGTGCTGGCCCCATAGTTGGGTGTATCACTTCCCAAAGTAGCAACCTGATACAACCAAAAATGCACGGCTTATATCTACACGATGCAACGTCTTACCAACCAGCCCGGTCCCACACACACATATGAACCCGTTGGACATGTGTTGCCACCGCTGACCCGTTTTGACCTCTTACAATCAAATCCAGTTCGCGTGTCTCATCCTCGACTTGGGTCGAGCCCACAAAGATACTTAATGGGTTACTGGTTTTAAAAGGGTCCCCATGCATACACAACCTTTCCACCTATGCTTAGTCCCCTCTAAGGTTTTTCCCCACTTAACCCCATTCTTAATCATGTCTTTTTACATGTTTCAATCTTGGTTAAGTGCATCTAATCATATTTCAACTGCCACCCAAGGCACCCACTTAACCCCCTCATGTCCCACTACATGTTTATCTGGTTAAGTATTTCTTAATTCATTAAGACCGTAACCTTGTAAAGACCTCCCATATTAGACTGGCATTTGTGGTAGCTGGATTTGCCGGGGGGGGGGGGGGGGTCCGGGCAGTCTTACACCACAAACGAGCCTAACCTCGTGTCTTTACAACTGTTACACATTTAATTTATGCCTAAGTCCTCCCACATTAGACTGGCATTTGTGGCAGTTGGATTTTCCGGGCGGGTCCGGGCAGTCTTACGCCACAAACGAATCTAACCTCGTGTCTTAGGCGGTTTATTATTACACATAATTAATTATCCCCAATTTGAATTAATTTCCCTATTCAAATTGTCAATCAATTACAAATTTAACTATGACCATAATTAACACCTTAATTATGTCTATCTATTTATGGTATATAAAATTATACCAATTAGTCATCACATTTAAGGCATTTATGCCAATTCTCAATATTAAATCTTTTAATATTATCCCATTGCCCCACGTTATACGTTTGTTCATTTAATGTGAAATATATGTTAGACTCCAATATTCTAACTTATGGAATAAAGAGAAAACATCACAACATGCATAGAATAAAAACTAGATCTAAACATAAGGGGTGAACTTGCATGTGTGAATAAGGTTTTTCATCTAAAACTTGCATAGGCTAAAGTCACAAACTTGCATAAACTATGGATGTCATAGATCTAATCATAAGGTGTAAAATTGCACAGGCAATAGTTACAAACTTTACATGATTCATACTCCAATATATATATATATATATATATATATATATATATATATATATATATACTTGCATATGTAATTTATGCAACATAAACTATGGTGTAAACTTGCATCTAAAACTTGTAAATTAAGATCTACATGTAAACTAGCATATAGAATTTTGTATACTAGTATATGACTCACACATGTCTTAGCCTAAACTTTAGATCCAAGATTACATAAAATAGATGTCATGAAACATGGAAGGTTGTATATGATTCTCACTAACTTGCATATGATTCATATCTAAATTAACATCTAAACTTGCCTATAGAGTTATCGAGTTAAACTTACATATGATTTAACATATGAATTAGTTCCAACAACATAACCAAACTAGCATATGAAACATCCTTATGAATTGATTGTACATAAGCCAAAAATTAACATAGATTTACAACATAGATAATAACATCATAGCCAACATAGATAATAACATCATAGATTTACAACATAGATAATAACATAACGGTCAATGATTCACAACATAACCATATAATCCAAATCATAACTCAACCTAATTAAATTGTTAATTATCTTATTAAAGAAATCAAACTCACAACTCAAAAAAGGTCTTGAGTTCTGAAATCTGAGTTCTGAAATTGATTTAGCTCGCCTTTGAAGAAGACAAATTCACTGTTGTAAAGATTTGAATTGAATATAATTGAGCTGATTAGCTTTTCTTCCTCTCTAATTGGTGGCGGCTATTCTAGGTTGCAATGTGATAGCATGACGGCCATTGTTCTAATTTTTATTTGATTTTAGGGTTTGAGTCTACACATGTTTATATAGAATTTCAGTTTAATTATAGCCATCAGATGATCTTAGGGTTAATCAAAACATTCAGTCGGGATAGGGTGACACCTTATCCCTAATGACTCAGCAAGGATTCAGAAAGGACTCAGCAATGAGTCACAGTATGGATCAGATCACACCAGAAAGCTGTGCAGGCTTTCTACTCGGCCTGGGCGCACTTGGGAAGTGTGCCAGTGTATTTTTGTACCAGCGCCCTTCCCAAGTGCGCCAGCGCATTTATATTTTTTTTCTTCTGGTTTTTCCGCCTAACTTTGTTCGTCCATATCTCCTTCATACGGTGTCCGTTTTACGCAAAATCGGACTCTTTCTCAAGCAGAATTCCGAGACGAACGCAATGGCGCAACCCATTTCCCTTAATTCCCTCATTTGAAATTAAGTATTCTTTAATTTGTTAACTTTTATATTAAAATTACAGGGTGTTACATTCTCCCTTCCTTAAAGGATTTCGCCCCCGAAATCTCCAAGTTAAGGAGAATGCATATCCTAACATCCAATCATCCATCTACTCAACTAGCAATCACGGGCATCCATTGTCCTTACAAAATTTATAATGTTTATTAACATATGCAAGAAGTGTGTGTATATGTTCCTTATCTAATGCAAAATCAGGCGGTCTACTGATTCAGTTGACCTCCTTGATGCAAATCATGATAGTGCCATGCGTCCATAATATATGCAAAAGAATCCTATCGATACATATTATTTCTACCTGTGTGCACAACCATTCATCAAAATGCAGCATCCATATGATAACACAACCATTATACATTCATTAACTTAAATATTCACACACATTTATATGCAACATGAAGGTGATTGAGCCGATCTAGTGCCTAAAGTGTGTGTATATGTATCCACGAGCAATCACTAGAAAACACTTGCATCCACATGCATCCATCATACATAACATGTCTCAAACACATGTTTAACCATAGGACTACCCTATCTAAAGGTCAAAGATACTAGCGAGAGGACATACTAAAGATAAAACGAGTACAAGGTAAGCGATAAAGGAAAAATTAAAAGACATACCCTCGAAAAGAAAAGGGTACAATGAACGCATCTTCTCTTCCGTCTCCCAAGTAGCGTCGCTTTCATCATCTCCCCATTGCACTTTGACTAGCCTGACCTCTCGATTCCTCAACTTCTTAATCTCCGACCCAAGAATGCACATAGGAGCTCGTCGAATCGTCGCATCACGCTCTATTTCCACCTCTCTAAGCAAGCTCGGCTCTACCACTTCCGCGGTCTCATGCAAGCACTTCCTCAAATGTCATACATGGAATACGTCGTGTGCACCACTAAGTCTCTTGGGCAGCTCCACTCTATGCGCCATATGTCCAATCCTCTCCTTAATAGGAATCGATCCTACGAACCTTTGTGCTAACTTCCCAACGGACCCAAAGTGAACAACATTCCATAATGGAGACACCTTGATAAAGATCATGTCCCCAATATCAAACTCAAGATCTGTCCTCCTCTTGTCCGCATAAGATTTCTGCCTATCTTGCGCCATCTTCATTCTCCTTCGAATCAAATCGATCTTTTCCGAAGTCTCTCTAATCATATCGAGCCCAAGTAAGATCTTATCCGTAGATTCCCACCAACATGTAGGTGAACGACAAGGCCTTCCATAAAGAGCCTCGAAAGGTGCCATGCCAATGCTAGACTGAAAGCTATTATTATACGCGAATCTACCAAGGGAAGATACTCCTCCCATGTATCTCCGAAATCTAAAACACATAGCCTCAAAAGGTCCTCTAGAATACGATTCACCTCTCGGTCTGGCCGTCCATCTGAGGATGATATGCGGTGCTCAAACATAACTGAGTCCCTACTGCCTCTTGCAAGCTCTTCCAAAACTCGCTAGTAAATATAGGATCGCGATCGCTCACTATACTAGAAGGAACACCATGCAAACGAACTATCTCTCAAATGTATACAGAGGCTAACCATGGAGTAGTCCCCTTACTCTTCACGGGAATGAAATGGGCGCTCTTAGTAAGTCTGTCTACCATGACCCAAATCCCTGTAATACCCTTCCTCGATCTCGGTAACCCATCAACAAAGTCCATCGAGACACTCTCGCACTTCCATTGTGGGATTTCCAATGGGTGAAGCAACCCATCGGGCTTCTTTTGCTTTGCTTTTACTTGTTGTCACACCAAGAATCTAGCGACAAACTCGGCCACATCCCTCTTCATACCGGCCTAAAAGTAAACTCGTCTCATGTCCATGTACATCTTATCTCCACCGGGATGAATGATCATCTTCGAACAATGTGCATCATCAAGAATGATCTTCCTCAAGTTCTCGTCTCGTGGTACACAAAGTCTACCGTCCATACGTAACCAATCCTTATCATCTAGGGTATACCTACTGAGATGGCTCGATGTCTCCCCCCTTATGAGCTTCTCTACCAACTCAACCAACTATGGGTCATCTCACTGTGCCTCACCAATCCGTCCCAAAAGCATAGGTCTGACCTCTAAGGATGCTAGCAAACCGGGTACAAAGTCAATGGAAGGTCTAAAGTTAAACATAGAGATGAACTCTAAGCTTCTCCTCTCAACAAACAACGGACTCAAGGAAAACCTTTTCCTACTTAAGGCGTCTGCCACCACATTACCCTTTCCAGGGGTATATGCTATCTCGAAATCGTAGGACGCTAAGAATTCCATCCACCTTTGCTGCCTTAAGTTCAAGTCCTTCTGAGAGAACAAGTATTTTAGCGATTTGTGGTCAGTGAACAATTCAAATTTCTCGCCAAGAAGATAATGGTGCCAAGACTTAAGCGCGAAAACATTATCGGCCAACTCTAGGTCATGCGTAGGGTAATTTCTCTCATGCACTCTCAACTGCCTTCCTCCATAGGCTATTACCCTTCCCTCTTGCATTAAAACTGCGCCTAGTCTTGTCCCATAAGCATCGGTATAAACGGTAAATGGCTTACTCCCATCTGGCAACACTAAGACTGGGGCTGTGGTCAAAGCTCTCTTTAAACGTTGGAACGCATCATCACAATCTACGTCCCACGTGAAAACTAGGTTCTTCTTCATCAAGCGTGTCAATGGGGCTGATATATTTGCGAAGTCCCTGATAAACTTCTTATAGTAGCATGCCAACCCCAAGAAACTCCTAACCTCAGTAGCATTTATAGGGACCTTCCAATCTTGGATGACCACCACCTTCGCGGGATCCACAGCTATCCCTTCTTTGGAAACCACGTGCCCTAAGAATCGCACTTCCTTCCTCCAAAAATGACATTTAGAAAATTTAGCTTTAAGGTTATGCGCTCGAAGGGTCTCCAACACTTCCCTAAGATGTAGGGCATGCTCTTCCTCGCTCTTAGAAAAGACCAAAATGTCATCCACAAAGACCACCACGAATTTATCAAGGTACTCCCTAAACACCCTACTCATTAAGTCAACAAAGTATGCGGGGGCGTTTGCTAAACCGAATGGCATTACAAGCCACTCATAGAAACTGTCCGGAGTCCTAAAGGCAGTCTTGTCTATACTATCCTTAGCCACTCTCAGATGATGGAAACCAATGGCCAAGTCCAACTGCGAAAACACTGAGGCGCCAACTAACTGATCGATGAGATCGTCAATCCTCGGCAGTGGGTGCCTATTCTTCTTAGTAAGCTTATTAAGTTCTCTATAATCCACACAAAGTTTAAGGGACCCATCTGCCTTCGTGGCAAATACTACTGGAGCACCCCACTCCGATATAGTACGTCTTATGAACCCCTTCTCAATCAACTCCCCAACTTGCTTATTGAGCTCCCTCCTCTCACGAGGAGCCATGTGGCGCATTGGCAGAGATACTGGTTTTGCATTGTCTACAAGATAAATACGAAAGTCTATCTCACGTTTTGGGGATAGACCCCTCACCTCATCGAAGACATCAACATATTCATGTACTATACGAACAGAATGTAAATCATCATTGGATGCGTCAAGTGACTCAAGATAACTAAGCATCACCGATCCTCTAGGGTTACAAGAAATATCAAGGGTCTTTCCACTACGAGTCAACAATTTTACTACCCTTCGTTCAGAATCTAGGATGGCGCTATATCGGGCTAGCCAATCGATCCCTAAAATCAACCCATATCCCATGAAACCAAGCTCAAAAGCATTACATTCAAAACCAACGCCAAAGATAGACAATCTCAAATCGCTACAAACCATGGATAAATGAGCTGACCCACCAATAGGATTTGAGACTACAATGGGATACACAACAAGATTAGTATTTATGTAATAACCCGGAAATTCTGAACCAGTTTAAATTTTTTATTTTGGCAATTTTGTGAATTTTGATTATTTAAAATGGATTATTTTAAATAATATCGACGAGAAATTTATTTTGAATATAATTCGAACGAATATATTATATACGGCGTCATTAGAATATAAATAATTATATATAATTATAAATAGAATTGAAAATGGCGCGGTAGTTAGATAATTCGATTTTTATATATTGAATAGCATAGTAAAAATTCGATTTTTATATATTGAATAGCATAGTAAAAATTCGATTTTTATATATTGAATAGCATAGTAAAAATTCGATTTTTATATACTGAATATAAAGTGATTTCGAAATGAATTGAATATAAAGTGATTTCGAAATGAATTGAATATAAAGTGACTTCGAAATGAATTGAATATAAAGTGATTTCGAAATGAATTGAATATAAAGTGATTTCGAAATGAATTGAATATAAAGTGATTTCGAATGAATTGAATATAAAGTGATTTCGAAATGAATAGAATATAAAGCGATTTCGAAATGAATCGAATATAAAACGATTTCGAATTGAATTGAATAGAAAACGAATTGAATTTAAATTGAATAGAAAACGAAATGAATTCGAATCGAATTAAAATCGATTTGAATTGAAATCAAATAGAAATGAAAGTAAAAAGGATTTAGGATAGAAAATTCAATTTTGATTTGAATTTGAAATAAAGGTTGAAATTGTTTTGAAACGAATTCAAAACTATTTATAAAATTTGTTTTAAATAGAAATCGACGAAATATATATTATATATATTATACATATAATATAATGGCCTGAATAGAACGCGCCGCGCCGCGGCAGTTCGTGAATTTCGTCCATTTATTTCAAACGGACATTACGGGAGATCCGACCGTCGAATTCTCCTAAAACCGGAACCGTTGGGTTCGTATCGAAAAGAGCTTTCTAACGAATATTAGAAATTTGAAATCTAACGGTTGGATTTGGAGATACGTCCAAATCAAATTTGAAAAAGGTCGCTATAAGTGCAGTTCGATGGCCGTTGTTGGAAATCGACTGTACGGGCCTTGATAAAATTATTAAAAATATCAATAATTTGTGTAAAATCATAAGAAATGATTTGGGAAAAATTGGGATGAAAAACTCCATATTTGAAAAGATAAAAATGGATTTTTATCGAAATGAACTAGTTTTGAACTAAATTTAAAACCCAATTATTTTTAAATAAATAAATTAGATTTAAAAAGGGGTTTTAAATAATCGGAATTTCTAATATATTTGATTGGATTTGAAATGGGTTTATCGTGAACGGTGTTTTAAATAACACTAGTTCTTTAACCCGATAACAAATAGAATGTGATTTGGGTTTGTCGTGAACTGTGTTTTAAATAACACCTAGTTCTTTAACCCAGTAAAAGGAGTTTTAACGAATCTGCAATTAGGTTGAAATGTGAATCTATAATCTAAATTATCAAATTTAGAAATGAGCGAGAATGGAGTATCGCCAGTTTTGCTCCAAGCGATAGTTAAATCTTTAATTAGATTTGAATGTGAAATGGTAATTAATTTTACCGATAACACCATAGTATTAGATATGGAGTATTACCAGTTTTGCTTCATGGGATGAATAGGTTGGGATTGGGAAAGGAAATAAATAATTACTTCGTTGTGGTTCGCTAATCTCGACTGGTTTGGAAAACCATAATTTGGTTTGAAATGACATCCAAAGGAAGATTAAAGGATAAATTTTAAAGAATTTATCTTGGATAAAATTAATTGGAACTTTTCCCTGAGAATATGAATTGGAATGAGGCATATGTTGTGTTTGTGTAACATTCGTTTTAATATACGCGGGTTGTTCGGAAAGGCCGGGTTTATACCCATTCTGAATAATCAATTCGACGATATGTCGAAGATGAAGACGGTGGTTGAAGACCGGAAGTCTTCACATCGTTGGGATAATTACTGACGATCCTGATTGGGCTGTACACCCAAGAGGATGGAAATAGTTGGTGGTCGTCCAGACGTACTTGGAGATAGATGGATATGCGAGGAAAGTGCCTCCGGTTTCGTTCAGACCTAGAACGGACTTGTAAATGGATGGTGTGTCTGACATTGTATTCCTTTATATTGTATTTGTTGATCTCTGCTAAATATATATCTGTTTGGCGGCGGAGAATTTATTCTCTTGCTTAACGCCCTTCTCTGAGACATATGAGCTCAGAGGTTATATATTGGCAGAAATCAGTGGTACGATATGGATTGATAGTGTGGCATGCTGAGATGCAGTGATCCAGACTTTTGTTGAAAAGCAAAGTTTGGTGGTTGATGATCAAAGCGCAGCTGATATAGCATGGCTTTGTGTATAGCATTGATCCGTGAGCCTCACACCCCGGTATGGTGGTAAACTGATGGTTTGATCAGTATGCTTTTTCGTGGATGGGCACCTTAGTGGTGTCGTGGATTCGGTCGACCGAGATGAGCCTAGTGCTCAGGGATATATAGAGTAAGCGGTGTTTTCTCTCGCTGGGACGTAAGCCGCGGTGGTACTCTGGTCCCAAATGTGCGGATGTGCAGACGGTGTTTTCTCTTGTGGGGACGTAAGCCGTGGTGAATTGCATTACACGATCGATCTTTCGAATCAGGAGCCACCATAATGGAAATCCAATTTCCAATACGTGTATTGCGGTTTTAATTGTAGAACTAGTATGGCGACATAGTAGATGGTAGCTATGCCGTCTATGATTTATATTTATGATTGAAATTGTTTTGACACTATACACATATTATAGTATCAAATGATTTGTTTTAAACGTACCAAGCATGTTTGGCTATTATAAGGGAAAACCCTATCCTCCGGCTAGCGTTGCATTGTGTGATATGACCTAGGTCTTATAATGGCTTCATTTTTCGAAAAAGCATTGCGCTGTTTATTCTATGCACTAGTATTCTTGGGAGGAAACCCGTTCCGTGTTATACGGCGTGGTCCCTTGAATTACTCTCTTTTAAAGTAAAAGTTTTAAATAACTGTTTTAGTTCTCACACCAGTCACATGACTGACCTGGAGTTTATTGTTTTAACCTAAACTCTGGGTGCCCCTATTTTCCGCACGGGTAGCTAGTAGTTTTGGTTTTGCAGATTTATATTCACAGGATCCTGGTTTACATCTGGAATGATATCCGGAAAGCTCTGTATCCGTATATCACCTTCAGTTGTGCTTTGTATTATTTTCTGCTATTATATAATTAATTGTAATCTCTTATATTTATTCGAATGTATAATATTCATTTATACTCTGTATATTCTTGTATCTGATGGAATTGTTGTAATAACAATGAAATGTTCTTCCGTTTGTTTTCTGATTTGTCTTGTCCTCACAGTAATTCATTCTTTCTCATCTTTTCGGAGACCGGGGAAGTTTCGGGTCGCTTCATTTGGTATCAGAGCTTTGGTTTACAGAGCTTGAGAACAAGACACATTAGAACCATACGAAAGAATTCATCAGATATTGGATTAGTAATATCCAATTAGAATGACTCGTTAGAGATAGGATCAGTAGTATCCTAGAACGAGTGTGAGGAGTATATTTTTCAAATAAAAACAATTTTGTTTTGAAAATTTAAATCGTTTTAAACGTATTTGATTATTTATTTATTTTGAATATGGACAATCCAATATATAAAGATTTTGCATATACGCGTCATGAACGTATATTCGAAGTTTTAATATACTGGATAGATATAGAATCATATTCTAGACACCCGGAGATGATTCTGATGATTGATATATCATCATCAGAATTTGTGTTCGTGTTTCGAAGGTTTGATTTCTATATATTTCCATTAGGCTGGTGTGAGAACCAAAACTTATATAGTTAGAACACATTGTTGTGAATTGGCACCAAAACATGATTTCATGTATATGTATCAAAATTATGAATTTGAAACTCTAATTCACTAATTGATTGATGTTTGTGTTGTTTGTTTATTTGTTTGCTAATTTTGAACCATTATGCCTAATTGAACCAAATATTGAATTGTATTGAAAATTGGTCGCATTTGCTTGCATATACATATACTTACATTGAACAGGTCATAGCAAGGAGGCTAGAGCCGAAGAATAAAATTTGTTTTCCCGACAAATAGGTACATGTTTACTATGTAATTTACTGTTTTGTTTGGGTGATGATGATTTTATGAGCCTATTAGCTAGCCGCTTGGCTTTTTCTTTTTCTTTTTGAGATCAGAAGGCCTATATGGCAATTTCGGGATTTTCCCATGGCTCCCGGTGTAGGGGAGGTTATGGCGAAATTTTTCGAAAATTTAGGGTGTTAGCCAAATTTTTGAAGAATTTTAAAATTCTCAGAAACTGAAAAGTTGGAGAATGGAAGCCAGATCGAACGTAGAGTTGATTAATCAAACCACTTTCGACTTTGTTCCTTTTCGGGGACGAAAAGTTTTAAGTGAGGGAGATTGTAATAACCCGGAAATTCTGAACCAGTTTAAAATTTTTATTTTGGCAATTTTAGCGAATTTTGATTATTTAAAATGGATTATTTTAAATAATATCGACGAGAAATTTATTTTGAATATAATTCGAACGAATATATTATATACGGCGTCATTAGAATATAAATAATTATATATAATTATAAATAGAATTGAAAATGGCGCGGTAGTTAGATAATTCGATTTTTATATATTGAATAGCATAGTAAAAATTCGATTTTTATATATTGAATAGCATAGTAAAAATTCGATTTTTATATATTGAATAGCATAGTAAAAATTCGATTTTTATATACTGAATATAAAGTGATTTCGAAATGAATTGAATATAAAGTGATTTCGAAATGAATTGAATATAAAGTGACTTCGAAATGAATTGAATATAAAGTGATTTCGAAATGAATTGAATATAAAGTGATTTCGAAATGAATTGAATATAAAGTGATTTCGAATGAATTGAATATAAAGTGATTTCGAAATGAATAGAATATAAAGTGATTTCGAAATGAATCGAATATAAAACGATTTCGAATTGAATTGAATAGAAAACGAATTGAATTTAAATTGAATAGAAAACGAAATGAATTCGAATCGAATTAAAATCGATTTGAATTGAAATCAAATAGAAATGAAAGTAAAAAGGATTTAGGATAGAAAATTCAATTTTGATTTGAATTTGAAATAAAGGTTGAAATTGTTTTGAAACGAATTCAAAACTATTTATAAAATTTGTTTTAAATAGAAATCGACGAAATATATATTATATAGATTATATATATAATATAATGGCCTGAGTAGAACGCGCCGCGCCGCTGCAGTTCGTGAATTTCGACCATTTATTTCAAACGGACATTACGGGAGATCCGACCGTCGGATTCTCCTAAAACCGGAACCGTTGGGTTCGTATCGAAAAGAGCTTTCTAACGAATATTAGAAATTTGAAATCTAACGGTTGGATTTGGAGATACGTCCAAATCAAATTTGAAAAAGGTCGCTATAAGTGCAGTTCGATGGCCGTTGTTGGAAATCGACTGTACGGGCCTTGATAAAATTATTAAAAATATCAATAATTTGTGTAAAATCATAAGAAATGATTTGGGAAAAATTGGGATGAAAAACTCCATATTTGAAAAGATAAAAATGGATTTTTATCGAAATGAACTAGTTTTGAACTAAATTTAAAACCCAATTATTTTTAAATAAATAAATTAGATTTAAAAAGGGGTTTTAAATAATCGGAATTTCTAATATATTTGATTGGATTTGAAATGGGTTTATCGTGAACGGTGTTTTAAATAACACTAGTTCTTTAACCCGATAACAAATAGAATGTGATTTGGGTTTGTCGTGAACTGTGTTTTAAATAACACCTAGTTCTTTAACCCAGTAAAAGGAGTTTTAACGAATCTGCAATTAGGTTGAAATGTGAATCTATAATCTAAATTATCAAATTTAGAAAAGCGAGAATGGAGTATCGCCAGTTTTGCTGCAAGCGATAGTTAAATCTTTAATTAGATTTGAATGTGAAATGGTAATTAATTTTACCGATAACACCATAGTATTAGATATGGAGTATTACCAGTTTTGCTTCATGGGATGAATAGGTTGGGATTGGGAAAGGAAATAAATAATTACTTCGTTGTGGTTCGCTAATCTCGACTGGTTTGGAAAACCATAATTTGGTTTGAAATGACATCCAAAGGAAGATTAAAGGATAAATTTTAAAGAATTTATCTTGGATAAAATTAATGGGAACTTTTCCCTGAGAATATGAATTGGAATGAGGCATATGTTGTGTTTGTGTAATATTCGTTTTAATATACGCGGGTTGTTCGGAAAGGCTGGGTTTATACCCATTCTGAATAATCAATTCGACGATATGTCGAAGATGAAGACGGTGGTTGAAGACCGGAAGTCTTCACATCGTTGGGATAATTACTGACGATCCTGATTGGGCTGTACACCCAAGAGGATGGAAATAGTTGGTGGTCGTCTAGACGTACTTGGAGATAGATGGATATGCGAGGAAAGTGCCTCCGGTTTCGTTCAGACCTAGAACGGACTTGTAAATGGATGGTGTGTCTGACATTGTATTCCTTTATATTGTATTTGTTGATCTCTGCTAAATATATATCTGTTTGGCGGTGGGGAATTTATTCTCTTGCTTAACGCCCTTCTCTGAGACATATGAGCTCAGAGGTTATATATTGGCAGAAATCAGTGGTACGATATGGATTGATAGTGTGGCATGCTGAGATGCAGTGATCCAGACTTTTGTTGAAAAGCAAAGTTTGGTGGTTGATGATCAAAGCGCAGCTGATATAGCATGGCTTTGTGTATAGCGTTGATCCATGAGCCTCACACCCCGGTATGGTGGTAAGCTGATGGTTTGATCAGTATGCTTTTTCGTGGATGGGCACCTTAGTGGTGTCGTGGATTCGGTCGACCGAGATGAGCCTAGTGCTCAGGGATATATAGAGTAGGCGGTGTTTTCTCTCGCTGGGACGTAAGCCGCGGTGGTACTCTGGTCCCAAATGTGCGGATGTGCAGACGGTGTTTTCTCTTGTGGGGACGTAAGCCGTGGTGAATTGCATTACGCGATCGATCTTTCGAATCAGGAGCCACCATGATGGAAATCCAATTTCCAATACGTGTATTGCGATTTTAATTGTAGAACTAGTATGGCAACATAGTAGATGGTAGCTATGCCGTCTATGATTTATATTTATGATTGAAATTGTTTTGACACTATACACATATTATAGTATCAAATGATTTGTTTTAAACGTACCAAGCATGTTTGGCTATTATAAGGGAAAACCCTATCCTCCAGCTTGTGTTGCATTGTGTGATGGGACCTGGGTCTTATAATAGCTTCATTTTTCGAAAAAGCATTGCGCTGTTTATTCTATGCACTAGTATTCTTGGGAGGAAACCCATTCCGTGTTATACGGCGTGGTCCCTTGAATTACTCTCTTTTAAAGTAAAAGTTTTAAATAACTGTTTTAGTTCTCACACCAGTCACATGACTGACCTGGAGTTTATTGTTTTAACCTAAACTCTGGGTGCCCCTATTTTCCGCACGGGCAGCTAGTAGTTTTGGTTTTGTAGATTTATATTCACAGGATCCTGGTTTACAGCTGGAATGATATCCGGAAAGCTCTGTATCCGTATATCACCTTCAGTTGTGCTTTGTATTATTTTCCGCTGTTATATAATTAATTGTAATCTCTGATATTTATTCGAATGTATAATATTCATTTATACTCTGTATATTCTTGTATCTGATGGAATTGTTGTAATAACAATGCAATGTTCTTCCGTTTGTGTTCTGATTTGTCTTGTCCTCACAGTAATTCGTTCTTTCTCATCTTTTCGGAGACCGGGGAAGTTTCGGGTCGCTTCAATTTAGGTGCAGTGTTTCAACTAATGATGTAGAGATAAACGAATGTGATGCGCCAGAATCGAATAAAGTACGAACATGATGATCAAACAGAAATACTAAACTCTGAGTGGAAATGTTTCTACCTCGTTCTTGCAGCAGTGGGACCGTGAGAGCCAGGACATGCTTCCTTGCCTGCCCTGGTGCCACGAGAGCCTGAAGCTGCCCTCCAGAAGTTCTTAGCCCTTGTCCCTGTTTCCTTGGGCATTCCTTAACTAAATGACCTGCCTCTCCACAGAGGAAACAACCAGTCTTCTTTTTCCTACATTCTTTACTCAGATGGCCTGGTGCCCCACAATTGAAGCACTTCTTCTTCCCTTTGCCATTATTGTTCTTCCCGCCCTTCTTATTTTGTTGTTGCTGCTGCGGTTTCTTTTGATCCCCTTTCTTCTCGGATGCCATATTAGCATTGGCGCCCTTCTCCTCTTCATGCATAAGCGCCATGTCAACTAGTCTCTCAAAGGTAGCCCCATAGGGATGTGGGTCATAGCTAACCCATGTAGTGGTTCGTTAAAACCCTTAACAAATCTCAGGGCCTTCTTTTCAGGTGTATTCACCAAGTCCAAGCCAAATCTCGCCAACTGATTGAACTTGTTGACGTATTCTTTTACTGACAGATTCCCTTGCTTTAATGCCAAAAACCTTTCCATGTATAGATTCTCTTCAGCCCATGAGAGAAACTTTGCCTCAAACCTACGCTTGAAATCTGGCCATATATCAACCGGACACTCTCCATTAGTGACCTCCCACCAAAACGAAGCTTCGTCCTTCATCAACCAAGCAGTCAATTGGACCTTCTTACAATCGTCCAAATCGAAAATGCCAAACAGATCCTCCACTTCTTTCAACCAATTTCTAGCTTCAATGAACGTTTCAGTCCTACTAAAAGATTTTCCACCCATCGAACGAAAGTCTTTACATATCTTGGAGAAAGTATCTCCACGCGGAGGAATGACTGGAGCTGGGGGAGGAGGAGGAGGAACATTGGCCGGACCCGCGGCAGCGGCCCTAGCCTCGAGATATTAACGAAACCAACCGAGTTCATGAACACCCTCTGGTATCTCAGATGCTCCAGACATGCTGAAAAGAAAAGGAAAGAGTTTTAAAACAAGGGAAGCAAAAGAGAGATGTATGGCTTGCGGGGATTATGTTCTTTAAAGTAAACTTTCCTTGAAAATAGCTTCTTTAAAACAAGTTTTTGAAAATACTTTCTAGGGAAATAATACTTTTGAAAACACCTTTCAAAACTTTTTATCTGTTCTTGTAACCTGGCTCTGATACCACATGTAACACCCCATGTCCATTAATGTCACTCACAAAGGGAATGCATCAATGTCCGTAAAGCGTTATTGTTGTATAGAACACATAAATTACAAGAATAAATAAATAAAACAACACAGCGGAAGTTAAAACTTATTCCATATCATCATAACTCAAAACAAGTTTACATAAGTAGTCTCCAAAACCGTTATAACAGGATCAATAGTCTTTTCCAAAAACTTCAAAATACATAAAGAAGAAAATACTTAAATATCATAAATGCATAAATCCCCACTGAGCATAAGCAAAGCCATAAAGATGAGAGAGTCCCAAGCGATACATCTGCTCTCTTCAAGCAACTGAAAGAAATCGGCACTAAGTTGTGGTATTCCCTCCTTGCAAACCTGAGGGGGGAAAAAGGAAGAAAAGAGGTGGAAAGAAAAGGGGGTCAGACATAAAGTCTGGCAAGTGCGATAACTTTAACAATATAATTATTAAAATAGCTAGGATAAGGCATAAGCTGGAAAATAAGGAAATGACTGTGAACAATTGGGTATGACATAACAAACAAGGAAATAAGACGAACAAAGATAACGTTAAAGGCGCACCTAGTCACCACAAGATAATTACTGCACTACACCACTACTAGTCACCCTAAAGGTTGATCCCGCCTACATAACTTAATACTGCTAATGGTAGTTTCTATACCCCTAGCTACCTCCATAGGTGTCGTCTGTCCCTATCTCCACTAGGTGTATCCACTACCCCCATTTGATCGGCTCCCTAACTCGTAGATACCCATGCTGGCCCCATAGTGGGGTGTATCACTCCCCAAAGTGGCAACCCGATACAACAAAAAATGCACGGCTTATGTCTACACGATGCAACAACGTCTTACCTACCAGCCCGGGCCCACACACGCATATGAACCCGTTGGACTTGCGTTGCCACCGCTGACCCGTTTTGACCTCTTACAATCAAATCCCGTATGCGTGTCCCGTCCTCGACTTGGGTCGAGTCCATAAAGATACTTAATGAGTTACTGGTTTGAAAAGGGCCCCCATGCATGACACAAGCTTTCCACCTATGCTAGGTCCCCTCTAAGGTTTTTCCCCACTTAACCCCATTCTTAATCATGTCTTTTTACATGTTTCAATCTTGGTTAAGTGCATCTAATCGTATTTCAGCTGCCACCCAAGGCACCCACTTAACCCCCTCATGTCCCACTACATGTTTATCTGTTTAAGTATTTCTTAATTCATTAAGACTGTAACCTTGTAAAGACCTCCCACATTAGACTGGCATTTGTGGCAGCTGGATTTGCCAGGCGGGTCCTTGCAGTCTTACACTACAAACGAGCCTAACCTTGTGTCTTTACAACTGATACGCATTTAATTTATGCCTAAGACCTCCCACATTAGACTGGCATTTGTGGCAGCTGGATTTGCCGGGCTGGTCCGGGAAGTCTTACACCACAAACAAGTCTAACTTCGTGTCTTAGGCAGTTTATTATTACATATAATTAATTATCCCTAATTTGAATTAATTTCCCTATTCAAATTGTCAATCAATTACAAATTTAACTATGTCCATAATTAACACCTTAATTATGTCTATCTATTTATGGTATATAAAATTATACCAATTAGTCATCACATTTAAGGCATTTGTACTAATTCTCTATATTAAATCTTTTAATATTATCCCATTGCCCCACGTTGTACGTTCGTTCGTTTAACGTGAAATATACGTTAGACTCGAATAGTCTAACTTGTGCAATAAAGAGAAAACATCACAACATGCGTAGAATAAAAACTACATCTAAACATAAGGGGTGAACTTGCATTTCTGAATAAGGTTTTTCATCTAAAACTTGCATAGGCCAAAGTCACAAACTTGCATAAACTATGGATGTCATAGGTCTAATCATAAGGTGTAAACTTTCATAAGCAATATTTACAAACTTTACATGATTCATACTCCAATATATATATATATATATATATATATATATATACTTGCATATGTAATTTATGCAACATAAACTATGGTGTAAACTTGCATCTAAAACGTGTAAATTAAGATCTACATGTAAATTAGCATATAGAATTTTGTATACTAGTATATGACTCACACTTGTCTTTGCCTAAACTTTAGATCCAAGCTTAAATAAAATAGATGTCATGAAACATGTAAGGTTGTATATGATTCTCACTAACTTGCATATGATTCATATCTAAATTAACATCTAAACTTGCATATAGAATTATCAAGTTAAACTTACATATGATTTAACATATGAATTAGTTCCAACAACATAACCAAACTAGCATATGAAACATCATTATAAATTGATTGTACATAAGCTAACAATTAACATAGATTTACAACATAGATATTAACATCACAGCTTTACAACATAGATAATAACATCATAGATTTACAACATAGATAATAACATAACGGTCAATGATTCACAACATAACCATATAATCCTAATCATAACTCAACCTAATTAAATTGTTAATTATCTTATTAAAGAAATCGAACTCATAACTCAAAGAAGGTATTGAGTTCTGAAATCTGAGTTCTGAAATTGATTTAGCTCGCCTTTGAAGAAGACAAATTCGTTGTTGTTAAGATTTGTATTGAACAGAATTGAGTTGATTAGCTTTTCTTCCTCTCTATTTGGTGGCGGCTATTCTAGGTTGCAAGGTGATAGCATGACAACCATTGTACTAATTTTTATTTGATTTTAGGGTTTGAGTCTGCACATGTTTATATAGAATTTCAATTTAATTATAGCCGTTGGATGATCTTAAGGTTAATCAGGAACCTCAGCTCTAATGACTCAGCAAGGAGTCAGAAAGGACTCGGCAATGAGTCGCAGTATAGATCAGATCACACCAGAAAGCTGTGCAGGCTTTCTGCTTGGCCTAGGCGCACTTGGTAAGTGCGCTAGTGTATTTTTGTAGTGGAGCACTTTCCCAGTGCACCAGTGCATTTATATTTTTTTTCTTTTGGTTTTTCCGCTTAACTTCGTTCATCCATATCTCCTTCATACGGTGTCCGTTTTACGCAAACTGGGACTCTATCTCAAGCAGAATTCCGAGACAAACGCAATGGCGCAACCTGTTTCCCTTAATTCCCTCATTTGAAATTAAGTATTCTTTAATTTGTTAACTTTAATATTAAAATTACGGGGTGTTACACATACCTGTAGTAGTTGCGCTCCCTTTTCAAGCTAGGTGCAAGGTTTAAGCTTATGGTTCTTGTAGAGCTATCCGACGACATTAGAAACATCGCCAGAAGTTGGTGGGATTAGAGTAATCAAAAACATCCACTTTTGACTAACCTTATCCTACCAACTCTAACGATGTTCCTATTGCTTCGAACATCTCCACCGAAACCACAAGCTCATGTAATAATTCCAAAAGATCAAAATTTCCAAAGGTTTTTGTTGGTTGCTCAAGTAATAATTTGTATGATACCTTGGAGGCCTTAAAGTCCTTCAAGTAAGAAGCACTATAAGGTTGCATACAAATTATTACTTGTGCAACTAATGTCACCTTTGGAAATTTTGATCTTTTGGAAATTATTACTGATGCATTAACCCTAGACGATGCAAAAACCACTAAGTAGATCAACTTATGATCAGAAATAAGACAATCATCAAAAACCACTACATATAACTCGAACAAAAAACTCATGTATAAAGTGTCAACATACTTGCAGTAGTTGTGCCCCCTTTTCGAGCTAGTGTGAGGCTTAGTCTTGTGGTTTCGGTGGAACTGTCTGACAATTATAGAAATGTTGTCAGAAGTTAGCGAGATTAGACTAATCAAAAGCATCCTCTTTTGACTAGCCTTACCCCCACCAACTTGGATAACATTCCTATTGTGGCAAACAGCTTGATCGAAACAACAAGATCAATCCTCACCCCTAACCGATGCAAAAACCACTAAGTAAACTAACCTATAATCACAAGAGGCACTCAGCAGAAACCACTAAATATAACTCGAACAAAAAATAATATTTTTTTATATTATTGCCTCAGGTATTTGGGTTGTCTTTCATCATCTTTTGATTATATATTATCTGTTCTTATCAATTTTGACCAAGTGTAGTATCTATTCTTATTAATTTTGAGCAAGTGTACATATGCTAGTGATCTGTATATACATGTAAATACTAAGACATGTTTCCAAGCATGCAACATCAATTAAGGCATAAAAGCAACATGGAAAAGCTGAGTACCAAGCATGCATGGATGCTAGACATGCAAGAATCAGCACATCATGGCAATAGGAGTGTATGAGTTATCACATATATAAAACTCATACATATATAAATCAAAAGCAAAACCAAGTGTACAAAATATCATGAA
Source organism: Allium sativum (assembly GCA_030737875.1). Taxonomy (NCBI): domain Eukaryota; kingdom Viridiplantae; phylum Streptophyta; class Magnoliopsida; order Asparagales; family Amaryllidaceae; genus Allium; species Allium sativum. The sequence continues at coordinate 783,124,646 of CM060920.1, read as the reverse complement.
TAGAATACAAATGCTGCAAGAAACAAATTCTTATCAGTATTGAAACATCCATTAAATTATATAAAATCCCCTTTAAGCTAAGAATTATATAAACCTTTATCTAAAGATTACTTTTTTGGAGTGAATGTATGAACTGAGCAACATACAGAAAATTAAAATCACTTGAATCAGTCAATCAAAATCAAACTAGAAAATAGGAGTTTTAACTCCTATTTAAAACCCGATCATCATTGGCATACGAGTGTATTCGAGTTCCAGCTTAAAAAAACGATGTAACATCCCAGAATTTTACTAAAATCGATTTGGATTTTTATTATGTAAATTTTGGATTTTTCTTAATATAAAAGATTTTATAAGGTTTAATATAAAATTTTCACTTAGTATAAGTATTTTTTTTATGTAATATGATTTTTATAAGAAAACTTATTTTGAAAATTTTATTTATAAGATTTATGTTTAATATTTTCTAATTTTAATAATATTGATTTCAAAAAAAAAATATGAATTTGGTAAAGATACTTTATTTTAAAAAGATTTCATATGAATGATTTTTAATTTTTAATCAATAAGTAAGATAATTTATAATGATGTTTATAAAATTTTTGGCTTTTGTTTTAAACCATTTATTAGTATAAATTTTTGATAAATATATATTTGCTGAATAATATAGATAAATAATTTTGAATTATAAATAAGGTATATTTAATTTTTTCTCAAGTAATACATAAGTGTTGAAATCTTGGCTACATTAATAAGTGTTACAAATGTGTTACCAAATTAATAAATTAGGCCTTGATGATTAGGTGTCCCTCTTATGTGTCATCATGCATGAGAAGATTTCATGCCATGAGCCAAGTGTCCTCTTAGGTGGAATTCATGCATGTAGTAAGGCTCATGAACAAGACATGTGTCCTTAAACAAATTGTCTAAAATACCCTTGAATCATTCTATATAAGGAGGCACTTTCTCCATTTTTTACCATTCCATTTCCATTTCCACCTTTCCTCCTTCTTCGTAAAGCTTATGGCCATGGCTTCCATGGCATAAGTGTTCCTCTTTTCCACCACCACCATGCCAAAGTTCGTCATTCTCCTCCTCCTCCTCTTATAATATAAGAGAGATTAGTGTGTATTATATTATATATATATTTTTGTGAAGAAGACGTTACGCCGAAATACTGTCCGACGAATCACTCAACTAGGCTCGCCTACCGTGAAGATTTGAAAGGCTGTTAGGTGAGAACTTCTAATTTAAATTTTATTTAAATTAGTTAATTTTAATTAGCTGAGATTAATTATAATTTGTTGATGATGATTGTGTGATGGATGTTGATGTTTGAATAGTTGTTCATGAATTAGATAATACACTGAACACGAGTAAGCGTTATTGTCTGTAACGCTTATGCACAGTTTAATGTTGTTGTGATGAATGAATTCATATCCATTTGATCGTATAGTTCATTTGGATAGATATGATTGCATTGTATGATCACACACACACAAACACACCGTGGTTATGGAATATATGGGTGATCGATTTAGATTCTCCTTCATATATATGATTTTATTTAATTATTAAATAATATTTAAAAAATTTGGTTTTGAATTTAATATCAACTTTTAAATATTGAATTAGGATTTGGAAAATAATTTAAATTATGTATTGATTTTGTATAACGATCTTTATATCTATGCAAAACTGGTTTTGGTAAAAAAAATATATTTTCAATTTAAATTCGAAACGAGATTTTTAATTTGAATATGGTTTTTATATAATAATGATATAATATACACCAGAACGTTCTAGGATGACAGAGAGGATGGTGTCTAGGCTTGGGTTTGGAAAATCAGTTTCCTGCTCTCCCTGGCTATCCCTAACTGATCCGACGGATGGGATGGTTAAATAAAAATCTAATTTGAAATTATTTGAATGGTGGTTTAATTAGAAAAAAAAAGTTGTGTTTTAAATCCAAATAATTTGAAAAGTCAATTTAAATGATTTATATAAGTTTATAATGATTTTTAAGGTAATTTGAAGTATTTAAGAATAATGATTATTTTGGTCAAAATTAGAGCTTGTCGCATTATGGCAATATGTAAATGCTTATAACTTTTCCAATTTAAATCGAATTTCCACGAAACGAAAAACATTTGATTCCTATTTACGAGAGCTTTCAAATGAGTGAAAGCAGATTTTAATTTCGGGTTATAGTTTTCAAGTTATGTTTGAAACCATTTTGGAAAAGATTGATGTAAGAACAATTGTTGCCCATAACTATAAACAGCTATTTTTAAATTATTTAAAAATATGGAAAAATTTGTAAAATCATTACAAATTATGAAAAGGTGTTTTCAATTGTAAAGTTTAAGTTTTGGCTAAGATAAACGATATTCTAATCAAAATAGTTAAGATAACTGTTTGTAACACTTTTGTAACACTTTTGGAACGCTATTGTAACGCTTTCTTCGAAAACAATATATTTTGAAGTTTTAACCCGTAAACGATGTTCCGAACTATAAGTAATGATTTGTGGAATGTTTGCAAAGGTTTAAGAGTATTAGAAATATTTATATGGAATTTAGATTCATAATAATACAGTCTTTCAATACTAAATAATTGGATATGGTTGGAGATAAATCTTCGGATGTTTGATATTAGTTCGGTAAATGAAAACTCTTATTATCTGAGGAATTTAAAAGGGTATATCACCGTTATTCCACTTATAATATGAGTTGGATATGGAAATTAATATTGAAGATAAGTTGATGGTATCTCTATCCAGATCTAATGTCAAAGAGTTGAATAAACCTTTCAATTAAGATACGGGTTCTCACCTTGATTTAAATAAGCTAGATAGAAATAATCTTCAATATTTGGTATGAACCTCATGATGTAAATGTATACTATCTGGGGAATTTGAAAGATATTATTTTATCGTTATTCTACTTATAGTATTCGTTGATTATGAGAATTTATATCGAATATAAGTGGATAAAATTTCTGTGTAATTTATGATTCAATGACGATTGATTTGGGTTCTGTCGTGAATCGTATCTTCAATAATACCATTCATAAGATTGAGTTGTGGAAATTCGTATCATAATTGGAATTTAGTCAAAATCTTTGATTCGAAAAAAATTAAAAGTAAGGAATTGAAGCGAAGTTAAAATCTTTGATTTCAAAGAAGAGATAAGATGATAACGAGATGTATGAAATTTATAGTAATTCAAATCTTGAGTTATATATGAATTGATAACTATTTGGAAGGAGATTTGAATTGAAAAGCCTGTGTAAACCATAGCTACTATTTTAAAGTACGCTTATTACTTGGAAAGACCGGGATCGAGTATATGTTCAAAAACCATTCCAAGTAGTAATACGACGTTATTCAAGACTTTGTAAACGACCAAATGAAGACCGGGATTATTTGAATTGTTTAGATTGATTGTTGATTTATGTCTTGGTTGGGTAGGCTACCCGATACGAGGCATGAGTTACATGAGACCTGAACATATTCAAATATTTTCGGGTTGTTGTTTCGTTTAGACCCAGAACGGACTTGCATGGATGGGGTGCCTGACATTGAAGTTGACCGCATAGTACTGATTTCCGTTAATGTATATCGGATTTGTGGCAATATATTATCCTTGTCTCTAAGTCATATGAACTTAGAGGATATGCATTGATTTAAATCAGTGATATGTCGTGAATTGTCAATGTGGCATACCCAAGTTATGAAACGAGCTAGTGATGATCAAAGAATGGCTTATCGAAGCATCGCTTTGTGTATGACGTGAAATCGACAAACCTCACACCCCGGATTGATGAGAAACTGGCGGTTAGGTTTTATACTTATATATGAATTGATGATGAAGCTGTGCAGCAGTGGGAAACCACTTATGAACCTGGGGAAGTTGGGTATGTTCGGGGGGCCGTGTCTGGTCGAAAACCGTTGATTTGCCCTGACGATGTGTAGTCGGTGTCCGTGTATGGTCGAAAAAGCCGTTGAAGCACTTCGTTTTGTATCCCTGATTGATCTTTCGTGCCAGGAATCATCAAGTTGGAAACCCAAATTTCTTATGCGAGCCATACGATTCTGATTGTGTATATATATATGGCAACATATATTATGGGGTATATGCTGTCTAGGATTAATACATTTACTTGCGAAATGTTTTCCACACTATATATATATTATGGTATTGAAGAGGATTTTACGTATGAAAGCATATTTGGTTATCATAAGATAAAACTCGCCCATCTAGTGTGCGCTTGCATTGTGTGATGTGGGACGAACTTATGATAGCTTCATTTTCAAAGGACATTGCGCATTTATATGCACGGGTATCCTCCTGGAGTAAATCCGTTCCGCGTTAGCGGCGTGATCCGGTGAAGTTCCCAACTTTAAGAATGAACCTAACTGTTTTGAGTTCTCACACCAGTCCCACGACTGACCTGGAGTTTATTGTTCCCTCACCTAAACTCTGGGTGCCCATGATTTTCGCACGGGCAGCCAGTAGTTTAGTTTTGCAGTTATAGATCGTTGGAGCAGGATTTGGAGCGCTTCTAGAGTTGGAGTCCCCGATAGAGTTGAAGCTTCCGTTGTGTTTTGATCTTCCGCTGAGAGTAAAGTTATTTTCTTTCTTCCGCTGTATACGTTTATGTTGTAACTCTGATATTCATGTAACTCTGATGTAATATTGGTTTATTCAATGAAAAGTTCTGTTATTTTTGTTCAATGTATGTATGTACCCATAACAATTCGTCTTTCTGAACGGTTTAAGTTGGTTTAATTACCGGCAAGAACCGGGCAAAAAGTCGGGTCGTTACAAACGGTGCTCGAGATAAGAGGATAGATCGAACAAAGTAATAAAACAAACCACTTACAATTTTTCAATCGTTACCGTGCTCGAGATAAGAGGACATATATGTAAGCAAAGCATCAATTCTTATCAAAAACCCTAATTTGAATGCTTCCACTTCCATTCCTGCTCGACTGTTAGCGGTGGCTAGCGATTTGCAGGTGGTAGTGATGCAATTTGGAGGTGGCTAGGCGAGGCGATTGAGGAAACAGTGGAGGGTTTCATCTGCCATTTTTTGTTTTTGTTTTTAAAGAATAGAAGGCACGGGAAATGATTTTGGGAGATGTGTTTTTTCGCGGCCGAAGGTAATAGGTTTTTTTTAAAAGATAGACATTGATTGTTTTAACAACCGATGTTTAAAGAACCATTTAACATCGTTTTAAATTTTACTGATGTTAAAAGAACTTTTAACATCGATGATTTTACAAATTGATGTTAATCTATAGTTTTACAAACCGATGTTAAAAGGGTGATGTCATTCAACTTTATCTTGTAGTATATGTTGTATTAGGGATGTAAATTTTGTATGACTTTCAGGTGTCCATGACCGAAATATATCCATCCGAGTATGTTCGATTTTCATTTTGAACACCGGTTAGGGCAGCAATATTTGTATGAGAAAAATTCATGTTCGATCCATGTTCGTTCGAATTCGTCCGAATTTTTCGTACTTAGGTATATAGTTGAGAGAAAATCTAATAAAAATTATAAAATTTGATATAAGCAGTCATGTTCGACTAGGTCCATTCGTGTCCGTGTCCGAAAAATGCAAGTCTGTGTCTGATCGATTTCATTTTGGGCACGCGTTAGGACAAAAAAATTTGTACAAGAATTTTTTTCATTTGGTTCATGTCTGTTTCGATTTAATTTAGGACAGAAACTGAACAAAATCCTGTCCGGTTTGGTCTAGTCCAACTGATTTACACCCCTATGTTTATGGTTGAAATTGAATACTTTCCATTATGATGGGTATATACTAATGTTTCCCATATTAAATGGAAATAAATATTTATAAATGTTATGTTTTTTACCAATAAATGTGAAGTTAATTGCTATACAAATAAGTTTGGAAGGAAATTAATATTGTAATCATGTACGCTATGGGAAAATGAATGAGTAATAAATGTCAATTGGTTACAATTCAAAATGAATAGGAATAAATGTTGTGGCTCCAATTAGGGATATTTATATAATAAATGTGTATACTTATAGGAGAACTAATAAAATTAAATAGCAATAGCAAAATTATGGGAGCTACAACAAGTAGAATTAAAATGGGACGAATATAAATTATATTTAGTAGGTTGTCCATTGCTTAGGAAATATGACCATTAGGGCCATTAATGGAATGTAACAATTACGAAATTTAATTGATTTAGTGTCCATTTCCTTAGGGAATACGACTATCATGTTCATTAATGGCATGTGAACGTCATATTAATTAATTGAATTAAAGGGAATTTAATGAGAAATTGGGTATTAATGGTCATAGTAAATATTAGGTCCAATAAAGAAATAAACTAATAAATATCCTAGAGAGTTATAGGAAATCATCCTTATCTCAATTATAATTTAATTCTATGAACCTTATCCTTAATTTAAAAATGAGGATTGGACTTAATAGGTTAATGACGTGAGGTTAGTTGTCTTATTCGATAAATTTATGCACTTTCTTGCAGTCGGATATATGTACAACTGATGTGAGATATCATTAACCATAAGAACTTGTAATGATAATTTACTTCGTAACACGAATTAGTTTAAAGGCTTACTTCAAGCATTGAGGTATTAATTGGTTGTAAGGCCTACCTCCCTTCCAAAAGAAGAAACCAAAAAGAAAATAATTCATAGTGTAGCCTACTTCGGGATTAAAGGAATTAAGCAGTGGGATCCGCCTATTGGTTAGTAAGTGATTGGATTCACTCTTCCCTATAAGGGTAGAGTCTAAGGCTAATTTTTGTTTTAGTTGCGTTGAGTCAATTTTGAGTCAAGTTTTCAAGAAATTGCAAAGCTTAATTGTGATATTATGCTTGAAAATTTCCTTGCACACAGTTTCAAGCAACATTCAAGAATGATTTTTAGGACAATCATATAAAATTTGGCAAGAAGTCCATTTTTCAAAATTGTGGAGTGGAAAATTTATCAGAAGTTCTTTAAATCTTTCGAAGTATTTCCCAAAGGACTCATGTAATGGCCCGCAAATCCATACTATCTGAGTTGACTACATACATCACACATCCAACCCAAATATCACAGAAATACGAATCATCTTTTAAGAAGAAAAAGGTAGAAGAAGAACAGAAATGACAACATAGAATCTCACATCGCAACGGAACAAAATATAATATATCATAACTTTTGAAATACAAAATTTTAACTGTAACATAAAATTATCAGAGTACAACACTTACAACACAGCGGAAATAAAAACACTATATATCTAACACTGAAGCCTTCTGCTCCAAGCTCCTTTAGATATATCTGTAAAATCCTAAACTACTTGACTGCCCGCACAAATTTGGGCACCCAAGAGTTTAGGTAAAACACAACAAAATAAACTCTGGGTCAGTCAGGGAACTGGTATGAGTAAACAATTTAAAACAGTTTAAGAAAATAAATGATATCTCATAAGACCACGCCGTATAACATGGAACGGGTTTTTCCCTTATGAGAATACAAAAACACTTGATTTAACTTTCAAAATCCTTTTGAAAGAAACGATAATCTTTATATCAAAACTCTTTTGATATTATAATAGTGTCTAAATCAAACAAATAGAAATCTAGTGGAACGCTTTCATCTCACGCTCCATATATACATAATATACAATCAAAACTGCGAGTACTTATTGGGTAATGAATTTCCAACTATGACAAGGTATGGAACCACCTTCCGATAGTGTAACTGTAGAGAAGAATGCACTGGGTTCAACAAGAACATCTTATAACCCGGCCACACATGACCGACCTCTCATTTCGCTTGAGTATATCGAATGTATATCACCAACGGTTTGGATCGGCATCCATTTCCTGAATGGGACAACATCGAATAGAATAAGGAATTAAATGAATTTCTCTAGATAGGTGATAATACACCCTTATGGGAGCTACCCACATAACCATGTTGTCTGCTCGATGTTTGTCATTTCCCAGTTGTTGAGGCCAGAGGCTACGATTACTTCCATTCATTGATAGCACAATCACTTTGAATGCCACATTATCGATCCATTAATCACTAATTGATTGCACAAATATATTCTGGATATTATGCTAAGAGAATAAATTCTCCGCCACCATATATATTTATACAAATCAACACATGCGATCATTGGAAATACTCTGTCATACACTCGTTCATATATGTTCATTCTGGGATTGAACGAAACCGAAGGCACAATTCCTATCAATAGAAAAAGCCCTTGTACTCTACTCTGTCTCCGATTATCTTCAAATAATCTGATCTGCAATGCTACTGCCAATACGGAGTGGTTCTTGGATAATAATCCAACCGTTCTCTCCATATTGACAACGATACTGGCAAACACTTCGATAGTCGGTTATTTAACTATTGAAGAAAACAAATATTTCATACAAAGCATCAAACAATCACTAGACCCCTTAATTCATATTTCATTAATTAAATCACTTCTCCATTTCCTTATCACTATTCATTAACACGAAAATTTTGACAATCATCTTAGCCACTTACACTATTTGGAAGACATTTCCAAATATCAACTTCTTTTATTCTTTATATTTAGAAAATATCCTTTATTTGCAGTTGGAAAAAATTCCAATTACTTATCTCTTTCACGACCACTTGTTTCTATATTAAGGAAATATTTATTATTATATTTTAAAATTTTCACTTACTTGGGTTAAAACGACTATTGTGTAAAACACCTTTACAACCACCCAAAATACCTCATTCAACTAACTCTTATTCAAACATTGATGTTCGAGACTGAATCATACTACTTATCGGTTAAAAATGAAATCAATCAAGTTGGGGTATAACTACCTCTCAGACCTTGACCGAAAACTTCCGTAACTTCAAAACAAACAAAACCACTTACCTCGAATAATCAACATCATATAAAGCCAGTTATTCATTTTTAAAACGTACATACATTTCTCTTTCTATTACCAGACTATTGATTTCCTTTTTTTTATAATATTCTATTTTAAATTCGTTTCCTTATTGAGTTCTATATATATCGATACATTGATTTCCAACTATCAGTTTTTCTTTGAAATATTCTAACTCCTTAAATTTCTGGAAAATTTTGCTATAACCTCCTTTGTACGGGTCACTCGATACAACTACAAAACGCCTCTCTATGCCCTTTCCATTCAAAAAGAAAATTACAAAGCCAAGCGGCTTGCCGACTCGGCGAATAAAAACCTCGTATGGAATTTAAATACGTACCTTTTGGACGGGCATTTCAATTTATATCTCTTCATATACTTCATTCCAAACCTGCTTAACACATATCCAAATGTTTCCATTGGGTTTTAACTCAATCCATTCGTCTTAAACCAATTCGCTAATTTATTTTCTAATTAGCTATTTTGCCTATTTCACTTCTTTGTTTGAACATAACATGTTCAAATATAATATAACCTTTCTTATAAACAAATTGAATTCCATTTTCAATTCAAGTTCCCTTTTCGAATTCGAATATAATTTCTCAAATCACCTTTACTTATTCAAAGTCCAATTTCATATCAAATTTCGATTAACAAATTATTATTCAAATTAGTTAGTTCTATTCAATAATTAAAAGTCCGATTTTTGTTTCAAAAATCATTTCACTTACTTCACTGGAGTTCATATTTATTTTATATCTCCAGTCTGGATCTTTCTAATGGCAAATTGGATTTATTTCCTTAAAATCCTTTTATTTATTTAAATAAACCGTTATGGCTTCATAATAGTTTTGGCGCTGTTTTTCTGAAAATTGGATTTTGACATAACTCAAAATCTATAAAACGAAATGCAGATTTTTCTCTTCCATTAGAATTTTTTTATCAAATCAGTCCTGATGATTCTTGTTTCAAAGAATTCCAACTTAAATTGAGTTCTATATGCTCAATTGAAGTTCGAAACATGAATTTACGAACTGTAGCACTGCGATGAGTTCGTTTTAATTATATATATATAAACATTTAAACTTCATTTATAATAATTTAAACTCCATTCTAATATATTTTAATATATATTAAACCAATTTTCCAAATTCAACTTGATATTTCTGATTATTTATAATCGTCGATTTTTCATTTACTCGGTTATAAATTTAATTATACTCAATTTTCTATATTAAATTCCAATTCTCTTTATAAATAGATTTATTTATAAAATCCAATATAATCGAATTCTAATTATAAATCCATTTGATTTTTCTCACTTCAGTTTATATCCCAAACTCCAGAATATAACCAATCATTCCATTTTCAACATGTTTTCCAATTTCACCTTTTAAATTCTTACTTGAATTTAAACTTCTAAATTATCCAATGATATTTCACAAGATTTACAAGTATTGTTTATAAACTCGACTTCCTTGTTTTATATATTAAAACAAGTTTTATTTCAAAAATCTGTTTGAACTCACTTCATTTTATATTCCGAATTCTAGAATAAATCCCGTCATTTCCTTTTCGAAATGATTCCAAATTCTATTTATAAATTCATACTTGAATTTAAAGTTACCAATTGTCTCTTAATAATTAATTCACCATATTTATAAACATTGTTTATAAATTCACTTGTTTTACATTTAAACAAGTCCATTTCGAAATCTATTTAAAACCAAAATCTTATTTTGGAATATTCTATTTATTTTAACTTATCATAGAATTTATTTTCATATTTAAATTTAACTTCTATTTAATACAATCCTAATATTTTCTCTAGACATATTTTATTTTAACAAATTCGGTCTAATCTAATTCAAATCATAAATCTATACGGATTTATTTTTAGTTCAATTTACATTCTGAACATCAGAATAAATTTCATCGTTTACTTCTTTAAAACGATTCCCTATTTCCATTTTTAAATTCATTTTTGAATTTAAATATTCAAATTATCATTTGATTATTTTTCCACTTTATTTATAAACACTGTTTATAAATTCATTTTAATTCCTTAATTATCCAATGAAAATCATTCCATTTTATTTATAAACACCGTTTATAAATTTACTTCAATTTCCTGTATATTTTAACTCATAATCATCGTTCATAAGTAAATCACTTCAATTTCCTATATATTTTAATATATAAACATTGTTTATAAATTAATCACTTCAATTTCTTGTATAGTTTAATTTTTAAACATCGTTTATAAATTCAATGCTTGTTTTATTTATTCAAAACAAGTTAATATTTCTATAGCTCATTAAAAATTCAAATTCTATTTTTGAAAAATAGATTTTCCTTTTAAATCTCAAAATATCCTTTTGACGATATTTTTAGAAATCAATATTCAGGCCCAGTTATATTTAAACATCCCAAAACACTCAGTTATCAATCACAGGGTTTCTAACACATCATATATGATAATATGTATGAAACAAACAAAGAATAATATTTTTGAGGAATCCAGTTGGATCCCTCTAACCAGTTTTCCTGCATCCACAGACGTTAGACAACATAAATAGTACCCATCCTGCTTCGAGGCAGGATATCGCGGTACAGAAGGTCATCCACTATCATAGCATGGGGCGTATAGGGTCATCCGCTAGTGATACTACGGGCATCCGCTAATGGTGCTGCGAGAAATATCCAACCGCCAATATATATAATAATAACCACAATCATCAAGCCTATATAACTAATATTTATGTATAATAGTCACAATAATATTTCAATGATGCAAACAACCAACAAACAACTATTTTAACTAAAAATAATTCTAAATAAAATGTAAGTGGGATTTACTCACCTGTCGAATATCCTGTTTGTTTCCAAATCACCGGCTACGAATTGTCTTGACCGAGTCCATTCAATATCTATGATTATTCAATTTTATTTAACGATTACTAATTTAAATTAACCTAACAGATAAAATCTATGTATTTTTAAACATTAAACCCTTTATATTTTTAATGCTTACTTAAATACATAAACAACAAATTCAATTACTTTTTATCGATGAGTTTGAGCACAAATTTTATAACTAGAAAGGCCATTAGCTATTTAAAATTAATAAATTAAATTTACCTTAATCCCCTTTTTAAAACCCTCTTCTTCCCTGCTTCAATACACAGACTGTTCCATGTAAAATCCTACACCATTAGTGTGCATTCATGCATCCCAAAAATCTTCTCCACTTCATGAAAAATCAAGACTAATCGTCCCATTGCAAAAACTGTAACTTCTCTTTGTTGTGCAAAATCAGACAACAAGCAGCTCCTTATCACAGATCCAACTCGAATAGTGACACTACCTCCATTTCTATCTTCACCCGTACACAATTTCAAAGACCACTGCCTGTTGCCGAAATTTGCAACTTGCCCTACTGACAACCGCTTTCCATAGAATACCACCAATTCAAACTTGAACCCCCATTCCTGAATGCAACCCTTACTGACTTATCAAAGTCGTCCTCTATCTCCCCTTCTCATCATGTCATCGACGCCCAAAAAATCCCTAAAATCCCAAGCCTTAAATTGCTTAACTTTATCGACTCCTTCCTGAAATCACCTCTGTTCGTCTGTCCTTACTCCGTTCATCGCATTTGTCAAGCGCCAGGACATGCTACTGTACTCGCGATTCTGACCCACCTTGTTTCTAGCGAACTCCCCGATCACGATCCATTGCGCAAATACCGTTGGTACTCGCGACTCCCTCTATTTATCAATAACCCATGTCGAACCCTGTCAGCATCTTCACCGATGTCGAGCTTCAGGAACCATGCCATCGCGATGAATGATTTAGCCATTTTTGCCCCTTTTTAATTTTCGAACGCGGCCTTTTTTAATTTAGCTGATGTTTTGATTTTACAGTAAAAAGGACTGGGCTTTAAGAATTAGAAGTTGACTTTGATTTTTATTTGATTTAGTGGTGGCATGGATTCCAATTTGTTTGGGAATGGAAAAAATAGAAAGGAGATTAGAGAAGGAGTTTGCACGATCTAATATAGGAAGAAGAATACTTAACAATGAAGAAAATAGGTCTGCGTGATTAGAGGTTTGCAGTGTACTTCCTATTAATTAAGGAGGAAGGAATTTTATTTTAGTTCTATTTTAATTTAATTTTAAATTAAAACCGGTATTCTTTAATTTTAAATAACTCTTGATTCTGAACTCCTTACTTAACCCAATAACTGAAATTTTTAGGGTTATACCACTATTCCGGACACACCGGAACTAGTTTCAAAGCCACATTCGATCATCTGTTGAAGATATTAATTTAAACTGATAAATTAAATTCAAAACAATCAAATTCATGGATAATAAATTATTATAATTATTTATATATATCCAAATAAAATTTCTATAAATTATTTGAGTCCATTAGACTTAGTTTTAAATTTCGAATTGAATTAGTACAGATTCCTGTATTATAATAACGATATATATTCGAAATAAATCGTATTTCAATGATTAAATCTATAACTCAATATAAAAATTGATTTATATTATGAATTCAATATTTAAATCTATATTAAATATTTAAAATAGTTTGTTCGAAAATTCGGGTCGCTACATTCTTCCCCACTTAAAAGAATTTCGTCCCCGAAATTACTAAGGTAGGAAAAGTACTGCAAACCCATTAACTTTTCAAAATTCATATTACACATCATACATGCTCACATTCATTTAATCTGAATGATTTACAACCAGTATATATTCACATTCAATTTATGTGCACTCAAATTTATTTAAATTGATTTTAATCAATTAATTCAATTCGATCCATTTAACTTGCTTAAGTTAAATTTTAAATTCCAGAATTCAAACTCCCGAGTTTTTATTTCAATTACTTCTGAAATCACATAAATATATACATATATTTATAACAATTTCAAATTCAAAACATTTGAATTTTCAAACAAACTTGCTTTCTTTCAAGCAAATTTCCATCAAAACTTTTCTAAGGTAGCATCCCATCACTTAGAAACTCGAAAATGAACACTGATGATGTCGCGATCATCAACAGAATTAGTTTCCAGCCACTGAAGTGAGTTCAGTGCTTTATCACTTTCAAACTCATTAAAAATGATTTTGATTCAAAAATCCTTTCAAAACAAAGCTATATTATTTTAATATACTTTAGAAAAATATTTTTCCAAACACCCAGGATTTTGAATTCCATATTCTAATTCTGAATCCAATTTTCAGTTCACCACATTTGTATATTTCATTCTTATACAAATTTTATTTGGCTATATATACATATATTTATTTCAGTTTTATGATCTCAATGGATTGTAATATCAACAACCAACACATCCATATATTATAATAATTTTAGAAAATTATTCCTTCTATATCAAAAATAGAATTTTGGGTAAAATTATTTCATTTATCCACTTTAAAACATTATTATGTTGAAATTCTCTGTTCAAGTTTTAGAAATTCCTATCGACTTCGTGGTGTCCCACGATTCGATTAGAATTCATAAACCACTCCACAAACTAGCAAACATAATATAAAACAGTTTTTATATCAATTAATAAATACGCGCTCTCATATATATACACTTAACTCATTCTAGGGTATTACTGACCCTATCTCTAATGAGCACAACCCCACCAAAGCCTAGGTGTTCGCTCAACCTAATCTCAGATACCAACTGTAATGGCCCGCAAATCCGTACTATCTGAGTTGACTATATACATCACACATCCAACCCAAATATCACAGAAATATGAATCATTTTTTTAGAAGAAAAAGGTAGAAGAAGAACAGAAATAACAACATAGAATCTCACATCGCAGCAGAATAAAATAATATATCATAACTTTTGAAATACAAAACTTTAACTGTAACATACAATTATCAGAGTACAACTATATATCTAACATTGAAGCCTTCTACTCCAAGCTCATTTAGATATATCTGTAAAATCCTGAACTACTTGACTGCCCGCATAAATTTGGGCACCCAAGAGTTTAGGTAAAACAAAACAAAATAAACTCTGGGTCAGTCAGGGGACTGGTACGAGTAAACAATTTAAAACAGTTTAAGAAAATAAACGATATCTCGTAAGACCACGCCGTATAACATGGAACTGGGTTTTCCCTTATGAAAATCAAAAAACGCTTGATTTAACTTTCAAAATCTTTTTGAATGAAACGATAATCTTTATATCAAAACTCTTTTGATATTATAATAGTGTCTATGGAAATCTAGTGGAACGCTTTCATCTCACGCTCCACGTATACATAATATACAATCAAAATCGCGAGTACTTATTGGGTAATGAATTTTCAACTATGACAAGGTATGGAACCACCTTCCAAAACTGTAACTCTAGAGAAGAATACACTGGGTTCAACAAGAACATCTTGTAACCCGACCACATATGACCGACCACTCATTTCGCTTGAGTGTATCAAATGTATATCACCAACGGTTGGGATTAGCAACCATTTTCCCGAATGGGACAGCATCGAATAGAATAAGGAATTAAATGAATTTCTCTAGATAAGTGATAATACACCCTAATGGGCGCTATGCACATAGCCATGTTGCCTGCCCAATTTTTGTCATTTCCTAGTTGTTGAGGCCTGAGGCTATGATTACTTTCCATTCGTTGATAGCACAATCACTTTGAATGCCACATTATCAGATCCATTAATCACTAATTGATTGCACAAATATATTCTGGATATTATGCTAAGAGAATAAATTCTCCGCCACCATATATATTTATACAAATCAACATATGCGATCATTGGAAATACTCTGTCAGACACTCGTTCATATACGTTCATTCTGTGATTGAACGAAACCGAAGGCACAATTCCCATCAATAGAAAAAGCCCTTGCACTCTACTCTTTCTTCGATTATCTTCAAATAATCTGATCCGCAATGCTACTGCCAATACGGAGTGGTTCTCGGATAATAATCCAACTGGTCTCTCCATATTGACAACGATATTGGCAAACTCTTCGATAGTTGGTTATTTAACTATCGAAGAAAACAAATATTTCATACAAAGCATCAAACAATCACTGGACCCCTTAATTAATATTTCATTAATTCAGTCACTTCTCCATTTCCTTATTACTATTCGTTAACATGAAAATTTTGACAATCATCTTGGCCATTTACACTATTTGGAAAACATTTCCAAATACCAACTTCTTTTATTTTCTATATTTAGAAAATATCCTTTATTTGCAGTTGGAAAACATTCCAATTACTTATCTCTTTCACGACCATTTATTTCTATATTGAGGAAATATTTATTATTATATTTTAAAATTTTCACTTACTTGGGTTAAAACGACTGTTGTTTAAAACACCTTTACAACAATCCAAAATATCGCATTCAACTAACTCTTATTCAAACATTGATCTTCGAGACTGAATCTTACTAGTTATCGGTTAAAAATGAAATCAATCAAGTTGGGGTATAACTACCTCTCAGACCTTGACTGAAAATTTCCTTAACTTCAAAATAATCAAAACGACTTACCTCGAATAATCTACCTCATATAAAGCCAATTATTAATTTTTAAAAAGTACATACATTTCTCTTTCTATTACCAGACTATCAATTTCCTTTTTGTTTATAATATTCTATTTTAAATACGTTTCCTTATCGAATTCTATATATATATATCGATACACTGATTTCCAACTATTAGTTTTTCTTAAAAATATTCTAACTCCTTAAATTTTCAGAAAATTTCTCCATAACCTCCTTTATACGAGTCACTCGATACAACTATAAAAAGCCTCTCTGGGCCCTTTCCATTTAAAAAGAAAATTAAAAAGCAAAGCGGCTTGCCAATTCGGCGCATAAAACCTCATATAGAATTTAAACACGTACCTTTTGGTTAGGCATTTCAATTTATATCTCTTCATATACTTCATTGCAAACCTGCTTAACACATATCCAAATGTTTCCATTGGGTTTCAACTCAATCCATTTGTCTTAACCGTTTTCGCTAATTTATTTTCTAATTAGCTATTTTGCCTATTTCACTTCTTTGTTTGAACATAACATGTTCAAATATAATATCATCTTGCTTATAAACAAATTGAATTCCATTTTCGATTCAAGTTCCCTTTTCGAATTCGAATATAATTTCTCAAATCACCTTTACTTATTCAAAGTCCAGTTTCATATCAAATTTCGATTAACAAATTATTATTCAAATTAGTTAGTTCTATTCAATAACTAAAATCCGATTTTTGTTTCAAAAATCATTTCACTTACTTCACTGGATTTCATAATTATTTTATATCTTTATTCTGGATCTTTCTAATGGTAAATCGGATTTTATTTCCTTAAAATCCTTTTATTTATTTAAATAAAACATTATGGCTTTATAATAGTTCTAGCGTGTTTTTTTGAAAATTTGATTTTGACATAACTCAAAATCTATAAGACGAAATCTAGATTTTTCACTTCCATTAGAAAATTATTATCAAATCGGACCTGACGATTCTTGTTTCAAAGAATTCCGACTTAAATTGAGTTTTATATGCTCAATTGAAGTTCGAAACGCCAATTTACAAACTATCGCGCTGCGGTGAGTTCGTTTTAATTATATTTAGATATATAAACATTTAAACTTCATTTATAAAAATTTCAACTCCATTCTAATATATTTTAATACATATTAAACCAATTTTCCAAATTCAACTTGATATTTCTGATTATTTATAAACGTCGATTTATCATTTACTCGTTTATAAATTTAATTATACTCAATTTGCTATATTAAATTCCAATTCTCTTTATAAATAGATTTATTTATAAAATTCGATATAATCGAATTCTAATTATAAATCCGTTTGATTTTTCTCACTTCAGTTTATATACCAAACACCAGAATATAACTAATCTTTCCATTTTCAGCACGTTTTCCAATTTCACCTTTTAAATTCTTATTTGAATTTAAACTTCTAAATTATCCAATGATAATTTATTTCACTAGATTTATATGTATTGTTTATAACCTCGATTCCCTTGTTTTATATAATAAAATAAGTTTTATTTCAAAAATCTGTTTGAACTCACTTCATTTTATATTCCGAATTTTGGAATAAAACCCGTCGTTTCCTTTTTGAAATGATTCCAAATTCTATTTTTAAATTCATACTTGAGTTTAAAGTTACCAATTATCTCTTGATAATTAATTCACCATATTTATAAACATTATTTATAAATTCACTTGTTTTACATTTAAACAAGTCCATTTCGAAATCTATTTGAAACCAAAATTTTATTTTGGAATATTCTATTTATTTTAACTTATCATATAATCCATTTTCATATTTAAATTTAACTTCTATTTAATACAATCCTAATATTTTCTCTAGACATATTTTATTTAAACAAATTCGATCTAATCGAATTCAAATCATAAATCCATACGGATTTATTTTTAGCTCAATTTACATTCTGAACATCAGAATAAATTTCATCCTTTACTTCTTTAAAAAGATTCCCCATTTCTATTTTAAATTAACATTTGAATTTAAATATTCAAATTATCAATTAATAATTTTTCCACTTTATTTATAAACACTGTTTATAAATTCATTTTAATTCCTTGATTATCCAATGAGAATCATTCCATTTTATTTATAAACACCGTTTATAAATTTACTTCAATTTCCTATATATTTTAATTTATAAACATCGTTTATAAATTAATCACTTAAATTTCCTGTATATTTTAGCTTATAAACATCGTTATTAAATTCAATACTTGTTTTATTTATTCAAAACAAGTTAATATTTCTATAGCTCATTAAAAGTTCAAATTCTATTTTTGAAAAATAGATTTTCCTTTTAAATCTCAAAATTTCCTTTTTACGATATTTTTATAAATCAATATTCAGGCCCAAGTGATATTTAAACACCCCAAAACACTCAGTTATCAAACACAGGTTTTCTGACACATCATATATGATAATATATATGAAACAAAACAAATAATAATATTTTTGAGGAATCCAATTGGATCCCTCCAACCTGTTTTCCTACATCCACAGACGTTAGGCAACATAAATAATACCCATCCAGTTTCGAGGCAGGATATTGCAGTACAGAAGGTCATCCAATATCATAGCATGGGGAGTATAGGGTCATTCGCTAATGATACTATGGGCATCCGCTAATGGTACTGTGAGAAATATCCAACCGCTAATATATATAATAATAACCACAATCATCAAGCCTATATAACTCATATTTATGTATAATAGTCACAATAATATTTCAATGATGCAAACAACCAACAAACAATTATTTTTACTAAAAATAATTCTAAATAAAATGTAAGTGGGATTTACTCATTGAAATTGCAATTGTCGAATATCCTGTTTATTTCCAAATCACTGGCTACGAATTGTCTCGACCGAATACATTCAACATCTATGATTATTCAATTTTATTTAACGATTACTAATTTAAATTAACCTAATAGATAAATAAATCTATGTATATTTAAACACCAAACCCTTTATATTTTTAATGCTTACTTAAATAAATAAACAACAAATTCAATTACTTTTTATCGATGAGTTTGAGCACAAATTTTATAACTAGAAAGGCCATTAGCTGTTTAAAATTAATAAATTAAATTTACCTTAATCCCCTTTTTAGCTTGAGTGTAGCGAATATATCTTGCAACCCGACCATACATGTCCACTCACTCATTTAGCTTGAGTGTATTGAATATATTGTCATCTACAAAGTTGTTGATCGTCCAACCATAATCTGAAGATGTAGAAACAAATGAAGAAACAAACGAATTTTCTCTAGATTGGTTATAGTAACCCTTCTTGGGTGCGATCCAACAAGCCATGATGCCTACCTGATTTATGTCATTTCCCTGTTGTGAGGCTTGAAACTACCTTGCCTTCTGGAACAACACGCCACCATTTGCTTTGAATGCCACATCTTCAAACCCACCAAATCACAAATTGATTTCCCAAAAAATAACACTGGTATAAAGCTAAGAGAAAATGAACTTCTCCGCCACCAAATGTAAATTCGTTGAGGTAATCAACCTGTAATCCATTAGGTATACTCTGTCAAACATTCGCCCATATGAGTAGTCCAGGAACAGGATGAACTGATGACACCCTCCTACCGCATCCAAAGGACGGGTAGTCCTTGAAAATTCCGAAGATTTCAATTACAATAGAACGATTACCAAAATTCCTCTAGTTGCAATCCGGAGAAACTCTAATAGGAAATCTTTTCGCTCATGAAGACCCATGGTCTTCAATTTCCCCATATTCAAGAAGCACCTTTCACGATATCGTATTCACTGGTCGGAATGGTTTCGAATATAAATTCGATCCCGGTCTTCCGTACCAATAATCGTATTGGCTAGATTTGATAATCAGTTATTTAACCATCAAATAAACAAACATTCATCCATAAAAAGAAAATGAATTCACTGATTCAATACCTAACATCATTCAACCTCTTTAATTAGCCATCGGTTAACTAAACTTCTAAAATCTTTAATCCTTCAACATTTGGAAAACATTTACATTTCCGTTTTACTATTCAATTTTAAAACACAGTCTTTAAAACCATTAACACTCACTAACTCACTTCATTTATCCAACTCTCACGATCGAATCCTGACCATTCCTTAGTCAACAATAAAGTCAAACGAGTTAAGGTATAATTACCTCTTAGACCTTAACTGAACAACATTATCAACTTTGAAATAGACAGAGTTCACAACTTCGAATACCAACAACATTCACTCTTGTATCTCTTGAATTCAATTTAAGAATCCTTTTCTTTATGGAAATCGATTATAACAATAGTGATATAACCCACGCTTCCGATATATTTAACTTTAAACATATACTTTTTTTCATCAATCTAAGTAAATAAATATATTATAAAATAAATAGTTAAATCTTAGTTAAAATAGAAAGTAAATAAAGCATTTTCCTAAACTCAACGTAGTCGAACTCCCACGTAACACTTTATTCGAATAATCTTTTATAGATAAGTATTATGAACTTCGAAATTAATTTCTTATTTTGAATTTTAGTATAAATTTCTTTGTTCAAGTCAACTCCATTTAAACTCCCTTCAGGTTTACAAATATCAGTTTTAAACTCATTTGGACTCTTAAAATCATATACAACATTAATTCATTTAATTAATTAAATCTCCAGATTATCACTTTGATTATTATCAAATAATAACCCATTTCAACATCTTCTTGAAATCAAATTGGCTTACTATTTCATTAACCATTGCTGTAATGGTTAATCTTCCTATAAAGGTAATTCAAATAATAATCAACTTAAATAATAATTAATGATTTAATATTTTTTTTTGGATAAGTGATCCTTGTTAAAAAATAGTTGACTTAGAAAACTCAAAGCATAGTAAATTGGTTAACCAGTTCCAGTTAAGCTTTTAAAATTAACTAATGTAACTATTACTACCAAAAATTAGCTTTCGCGTAGGCTGATGGTGAAGGGGTATCAGATGAATATAAGCATAGGGAGAATAATCCTATGACGACCCTTAGGAAGAAAGTAGTTCAAAACCTACGGAATGCCAGTGAAGCTCATCCAGCACGGTACACCCGAAGGGGAGTTCTACGATGAAAGGTAACCTAAGACAAGAACCAAGAGAAAGGAGGGCATAGGCTCTGCTTATCGAAACCCAGAAAGACTATCAGAATTAACCCGCTTAACACCAACACACAAGAAGGAGAAAGGTATCAGGTCTGTATGTAAGGATTATCTAGAGTCGGCTTCTGAAAAATCGACTACTTAGATGACGAAAGGCTACATTCATAAGTAACAGAGATATCGTCGGAAAACACCTTTTGGATAACAAGATACCCCAAAAGCTCAACTGAAAGGCTACCCGGGACCCAAGCGGAGATACAGGCTACCCGTACTAATTTATCTAGTACGTAAACCGACGACAGTTTCGAATCGGTAGCTATTTACATACATCATGAGGGCAGGCTCCTCTAAGTATTCACGATAAAACCGGAAGCCTACATCCGAAAGCTTATGTCTGAGTGCCTAAACTCGGGAGCTTTTACCAAGGGTTCGAATACCATCCCAAAGAAGTCGCAAATGACCAAAACCCCCACTTCGAAGACCATAATTAGCTCTCCGAAGACGACTGGAAGCTAAGCATCTGAAACTAAGGAAGAAACCACCGTCAAAGGCCCCTGTAGTCCCAATAGCCCAGCAGCGAAAGTAGCCCAAAGTCTCTATAAATAGGACCTCAGAGGCCACATAGAGGGGGACGAATTTTTCATTTCTCAAGCTCATTCTTTCTTCTTAGAAAAAACCAAACCCAGACTCCCCAAAGCAAATTGAGGATTTTCTTCAATTCTTGTAATACATCTACAATATATGAATGGAGAATTTAAAGGCTTATATATCTCGAAATTTGGTAATCTTGTTGTGCTGTTACGATGAAACAGGGAGTTAACACTAACCTTTCGTATGCAGAAGTTGATCACAACGCCCTCGAAGAAGAAGGAGGACTTCATAGAAATCCAAAGTCCTTCTCCTTCCATCCTGAAAGGTTCGCACATCCATTAATGTCTTCATAATGAGCCTAATGCTTCTTGATCTTGAGAAAGAAGTTTCCCGCTGGATTATTACATGGTTCTTGGCGTATCCTCGTCCCCTTCTGGCCGGTTCGATGCAAAACGACCATTTGAGTCAATAATCATCGCGGTAGTTTCTTCCTTTAGTATGAGGAAGCATTGGCCGGTTATCCTCTTATCATATTGTGTGGTGTTGTGTTCATGATTCAGGCGGTTATTAATCTAATGAGACCTTAGTCATGTCCAGCTAAGTGAACCTCCTTCGGACTACTTCAGATCTTTACGATATTGTCAGTGGACCATCCATCCCCTGAAGGTACGATATCTAATCTCCAAGGTTGATACCCCGATTCCTGAAGAAGGGTAGATCCAGCCCAACAATATTGATTTCTTGACATCCTCCAGCAACCCTAGGTCATGAATACATCAACTTACTTAAACCCATGACCCACATGGATTAACCCGGGTATCGACGAAAAATATCATTACATTTTTGGTGCCAGAAGGTCGGCCTAAACCTCCTTCCTTACGGTTAATCTATCAAAAATTAACATGGAAATCTTATTGTTCCGTGGCAAGAAAGATGAAGTCGAAAAGATTGGAAGAATGGAATAAGGAACCGGCTCCTAATGCAACCCTAGAAGGGAACATGGATCTAACACTTAATTCGAACAATAGAGAAAGAGGAGCCACATCCAACCCGGTACATCCACCAAACACCATGGAGGATTATGCCACAAGAATTGTGGTCCTGGAGAAGCAACTCCAAGAGGTGCAAGCTCAAATAAATGCTATGTAGGCACAAAAGTCTTCGAGACACACCAAATCCAGCCAAGAGAAACGAATGAGTCTACGAAAAGAAAAGCTCCCATCCAGCACTCTAAAGCAAAAAATGAAACCCAATGCGACCTCCTCCAAAAAGAAGAAGTCCCGTCTGGTAGGAGTTGACCAGTAAGGGAATCAATGTGAGAAGGAGCAGCTCGGAAGTTCCACATCTAAAGGTTATGACTCCAAAAGAACGGACTATGACAATATGAAGGCTTATCTTAAAGATCTCACCCAGAAGATCATGAAGGACTTGCTAGGAAGTAAAGGGAAGAGGACCCAGGATGACAGAGTCAACGACAACGAAAGGGTAGCACCTTTCATTGATGAAATTATGAACACCATAATACAACCAAGAGTTAAGGTTTTGACCATAAAGTATCTTAGGACAACTGATGTAACATCCCATTAATTTAAAACATGACACAAGAGATAATTAATGAATACATATTTTTTATAAAAAGAATTAATGGAAACAGGCTACGCCATATCGTTCATCTCGGAATTTTGCTTGGAATAGAGTCCAAGTTTGCATAAATCGGATAACATATGAAGAAGTTATGAAGCTTAGAAGATTTAAGTTTAAAGCAGAATTCATTTAAATAAAATTAAAAAAACAAAAACTGTTCAAAAATCAAAATTTAGACAAAGCGGGCTGAGCGGTAAATCTCCCGCTCGTGGGTGTCGACCCCCCCATGGGTTGTCGACAGGGGTGTCGACCCCATCGACCCAGATCTGACGTACTTTGTGGTGGATCTGATGACATGTTTTTCTAGTCTGGATGGTTCAGATGGATCCTAATCTAATCTAAGGGTCCTAATTCACCTAGAGCAACTATAAAATACCCTTAAACCTACCCCTAATCTCATTGTTTTCATCTATGGCGCCTCCATGTTGCTCTAATCTAAATCAAATCTAGCCTCTCTTCTCTATAAAAGCAAATCAGAATTGGAGTATTCAAATTAGAAGATCAGATCTGCAAACAATCAAAGTAAAGATTACTCAAGATCAGATTTACTACAACAATGCCTAATTCTCTTTTCTAAGAATCCTATCGCTGCGAGTCTATGTTACTTTCACATATAATTAAATTATAAAGTAATTGTGATAGGATTGTAAATTGGATCTAATGTATATGCCTGTGACTGAAATAAATCTTATCAAGCTTGTAAGTCGTTGTCTTTCAGATTCATACCTATAAATCTGTCATATGCCTTTCTGATCCATTTTATCATTATATGCCTGTTTATATTTCATATGCCTGTTCTTATGTTTATGCCAGTTTAGATGTTTTAATTATCTTCCCTTCTTCTTTTCCTTTTTCTTTACGAGATTAGGCTAACTTCGAGCCTAATATATTGCCTTGAGATTTACGTACGAGTAACGTTGGAAAGATTGGGAAAAAGTTCGACAAATATGCAATGAAATGAAATTTGGCTTAAATTGTTGATGAATACGGAAAATAGGTTTAGGCACAATTGAGTATGACTTGTATACATGAGATTTAGCATAAATTGTTAATAACTATGAAGGCAGGTTTGGGCATAATTTGGCACATGGGAGTATAAACATAATTTAGATTGGAAATTATGGGTAAATTGGGACTTGAATCAAGAAAGTGATAATGAACGCCTAAGACATGAGGTTAGATTCTAATTACGGTATAAGCCTGCCCGGAACCGCCTGGCATATCCAGCAACCGTAATTTGGTAATCTAATGTGAGAGGTCAAAGGCAGAAATTAGATGCGTAATAATTCAAAGACACGAGGTTAGATTCAGATTGCGGTATAAACCTGCCCGGAACCGCCCGGCAAATCCAGCAACCACAAAACAGTAATCTAATATGGGAGATCCTGCAAGATTATGACTATGATGAATTAATGAACACTTAACCAAGATAAGACATGTGATTAGACAATGGGGATAACAAAGGGTTAAGTCGGTAACATGGGTAGCATGTGAAACATAATAAAAGCACTTAACCAAGATGAGACATGTGATTAGACATGGGGATAAGAGGGGTTAAGTGGGAATTCCTAGTGGGGGCCAAACTTAGGAGGGAAGCTTGTGTCAAGTGGGTGGACCCTTTTCAACCAGCAACCCATTTTATTATCTATATGAGCTCGAACTAGGTCGAGGATAGGGACACGCTTACTGGGGTTGATTGTAAGAGGTCAATAAAGAGTTAGCGATGACAGTGCAAGTCCAACGGAGTCATGTGCATGTATGGGTCTGGGCTGGTAGGTAAGGCGATGTTGCATCGTATAATACCCCACGTCCATTAACATCACTCACAAAGGGAATGCATTAACTTCCATGGAGCGTATCTAGTGTATAGAACAGAATATAACAAGACAGATATAAATAATGGTACTTGAAAACTTTAAAACAACTTTTATTGCAGCGGAGAAATAGTTTTATTACAACAACTTCATAAACCAAGTACACTTAATATCCATCTTGATAAATTGTTTCAGAGTACGTAAAGTAAAAAGCATAAACCCCAACATAAGTAGCCATAAAAGAGATGAGCCGAACTTTACTTTCAGCAATCCAAGCACTTCCAAAAGAGAGAGAAAGAGATCCGAGATCAAGCTCCACTAGTACTAGTCTCACCCTGAGAACTTGGGGGGAGGGGAAGGAAGAAAAGAGGAGAAAACAAGGGGATCAGACATAAAGTCTGGCGAGTATAATAACTTTAACAATATAATTATAAAAGTAACTAGGATAAGGCATAAACTGGTAAGATAAGATATGACCATGAAACAAGTGGGCATGGCAAAGCAAATAAGAGGAATATTCTAGCGTTAATCTCGTTCCTAATCACTGTAGGATAATTACTATACTTCACCACTACTAGTCACCCTAAAAGTTGATCCCGCCTACAGAACTTAATAACGATAATGGTAGTTTCGTGTACCCCTAGCTGCCTTCATAGGTGTCGTCTACCCCTATCTCCACTAGTTGTAACCACTACCCTCATTCGATCGACTCTCTAACTCGTAGATACCCATGCTGGTCCCACAATGGGGTGTATCACTCCCTAAAGTGGCAACCCGTACCACCAAAGATGCACAACTTATATCTACACGATGCAACAAGTCTTACCTACCAGCCCGGGCCCACGCACGCACATGACCCCGTTGGACTTGCGTTGCCACCGCTATCCCGTTTTGACCTCTTATAATCAAATCCAGTAAGCGTGTCCCGTCCTCGACTTGGGTCGAGCTCACAAAGATACTTAATGGGTTACTGGTCTGTAAAGGGCCCTCATGCTTGACACAAGCCTTCCACCTATGCTTGGTCCCCATAAAGGTTTCCCCACTTAACCCCATTCTTATTGATGTCTTCTTACATGTTTCAATCTTGGTTAAGTGCATCTAATCGTATTTCACATGCCACCCAAGGCACCAACTTAATTTCACATGCCACCCAAGGCACCCACTTAACCCCCCATATCCCACCACATGTTTATCTGGTTAAGTGTTACTTAATTCATTAGAACCGTAACCTTGTAAAGGCCTCCCACATTAGGCTGACATTTGCGGTTGCTGGATTTGCCGGGCGGGTCCGGGCAGTCTTATACCGCAAACGAGCCAAACCTCGTGTCTTTACAATTGTTACACATTTAATTCGTGCCTTTGACCTCTCACATTAGACTGGCATTTGTTGTTGCTGGATTTGCCAGGCGGGTCCGGGCAGTCTTACACCACAAAAGAGTCTAACCTCGTGTATTAGGCGGTTAATTATTGCACATCTTTATTTAACCCCAAATTGGATTAATATCCCTACTCAAATTTGTCAATAAATTCCAAATTTATTTATATCCATAATTGTCTCTTAAAATTATGTCCATAAATACCAGTTATGCCAATTAATGTCTCAAATTAATTATATGCCATTTTATGCCAATTCACAATTTATGTATATTCAATATTATCCCATCATCCCCATGCTATTCGTACGTTTACATATGATATATGTTAGACTCGCAAATAGTCTAACTTATAAAAAGAAAAACAACATCACATAACACATAAAATAGATCTAAGGATCATGACATAAGATTACAAAGCCAATAACTTGCATATGAATTTCATTCAAAATAGCATATGATACAAAACTAGCATAAGCAATGGGCATAAACTTGCATAACTTATGTATTGCTATAGATCCAAACATAAAGGTGCGAACTTGCATATGGATCTAAACATAAAGATGTCAACTTGCATATAGATCTAAACATAAAGATGCAAACTTGCATATAGATCTAAACATAAAGATGTAAACTTGCATATGGGTCTAAATATAAAGATGTAAACTTGCATACGGATCTAGACATAAAGGTTAATGTCACATAAACTAGCATATGCATATACATGTCTCACATATATTTTAACAACCCAAACTTGCATAAGATTCATACATGAATATATGATCCAATCATCACAAACTTGCATAAGATATATGATTCAACTTGCTTAAGACTCACATAAGAACTAACATATGATCCAACTTGCATAAGACTAACATATGATTCAACACCACAAACATACATATAATTTACATCACATGATTCAAAATCATATTCTCATAATCCCAATTATATCTTATCATAATTAAATTAATTAATTATTTTGTAAAGCTATCATACTCACAGTTAAAAAGAACAGTCTTGTCTTTATGGGATCTGTATTCTGAAACTGAATTGCTCGCCTTTGATGTAGACTAATCGTTATTTAGATTGGATTTGATTTTGATTCAAGCATCTATCTTGCTTTAGGGTTGAAAGTGTATGGCGGCTACTCTAGGTTCTCCATTGACGGCATGGCGGCTCTTATTATGAATTAATGTGATTAGGGTTAGGGGTTTAGGAGTGTTTTTATAGAAGTTTAATTTAATAAGAGCTGTCGGATTAACCTAGGGATAACCAAAACCATCAGGACCACTCAGATGCCACATCATCCCTTAGGGCAAATCAGGCCATGGGTTGACAGCCAAACACCCTGGATCGACCCCTAGTCGACCTAGCGGAACTCGAGTCGACTCCAAAAATGGTGTGGTTCGGCTATTCCCCTTCCTGATTCGCTGTTTTGAACTTTTTTTGAATTTTTTTTATATATATCTACATATATATTTCTCTCATATGCATACAAACTTCAAGGCTTAATAACTTCTTCATAAGTTATCCGTTTTATGCAAACCAAATCTCTATCTTGACCCAAAATTTTGAGACGAACATAATAGCGCAACCCATTTCACTTAATTCTTTTTCTAAAAATTAAGTATACTTTAATTTGTGAATTTTAATGTTATAAATTACGGGGTGTTACATTCTCCCCTCCTTAAAGGCTTTTGTCCCTGAAATCTCTAAGTTAAGAAGAATGTATCCTACCAACCAATCATCCATCTACTCAACCATCATCCACAAGCAGCCATTGTCCATAAAGAAATTTCTAATGCTATATGAACTTATGCAAAATTGTGTGTATATGTTCCTTATCTAATGCAAAGATCAGGCGGTCCACTGATTCAGTTGACCTCCTTAATGCAAATAATGATAATGCCATGCTTCCATTATGTATGCGAAAGAATCATATCGATACATATTATTTCTACATGTGTGCACAACCATTCATCAAAATGCAGCATCCATATGATAACACAACCATTATACATCCATTAATTTAGATATGCACACGCATTTATATGCAACATGAAGGTGATTGAGCTGATCTAGTGTCTAATGCGGTGTACATGCATCCACGAGCAACCACTAGCAACCACTTGCATCCATTTGCATCCACAAAACATAACATGTCTCAAACACATGTTTGCAACCATAGTGTTCTTCCTAACTAAAGATCGAAGATGTCATCTCAAAGATAATACTAAAAGATAGGACAAGTGTCAACAAAGCGGTAGAAAAAGGAGAAATTAAAACATACCCTCAAAAAGGAAAGGGTACAATGTACGCATTTTGTCTTCCGTCTCCCAAGTCGCGTCTCTTTGATCATCTCCCCATTGCACTTTTACCAACTTGACCTCTTTGTTGCGAAGCTTTTTAACCTCCGATCCGAGAAAGTGTGTAGGAGCTCGTCTGATCGTGGCATTGCGCTCTACTTCCACTTCTTCGAGCATGCTCGGCTCTACCACTTCCGCCGTATCATGTAAACACTTATGCAAATGCGAAACGTAAAACACGTCATGAACTCTGTTGAGCTTCTTTGGTAACTTTACTCTATACGCCATCTGTCCAATCCTCTCCGTAATTGGAAGGGGTCTTACGAACCTCGGTGCCAACTTCCCTACTAATCCAAAACGGACTACGTTTCTTAACGGTGACACCCTAACAAAAACCACGTCCCCAATATTGAATTCAAGATTGGTTGGTCTCCTATCAGCATATTACTTATGTCGGTCCTGCGTTGTCTTAATTCACCGTCGAATCAGGTCTATCGTCTCTGAAGTCTCCCTAATCATGTCGGGTCCAAGCAAAACCTTATTATGGATTCCAACCAACATGTAGGTGATCGACACGGTCGTCCATAAAGAGCCTCAAAAGGTGCCATGCAATTGCTAGCCTGAAAACCATTATTATAGGTGAACTCCACTAGTGAAAGGTGTTCTTCCCATGTTCCTCCAAAGTCTAGGATGCATAGTCTCAGAAGTTCTTCTAGAACCCGATTTACTCTCTCGGTCTGGCCGTCCGTCTGAGGGTGATAAGCGGTACTTAAGCATAATTGTGTTTCAACCGCCTCTTGTAAGCTTTTCCAAAATTCGCTTGTGAAAATGCGATCTCTATCGCTCACAATGCTAGAGGGTATGCCGTGCAAACGAGCTATCTCTCGAAGGTGAACAAATGCTAACCATGCGGCGTTCCTTCTACTTTTAACGGGAATAAAATGGGCACTTTTGGTAAGTCTATCTACAATTACCCAAATCCCCGTATTACCCTTCCTTGATCTTGGTAACCTATCTACAAAATCCATGGAAACGCTTTCCCATTTCCAAAGCGGAATCTCTAAGGGATGGAGCAAACCTCCAGGCTTCTTTTGCTCCACCTTGACTTGTTTGCACATTAAGCATCTAGTAACGAACTCGGCCACGTCCTTCTTCATTCTGGCCCAAAAGAAAACTCGCTTCATATCCCTATACATCTTATCACCATGGGGATGTATGGTCATCTTAGAGCGACGTGAGTCTTCAACAATTGCCTTCTTCAAACTCTCGTCTTATGGTATGCAAAGTCTTCCATCTCTACGTAGCCAACCTCTCTTATCTATAGCATATCTATCAAGATGACTTGAGGACTCCCCTCCTATAAGCTTGCCTACTATCTCAACAAACCGTGGTCCATTTCGCCATGCCTCTCCAACTCGACCCAAAAGTGTAGGTTGCACCTCTAACGATGCCAATAATCCGGGCACATAATCGATAGAGGGTCTGAAGTCAAAGGAAGATATATACTCCAAACTCTGCCGCTCTACGAACAAAGGACTTAAAGTTAACTTCTTTCTACTTAAGGCGTCAGCTACAACGTTACCCTTGACAGGGGTATATGCGATCTCAAAATCGTAGGATGCCAAAAACTCCATCCATCTCTGTTGCCTCAAGTTTATGTCCTTCTAAGAGAATAAGCACTTTAGCGACTTATGGTCTATATACAACTCAAACCTCTCGCCAAGCAAATAATGACGCCATGAATTAAGCGCAAAAACTATGGCCGCCAACTCTAAGTCGTGGGTAGGGTAATTTTTCTCGTGGGCTTTCAACTGTCTTCCACCATAGCATATCACCCTTCCCTCTTGCATTAAAACTGCGCCAAGCCCTGTCCCGCAAGCATCGGTATATACAGCGAATGTCTTACTCCCGTCTGGCAAAACTAAAACTAGAGCTGTCGTTAAAGCCCTCTTCAGACGTTGGAATGCATCGTCACAGTCAACGTCCTAAGTAAAAGTCAAATTCTTCATTAATCGAGTGAGAGGGGCTGATATCTTCGCGAAGTCCTTAATGAACTTTCTATAATATCCAGCCAGCCCTAAAAAGCTTCTTGCGTTCTTAGGTGTTTTCCAATCTTGGATTACCACCACCTTGGCGGGATCCACAGCTCTTCCTTCCTTAGAGACCACGTGTCCTAAGAACCTCACTTCTTTTCTCCAAAAATGGCACTTGGAGAACTTAGCTTTTAGCTGATGCGCTCATAGGGTCTCTAAGACTTTCCTAAGATGTAGGGCATGCTCTTCTTCATTTTCAGAGAAAACCAAAATATCGTCTACAAAGACTACCACAAACTTGTTTAGAAACTCCCTAAACACCCTACCAATTAAGTCAACAATGTATGCGGGTGCATTCGTTAAACCAAAAGGCACGACGAGCCACTCAAAGAAACTATCACGAGTTCTAAAGGCAGTCTTATCGATGCTATCTTCAGCCACCCTTAGTTGATGAAACCCTATAGCTAAATCCAGTTGCGAGAAAACTGAAGCACCCACCAACTGATCGAAAAAATCGTCTATCCTCAACAATGGGTGCCTGTTCTTCTTTGTTAGCTTATTCAGCTCTCTATAGTTCACGCACAATCTAAGTGAACCATCAACTTTTGTAGCAAAAACGATTAGAGTGCCCCCCCTCTGAAATACTTCTTCTTATGAACCCCTTCTCAAGCAATTCTTTCACTTGCTTACTAAGTTCTCTTCTCTCTCTCGGAGCCATGTGACGCACTGGTAATGCAATTGGCTTTGCATTATCTACTAGATATATTCAAAAATCTATCTCGTGCCTCAGGGGCAAACCTCGAACTTCATCGAAGACATCACTATATTCACGGACCGCACGAACAGATTTCAAATCATCATTGGATGCGTCTAGGGATTCTAGGTAGCTAAGCATTACCAGACCTCTAGCGTCACAAGAAATATCAAGGGTCTTTCCACAATGAGTCAACAATCTAACTACCCTTCTTTCACAATCTAGGATGGGACCATATCTAGTTAGCCAATCCATACCTAGAATCAAGCCGTAGGCCATGAAGCCAAGAACAAAGGCGTTGCATTCAAACCCAACGCCCAAGATAGACACTCTCAAATCCCGACAAATCATAGAAAGATGAGCCGAACCACCAATAGGATTTGAGACTACTATGAGATTCGTAACTAGACAAGTATTTAGGTGTAGTGTTTCAACTAACGATGCAAATACAAACGAGTGTGAAGCGGCAGAGTCAAACAAAGTACGAATAGGATGATCAAACAGAAAAACTAAACTTTCAACGAAAATGTTTCTACCTGTCTTCTGTCCTGGTGCCATGAGAGCCTGAATCTGCCCTCTCGCCTGCCCTGATGCTATGAGAGCCTGAAGCTTCCCTCCAAAAGTTCTTTTCCCTTGCCCATGTTTCGTTGGGTAGTCCTTAACTAGATGAACTACCTCTCCACAGTGGAAACAACCAGTCTTCTACTTTTTCCTACAGTCTTTGCTCAGATGGCCTGGTGTCCCACAATTAAAGCACTTGTTCTTTCCTTTGCCATTATTGTTCTTCCCGCCTTTCTTATTTTGCTGTTGTGGCTTCTTCTGGTCTCCTTTCTTCTCCAGTGCCTTATTAGCATTCGCACCTTTGTCTTCCTCATGCATAAGCACCATGTCAACTAGTTTCTCAAAGGTAGCCCCCATCAGAATGTGGGTCATCGCCAACCCATGTAGCGGCTCATTCGAACCTTTAACGAACCTCGGTGCCTTCCTCTCAGGTGTGTTTACCAATTCCAAGCCAAATCTCGCTAACTGATTGAACTTGTTGATGTACTCCTTTACTGATAAATCCCCTTGCTTCAACGCCAAGAATCTTTCCATATATAAATTCTCTTCTGCTCATGAGAGAAACTTCATTTTGAACCTACGCTTGAAATCCATCCATGTCTCCATCGGACGCTCTCCATTCGTGACACCCCCACTAAAACGAGGATTCGTCTTTCATTAACCAAGCAGCCAATTGGACCTTCCTTCCATCTTCTACTTCAAAAATACCAAATAGATCTTCCACCTCCTTAAGCCAATTTCGAGCTTCAACAAATGTCTCTGATCCATGAAAACGTTTCCCGCCCATTGCCCTAAAATATTTGTATATCTTTACAAATGTATCAACACGGGGAGGAGGAGGAGGGGTAGGAGGAGGAGCATTTGTTGGGCCTGCGACATTGGCCCTAGCTTCCAGATACCTTCTAAACCATCCTGGTATCAATATCCCCTCGGGTATCTCAGGAATTCCAGACATGCTAAAAAGAAAATAAAGAGATTCAAAATGGAGAATTCGAAAAAAGATATATGGCTCTTGGGGGTTATGTTTTTAAAACATACTTTTTTCTTTGAAAATACTTTCCTTAAAACATACGTTTGAAAGTATTTCTTTATAAAATGCTTTTTGAAAAATAGTTTTTCAAAATTCATATCTGGTCTAGTAACCTTCAGCTCTGATACCACACGTAACACCCCACATCCATTAATGTCACTCACAAAGGGAATACATTAACTTCCATTTAGCATATTTAGTGTATAGAACCAAATATCACAAGATAGATATAAATAATGGTACTTGAAAAATTTTAAACAACTTTTATTGCAGCGGAGAAATAGTTTGATTACAATAACTTCATAAACCAAGTACACTTAATATCCATCTTGATAAAAAATTTCAGAGTACATAAAATAAAAAGCATAAACCCCAACACAAGTAGCCATATAAGAGATGAGTTGAACTTTACTTTCAGCAATCCAAGCACTTCCAAAAGAGAGAGAAAGAGATCCGAGATCAAGCTCCACTAGTACTAGTCCCACCCTGAGAACCGGGGAGGGGGGAGTGGGGGAGGAAGAAAAGAGGCGAAAACAAGGGGGTCAGACATAAAGTCTGGCGAGTATAGTAACTTTAACAATGTAATTATTAAAGTAACTAGGATAAGGCATAAACTGGTAAGATAAGATATGACCATGAAACAAGTGGGCGTGACAAAGCAAATAAGAGGAATATTCTGGCGTTAATCTCGTTCCTAATCACTATCGGATAATTACTATACTGCACCACCACTAGTCACCCTAAAAGTTGATCCCGCCTACAGAACTTAATAATGATAATGGTAGTTTCGTGTATCCCTAGCTGCCTTCATAGGTGTCGTCCGCCCCTATCTCCACTAGTTGTACCCATTACCCCCAATTGATCGGCTCCCTAACTCGTAGATACCCGTACTGGTGCCACAGTGGGGTGTATCACTCCCCAAAGTGGCAACCCGATACAACCAAAGAAGCACGGCTTATATCTACACGATGCAACAACGTCTTACCTACCAGCCCGGGCCCACGCACGCACATGACCCCGTTGGACTTGCGTTGCCACCGCTAACCCGTTTTGACCTCTTACAATCAAATCCAGTAAGTATGTCCTGTCCTCGACTTGGGTCGAGCTCACAAAGATACTTAATGGGCTACTAATTTGAAAAGGTCCCCCATGCTTGACACAAGCCTTACACCTATGCTTGGTCCTCACTAAGGTTTCCCTACTTAACCCCATTCTTATTGATGTCTTCTTACATTTTTCAATCTTGGTTAAGTGCATCTAATCGTATTTCACATGCCACCCAAGGCACCCACTTAATTTCACATGCCACCCAAGGCACCCACTTAACCCCCATGTCCCACCACATGTTTATCTGGTTAAGTGTTACTTAATTCATTAGAACCGTAACCTTGAAAAGACCTCCCACATTAGGCTGACATTTGCGGTTGCTGGATTTGCCGAGCGGGTCCGGGTAGTCTTATACCACAAACGAGCCTAATCTCGTGTCTTTACAATTGTTATGCATTTAATTCGTGCCTTTGACCTCTCACATTAGACTAGCATTTGTGGCTCCTGGATTTGCCGGGCGGGTCCGGGCAGTCTACACCACAAAAGAGTCTAACCTCGTGTCTTAGGCGGTTCATTATTACACATCTTTATTTAACCCCAAATTGGATTAATATACCTATTTCAAATTTGTCAGTAAATTCCAAATTTATTTATGTTAATATTTATCTCTTAAAATTATGTCCATAAATACCAATTATGCCAATTAATGTCTCAAATTAATTATTTACCTTTTAAGTCCATTTTATGCCAATTCACAATTTATGTATATTCAATATTATCCCATCACCCCCACGCTATTCGTACGTTTTCATATGACATACATTAGACTCGCAAATAGTCTAACCTATAAAAAAACAACAACATCACATAACATATAAATAGTTCTAAGGATCATGACATAAGATTACATAGCCAATAACTTGCATATGAATTTCATTCAAACTAGCATATGATACAAAACTAGCATAGGTAATGGGCATAAACTTGCATAACTTATGTACTGCTATAGATCCAAACATAAAGGTGTGA
The DNA here is from genome assembly GCA_030737875.1 of Allium sativum. Taxonomy (NCBI): domain Eukaryota; kingdom Viridiplantae; phylum Streptophyta; class Magnoliopsida; order Asparagales; family Amaryllidaceae; genus Allium; species Allium sativum. The sequence continues at coordinate 783,088,782 of CM060920.1, read as the reverse complement.
ACTTGCATATGGATCTAAACATAAAGATGTAAACTTGCATATAGATCTAAACATAAAGATGTAAACTTGCAAATAGATCTAAACATAAAGATGTAAACTTGCATATGGGTCTAAACATAAAGATGAAAACTTGCATATGGATCTGGACATAAAGGTTAATGTCACAAAAACTAGCATATGCATATACATGTCTCACATATATTTTAACAACCCAAACTTGCATAAGATTCATACATGAATATATGATCCAATCATCACAAACTTGCATAAGATATATGATTCAACTTGCATAAGATTCACATAAGAACTAACATATGATCCAACTTGCATAGGACTAACATATGATTCAACACCACAAACATACATATAATTTACATCACATGATTCAAAATCATATTCTCATAATCCCAATTATATCTTATCATAATTAAATTAATTAATTATTTTGTGAAAGCTATCATACTCACTATTAAAAAGAATAGTCTTGTCTTTCTGGGATTTGTATTCTAAAACTGAATTGCTCGCCTTTGATGTAGACTAATCGTTATTTAGATTTAATTTGATTTCGATTCAAGCTTCTATCTTGCTTTAGGGTTGAAAGTGTATGGCAGCTACTCTAGGTTCTCCATTAACGGCATGGCGGCTCTTGTTATGAATTAATGTGATTAGGGTTAGGGGTTTAGGAGAGTTTTTATGGAAGTTTAATTTCATTAGAGCCATCGGATTAACCTAGGGATAACCAGAACCATCAGGACCACTCAGGTGCCACATCAGCCCTTAGGGCAAATCGGGCCACTGGTTGATAGCCAAACACCCTGGATCGACCCCTAGTCGACCCAGTAAGGCTCGGGTCGATTCCAAAAATGGCGCGGTTCGGCTATTCCCCCTCCTGATTCAATGTTTTAAACTTTTTTTGAATATATATATATATATATATATATATATTTCTCTCATATGCATACAAACTTCAAGGCTTAATAACTTCTTTATAAGTAATCCATTTTATGCAAACCAAATGTCTATCTTGACCCAAAATTTTGAGATGAAAATAATAGCGCAACCCATTTCACTTAATTCTTCTTCTAAAAATTAAGTATACTTTAATTTGTGAATTTTAATGTCATAAATTTACGGGGTGTTACACATAGTGTAGGTATAAGCTATGCATTTCAGTAGTATCGGGGTTGCCGCCTTAGAGAGTGATACACCATATTGTGGGACCAACACAGGTATCTAAGAGGTTATGGAGCCGATCGAATGGGAAGGGTAGTGGGTACGACTAGTGGTGGTAGGAGCAAGTGGGGCACCTACGAGAGCAGCTAGGAGTACACGATGCTACCATTATTATAATTAGTAGGAAGGGATCATCTGCTAATATGTAACTAGTATGTTGGTACGGTGCAGAGCATATCTTATAGTGGTTAGATGCGCAGTCGATGTTCTATCTTGCTTACCTTGTTTATAATGTCATATATGCTTATGTTACAGTCATCTCTTATATTCAGTTTATGTTCTTATCCTGTTACTATTATATTGTTAAAGTCACTAGACTCTCCAGACCTATGTCTGACCCCTTTTTGTTTCGCCTCTTTTCTTTCTTCCCCCCAGGTCCTCAGGGTGGGATTAGTGGAGCTTGACTCAGATTTCTTTCTTCTTGAAGTGCTTGGAAGTGTTGAAAGTAATGCTCAGCTTTATCTCTTTTCCATTATGGCTATTTAGTGTGGGATTATGGTTTTACTTTTATGTAATCTGATAATAATTTTGTTCAAGGTGGATATTTGTGTACTTGGCTTTAGTATATGGTTTTGATATTATAACCAGACATGTTTTGCTTTTCCGCTGCAATGAATAAATTTTGAATTTTTCTTAAAAACCATTTTAGATATCTGTCTTGTGATATTCTGTTCTATAGTCTTATAATACTCCATGAAAGTTAATGCATTCCCTTAGTGAGTGACATTTATGGACGTGGAGTGTTACACGTGGTATCAGAGCTGAAGGTTATCAGAACAGATAAAAGATTTTGAAAATCGTTTTCAAAAACATGTTTTAAAGAAGCTATTTTCAAGAAAAAGGTTTATTATGAAAAATATAATCCCCAAAAAGCCATATGTCTATCTTTTGATTCTCTATTTTGAATCTCTTCCTTTTTCCTTTCAGCATGTCTGGGGAACCCGTTATACCCGAGGGCGTACAGATACCAGGCTGGTTCAGAAGGTATCTAGAGGCTAGGGCCACTGCCGCAGGCCCAGCACACGTTCCTTCTCACCCACCTGCAGCTCCTCCTCCTTCTCCCGTGTAGATGCTTTTTCTAAGATATGTAAAGACTTCCGTGCAATGGGTGGAAAACCGTTTTATGGAACTGAGACAATTGTTGAGGCACAGAATTGGCTCAAGGAAGTGGAGGATTTGTTTGGTATCTTTGTGATGGACGACGGAAGGAAGGTTCAGCTAGTTGCTTGGTTAATGAAGGATGTAGCTTCCTTTTGGTAGGAAGTAATTAACAGAGGACGTGCAGTGGAGACATGGATGGATTTTAGGCAAAGGTTTGAATTGAAATTTCTTTCACAAGCGGAGGAGAGTTTATACATGGAGGGGTTCTTGGCTTTGAAACAAGGGAGTTTGTCTATGAAGGAGTACGTTAACAAGTTTAACAGTTTAGCAAGATTTGGTATGGAATTAGTTAATACACCACACAAGAAGGCCTTGAGAATTGCCAAGGGTCTGAATGAACCTTTACACGGGTTAGATATGTCCCACAGTCCTATAGTGGCTACTTTCGAGAATATTGTTGACATGGCATTAATACATGAAGAGGAGAAAGGTGATAATGTAGATAAGGCACGCGATAAGAAAGGGGATCCAAAGAAGGCACAACAACAACAAAAGAAGGGCGGCAAGGATAATAAGGGTTCAGAGAAAAGGAAGTGTCACAATTGTGGAATACCTGGCCATTTGAAGAAGGACTGTAGGAAGAAGAAGAAAACGGGTTGCTTCCAATATGGTGAGGCAGGAAATATGATTAAAGACTGCCCAAGGAGGCAAGGACAAAGAACAGGATCTACTTCTGGAGCGCAAGTTCATGCTCTTATTGCACCTAGACAAGAGAAAGATAGAAACATTTCTGTTGAAAGTTTGATTTTCCTTTTCGATCATCCGGTACGTACTTTGTTTGATTCTGGCACTTCACATTCGTTTATATCTGCTTCTGTTGTTGAGTCTCTGCACCTAGATACTACTATAGTAGTGGATCCTGTTGTTGTCTCAAATCCTATTGGGGGCACGACTCATTTTTCTATGTTACGTCGGGATTTGAGAATATATGTGTATGGCATTGAGTTCGAATGCAATGCTTATGTGCTTGGCTTCATGGGCGATGGGTTGATTCTAGGAATGGATTGGCTAGCCAGGTATGGTGCCATTCTCGACTATGAAAAGAGGGTAGTTAGACTATTGACTAGTTTGGGTAATACTTTCGATATCTCATGTGATCCTAAGGGTTCTGTTATGCTTATCTACCTAGAATCTCTTGACACATCTATTGATGATTTCCAATCTATTCGAGTAGTCCGTGAGTATGCAGATGTCTTTGAGGAGGTTAGGGGCTTACCTCCAAAACGCGAGATAGATTTCTATATATATTTAGTGGACAATTCAAAGCCAGTTACATTGTCTGTATGCCACATGGCTCCAAGAGAAAGGAGGGAGCTTATAAACAAGTGAAAGATTTGCTTGAGAAAGGTTTCATAAGAAGAAGTATCTCGTAGTGGGGTGCTCCTGTTGTTTTTGCTACAAAGGCTAATGGTTCGCTTAGATTATGCGTGGACTATATGGAGCTGAATAAGCTCATGAAGAAGAACAGACACCCATTGCCGAGGATAATGATTTGTTCGATCAGTTGGTTGGTGCTTCGGTTTTCTCGCAGTTGGACTTAGCTACATGATTTCATCAGTTGAGGGTAGCTGAGGATAGTATAGATAAGACTGCTTTTAGGACTCTCGACGGTTTCTTTGAATGGCTCATCATGCCTTTTGGTTTAATGAATGCACCCGCCTATTTCATAGACTTGATGAGTAGGGTGTTTAGAGAGTTTCTAAACAAGTTCGTGGTGGTCTTTGTGGATGATATATTGTTATTCTCTAGAAGCGAGGAAGAACATGCCCTACATCTTAGGGAAGTCTTAGAGAACCTTCGAGCACATCAACTCAAAGCTAAGTTCTCAAAATGTCATTTTTGGAGAAAGGAAGTGAGGTTCTTAGGGCACGTGGTCTCCAAGGAAGGGGTACCAGTGGATCCCGCGAAGGTGGTAGCAATCCAAGATTGGAAGATTCCTAGGAACGCAATGGAAGTAAGAAGTTTTCTTGGTTTGGCGGGCTATTACAGAAAGTTCATAAAGGACTTTGCAAAGATTTTAGCCCCACTTACCCGGTTGACAAAAAAGAATTTGACCTTTTCTTGGGATGTTGACTATGACGATGCTTTCCAACGTTTGAAGAGGGCATTGACGACAACTCCAGTTTTAGTTTTGTCGGATGAAAGTAAACCGTTCATGATAAGAATTACCCTACCCACGACTTAGAGTTAGTTGCCATAGTTTTTGCGCTTAAGTCTTGGCGTCACTATTTTCTTTGAGAGGTTTGAGTTGTATACAGACCTTAATTCACTAAAATACTTGTTCTCTCAAAAAGATCTAAACTTAAGGCAACAGAGGTGGATGGAGTTCTTAGCATCTAAGATTTTGAGATTGCATATACCCCTAGCAAGGGTAACGTTGTAGCTGATGCCTTGTGTAGAAAGAGGTTGACTCTGAGTCCTTTGTTTGTCTTGCTGTAGAGTTTAGAGTATATCTCTACCTTTGACTTTAGACCCTCTATCTATTATGTACCCGGTCTGTTAGCATTGTAAGAGGTATGACCTACGCTTTTGGGACAGATTGGTGCGGCACAATTGAGATGACCCACAGTTGGTAGAGATAGTAGACAAGCTCATAAGAGGTGAGTCTTCAAGCCATCTTAGTAGGTATACTATAGATGACAAAGGTTGGTTGCATAGAGATGGGAGACTTTGCGTATCACGAGACGAGGGTTTGAAGAGGACAATCCTTGAAGAAGCACATCGTTATAAGATGACCATACATCCCGGTAGTGACAAGATGTATAATGATATGAAGCGAGTTTTCTTTTGGGCCGGAATGAAGAAGGATGTGGCTGAGTTCGTTTCTAGATGCTTAGTGTGCCAACAAGTCAAGGCTGAGCAAAAGAAGCCTGGTGGTTCGCTTCACCCTTTAGAGGTTCCACAATGGAAATGGGAAAGAGTTTCCATGGATTTCGTCGACGGGTTGCCGACGTCAAGGAAGGGTAATATGGGGATTTGGGTAGTAATAGATAGACTTACCAAGAGCACCCATTTCATTCCCGTTAAGAGTAAAAGAACAGCATCATGATTAGCATATGTTTATCTCCGAGAGATAGTTTGTCTACATGGCATACTTTCTAGTATCGTAAGCGATCGAGATCCCATTTTCAATAGTGAGTTTTTGAAGAGCTTGAAAGAGGCGGTAGGAACACAATTGTGTTAGAGCACCGCTTATCACCCTCAGACGGACGGCAAAACAGAAAGATTGAATCGGATTCTAGAAGATCTTTTGTAGTTATGCATCTTGGACTTTGGAGGAACATGGGAGGAACACCTTCCATTAGTAGAGCTCGCGTACAACAACAGCTATCAGACTAGTATTGGCATGGCACCTTTTGAAGCTCTATATGGATGACCTTGCCGATCACCAACTTGTTGGTGGGAATCTACGGATAAGATTTTGCTTATGCCCGAAATGGTTAGGGAAACTTCAGAGAAGATAGGCTTGATTCGAAGATGACACAAGACCTGCAAAAGTCGTACGTTGATAAGAGATGAGCCGATCTTGAGTTCGATGTTGGAGACATGGTTTTTACTAAAGTGTCACCATTGACGAATGTAGTTCGTTTTGGATCTGTAGGGAAATTGGCACCAAGGTTCATAGGGCCATTCCCTATTACAGAAAGAATTGGACAGATGGCCTCCAGAGTGAAGTAGCCTGAGAAGCTTAGTGGTGTTCATGTTGTATTTCATGTGTCACATTTGAGGATGTGTTTACACGGTACCGTGGAAGTAGTAGAGCCAAGCAAGCTTAGAGATGCGGAAGTAGAGCGAGATGCGATGGTTAGACAAGTTCCAACATGCATCCTTGGATCAGAGGTCAAGAAATTATGCAACCGAGAGGTCAAGTTGGTTAAAGTCCAGTGGGGAGATGATCAAGGAGATGCGACTTGGGAGACTGAAGACAAGATACACGCTTTGTACCCTTTCCTTTTTGAGGGTATGTTCTTAACTTCTCCTTTTTCTATCACTTCGTTTCTACTTGTTCTATTGTTTAGTGTATCTTCTCGAATTTTAGGTAGAGAATCCTATGGTTGTAAACATGTGTTTTAGGCATGTTATGTTAGGTGGATGCAAGTGGATGTTAGTTTTTGCTAGTGGTTGCTTGTGGATGCATTGACACACACATTAGACATTAGATCGGCTCAATCACTTTCATATTGCATATGACTGAGTGTGCATATTTAAGTTCATGGATGTATATTGAATGTGTTATCATATGGATGCTGCATTTGAATGAATGGTTGTTCACTCATATAGAAATAACTTCTATCATTAGGATTATTTTGCATACATAATGGACGCATGGCACAATCATGTTTTGCATTAAGGAGGCCAAATGAATCTGTAGACCGCCTGATCTTTGCACTAGATAAGGGTTACACATACTTTTGCATATGTTCATATAAAATAAGAAGTCTTTTAAGCACAGTGGATGCTTGTGGATGATGGATGAGTAGATGGATGATGGATGGTAGGATACATTCTTCTTAACTTGAAGATTTCGGGGACGAAATCCTTTAAGGAGGGGAGAATGTAATACCGCGTAATTTTAAAACATGACATAAGAGATAATTAAAGAATACTTAATTTTTATAAGAATAATTAAGGGAAGCAGGCTGCGCCATTTCGTTTGTCTCGGAATTCTGCTTGGAATAGAGTCCGAGTTTGCATAAATCGGATATTGTATGAAGAAGTTATGAAGCTTAGAAGATTTCATTTTAAAGTAGAATTTATTTAAATAATAATTGAATAACAAAAACTGTTCAAAAATCAAAATTTAGACAAAGTGGGCTGAGTGGAAAATTTCCTGCTCATGGGTGTCGACCCCCCTCAGGGGGTGTCGACCCCCCATGGGGTATCGACAGGGGTTTCGACCCCCCTATATGGGTGTCGACCCCATCAGCCCAGATCTAGCCTGACCTGTTTTGTGGTGGATCTGATGACGTGTTTTTCAGGTCTGGATGGTTCAGATGGATCCTAACCTAATCTAAGGGCGAACTATTGATTGGGCTATGCCGATATATTATTTTATACCACCACGTTGAAATTACGGGAATGAGTGGTTTTATTGCGGAGTTAGTAGTATTTTTTGGACTAATTACCAGTCCAAAATATCTTTTAATGCCAAACATATTAATTTGCTCGATCTGTTCAATTGCGACCATATGATGTGAATTCACCTAGAGCATCTATAAAATACCCCCAAACCTAACCCTAATCTCATTGTTTTCATCCATGGTGCCTCCATGTTGCTCTAATCTAAATCAAATCTAGCCTCTCATCTACACCAAAGCAAATCAGAATAGGAGTATTCAAATTAGAAGATCAGAACTACAAACAATCATAGTAGAGATTATTCAAGATCAGATTTACTACAACAATGCCTAATTCTCTTTTCTAAGAATCCTATCGCTGTGAGTCTATGTTACTTTCACATATAATTAAATTAAAAAGTAATTGTGATAGGATTATAATTTGGATCTAATGTATATGCCTGTGACTGAAATAAATCTTATCAAGCTTGTAAATCATTATCTTTCAGATTCATACCTATAAATCTGTCATATGCCTTTCTGATCCATTTTATCGTTATATGCCTGTTTATATTTCATATGCATGTTCTTATGTTTATGCCAGTCTGGATGTTTTGATTCTCTTCCCTTCTTCTTTTCCTTTTACTTTATGAGATTAGGCTAACTTCAAGCCTAACATATTGCGTTGAGATTTAAGTACGAATAACGTAGGAACAATTGGGAAAAAGTTTGGGAAATATGCAATGAAATGAAATTTGGCATAAATTGTAGATGAATATGGAAAATTGGTTTGGGCATATTTGAGTATGACTTGTATACATGAGATTTGGCATAAATTGTTAATAATTATGAAGATGGGTTCGGGTATAATTTGGCACACGAGAGTATAAACATAATTTAGAATGGAAATTATGGTTAAATTGGGACTTGAATCAAGGAAGTGATAATGAATGCCTAAGACACGAGGTTAGATTCAGATTGTGGTATAAGCCTGCCCGGAACGGCCCGGCATATCCAGCAATCGTAATTTGGTAATCTAATGAGAGAAGTCAAAGGCAGAAATTAGATGCGTAATAATGCAAAGACACGAGGTTAGATTCAGATTGCGGTATAAGCCTGCCCAGAACCTCCCGGTAAATCCAGCAACCGCAAAACGGTAATCTAATGTGGGAGGTCTTGCAAGATTGCAGCTATAATGAATTAATGAACAACTAACCAAGATAAGACATGTGATTAGACATGGGGATAATAAAGGGTTAAGTGGGTAACATGGGTAGCATGTGAAACATAATAAAAGCACTTAACCAAGATGAGACATGTGAGTAGACATGGGGATTAAGAGGGGTTAAGTAGGAATTCCTAGTAGGGGCCAAGCTTAGGAGGGAAGCTTATGTCAAGTGGGTGGACCATTTTCAACCAATAACCCATTTTGGTATCTATATGAGCTCGAACTAGGTAGCGGACAGGGACATGCTTACTGGGGTTGATTGTAAGAGGTCAATAAAGAGTTAGCGATGGTAGTGCAAGTCCAACGGAGTCATGTGCGTGCGTGGGCCCGGGCTGGTAGGTAAGATGCTGTTGCATTGTGTAGGTATAAGCTGTGCATTTTAGTAGTATCGGGGTTGCAACCTTAGGGAGTGATACACCCTATTGTGGGACCAGCACAGGTATCTACAAGGCAGTTTTGATGCAATTCAAAAATATCCAGATATTTTTGAACAAGGACCAATTCAGAAATCTCGAGATATTTTTCAGAAATATATATATATATATATATATATATGTATATGTATATGTATATATATATACATATATACACGGCATTTTTAAATTGAAATATATAAGGATGATTTAAATGCCAAAATTCTCACAAAATTCCAGAATTCAAGGGATTGATTCAAAGCTAGAAATTCAAGTTTAAAATATACAGGTTATACGCAATATACATTTAGATGTCAAGTCGACGAAAACTCCAGAATTTTAGAAGATTTCAAAGCCCCAAAATTCATGCAACAATCTCGTATAATTAGACCAAATCATATGTGAAATCAGAGATATTTCAGATTCTAAATCCTATATAACACCCATAGCATCATCGAAAATTCTTCATCCAAATTCAATTACAATTAAAGAGAAATTCAAATTAAAGATCATACCAGAGAGCAAGCAAGTATCTTGGATTCAAATCAAAGCATTTCAGTTTAGACAAGCAACGAAGATAGCGACTGGAGATTCAATAGCATCACTTAAGAGAGCAGCGGACTTCAGATTCCAAGAGAATTAAAAAAACCCAAGATTGCAAATCGCCTCTGCCATTTTTGTTCAGAAGGAAACCCTAGGAGATCGGGAACAAATCAAAAGGGTGAAGCAAGGAAGAAAAGTGACCGGCCAAAATTATAAAGGCTAAAGGACTTTGTTTATTTTTAATTAAAAACTTGGGTTTCTTTATCAATTTTTTTAAATTTGTTTATATTCTTCTTTAGTTTTAAGTTGTAATCGAATTGGAGTTTTCTAGTTTGTCTCTAAAACTAGTGAGACGAATTACAGGATTTGTAATTCGGGGAAATCTGGTTTTGGGGATAGAAACCAGTGTAGGGTTTTGAGAGTAGGGTTAAGAACAGTTGGGAGCGAGTGGTTCGAGTTTATAGGGGATTATAAGCGTAGAGATTGTTTTAACTCCTAGTAGAAACCTTGGGGAATGCAGCAATAGGCAGGGTTTTGCCGAAGCTGGGTATATCTGTGTGTTATTTATTTTCCGCATTTATTCTAGATTATTATCTGTGCTATTTTTATTTAGTTACTCTGCAAAAATCTACGACAAACCATATTCACCCCCCCCTCTAGGGTTAATTTAGATCCTACAAAAATCACCTAAAGGATCTGGAGGAAATGTCCGAGGTCTTGAGAAGCTACCAAATGAAGTTGAACCTGCAAAAGTATTCCTTTAGAGTTCAATTTGGAAAGTTCTTAGGATACGTGGTAAGTGAGCAAGGGATCAAGGCCAGCCATGACCAAATCCAAGCTATAAGAGACATGGAGGAACCTAGGACAAGCAAAGCGGTCATGAGCTTGAACGGGAAAGTAGCAGCGCAAAGCAGGTTCATTTCCAAAGCCACAGACAAGTGTGTCCATTTCTTCGATGTTATAAAGAAAAAGAAGAATTTCAAATGGAACGAAGAGTGTAGGAGAGCATTCCAAAAATTGAATGAAATTCTATATATGAACACCGCCAATTTTATCCAGTCTTGAGAGAAGAGAAGATCTATGCCTACGTATGGCTATTTCGGAATATGCGGTAAGCACGGCCCTAATAAGAGAGAGTAGTGGGACTCAGTACCCCATCAACTACGTTAGTCGAAGGCTAAAGGACACAGAGACCCGATACACTGTGGTAGAGAAATTAGCATATTACCTAATACTTACCGCACGGAAACTCAGAGCATAGTTCCAAGCTCATCTCGTTAGGGTTTTAGCCAGTTTCCTGCTCAAGCAAGTGTTCAGCAAACCGAAAACCTCAAGAATGTTAATCAAATGGGGTATCGAGCTTAGCCGGTACGAAATTGAATTCCACCCTCGAGCGGCGATTAAAGGACAAGCGCTCGCAGACTTCGTGAGTGAGTGCACAAGCTTCATTTCAGAGCAATCGGTTAAGGAAAATGACTTAAAGGAAAATGGAAACGTTTTGTAGGCAGAGCCTCAAACGAACAGGGGCCAGGAACAGGGTATGTTATAATTACCCCTGATGGGCATCGCTTGCACTACACAATGAAGTTAGGGTTCCCAGCGACAAACGACGTAGGCGAATATGAGTCCATTATGGCTGGTTTAAATTTGGTACAACAATTGAGGATACCTCAGGTAAAAATCTTTAGTGACTCACAATTGATGGTAAACCAAAAAAAATCAAACCTATCAAACCAAGAACTCATGGCTAATCCTGTATGTGAAGAAAGTTTTAAAAATGCTTTCCCAGTTTGAGGATTTCTCAGTCCATCAAATACCTCGCGGGGAGAATACCTAAGTGGATTCACTAGCTAAATTTGCTAATTCCCGGGGGGCCCTCGGAACTCGAGCGATTCCTATGGGTTATTAGGAAAAGCCTAGTGTTGGGCATGAAAAATCGAAAGTAGAGAAAGAGCTATTAGTCTTAACAAGATCCCAAGCCTTGAGAAGGGGGATGAAAGAGACATGGTGGGGAACTCCAACGGGGATCCTCCCTTAATCGAAAGGAATTTCCATCATAAGAATACATGGATGACTCCAATAATTGATTATCTTCTAATCGAAAATTTTCCCTTTAATAAGCAAGACGCGAGAAAGATAAAACGCTAAGCTCCTACATTTGTGACTGCGGATAACATACTCTATAAAAAGGGACATTCACTTCCTTACCTAAGGTGTATAAGTTCTGAAAATGGGCTCAACCTCCTGAAGGAAGCTTATGAAGGGTAGTGCGGAGACCACGCCAGTGGAATTAAGCTGGCTAAAAGGGTCATGCGACAGGGATATTATTGGCCATAGATGGTCAGTCAAGCAGTAGAGAATGTCAAAAGATGTGATAGGTGTCAAAGGTATTCCACGGTTCCCCGGCATCCGCCTAACGAATTAAACACTATATCGAGCCTCTGGCCATTCGACGTATGGGGGTATAAATTTGATTGGACCCTTGCCAATCTCAAAAGGGGGAGCAAAATAAGCCATAGTAGCCATCGATTACTTCACCAAGTGGATAGAGGTAGAGCCCCTTCCGACAAACACATCCAAAAAGGTGTTAAGATTCGTGATAAAAATATTGTTACCCGCTTTGGAATCCTTCACAAAATCATCTCAGATAACGGAACATAATTCAAAGCGAAGAGTTCACCCGTTTTTGTGAGAAAAATGGAATCATCAAAAATATCTCTTTGATAGCCCATCCGAAGGCTAATGGAGTGGTAGAAGCTGCCAACCAAACCATAAAGACGATTCTTAAAATATTTTTAAACCAGGAAAAAGGGAATTGGGTCGTAGAGTCACCTTTTGTGCTTTGGGTGTATAGAACCTTTGGCAAGACAGCCATAGGGCACACCCCTTTTTCCTTGACATATGGATGTGAAGCTATGCTTCCGGTCGAGATTGATATACCATCGCATAGAAGGATAGCATATGCGTTCGATTCCAACCAAGAATTAAGAAAAGAATCCCTATACTTAATAAAAGGATTAAGGGATGAGGCAGCAATCAGAACATCCAAATATCAAAGAAGGATTACGAAATACCACAACTCAAAGGTTAGGACAAGAACCTTTACAAAAAGAGAGTTAGTTTTATGAAGGGTGATGGCAAACACAAAGAACCCAGCGGACGACCCTCTCGGCCGAAATTGGGAAAGACCTTTAGGCATCCATCAAGAAGTTATACTTGGAACATATCGGCTGAGCAGACCCAATGGGGATCTTGTTCTAAGAACATGTAACTAGGAACATTTAAGACCATATTTCCCAATGACGGAGAAATAAAAAGAAAAGCTTTCTTCCAAAGATGATACCGTAACCAAGGGTACAAAAACCCTTCCTCTAGCTTAAAAGGAGATCCAAAAGGGGTCAAGCTGAAAAAAAAGGTATCAAATCCCTCGTCATCAAGATGAGGCATCCCCTGCAGGGGGATGGTGTGTTAGTCTTTCTCCTTGCCCAAAACAGAGGGGGCTAGATTAAAGCATCAAAAGCGTAAGCCGACATTTCGCACCAACAATGGTCGTGGCGGTGCATCTAAATTTAGCACGCCCTTCCTTTTCTCATAGAAGAGTACTCCCTACCTCTGCTAGAACTAAGCACGTCCTACCTATGCTCATAGAAGAGCACGTCCTACCTCTGCTTATGCTCCACGTTACCCGTAGAAGGGAGCGCTAACCGCTATCACCACCTACGATGGTCTGGATAGGATACCCCTCGAAGGGGGGTGGCGTGTAAGCCTCAATCAATACCTACAATGGTCCGTATAGAGCGCCAAAAGAGTAAACATTAGTTTTATGACCATGATGGCCCCGTCTAAGTTTCTAAGACCTTATCACCACCTACCATGGTCAGGTTAAGGCGCCTACTTGAGGAAGGACGGGTAAGTCCTTAGGCCCTGCTTGTGGATAAGCTAACCAAGTGCACCGAACACACAAGCCCAGAGAGTGGCCAACAAAGCACGTACATCCTCTGCTTTGGCACCAAAAGCCCAGAGAGTGGCTCAAGAAGCACATACAACCTTTGCTTCACTAATCAAATCCGAGAGGGAAGCCAACAACATTAATACCGGAAGGGTTTCCTGGTCTTCAATCTACAAAATACCCGAATCTAGGTGGATTCGGCTCTTCATTAATACCGGAAGGGGTTCCCGGTCTTCAACCTACAAAATTCCCGAATCTGGGTGGATTTAGCTCTTCATTAATACAGGAAGGGGTTCCTGGTCCTCAACCTACAAAATACCGAATCTAGGTGGATTCGGCTCTTCATTAATACGGAAGGGGTTCCCGATCTTCAACCTACAAAATTCCTGAATCTGGGTGGATTCGGCTCTTCATTAATACCGAAAGGGGTTCCTAGTCTTCAACCTACAAAATACCCGAATTTGGGTGGATTTGACTCTTCATTAATACCAGAAGGGGCTTCCGGTCTTAAATCTTCTAAATTCCCGATTCTAGGTGGATTCGGCCCTTCATAAATGACGAAAGGAATTTCCAGTCTGCCATTTATTTCAATGCCCGAGTCTAGGTCGGTTCTTTTCTCCACAAACGCCGAAGAAGGATTTCTTCATTAGGACCCATTATGTAATCCAGCATTAAGAAACAATTAACAAATGAATAGAAAAGAGTTTGGGAAAAGAAGCTTGACTTGGAAAGTCGAAGACACCCCTTCACTAGCGGATGGGGGATGTTACAACCAAAAATTATCCTTAGTGTAGGCTGATGGTGAAGGGGAATCGGATGAATATAAGCACAGGGAGAATAATCCTAGGATGACATAAACCAACACCCCTTAGAAAGAAAGGAGTTCAAAACCTACGGAATGTCGGTGAAGCTCATCCAGCACAATCCACCCGAAGGGGAGTTCTATGACGAAAGGTAACCTAAGACAGGAACCAAGAGAAAGGAGGGCATAGGCTCCGCTTATTGAAACCCAGAAAAACTACCAGAGTTAACCTGCTTAACACCGACACACAAGAAGGAGAAGGGTATCAGGCAAGTATGTAAGGATTATCTAGAGCAAGCTTCTGAAAAATCGGCTGCTTAGATGATGAAAGGCTACATTCATAAGTAACAGAGATATCACCGAAAACCACCTTCCTAAGAAAACGATACCCCAAAAGCTCAATCAAAAGGCTACCCGGGACCCAAGCGGAGATACATGCTACCTGTACTAATTTATCTAGTACGGAAACCAGCGATGGTTTCGAATCGACAGCTATCTACATACATCATGAGGGCAGGCCCCTCTAAGTATTAACGAAAAAGCCAGAAGCCTACATCCGAAAGCTTACGTCTAAGTGCCTACACTCGGGAGCTGTTACCACAGGTTCAAATACCATCCCATAGAACCCGCAAATGACTGGAACCCCCACTTCAAAAACCTTAATTAGCTCTTTGGAGACGAACAGAAGCCAAACATCCAAAACCAAGGAAGAAGCCACCGGCAAAGGCCCCTGCGGGCCCAATAGCCCAGCAGTGAAAGCAGCCCAAAGTCACTATAAATAGGACCTCAAAGGCTATATAGAGGGGGACGAATTTTTCATTTCTCAAGCTCAGTCTTTCTTCTAAAAAAAAGAAAACCCTAACTCCCCAAAGCAAATTAAGGATTTTCTTCAACTCTTGTAATACATCTACAATTTATGAATGGAGTATTCAAAGGCTTAAATATCTTGCAATTTGATAATCTTGTTGTGCTGTTATGATGAAACAGTGAGTTAACACTGACCTTTCGTATGGAGAAGTTGATCATGACACCCTCGAAGTAGAAGGAGAAATTCGTAGAAATCCAAAGTCCTCCTCCTTCCACCTTGAGGGCTTTGCACATCGATTAACACTTCATAATGAGCCTAACGCTTCTTTTTTTTGAGAAAGAAGTTATCCGCTGGCTTATCACTTGGTTCTTGGCGCATCCTCGGCCCCATTAGGCCGGTTCGATGCAAAACGACCATCTTAGTCAATAAGCATCGTGGTAGTTTCTTCCCTTAGTATGAGGAAGCATTGGCCAATTTTCCTCTTATCACAATGTGTGCTGTTTTGTTTGCAATTCAGGCAGTTATTAATCTAATGAGACCTTAGTCATGTCTGGTTGAGTGAACCTCCTCTGGACTACTTCGGATGTTTACGGTGTTGTCAGTGGAGCATCCATCCCCTAAAAGTTGGATATCTAATCTCCAAGGTTGATGCCCCGATGCCTGAAGAATGGTGGATCCGGCCCAACAATATTGATTTCTTGACATCCCCCAGCAACCTTTGGTCATGAATACATCAACTTACTTAAATCCATGTCCAACATGGATTAACCCGGATGTTGACGAAAAATATCATTAACAATAATTAATTTAAGTAAATTCCATCCAGGTCATTACTTACGCTTATAAACCACATTATAACCTTTTTCATTAGTTGAAATATTTACAATCTTATTTATAAGAATTTAGTTTTCAAAATCTGTTTTATAAACACATTCCCATTTAACGATTTTTATCGATGGTACTAAAGAGGCAAATGTCTACTAAAGTACGAACCATGAAATATCAGTCAATTCCACATTCAATAACAATATATAATCATATTGATAAACATTATCAATAATAGTGAGGAATCAGATTCAACAAATATAAATTTTGAGATTCAATGTTCAAAAATTTGGGTTAAAACGATATTCAAGTTACACAAAAACCTATAATATTTTATTATATAAACATTAGCGTTTTTCAACAAATTCCATAACAACTATTTGAAAATTTGAATTGGACACTCACAATCTATAAGTTGAAATCTCGATTTTTATCTTTTATTAGAAAATTATCATCAAATATATTATAACCTTTCTTATTTAACAGAAATCCGACTTAAAACGGATTTTGTATATTCAAGTAAAATTCGAAATTCAATATTACGAACTGCCGCGTCGTTTCCAACTCATTTTTAATTAACATATTAATTTATATATTCGTCTTCGTTTTAATAAATAGATTCGACATAAAATCCATTTATATTACCAAATCAATATTTAAACGGATTTAAATATTCATAATTAACATTCAAAAATCTGGGATGCTACATTCTTCCTACTAAAATAATTTCGTCCCCGAAATTACAAGGTAAGAAGAATGCTCTGAGCCCAATTATTCAAAATAAATATTTTTGAATTATCATCAAAAAAAATTAAATTCTTAAAAAATTTCATAATTTTCGCCAACACCTCCCCTGCGTGGTTTGGTCGGTATAACTACAACTGTTACTCCAACCTCAACTTCTTCAAAAGAAAACCAAAAGCCACATGGCTACCCAACTCAGGGGTATAAAATCAATCATCAACCAATAATATTAAGGTTTACCTATTTGTCGGGCAACTCAATTCCAATTTTCGAAGCAAATCAAGTAACAACTCTTCATCTGGCAATATGTACTTCAATCTCTGTAACCAAATCAACTCCATAGCCTTCCAGAATCTGCACTTAACTCAACTTACAATGCAAGTAACAATCCAAGGTTAAATAATTTAGTTTCACTTCATAAGTGATTTTATTTCCAATTCATCATACTGGAATTTAGCTTCAATTCATTCAACTTCTTTATTGACCAGTTTGCTGAACTTTATCCAGTTAATCCAACATCCAATTAACAACAAACCAAATTATTTGAATTATCTTCAACATTGATACTTACTTGTCTGCATTCACTTTGATTTATCAAACATTGATATCAATCAATTAATATCCGATTGATTTCCATTATTATCTATTCGATTACCAAATCCTAAATTTATTTCATTACTTTCATTTTCAAAGCTTATTCGAATTTCAAACAAATCAATCAAAACAACCAAACAACCAATATTAAGATATTATAGAAGGTTATTTCTTCTTATTTTTTCATAAAAATATAATTTGGGTAAAATTATTTTATTTACCATTTTTATAAAGAATATTGTGTCAGTTTCCAGTTTAATATGGCTTCCCAACACTTGAACCGATTAATCAGCAAAATACAAAACCTTTTTATATAAAATTTACAAATACACACTCTCGTATGTAATCTCAAACTCAATCTAGGATATTGCAAACCCCATCTCAATCGAGTTACGACATAGAGCCAAGGTTACTTCTAAACCAATAGATCTGTTACCAACTTGTAACGTCCTGCTTTTCCGTACGATTAAGTCGACATTTATCTACCATGGTCAACCCAAATTATATAGGTAAGCATAAATTTAAGAGAAAGAAGTAAGAGGGTGAGAGAAAGATAAGATAGAAATATATTAGGAAAGAAGAAAGAAGAAGGACAACCAATACCACACAGAGTCTCACATCGCAGTGGAATAAAATATATTACAAAAATAAACTTTATTAAGAGTTTGAAATAATTCTTACAATCATCAGTGTATAACAGTCACACAACCTAGACAATTATAACCATTTGTCCTTAATTACGACACACAGTGGAATAATACTATATATATCATACGTCTGAACTCCTCCGGCTCACCTCTAGATTTCATAGCATCAGATAACTGAACCTGGAAAGACTCAGTCTGATCCGAGCATTTCTAATGCCACAGATCAGTCTAGTGAATCTGCATGAGAAAAACTCACTAAGTCTAAATAACATCCATATTTCTTAACTTTAGAAACTCCCTTTGAAAGAAAAGGATAATAGTAAGACCAGCTCACACATAAACACAAACAGTTTTTACCTTACTATAGCCTAAACCATTTTTGATATGAAAATCTGGTGATATTATCATATTGTCTATAGCAAATAAATTAGCAAATAGCATAACGTTTGAATCTCATGCTCCACATGCATAGTATAAAATCAAAAACCGCAGGGCGCTTATTGGAGATTGGCTTCCAACTATGACAAGGTGTTGGACCACCTTCCGATTAGTGTACTCTAGAGGAGATACACTGGGTTTCAACAAGAACATCTTGCAACCCGGCCACACATGACCTCCCACTCATTTAGATTGAGTATATCGAATATATTGTCACCCACAATTGTTGGTCATCCAACCGTACTCCGAAGATATAGAAACGTAAGAGGAAACAAATGAATTATCTTTAGATCAGTGACAATACATCGTGCTTGGGTGTGACCCAACTAGCCATGCTGCCTTCCTAATTTTTGTCATTTCCTGGCCGTGAGGCTTGAGAATATGTTGTATTCTGGAACAGCACGCCGCCATTTACTTTGAATGCCACATCGTCAAACCTGCCAAATCACAAATTTTTTCCCCAAAAATAACACAAGTATAAAGCTAACAGAAACGAATTTCTCCGCCACTAAACGTAAAAACGTTTGAGGTACCCAACCCGTAATCCATTAGGTATACTCTATCAGAGATTCGTCCATACATGTCATCTAGGAACAGGATGAACCGACGGCACCTTCCTACTGCATCCAAAGGATCAGTAGCGAGTAGTCCTTGCAAATTCCGAAGATTTCAATTACGACAGAACTACTGCAAAATTCCCTCCAGTTGGAATGCCGGGAAATTCTAACAAGAAATCCTTTTGCTCATGAAGATTTACGGTATTCAATTGCTCCATCTTCAATCAGCATCTTCCATGACATCGTATTCATTGGTTGGAATGGTTTTCGAATATAAATTCGATCCCGGTTTCCTGTACGAACAATTGTGTTGGCTAGATTTAATAGTTGGTTATTTAATCATCAAATAAACAAACATTCATCCATAAAAAGAAAACGAATTCACTGATTCAATACCTAGCATCATTCGGCCTCTTTAATTAACCATCGGTTAACTAAACTTCTAAAATCTTTAATCCTTCAACATTCGAAAAACATTTATATTTCCATTTTACTATCCAAATTTAAAACACTGTCCTTGAAACCATTAACGCTCACTAACTCACTTCATTTATCGAACTCTCACCATCGAACCTGACCATTCCTTAGTCAACAATAAAGTTAATCAAGTTGGGTATAATTACCTCTTTGACCTTAACTGAACAACATTATTAACTTCGAAATAGACAGATTTCACAACTTCAAATACCAATAACATTCACCCTCATATCTCTTATATTCAATTTAAGAATCCTTTTTCTTTACGGAAATTGATTATAACAATAGTGTTATAACCTAAGCTTCCAAAATATTTAACCTTTAAAAATATACTTTTATTCATCAATCTAAGTAAATAAATACATTATGAAAATAAATAATTAAATCTTAGTTAAAACAGAAAGCAAAAAATATTTTCCTAAACTCGACATAATCGAACTCCCATGTAACTCTTTATCCAAGTAATCTTTTATTCGATAAGTATTCCGAACTTTGTAATAAATTTCTTATTAAGAATTTCAGTATAAATTTCTTTATTCAAGTCAACTCCATTTAAACTCCCTTCGGATTTACAAATCTCATTTTTAAACTTGTTTGGACTCTTAAATCATATACAACATTAATTCATTTATTGAATTGAATCTCTGGATTATCACTTTGATTATTATCAAATAATAAACCATTTCCACATTTTCTTAAAATTAATTTGGCTTACTTTTTCATTAACTATTATTGCAGTAGTTAATCTTCCTATAAAGTTAATTCAAATAATAATCAACTTAAATAATAATTAATGATTCAGTTTTTTTTTTGGATAATTGATCCTTGTTAAAAACAGTTGACTTAGAAAACTCAAAGCATAGTAAATTGGTTAACTAATTCATGTTAAGCTTTTAAAATTAACTAGTATAATTAATTTAAGTAAATTCCATTCTAGTCGTTACTTACGGTTATAAACCACATTATAAATTGTTTCATTAATTGATATATTTACAATCCTGTTTATAAGAATTTAGTTTTCAAAATCTGTTTTATAAACACAATCCCATTTAACAATTTTTATCGATGGTACTAAAGAGGCAAATGTCTAGTAAAGTACCAAACCGTGAAATATCAGTCAATTACACATTCAATAACAATATATAATCATATTGATAAACATTATCAATAATAGTAAGGAATCCATTTGAATTCCTCCAACCTTTCCTTCCTTGCCTCACAGTGGGTTATCTCAATTTCAATACATTAATATGTATATCACAATAAACGAAAATAAACAGTTCAACTTATAACGACCAACAATAAATTAACAATATCCATTCAAGCTTCAATTATTTATAAAATAGGTTTATATTATTATGCATGTAACCAACAAGGTAAGTTATCTGGTTTGGAATATAATCATTACAATAACGATCTAATTCGATTAAATTAAACAAATGTTTAATTTAATCAATGAGTATCAAAAATATTCAGCATCCATACAAACAATCATCTAATCATCAATCAATAGCAAACATTGCACACAAATTGAAACCCGGTTTATATAGAATATAAACTGGATAAACTGAGTGAGTTGAACTCACCTTGGGTTTCCATTTGTTGACACAACGATTTGTTTTTAATTAAATTAAACAAATGTTTAATTTAGTTAAAATTGTGATTGCTTCCAACTCCGTCCAAAACTGCTCTAGAATGAAGTGTTCGTCTAGACGATTCCAACGTCTCTGGTTTTGCCCAATTCCAATAATATACGAGCAAGTTATAATTATAATTATAGATTACACCTTATTGTTAAACTAAAATTTGATCAACTTTTTACTTTCTTTTTTTCGTTATTTTTTTTGTTTTTTGGCAAGGCCAAGATGTTTTTACAGTGGGCGTACTACTTTTATTAGAAAAAGAAAGAAGGTAAGAAGAGTTCTGCACAGGCACAAAACTCCAATTTTGGTTTGAAGTGCAAGAACACTATACAATATATAACTAGAGTTAGACAAAAGCATCTAGACTACAAAATATGACATCCCTAGCCCCCATCGAAGGAGGAGGATCCATAAGTGGTGTTGGACGGGCCAACAACATGGGTGAAACTGGAAAAAGCCAAGGCTAGATTTGGCACATAGCATGGATATAAAGCACTAAAGATGAAGTCCCTATCCCAAGAGTTATTAAGTAAACTGTTAACTTAGATTAGACAAGTGATAAATCGGCCCCACTTGGGCATAAAAACGGATCCATGCTCGACCTCCCGCCGACATCACTTCTTCCTCCCTTGCTACACATGAAACTCCATCAACGCCAACGACTCAGTCACTCATGCAGATGCCACTTCTCATTGCCGTACAATTGGCCATCGCCATCCCTAGGCGCGTCGACCTCCACCCGTTCATCAGTCGGCCCAGCTCATGCCACGAACACCTCACACTTCAACGGAACTCCTCCCCCCTTCACATGAAAACCGCTACTTCGTTGCGTAATATCCCATGCACGTATACCAGTTAATGCTTTAACAGGCTTCAGCTCGTTTCATTTTCTTTTTTCTTCTTTACCATTTTTTTGAAAAGCCATACATTTTGTTGATTTGAAATGGGAGAAGGCGGTTCATTTTCAGCATGATGGGTTTGAAAGAAGAATAAGAACGAAGATGGTGATTATATATGTACAAAAAGAATGAAAGTGGAAATGTCGAGTGTTTAGAGAAGAGCTGTCTCGTTTATGTGATGGAGATAGGCGCGCATATATATAGAGCGGAGGAGTTAAAGGATAAGAACACTGTAATTTCAATACGGTACACAATAGGATATTAGGGTAGGTCGACTAAAGTGATTTGTGTATATTTGCATGTGAAGAAATCTAGTTCATAATGAAATGCTTCAGACTGCTTGATGGTGCTGCTCTAGGGTATACAGATCATTTAATTTGAAAAGAAATGTCCAAGTTGGCTATGCGTTTTGGTCGGCAAGGTTTAGTGCGACCCTTTTCTTGTAGGTACGGCTATATGTGTGTACACCTAGGTCTGCATATAGCTTTTCATATATACATATATATTTTAATTTTATTTATACGGTAAATTCTACCACTATTTATTATTGACTGCTAAATTCGCACCACCAGATGCGAACCCCGTATGCACTGAAAACGAACGTACCACTACGTCTTGCCACTACGAACCCGACGACACTAGTTTCGTCAAAATCTGACTTCATCTACAAAAATGGCCTTGATTTATATTCAACTTATTTATCGGTTCACATTTGAATTTTCGTTTACCGACAAAATAACTCCAATTGGTTCAAAACTTGAAATCTAGCAACAATTAATTATACGTATTCCAATAAAATTCGTTTCATCGAAAACAGAAGTCGTTTGGAAAACAACTATATTTAAGGTCTATATAATATCGATAATATATAATTAAATCCAAAAAAATTCAATAAATAATAAATTATTACCATATATCTCCAAACGAAATCTTATACAGCTTCAGATTCAACAAATATAGATTTTAAGACTCAATATTCAGAAATTCGGGTTAAAACGATATTCAAGTTACATAAAAACCATTAATATTTTATTACATGAATGTTATCGTTTATTAACGAATTCCATAGCGACTATTTGAAAATTTTAATTGGACATAACTCATAATCTATAAGTTGAAATCTCGAATTTTCTCTTTCATTAGAAAATTATCATCTAATAGATTCTAACCTTTCTTGTTTCATAGAAATCACAAGAAATATATTTAATTTATATATATTGGAATAGTCGATGCAAATTACATACAAATATATATATATATATATATATATATATATATTTACATTTATATGTACCTTTATATCACTTTTCCCTTTTTAATTCTTTTTGTCATACTTCTTGTGATTCCAAAAATGATGCCTCTTTATACTTTTAAGCAGGAAAATGGCATATTTTACAATGCTTAAGCCAAAACCCAACAATATTGAATATAAATAGGAATATTTCTTTTATTCTTACAATCACATAATAACAAATTTCATCTTTTTACCCAAATTTACATATTTCTTATTTCAACACTGAACTAAAGATTTGGAACATAACTACAACAAATTTATGTTTAATGGGACTGATTTCCTGATCCACAGTACTATGTAACATGTACAACATATTCCATGACATAACTGTGAGAATATGTGGGAAAAATATATAAAAATTCTATAATTCATGTTATACATAATCACAACTTATCATTTGCCAATTTTAAACATATTCTTAATCAGATCTCTTGGTTTCCACAATTTACAATTATTTAAATAAACAGATCTTATAGACATAAAACATAGATCGGATTCAAACGAAATAGATAATTCATTATAATTGTATTAGTAAATTTCCCACTCACCTTATAGCTTCCATTTTCTCTGTTTTGAACCCTTTAGGCTTACAGTCCCCAAATTATTATAAATCTAATATTTCTCTAAAAATTAGAAAATTCTAGATATGTAGACATGTAAGAAAAAAGGAAGAGAGCGAAGAATCTATCGTTGAACATCCTCTTCCATTGAATCTATTAATCTTCCCAATTCCATATGTATTTGATTTGATTTGATATATGTAAGAATATATTTTATTTAGAAATTAGGTTAGAAGAGGAAGAAAAATGGCAGATCTCCGCTGCCACTATAGATTTGAATAGAAGATAATGACACTACAACAAATACGTCTATTCACAGCATTGAAAAAACGCTGTTATAGCGTTTAACGACATTTTAATGAATGCTGTCTACCAACCCGTTGTTATAGGTCACGGATATATCACAACATTTTCAAAAATGTTGTAGAAAATTGACATATTACAGTGTCTCAAATGGAGTTGTCCTTATGCTTATACAACGTTTTATATTGTTCTAGAAATGTTGTTATCTTCCCTTTTCTATAGCGTTTAGCCACATACTACAGCATTTCTCGAAGTTTACAAATTCTTTACTATAACAGTGTTTTGCCACATATCACAGCGTTTCTAGAAGTTTACATGTTCTTTACTGTAGAGAAGAAGAGATATTATGAAAGATTTCATTCATGCAGTACTAACAATTACAAAGCAATAAATAAGCAAAAGAACATAAATATCTTTGAGCAATTATTCCTGACCTTATTATCTCATGCAGTGAAAACAGGAAATATCTTTGAGCAATTATTCCTGGCCTTATTATCTAATGCAGTGAAAACAGGAAATATCTTTAAGCAATTATTCCTGGCTTTATTATCTCATGTAGTGAAAATAGGAAATATCTTTGAGCAATTATTCTTGGCCTTATTATTTCATGCGGTGAAAACAGGAAATATTTTTGAGTAATTATTCCTGTACTTATTACCCCTCGGCAAGCTCAAGCGAGGGACGAACTTGAAGCTTGGAGCGTAACTGAGATATTCGATATTTTCTTAAAGGCTTGGTGAAGACATCCGCCAGCTGATCAACATATGAAACATGACTGATACGAAGATCACCAGCTTCAACTTGCTCTCTATCGAAGTGAAAATCCAGTCGGATGTGTTTTAAGCTTGTATCGATGACCGGATTTTTGGACATGAACAAAGCACCTACATTATCGCATAGTAGAGTAGGCGGGTTTGGAAGATAAACACTAAGGTCTCTAAGAAGTTGTTGAATCCAGATAAGCTCAGCTGAAGTATATGCAAGCGACCGATATTCCGCCCCCGTGCTTGATCGGGCTACAACCCGTTGTTTCCGAGATGTCCAACTGATTAGATTAGTACCATGGAAAACAACAAATCCATACTGAGAACGACTATCATCAGAGTCTGACATCCATCCTGCATCAGAATATGCTAGAAGTGATGTCGCTTTGGTATGCTAAAATTGCAGATGGTGAGTAATAGTTCTTTTGAGATAGCGTGATATCCGTTTCACGGCTTGCCAATGCGATGTTGTCGGAGCATGCATATATTGACATACCCGATTGACGGAATAAGCGATGTCGAGGCGGGTTATGGTTGCATATTGAACAGAACCTACAACCTGTCGGTAAAGTTTAGGATCAGTGAATGCTTCGTCTGCTAGTTCAAGCTTGGAGGATGGATCTGCCGGAGTAGAAATGGGTTTAGCATCTTGCATTTTGCAATGAGCTAGAATATCATTGACGTAGGCCTCTTGAGAAAGTGTGATACCTGCTTTGTCTTGCTGAATTTTGATGCCAAGAAAGAAATTTAGAGCACTAAGATTTTTGAGAGCAAAACACTGATGGAGATTTTGGATGAACCGATGAACTAAAAAAGGGCTGCTACCCGTAACGATTAAATCGTCAACATACACTAGCACATAGATAGTAGCTGAAGGAGTGACACTCACAAATAAGGAAGTATCAGACTGACAAGCTCTAAACCCATGTGAAAAAGATAAGTTTTCAACTTAGTGAACCATGCTCTAGGCGCTTGCTTAAGCCCATATAAGGCTTTGTGTAGCTTGCACACATGGTTGGGCAGAGAAGGGTTTTCAAAACCACGTGGCTGGACCATGTAAACTACTTCCAGCAGATCACCGTTTAAGAATGCGTTGTCAATGTCTAACTGACGAACCAACCAACCACGAGTGATCGCAATGGACAACACCAAACAGATTGTTGTAGGCTTAATTACAGGACTGAAGTTCTAAAAAAAATCAAGATCAGCCTCTTAACTAAATCCTTGCGCCACCAAGCGAGCTTTGTAACGCTCTATCGATCCATCAGACTGTCTTTTAATCCTGAAAATCCATTTAGAACCCACAACATTAGCATTACAAGGTGGAATAACAAGTGACCAAGTTCTATTTCTTATAAGTGCATCAAATTCCGCTTTCATTGCGGTTTGCCATCATGGGATATGAAGGGCTTGAGAAATGGTGTGAGGTTCTATTTGTTGGTCAATGGAGAGGGAGGATAAAAAAGCTTTCGGTTTGAGGGAGTTTGTGGCGGCTCGAGTAACCATGGAGTGCTGGTTATTTTCCGTTGGATGGTAATGATAAAGATATGATTGTTTGTCTTATGAGCTGAGAGTGGGATGCTGTTAAGGTGGATTTGGAGATGTGGATATCGGTGATGAAGTATGTTGAGGAGTGTGAGTATGAGTAGTTTGTACGGGAGGTTGTGGAGAATTAGGAGGTGGTAATGGTGTATGTTGAGGAATGGGAGTGTGAGCAGTTTGTATTGGAGGTTGTATTGGAGGCGGTGATGGTGTAGTGTCGATTGAGGTGATATGATCAAGAAGGCTAGTGTTGACAGATTCCTGGGCTGGCCTACATAATGGAGGAACTACGCACTGTGAATCACAGGCATATAGGAAGATTGATTCATTGGAAACCACATATCGAGACACATACAATCGAGGCGTAGGCTTGTGATAGCAGAGATATCCCCTGTGAGATGTACTATAACCAAGAAAGGTACATGGCATTGATCTAAAATCCATTTTGGTAGAGTTATATGAGCGAAGGAAAGGATAGCATAGACATCCAAATGTTTCGAGGAAGGTGTAATCAGGATTTTTATGATAGAGAATGGTGTATGGTGATTTGTAGGCAAGTAGTGATGTGATGGTTCTGTTATGTAAGTATGTAGCAGTTTTGAAAGCATGTTCCCAAAATTGTTTTGGAAGGAAGGAGTGAGCTAAGAGTGCTAAACCCTTTTCAACAATAATGCAATTCCATCGCTCAACGGTACCGTTTTGTTCGGGTGTATATGGACATGAGATACGATGTTCAATTCCACATGTTTTTAGAAAAGCGGATACATTATGATACTCACCCCCCTATCTGTTTGAAGTCGTTTAATGTCACACTGAAATTGTGTTTTGATCATCGAACGAAATTGGATAAATATAGATAGAACTTGTGATTTGTGAGAAAGAAAATATATCCAGACATATTTAGAACAATCATCAATAAAAAGAACAAAATAACGATTTCCATTAATTGAAAATAAGGGAGACGAACCCCAAACATCAGAATACACCAAATCAAAAGGTTTAATAGATGAAACATGAGAATTTAAAAGAGGCAATCTATGGCTTTTGCCTAACTGACATGGCTCACACATTGTGGGAGGTTTATTTGATATGATAGGAAGCTGGAAATCAGAAACAAGACACCGCAGGAGATGTTGATGAGGGTGTGCAAGCCTATTGTGCCAACCAGCCAAGGAGGTTCGAACACCAGTCAACGCCATCATCTGGTTATTAGGAGGTACTGACAACCTATAAAGACCATTATCTACTTGCCCTTGGAGGATGATTCTGCCCTGAAAATCCTTAACACAACAAAAATGAAGCCAAAACTCCATGTAAACATTGTTATCTTTAGTTAATTTGGATACAGATAGTAAATTTTTGGTTAAGGCAGGGACAACTAAGACAGTTGGCAAACACAAATTAGGTAAAGAATGAGATGCAATATGAGAGATTGATAATTGGTTATCGTTACCAACTTGAAGCTTGTCGTCGCCATTGTATTCATCAGAGATCGTCAATTTTCCCACATCAGCAGAGGCATGATCAGTTGCACCCGAATCGAAGTACCATGAAGGGTCCAAGGTAGATGGACTGTTGAAATTTGCAATGTTGGCCTGCCAATTCCGAGCTCTAGGATTGGGATGACGAGATTGATAATCTGCTTGATTACCTTGATGCCAACAATCAATGGCTTCATGTCCTTAACGACTACATATCTGGCATTGAAGATGACGTCTTCGCTGATCACCACCACGAAAATTGGAGGAGAAAGAGCTTTTCAATGTGTTATGTGTGGTAGAACGATTTGACTGGAGTGATGCAGTGTTGGCTAATGGAGGCAGCATGGGTGTAGGAAGAATAGCAGCAGCCTGGCAGGTAGTTTCATGATCCAAGCGAGCTTCCTCCTGAAGCAGGAGTCCAACCAGATCATCGACAGAGGAATTTTCAGAATTAATCATGAAGGCAGTGACCAAAGGAGCATAGGAAGAGTCCAGGCCTGCAAGGATAGGACTGATGAGATCTTCATCTGAAACCGGATGAAGATTCTCAACAAGAGAATCAGAAATTGCGCGCTTCTTTTCGATATATTCGATCATGGGTAACGCTCCTTTGGAAAGCGACTGAATCTGAGTCTTCATGGCAAGCGACGGGCCCTAGTTTGCGCTTGGAAAGAGCGATCAAGAGCAAGCCACGCTGTGTAAGAGGTGGAGCAGCGAGCAACAATGGGCAGAGCTCGCTCAGAGAGGGTTGATTTGATCCAAAGCAAGACAAAACGATCCCGTTTTTTCCAATCGAGAAATGCCGGATTTGGATTGGTGGACATAGCACCATCTGGAGTGGGAAGAAACTCGGGTGGGGAATTAGAAGATAAGACGAAGGATTCAAGATTGAAGGTCTCAAGGGCTGAAATGATTGTGTTGTACGCCAAAGTGAATAATTTTCTCGGTCTAGTTTGATACTAATAGGAGGAATCTGAAAATTGAGTTGAGAAGGGGTTATGATAGCAGCTGCAAGGAGATTTTGATTTGAAGAATTATTGAGAGACATGGTAGCAATTATTTGTGAGTGTTTAGAAGAGCTTTGATACCATGAAGAGAAGAAGAGATATTGTGAAAGATTTCATTCATGCAGTACTAACAATTACATAGCAATAAATAGGCAAAAGAACAAGAATATCTTTGAGCAATTATTCCTGGCCTTATTATCTCATGCAGTGAAAACAGGAAATATCTTTGATCAATTATTCCTGGCCTTATTATTTACTATCACAGCGTTTTGCCACATATCGCAACATTTTTTGCCTCTATCACAGCATGTACATATTGTAGTATTAAAATATTCATGCACAAACATATCAACAACATGTAAATATATATCAACCAACTAATTATATAACACAACATTCATACACAAAGACATCATCAATAAACAAACTTTACATAATTTCCACAAAAAATAACACCATAAACTAAATTTACACAATATCCATCGAATAAAGTCACGATATCTACAAATAAAACAAAATTTCTATAAAAACAAGTATGTGCCGAATACCCACAAAATGAACATCTAAAAGTTATCGCTTTCTCCGTAATCAGATACGACAAGCGGTCTTACTGTTGATGGATCTTCCGAAGTGTCTAACGATATTCTGATTATAGCCGAATGCACAACGATGCCCATCTCCAATACCTATACACATGTGTTCATGTTAGCATTTGGTCATGCTTGCACGTTAATAAGAAAACAATGTTCGACAACAAGAAAAAATAATACAAGGAGAAAGTTGAAGATAACAGGATACCATACATGGTAATATTTTATAATGGTTAGTTAATTTTTATAATGCGTAGTTAATTTTTAATTATTGCTACTATTATTATAGAATACTTGGTAATATTTTATATTTTTATATACTTAGTTAACTTTTATAAACTACTTCGTTTTTATAAAATTAGTAAACATAGTTAAAATCTATACTATTTAGTTAATTTTAATAATACTTAGTTCATTTTTAATTATTATTATAATTATTATAGAATACTTGGTAATATTTTATACTTTTGTATACTTAGTTAACTTTTATAAACTAAACTTCTAAATTTTTATAAAATTAATAAACTTAGTTAATTTTTATAATACTTAGATAACTTTTATGATAGTTAGATAATTTTTATAATATTTAGCCAATTTTTATAAAATTAGTAAACTTAATTAATTTTTTATAATAGTTAGTTAATTTTTATAATTAGTTAATTTTTATAATACTTAGTTTATTTTATAATACTTCGTTAATTTTTATAATACTCGGTTAGTTTTTATAAAATTAGTAAACATAGATAATTTTTATAATAGATAGTTAATTTTATAATACTTAGATAATTTTTAATTCTAGAATACTTGGTAATATTTTATATTTTTATATACTTAGTTAACTTTTATAACCTACTTCTTAGTTTTTATAAAATTAGTATACTTAGTTAAAATTTTATGCTATTTAGTTAATTTTAATAATACTTAGTTAATTTTTAATTATTGTTATAATTATTATAGAATACTTGGTAATATTTTATATTTTTATATAATTAGTTAACTTTTATAAACTAAACGTCTAAATTTTTATAAAATTTCTAAACTTAGTTACTTTTTATAATACTTAGTTAATTTTTATAATGCTTAGATAATTTTTATAACACTTAGATAACTTTTATAATAGTTAGTTAATTTTTATAAGAGCCAACTAATTTTTTATAAAATTAGTAAACATAGTAAATTTTTATAATAATTAGTTATTTTTATAATAGTTAGTTAATTTTTATAAAATTAGTAAACTTAAGTAATTTTTTATAATAGTTAGTTAATTTTTATGATAGTTAGTTAATTTTATAATACTTAGTTAATTTTTATAATACTTAGTTAATTTTTATAAAATTAGTAAACATAATTAATTTTTATAATAGTTAGATATTTTATAATACTTAGGTAATTTTTAATTATTGCTATTATTATTATAGAATACTTGGTGATATTTTTATTTTTATGTACATAGTTAACTTTTATGAACTAAACTTCTTAGTTTTAATAAAATAAGTAAACTTACTTAATTTTTATAATAGTTGATTAATTTTTATATTACTTAGTGAATATTTAATTATTGCTATTATAAATTAACTATACTTAGCTACATATATTGTTGACTATATATATATATATATATATATATATATATATTAACTACACTTAGCTACATATACTTAGCTACATATGCAAAGCTAGTTTATAAAATTAACCATACTTAGCTACATATAAAATAAACTATACTTAGCTGAAACAAGACCCATAATAGTATCTGAAATGCATCAAGATGTCTGATATTACATCCCAGACGTCTGAATTTTTCCTCGGACTAAAAGATGAAGTCTAAAGAAACATTCAGATGTTTGAATTATTTTTCAGATGTCTGAATTAGTTTTCAGACGTCTAAATTAGTGGTGCAACATCGTATATGTGTTTTCACTTGTATAAATTACATACCATACCAATGCATACAAATTAATGGACTGCGTTTACCAAGTGCGATAGGGATGTACTAACGTCGAAGTATTGTATTGCAAATTTTACTCATGTAAATGAACAGCTAGTTAAATTTATTTGAAATTTTATAGTATTGGCTAACCTGCAATTTAGAATGAATCTGGAAAGTTGACCCGTATCAATCCAATGCACTCTATTGATTAATATCAGTCTTGAATGTACCCACCATGAATAACAGACCTGAAAAATGGTTCTATACAAATATACAAAATGATTGCACAAACAATTGGGACACATTGTATGTGACAAACGTAGATGGATAACAGACCTGAACAAAGCATATTTCACAAGCTCTTCATGAGATTAAATAAATGTTCTTGATATTGCCGAGATGACATACCGAGATAAAGCTTGCATTAATGTAGTTGTTCTTCAACCTATCGATTTTTCTTCAAGTTGACATCCATAAGAGTCGCTCTACATCTTTTCATCACGTCATTTCTTGTCAACCTTATATCCTGCAAACATAATATCTTTTTATATATTAATATATATATATATATATGTTATGCTGAAATATACTTCAGAGTGCAGTAAACTGTTAGTGGTATTAGATGATGGAATTATATTGTATGTATATGACAAATCAATTTGGTTCAACTCGTACATATAAATGGCGAGACAATCATGAAACCCCTCAAATTAGTAATTTGGAATGTTTCGATTCTAGTTATTCAATTCAGCAAACATATATAAGATGCTAACAGTTGCTTACATATATCGGTATTAGACTTCCTCAGTTGCTCAATCATATCACTGAAATCATATAAAAAGCACCATTGCATTATAGCAAGGGATGTTCAGTAAACAAAAACATGCCCTTCAAACTCAAGAACTTATAAGCATGAGTTCAATGCAAGAAAACGTACATTCATAAACACCTTAAGACAGCTACTGAAATTCAAATAGCATAGGGGACATACTATTTGAAAGTATATGTCTTACTTACATTTGATTCAAATATAAACATATATATTAGTATTTTTAATATATTTAGACTATATTCAAATATAAACATATATATTAGTATTACTAACCCTGTAACAGACGTTTAATACATCAATTAAACAAACTTTTCTTTACTATTATGAACCTGATAACAACCACTTACTGTAATATCAGCCGAAATACTATTAAAACCAGAAGACTCCATCACATATAAACTCCGAGAAAACCCCAGTATCCATTTTGAGATCCCAAAAATCATATATGAAATAATTTTGAGATAACAGAGCGACAGACCCAAACTGCTTGACATCAAATAAGTACATCAAGCACATGTCTTTCCAAGTTCAAGGAAAACGTTAGAATAACAATATATAATAAACATGCAAATACATTAATTCGTGATAGTAGTAAACAGAAGCAGTTGTGCATTATCCTGTGTGTAACACCCCACATCCATTAATGTCACTCACAAAGGGAATGCATCAATGTCCATGAAGCGTTATTGTTTGTATAGAACAAATAAATTACAAGAATAAATAAATAAAACAACACAGCGGAAGATAAAACTTATTTTATTTCATCATAACTCAAAACTAGTTTACATAAGTAGTTTCCAAAACCATTACAACAGGATCAATAGTCTGTTCCAAAAACTTCAAAGTACATAAAGAATCAAACACTTAAATAGCATAAATGCATAAATCCCCACTGAGCATAAGCAAAGCCATAAAGATGAGAGAGTCCCAAGTGATAGATCTACTATCTTCAAGCAATTAAAAGAAATCGGCACTAAACTATAGTATTCCCTCCTGGAAAACCTAAAGAGGGAGGGGGGGGGGGGGGAGGAAGAAAAGAGGTGGAAAGAAAAGGGGGTCAGACGTAAAGTCTGGCGAGTGCGATAACTTTAACAATATAATTATCAAAATAACTAGGCTAAGGCATAAGCTGGAAAATAAGGAAATGACTGTGAACAATTGGGTATGGCAGAACAAAACGAGGAAATAAGATGAACCAAGTTATTCATTAAAGGCGCCCCTAAACATTATAAGATAATTACTACACTGCACCACTACTAGTCACCCTAAAGGTTGATCCCGCTTACAGAACTTAATAATGATAATGGTAGTTTAGTGTACCCCTAGGTACCTTCATAGGTGCCGTCTGCCCCTATCTCCACTAGGTGTACCCACTACCCCCATTCGATCGGCTCCCTAACTCATAGATACCCGTACTGGCCCTACAGTGGGGTGTATCACTCCCCAAAGTGGCAACCCGATACAACCAAAAATGCACGGCTTATATCTACACGATGCAACATCGTCTTACCTACCAGCCCGGGCCCACACACGCATATGAACCCGTTGGACTTGTGTTGCCACCGCTGACGCGTTTTGACCTCTTACAATCAAATCCAGTACGCGTGTCCCGTCCTCAACTTGGGTCGAGCCCACAAAGATACTTAATGGGTTACAGGTTTGAAAAGGGCCCCCATGCATGACACAAGCTTTCCACCTATGCTTGGTCCCCTCTAAGGTTTTTCCCCACTAAACCCCATTCTTAATCATGTCTTTTTACATGTTTCAATCTTGGTTAAGTGCATCTAATCGTATTTCAAATGCCACCCAAGGCACCCACTAAATTCCACGTGCCACCCAAGGCACCGACTTAAGCCCCTCATGTCCCACTACATGTTTATCTGGTTAAGTGTTTCTTAATTCATTAAGACCGTAACCTTGTAAAGACCTCCCACATTAGACTGGCATTTGTGGCAGCTGGATTTGTCGGGCGGGTTCGGGCAGTCTTACACCACAAACGAGCCTAACCTCGTGTCTTACAACTGTTACGCATTTAATTTATGCCTTCGACCTCCTACATTAGATTGGCATTTGTGGCAACTGGATTTGCCAGGGGGTCCGGGCAGTCTTACACCACAAAAGAGTCTAACCTCATGTCTTAGGTGATTAATTACACATAATTAGTTATCCCCAATTTGAATTAATTTCGCTATTCAAATTGCCAATCAATTACAAATTTAACTATGTCCATAATTGACTCAATTATGTCCATCTATTTATGGTACATAAAATTATACCAATTAACACCACATTTAAGGCATTTATGCCAATTCTCAATATTAAATCTTTTAATATTATCCCCTTGCCCCATGTTGTACGTTCGTTCATTTAACGTGAAATATACGTTAGGCTCGAACAGTCTAACTTATGGGATAAAGAGAAAACATCACAACATGCATAGAATAAAAACTAGATCTAAACATAAGGGGTGAACTTGCATGTGGGAATAAGGTTTTTCATCTAAAACTTGCATAGGCCAAAGTTACAAACTTGCATAAACTATGGATGTCATAGATCTAATCATAAGGTGTAAACTTGCATAGGCAATAGTCACAAACTTTACATTACATGATTCATACTCCAACATATATATATATATATATATATATATATATATATACATATATATACACACTTGCATGTGTGATTTATACAATATAAACTATGAGGTAAACTTGCATCTAACTCACACATGTCATAGCCTAACTTTAGGTCCAATTTACACATAAAATAGATATCATGAAACAAGTAAGGTTGTATATGATTCTCACTAACTTGCAAATGATTCATATCTAAATTAACATCTAAACTTGCATACATACATATGATTTAACATATGAATCAGTTCTAACAACATAACCAAACTAGCATATGAAACATCATTATGAATTGATTGTACATAAGCCAATCACAGATTTACAACATAGATGATAACATCACAGCTATACAACGTAGATAATAACATCATTGATTTACAACATAGATAATAACATCATAGATTTACAACATAGATAATAACATACGGTCAATGATTCACAACATAACCATATAATCCAAATCATAGCTCAGTCCAATTAAATTTTTAATTATCTTATTAAAGAAATCGAACTCACAAAAAGAAGGTCTTGCGTTCTGAAATCTGAGTTCCGAAATTGATTTAGCTCGCCTTTGTAGTAGATTTGTTAATGTTTAGATTAGAGTTGAATATAACTGAATTGATTAGCTTTGATTTCCCTCTAGTTGGTGGTGGCTACTCTAGGTTACAAGATGACAGCATGACGGCCATGATTCAGATTTTTATTTGATTTTAGGGTTTGAGTCTACCCATGTTTATATAGAATTTCAATTTAATTATAGCCGTCGGATGATCTTAAGGTTAATCAAAACCACTCAGTCAGGATAAGGTGACACCTCAGCCCTAATGACTCAGCAAGGAGTCAGAAAGGACTCAGCAATGAGTCACAATGTGGATCAGGTTGCACCAGAAAGATGTGCAGGCTTTCTGCTCGGCCTGGGCGCATTTGGCAGGTGCGCCAGTGCCACTTTTGTACTGGCGCACTTCCTAAGTGCGCCAGTGCAAATATATATATATTCTAATTCTTCCGCTTAACTTCGTTCATCCATATCTCCTTCATCCGGTATCCGTTTCCCACAAACTCGGACTCTATCTCAACTAGAATTCCGAGACGAACACAATGGTGCAACCCGTTTCCCTTAATTCTCACGTCTAAGATTAATTATTCTTGAATTTAGTTAATTCAATTATTCAAAAATTCGGGGTGTTATACTGTGGAATATTGTTTATTATGTTTGACCAAAATAACCATTAATAGATGATGCAGGTAGACATATAACATATCTTTTTTAGTAGATCTATAGAATGCGGACAAATGGAAACAAATCATGATAATGAAATTTAAGGTTCTCAAAACTTATTGCTGAAAGATTTACAGAACTAATACCAGTTTATAGGATATTACATAGTTGTGTGAAAAACATGCTAATGCTAATGCATACCTGTTTCAAGGAATCGTTCCTCCTTCCTGGACACTTCAGGTACTCCGACGAGACAAAATCAGACCTATAATTTAACAATTATATGATAAATGTGTCCATCTTAATTCTTAAACATTATATGTAAGGGAATGCTTTCAAAATTCCTTGCCAGGGTCAAATAGAAATAGTAATTATTTCAGCGATAATTGCACTATGTATAAATATTTACCATTATCATCTTATTCTCGATATACTTCAACCAAAATTTTGGTTAAGGTACCCATGAATTTCACATCTCTAATAGTTGCAATCAATAAAAGTCTTATAAGCCCTCTAATCGATACAACGATGAATCATCATTATATAACTCTCAGTCGACCAGTTGTATATGACAAACTTTCACAGGGTTTTTCAACATTATACCAAATACAAGTGACATCCCCCACCATATAACATTAGTGGATTTATTTTCATTAAATTCATTACTACAGGTTTTGATTCTATTATTAATTTATTGCAACATTCATCATCAACTCCCCCACCATATGTTTTGCGGAAAAATATCGAACATCCAACTGCTTAACATATTAAGGCAAGCACTAAAGAAAAAAAAAATGCCACCAAAAAACAAAGAAAACTATAAATAACAATCAATTCATGATGATAATAATATCATCAAACATAAGGAATTACACGGCCTACTCAAGATTTCTTTAAATATACTTAAGTTACAACCAAATAAAAGAATAGAATTAGGAAAGAAAAGAAAAGCAAGACAGAACTAGGCAAGAAAATCAATACTGGAATGTAAACTATAGGATGTCCAACAATTAGAAAATATACTTATTACCCCGCCTTTTGGAAGTCACTGGTCCTTCCTCCTCTAAGCCTTCTACTCCGCTTCCAGTATTGCAAACTGCACGTTGTCCAACAATTAGAAAATATACTTATTTAGTTACAACATATGGATTCACAAAACTCACCTTTTACTTAGGATAAGTCGATTTCAATTTGTTTCTTTAAATCACCGATTGAAATTACCTATTAGCTCGATCTCAAAATTTCTTCTTTAAATTTGATTTCAACTTGCTTCTTGGAAAAGAGCACAGGGTGGCCAGTACGACGCGGTTGAGTTCCAAGTGAAGCTATTAGCGACTTCGACATCTCTTTGATGGCCACGGTGAGATTCTTTGTAGGTAGCAGTTGTGATAGAGAGGAGGCGTTTTAGATTTTCTAAAAAGAGGTAGAAGCGATTTAGAGAGGAGCCAATTAAGATATTTGAAGAGGGCAATTACGAATTGATGTCATAAGGGATTTAGGTTTCTATTTTGGGGGGAAATAAATTTAATGCGGCAATGAAATTTTTAGAGGAACGATGTTAATAAATTTTTCACATGAGGATTTTAGAGTTTTGGCATGTTGTCTTTGTTTTTTCACTTTGTTTTTTCATTTTGTTGAAGGTTTAATAATAGAAATCAGCCCAAAATGCTGTGTTTTAGTATTGTTGAAAGTCACTTTTCTTGTAGTGTGGGGATCTACCCCTTTATTTATAGGGGTGGAAATGACCTAGAACCGTCGGATTAGTTTTATTATATCCGACCATTCCTTATTTATAATATAATAAACCAATACCTCAAAACCTAGCCATCAATGGGATGTTTGAGCCCAGTAGTTCGACATGGGCGATCGACCACCGGTCGACCCCCATGTCGACAGCCTGGGCATCAGACTGCCCAGGCCGGCTTGGTTGTTTAAGGTAAGTTATTAATTAAATATTATGTTTATTTATTTTTCGTTCGTTTTCATATTTCATCCATAACTTTTTCATATGGACTCCATTCGCGAAACTCCAAACATGAGATTTGGCTAGAATTCCAAGACGAACACAAAGGTTAAAGTCTCATGGCCAAATTCCATCGTTTGTAGAAATACCTATTTTTGAAATTCTAATAATTAATTTATATTACCAAAATCCCGGGTTGTTACAAATTTGACCACGGCTGCCTGCGGATATGCAGCTACCAGAGCTCCGTTTTATACCGGTAGTGATGATCCTAGCAATGGCCGATTGGGAAGTGAAGTTAAACCAGAAGGAAGCAAAGGTATGGAACAATCTGAGGGTTGGATTTCTGCAGACCGAAGATCAATTCTTCCCCAGCCTCGCTCGATGTAGGAAATGATACTGGAATGTAAGATCCCTTTTCCATCCGAACTAGGAGGTTGTTCATCACTTCCTGCTAATGTTTGAGAAGTTCACCATGAGATGCCATCTGGTTTCTAAACTCAGACAAATTTATTCATGTCGTCCCTGGTGAGATATTGGCAAGGCTCTTCATGGGAGGAAGCCTCATGGCTTAGCACCGTTGTTGCTGCTTCTGTTGCATTAGCGGGTCGAGATTTAGAGTAAGAAGGTCATGTGTCCTTCTTCCGCTTTGTCATTGTTTCCTTAAGAGTTTCCGAAGGTTGTAGGGTATATCTACGTCCTCTTCCTGGCGCGCCAAAGTGTTGACATCAAAAGGTGGTCTAATGACGGTGAACCCCCAACATGTGTTGAGTACACACGAAAATCAATCATAGAGATGTAAGAAAAAGTAAATGAACAAGGGAGACAAAATATTTTATAGTGGTTCGGCTTATATTGGTGCCTACACCCACTTATAATCTTTGTTTATATTGTCGGTTACAGTGGTTTTTCAGTGGAAGAAAGTAGAGATTACACAAAATCCTTGTGTTGTTTGAAGGGTTCGGCTGAATGTTTTTCAGCATGCCGAGTATAAGTGTAATGGCGCGTTTTGATAGCTGTCGAATAATTAATTTATTTAATTATTTATATATCGATTTGGTGATATCGATAACTTAAAGTACAACGTTCGAACTTATAATTTATAATTACAATTAAAACGAACCTGAAACGTCGCGGCAGTTCGCAATTTGGCGATTTGAACTTCAACTGAATGTACATGATTCATTTTAAGCCGGATTTCTGTGAAACAAGAAACATGTGGAGCTGGTGGAGTATATCTTTCTAGTGGAAGAGAAAAATCGGGATTTCGTCGTGTAGATTTTGAGATATGTCCAAATCAAATTTTAAAATAGTCGCTATAAAATCGTTTAACGACCGTAATGGTTTATTCGTTATAACTAGAGATCGGGCTTGAATTTAGACAAGGTTCTTTTGGGAAATAGTGATAATTTAATTTCTATAATTTTACTGTAATTTTTAATTAATTAAATAAGCAACTTTTTATTTGGAGTATTTCGCACCCTGAAATCAACATTTTGAAGTTTCAAAATATGAGTCCACCTACCGGTATTATTACATTTTTGGGATCGTGACACCGAGCTGATCACAACAGTATGGTCATTTCTATCTATAGCAGTCGTAAACAAACGAAATTTCACGAAATGAGGTATCCCTAAATAAATAAACATATTCCTTGATACTTAACTGTCCACGTTTCATTCTTCTCAAAAACCACTCATTTCCTTTGGTCCCAAAAGCAACAGACGTGGCCCTTCATTCACAAAGCAAATTAATTACTATGAATAACACTCAACAATTCTCTAAACCAAATCCTTTCCTCTGCTCAAGTAATTACTATATATACCCCCTTACTTTCCTTAAAACCGAACTCCTCAGATTTTTCCGCCGCCAGACATTTCTTTCTCTTCCAGTAAAAGTTCGGATCTTAAATAAATCATGGAAATCAAAATAAAATGTTATAAATCAAACCAAAGGTATATTCAAGATGCTGAAGCATTTCTCTTCGCGTGGGTATGAAGTTGGTGGAGTTCGACGCCCTTTTGCCGACACTGGGTTTTAACAGTGGGAATTAGGGTTGCTATTCGGTTTTGATTTAGGCATTGTTATGTGAATTCGAGCTCGTATTCGAACTTAGAGGACCGAATCGCATCTCGCAGTACATTTTTTTGGGAATCCGTATGTTTTTAGGTCGATACCTGCTGTGTATTTGGGGTTCGACGCAATTCATACAACGAGCTCAAGTTGGACGTTATGGTGCTGAGGACGGAGAGGAAGTGAACATGAGTGTAATGGTGGTGGTCTTACAAAGTTCGGTGGAGGGTTGAGGTAGGAAGATGGATGGGAACTATGGGAAAATGGAGTTCGAAGGTTACTGTGCGGTCTTCATGTGTTTGGGGAAGGAGATGGACTTCGTGGGTTTGGGTTATTCAAATGGTTATGGGCCGGGTTCAAGAATAAAGGGGGTGAGTCCCATGATAATAAAACCCATGTTTTTATTTTTATTTTTCTATTTAAAAATGTACTAACTTTGTAAATTCATAACATGACCATACGACATCGAAACTCGGAGAAACAAGATCCGTTAGGATCGTATGGACGAGAGTTATCCAATGAGACTGACTAGAGGTGGATTGGAGCTCGTCTGAATTTACAGCAAATTAAACTGTTTGATTCAAATCAAACAACAGTTTATCATTCTTTAACGATGAACTGCCAAAGTGAGTAAATCTCACTAACTCTGAACAGTTTATAATTTCATGTTGTATTGTTAGAACTGTTAAAATTGTATGATTGACTGTGTGTTGATTGTTTGCTTGAACTGCTAGCCAGTTAGTAGAGATTTTATATATATATTTACGTATGTATATATATATATATATATATATATATATATATAAACCGCCAAATAGTTATATGTTGATTCTGTTTATCAGATTATTTTACTGGTATTGTTTAACATCTGTGGATGCAGGGAAACAGGTTGGAGGAATCCAACTGGATTCCTCAACAGTTATTTTTACTGTGATTTATATATTGTGACATATAATGTGATGTATATAATCCGTTGTGATTATGCGTGTTTGGACAAATATTCACCGTTGTTAGATGATGTGTTAAAAACCATAAGTTAACCAAAGCGAGTTAGTCGAGTTAAACAAAGTAATTGGTTAGGTTAACCAAAGTAAGTTAGTTAAGTTAAACTAAGCGATAAATCGATGTGAATTAGCTAAGTTAAATTAAGTGGTTAATCGAAGTAAATTAGTTAAGTTAACTAAGTGGTTAATCGAAGTGAATTAGTTGAGTTAAACTAAGTGAATCCTTTAGAGTTAATCAACGTGAATTAGCTAAGTTAAACTAAGTGGATTTGTTCAGTTAATCAAGACGAGTTAACCAGTTAGGTTAAACCAGTAGAGTTAACTAGTTGAGTTAACCAGTTAGAGTTAACCAGTTAGGTTAAACCAGTTGAGTTGACCAGTTAGAGTTAACTAGTTAGGTTAAACCAGTTGAGTTCACCAGTTAGAGTTAACCAGTTAGAGTTAATCTGTTAGAGTTAACCAGTTAGAGTTGACCAGTTAGAGTTGACCTGTTAGAGTTGACCAGTTAGAGTTGACCAGTTAGAGTTGATCAGTTAGAGTTATCCAAGTAGAGTTAATCGAGTAGAGTTGTCGAATATCACTTATCCGAAGTAGAGTTATCGAATATGGTGTATTCGAGAGAAGAGTTATCGAATATAGTTTATTCGAGTGGAGAAATCAAATGTTATCCATTTGAGAAGAGTTATCGAATATAGTTTATTCGAGTGGAGAAATCAAATGTGATTCATTTGAGAAGAGTTATCAAATATTATTTATTCGAAGAGTAGTTATCGAATATTGGTTATTCGAAGTTAGTTAATCCGAAGGAGTTAATCGAAGGGTTAATCCGAAGGAGCTAGTCGAAGAGTTATTCGAAGTTAGTTAATCCAAAGGAGTTATTCGAAGTTAGTTAATCCGAAGGAACTAGTCGAAGAGTTATTCGAAGTTAGTTAATCCAAAAGAGTTATTCGAAGTTAGTTAATCCGAAGGAGTTAGTCAAAGAGTTATTCGAAGTTAGTTAATCCAAAGGAGTTATTCGAAGTTAGTTAATCCGAAGGAGTTAATCGAAGAGTTAATCCGAAGGAGTTAGTCGAAGAGTTAATCCAAAGGAGTTATTCGAATTTAGTTAATCCAAAGGAGTTAGTCGAAGAGTTAATCGAATATAGTTATTCGAAAGAAGGTGTTAATCGAATATTGTTATTCGAGTAAAGTTAAAAGAGTTAATCGAATTTAGTTATTCGAAATGAGTTATTCGAATTAGATATTTGAATAGAGTTAAACACAATAGAGTTATTCGAATTAGTTATTCGAATAGAGTTAAACACATTAGAGTTATTCAAATTAGTTATTCGAATAGAGTTAAACACGTAAGAGTTAATTGAATATTAGTTATTCAATTTGAGTTAATCGAATGTGGTTATTCGAGAAGAGTTAAATCGAATTTAGTTATTCGAAAAGAGTTAATTAGTTTGAGTTAAGTTAATCGATTTGAATTAAGTTGAATCGAAATGGAGTAAATCGATTAGAATTAAGTTAATCGAGTTAGAGTAAATCGAATATTAGTTATTCGAAGGTAAGTTATTCGAATTAGTTATTCGAAGGGGTTAATCAATTAAGTTATTCGAAGGAGTAAATCAAATTTAGTTAATCGATTAGAGTTGAGTTAATCGATTTGGGTTAAGTTAAGTTATCGAGTTAAGATTTATCGAGTTAAGTAATCGAGTTAAGAAATAGAGTTGAGATAATCGAGTTAAGAAAATCAAGTTGAGTTAATCGAATAAGTTATTCGATAAGAGTAAATCCATTTAAGTTAAATCGGATGTTATTATTCGATAAGAATTGACACATTTAAGAAAATCGAATATTTGTTATTCGATAAGAGTTAATGAAATAGAGCCAACCAAGAAGAGTTATTCGAATATTAGTTATTCGATAGGAGTTAATCGAAATAGAGTTTATCGAATATCAGTTATTAAAAAGGGAGAGTTAATCGAATAGAGATTACTCGAAAGAGAGTAATACGTCGAATTCAATTATATCGAATTCGGGAAAGTACTATTTACCTTCCGGGTTTTAAATCAAGGTTTAGTTATTGATTTAGAAATTAGGTGTCCGTTTAATTATTCGAGTTAAGAGATAAAGTTATAATTTAGGTTAGATATTGTAGAAGTAGGAATTATAACGTTATAGTTATAATCAAACGTTGTCATATAAGAAGTAGATGCGTAACCTGAAATCCGAGAATTTGCATAAACAGATGATTGGAAAAAGTGAGTGACGAGCTTCATCTATTCCACAGTAAAGGACGTTGTTCAATTAAGGTCTGAGAGGTAATTATACCCCAACTTGATTGACTTCAGAATTGACAAAGGAATAGTTGTGGTTCGATAGAAAAGGTTGATTTGAAATATAGTTAAGTAATAAGCGATTAATGGATTAAGCGTAACGATTGTTTATACAACGTTCATTGGAAATCCGTAAATGAGTTTTGGAAACGTTTTCCAAATATAGTCAGATATGTTTTCTAAACATAGAAAATGAGATGTTTTCATGATAAGAATTTAAGAAATAGAGTTAAGCAAATTCAGAAACTAACTGGAGAGGGTAAGTTGAACGGTTCTCTAAGTGACGATCTGATGTTGGTTTCGACCTTCCGGATTTATACTTAGAGAATTGTTCTCATACTAGTTACAGTTAGGGACTGATAGTTGCGAAATAATAGTGATGTGAAAATAAGCTATGGAAATGTTTTCCAATGATTAATAACATATATTTTCTAATTATATGAAATAAGGAAATATGAACATATGATGATTGATCGATCGAATTTCCATTTGGAAATAAGATCGTTGTTTGTACACCGACATGTTTTAATT
This sequence comes from Allium sativum, assembly GCA_030737875.1. Lineage (NCBI taxonomy): Eukaryota > Viridiplantae > Streptophyta > Magnoliopsida > Asparagales > Amaryllidaceae > Allium > Allium sativum. The sequence goes on along the minus strand of CM060920.1, from coordinate 783,044,711 downwards.
TGATAGTTGAATCACAGACTATCAAAGTTTTTACCATTTTAACGTTGTTAATATGGAGAGACCGGTTGGATTATTATCCAAAGAACCACTCTGTATTGGCATAAGCGTTGCGAGCAATATCTGCCAAAGATAAATTGAAGACGGAGTAAAGTGCAAGGGCTGTTGTATAAGTCTTAGATAACAGTGACTAAGATGGATATACTGAATAGTGCCTTCGGTTTGTCCAGTCCCAGGACAACGTATATGGAAGAAGGTCTGACAGAGTATATCCAATGGATCGCGTAAGTTGATCTGTTCAAACGTATTCACGTTTGGTGGCGGAGGAATTCGTTTCTCTTAGCTGTATACCCGTGTTATTTTTGGATAAGTCAATTTGTGATTTGGCGGGTATGACGATGTGGCATTCAAAGTGAATGGTGATCAGATGTTCTGAAGATAGACGTAGCCTCTAGCCTCACAACCAGGAAGTAACAAAAGTTGGGCTAGGCAGCATGGCTAGTTGGGTCATCCCCAAGCAGGGTGTATTGTCACCGATCTAGAGAATATTCATATTTATACTTCTTTTTGATTCTGTATCTTCGGATGACGGTTTGATGGCCTATAACCGTGGTGGCAATATATTCGCGACACTCAAGCTAAATGAGTGAGCGGTCATGTGTGGCCGGGTTGCAAGACGTTCTTGTTGAACCTTGAGTGTATCACCTCTAGAGTACACTATTCAGAAGGTGCTCCCATACCTTGTCTGTTGGAATCCATTCTCCGATAAGAGCCCTGTGGTTTATGATTTTATACTATGTATGTAGAACGTGAGATGCAAGCGTTTCTGCTAGATTGATACCTATTTGTACTTAGACATTATTATAATATCACAATGATATTGCTTGTCAAAGTTGTTCAGATACTCATAAGGGAAAACCCCGTCCCGTATTCACGGCGTGGTCTTATGAGATATCCTATACCTGTTTTAAACTATTTTACTCATACCAGTCCCATGACTGACCCGGAGTTTACTTTGTTGTTTTCCCTAAACTCTTGGGTGCCTAAATTTGTACGGGCAGTCAAGTAGTCGGGATTTACAGATATACTTGGAGAGCTTGGAGCAGGAGGCTGCAAGATTTTATAGCTATAGTTATTTCCGCTGTGTTGTAAGTGTTGTACTCTGATAAGTGCTATTGTATATATATAACTGTTTACTTCAAAGCTATGTTATATATTATATGTTATTCGTTCCGCTGTGAGATTTGTGTTACTCTGATGATTCTGATGTTCTTCTTCTTCTTCTATTCTATTAGTTCTATCTTTTCTTTCTCACCTTCTAAATTCTTTCACTAACGTCTCGGAATTTTCGACTCTCGAGGAGTCGAAAATTTCCAACCGTTACAGTTGGTATCAGAGCTTAAGTTAAGAATTACTTGGCTCTGTGACGTGACTCGGTAGAAATAGGGTTAATAATACCCTAGATTGAGTTTGAGTGTATATATACGAGTGCGTATTTGTATTTGATATAAAATGGTTTTATATTGTGGAGATTCATTGGTTGAGTTGTTGATGAGCTCTGGTCGATCAGTTTGATCCACTGTATCGGTGGGAGTTTAAAAACACTTGAATACGATGGGTCGTCACGATATGTTTTGAAAAAGGGTAAGTGAATTTAACATTACCCAAAGTATATTTTGATATAGAAATATATATATATATATATATATATATATCAAAATTTTAATATATTAGATATATTGGTTGTTATTATAATCGAGTAAGATTATAAATTAAATGGTTATATATATAACCAATAAGAATTCCTATAAGTAAAATACGTGGAATCAGTTGAATTAAAATATGAAATTAAATCAGAATTGGAATTAAAATAAGGAAATTTTAAGTTCCTGGGAGATTTTGAAAATGTTTTTCAATTAGAAATAAATATAGTATCTAACTCACCTGGATGACTGGAAAATAATTCCGAGGATGGATCGATACATCGTCGGTGCAACTTTCGAGTTTCTAAGTGATGGATTACTACCAAAGGTTTTGTTTTTGATTTGTTTTGAGGAAACAAGTTGTTTAGAAATTCAAAGGTTTTGAATTGGCATTATGATTTCAAATTGATTTGAAAGAAACCCAGGAACTTAAGTTCTGGAATTAAAATTTAACTAATGAAGTTAAATAAAATGAGATGGTAAAAATAAATTGAAATATTACTTGAACCGAGTTAAATGAAAATTGAATTGGATTAGAGATAATCTAGAATGGAACCAAATTGATAAGTCAAGAATTTGATATTAGAGTTCGAATGAAATTCGATTTGGATTTGAGGATATGTACTGATTGGAGATCAATTGGAATGGATAACATTGGTATATGTTGAAGTGGTAGCAGATGAAAGGGGTAAAGTTAAATGCCCGACAAAAAGGTACAAGTTTATATCATATATGAGTTGGATTTTATGAGCCGAATTGGCAAGCCGCTTGGCTATTTTGATTTCCTTTTGGATTGGAGGAGGCCTAGAGAGGCGAGTTGTGGTTTGACGTATTGAGCCGTACAAAGGAGGTTATGGCGAAATTTTTCGAAAATTTAAGGTGTTAAATTTTTTTTAGAATTTTTGAAAATTTTAGTTGGTCGGAAATAAAATAAATTAAAATTAAATAGGTCCAGTCGAAACTGAAATTTAGAGGTAAACAAAAAAAATGGATTTTTAAATCTAGTTAGTAGAGTTAGTAGCATTTTTCTAACTTAGCAATTTCGAGGACGAAATTATTTTAAGGGGGGAAGTCTGTAATGGCGCGTTTTGATAGCTGTCGAATAATTAATTTATTTAATTATTTATATATCGATTTGGTGATATCGATAACTTAAAGTACAATGTTCGAACTTATAATTTATAATTATAATTAAAACGAACCTGAAACGTCGCGGCAGTTCGCAATTTGGCGATTTGAACTTCAACTGAATGTACATGATTCATTTTAAGCCGGATTTCTGTGAAACAAGAAACATGTGGAGCTGGTGGAGTATATCTTTCTAGTGGAAGAGAAAATTCGGGATTTCGTCGTGTAGATTTTGAGATATGTCCAAATCAAATTTTAAAATAGTCGCTATAAAATCGTTTAACGACTGTAATGGTTTATTCGTTATAATTAGAGATCGGGCTTGAACTTAGACAAGGTTCTTTTAGGAAATAGTGATAATTTAATTTCTATAATTTTACTATAATTTTTAATTAATTAAATAAGCAACTTTTTATTTGGAGTATTTCGCACCCTGAAATCAACATTTTGAAGTTTCAAAATATGAGTCCACCTACCGGTATTATTACATTTTTGGGATCGTGACACCGAGCTGATCACAACAGTATGGTCATTTCTGTCTATAGCAGTCGTAAACATACGAAATTTAATGAAATGAGGTATCCCTAAATAAATAAACATATTCCTTGATACTTAACTGTCCACGTTTCATTCTTCTCAAAAACCACTCATTTCCTTTGGTCCCAAAAGCAACAGACGTGGCCCTTCATTCACAAAGCAAATTAATTACTATGAATAACACTCAACAATTCTCTAAACCGAATCCTTTCCTCTGCTCAAGTAATTACTATATATACCCCTTACTTTCCTTAAAACCGAACTCCTCAGATTTTTCCGCCGCCAAACATTTCTTTCTCTTCCAGTAAAAGTTCGGATCTTAAATAAATCATGGAAATCAAAATAAAATGTTATAAATCAAACAAAAGGTATATTCAAGATGCTGAAGCATTTCTCTTCGCGTGGGTATGAAGTTGGTGGAGTTCGACGCCCTTTTGCCGACACTGGGTTTTAACAGTGGGAATTAGGGTTGCTATTCGGTTTTGATTTAGGCATTGTTATGTGAATTCGAGCTCGTATTCGAACTTAGAGGACCGAATCGCATCTCGCAGTACATTTTTTTGGGAATCCGTATGTTTTTAGGTCGATACCTGCTGTGTATTTGGGGTTCGACGCAATTCATACAGCGAGCTCAAGTTGGACGTTATGGTGCTGAGGACGGAGAGGAAGTGAACATGAGTGTAATGGTGGTGGTCTTACAAAGTTCGGTGGAGGGTTGAGGTAGGAAGATGGATGGGAACTATGGGAAAATGGAGTTCGAAGGTTACTGTGCGGTCTTCATGTGTTTGGGGAAGGAGATGGACTTCGTGGGTTTGGGTTATTCAAATGGTTATGGGCCGGGTTCAAGAATAAAGGGGGTGAGGCCCATGATAATAAAACCCATGTTTTTATTTTTATTTTTCTATTTAAAAATGTACTAACTTTGTAAATTCATAACATGACCATACGACATCGAAACTCGGAGAAACAAGATCCGTTAGGATCGTATGGACGAGAGATATCCAATGAGACTGACTAGAGGTGGATTGGAGCTCGTCTGAATTTACAGCAAATTAAACTGTTTGATTCAAATCAAACAACAGTTTATCATTCTTTAACGATGAACTGCCAAAGTGAGTAAATCTCACTAACTCTGAACAGTTTATAATTTCATGTTGTATTGTTAGAACTGTTAAAATTGTCTGATTGACTGTGTGTTGATTGTTTGCTTGAACTGCTAGCCAGTTAGTAGAGATTTTATATATATATTTACGTATGTATATATATATAAACCGTCAAATAGTTATATGTTGATTCTGTTTATCAGATTATTTTACTGGTATTGTTTAACATCTGTGGATGCAGGGAAACAGGTTGGAGGAATCCAACTGGATTCCTCAACAGTTATTTTTACTGTGATTTATATATTGTGACATATAATGTGATGTATATAATCCGTTGTGATTATGCGTGTTTGGACAAATATTCACTGTTGTTAGATGATGTGTTAAAAACCATAAGTTAACCAAAGCGAGTTAGTCGAGTTAAACAAAGTAATTGGTTAGGTTAACCAAAGTAAGTTAGTTAAGTTAAACTAAGCGATAAATCGATGTGAATTAGCTAAGTTAAATTAAGTGGTTAATCGAAGTAAATTAGTTAAGTTAACTAAGTGGTTAATCGAAGTGAATTAGTTGAGTTAAACTAAGTGAATCGGTTAGAGTTAATCAACGTGAATTAGCTAAGTTAAACTAAGTGGATTTGTTCAGTTAATCAAGACGAGTTAACCAGTTAGGTTAAACCAGTAGAGTTAACTAGTTGAGTTAACCAGTTAGAGTTAACCAGTTAGGTTAAACCAGTTGAGTTGACCAGTTAGAGTTAACCAGTTAGAGTTAACCAGTTAGGTTAAACCAGTTGATTTGACCAGTTAGAGTTAACCAGTTAGAGTTAATCTGTTAGAGTTAACCAGTTGAGTTAACCAGTTAGAGTTGACCAGTTAGAGTTGACCTGTTAGAGTTGACCAGTTAGAGTTGACCAGTTAGAGTTGATCAGTTAGAGTTATCCAAGTAGAGTTAATCGAGTAGAGTTGTCGAATATCACTTATCCGAAGTAGAGTTATCGAATATGGTGTATTCGAGAGAAGAGTTATCGAATATAGTTTATTCGAGTGGAGAAATCAAATGTTATCCATTTGAGAAGAGTTATCGAATATAGTTTATTCGAGTGGAGAAATCAAATGTGATTCATTTGAGAAGAGTTATCGAATATTATTTATTCGAAGAGTAGTTATCGAATATTCGTTATTCGAAGTTAGTTAATCCGAAGGAGTTAATCGAAGGGTTAATCCGAAGGAGCTAGTCGAAGAGTTATTCGAAGTTAGTTAATCCAAAGGAGTTATTCGAAGTTAGTTAATCCGAAGGAGCTAGTCGAAGAGTTATTCGAAGTTAGTTAATCCAAAGGAGTTATTCGAAGTTAGTTAATACGAAGGAGTTAGTCGAAGAGTTATTCGAAGTTAGTTAATCCAAAGGAGTTATTCGAAGTTAGTTAATCCGAAGGAGTTAATCGAAGAGTTAATCCGAAGGAGTTAGTCGAAGAGTTAATCCAAAGGAGTTATTCGAAGTTAGTTAATCCAAAGGAGTTAGTCGAAGAGTTAATCGAATATAGTTATTCGAAAGAAGGTGTTAATCGAATATTGTTATTCGAGTAAAGTTAAAAGATTTAATCGAATTTAGTTATTCGAAATGAGTTATTCGAATTAGATATTTGAATAGAGTTAAACACATTAGAGTTATTCGAATTAGTTATTCGAATAGAGTTAAACACATTAGAGTTATTCGAATTAGTTATTCGAATAGAGTTAAACACGTAAGAGTTAATTGAATATTAGTTATTCAATTTGAGTTAATCGAATGTAGTTATTCGAGAAGAGTTAAATCGAATTTAGTTATTCGAAAAGAGTTAATCAATTTGAGTTAAGTTAATCGATTTGAATTAAGTTGAATCGAAATGGAGTAAATCGATTAGAATTAAGTTAATCGAGTTAGAGTAAATCGAATATTAGTTATTCGAAGGTAAGTTATTCGAATTAGTTATTCGAAGGGGTTAATCAATTAAGTTATTCGAAGGAGTAAATAAAATTTAGTTAATCGATTAGAGTTGAGTTAATCGATTTGGGTTAAGTTAAGTTATCGAGTTAAGATTTATCAAGTTAAGTAATCGAGTTAAGAAATCGAGTTGAGATAATCGAGTTAAGAAAATCAAGTTGAGTTAATCGAATAAGTTATTCGATAAGAGTAAATCCATTTAAGTTAAATCGGATGTTATTATTCGATAAGAATTGACACATTTAAGAAAATCGAATATTTGTTATTCGATAAGAGTTAATGAAATAGAGCCAACCAAGAAGAGTTATTCGAATATTAGTTATTCGACAGGAGTTAATCGAAATAGAGTTTATCGAATATCAGTTATTAAAAAGGGAGAGTTAATCGAATAGAGATTACTCGAAAGAGAGTAATACGTCGAATTCAATTATATCGAATTCGGGAAAGTACTATTTACCTTCCGGGTTTTAAATCAAGGTTTAGTTATTGATTTAGAAATTAGGTGTCCGTTTAATTATTCGAGTTAAGAGATAAAGTTATAATTTAGGTTAGATATTGTAGAAGTAGGAATTATAACGTTATAGTTATAATCAAACGTTGTCATATAAGAAGTTGATGCGTAACCTGAAATCCGAGAATTTGCGTAAACAGATGATTGGAAAAAGTGAGTGACGAGCTTCATCTATTCCACAGTAAAGGACGTTGTTCAATTAAGGTCTGAGAGGTAATTATACCCCAACTTGATTGACTTCAGAATTGACAAAGGAATAGTTGTGGTTCGATAGAAAAGGTTGATTTGAAATATAGTTAAGTAATAAGCGATTAATGGATTAAGCGTAACGATGTCTTATACAACGTTCATTGGAAATCCGTAAATGAGTTTTGGAAACGTTTTCCAAATATAGTCAGATATGTTTTCTAAACATAGAAAATGAGATGTTTTCATGATAAGAATTTAAGAAATAGAGTTAAGCAAATTCAGAAACTAACTGGAGAGGGTAAGTTGAACGGTTCTCTAAGTGACGATCTGATGTTGGTTTCGACCTTCCGGATTTATACTTAGAGAATTGTTCTCATACTAGTTAAAGTTAGGGACTGATAGTTGCGAAATAATAGTGATGTGAAAATAAGCTATGGAAATGTTTTCCAATGATTAATAACATATATTTTCTAATTATATGAAATAAGGAAATATGAACATATGATGATTGATCGATCGAATTTCCATTTGGAAATAAGATAGTTGTTTGTACACCGACATGTTTTAATTTGATAGTTGAATCACAGACTATCAAAGTTTTTACCATTTTAACGTTGTTAATATGGAGAGACCGGTTGGATTATTATCCAAAGAACCACTCTATATCGGCATAAGCGTTGCGAGCAATATCTGCCAAAGATAAATTGAAGACGGAGTAAAGTGCAAGGGCTGTTGTATAAGTCTTAGATAACAGTGACTAAGATGGGTATACTGAATAGTGCCTTCGGTTTGTCCAGTCCCAGGACAACGTATATGGAAGAAGGTCTGACAGAGTATATCCAAAGGATCGCGTAAGTTGATCTGTTCAAACGTATTCACGTTTGGTGGCGGAGGAATTCGTTTCTCTTAGCTGTATACCCGTGTTATTTTTGGATAAGTCAATTTGTGATTTGGCGGGTATGACGATGTGGCATTCAAAGTGAATGGTGATCAGATGTTCTGAAGATAGACGTAGCCTCTAGCCTCACAACCAGGAAGTAACAAAAGTTGGGCTAGGCAGCATGGCTAGTTGGGTCATCCCCAAGCAGGGTGTATTGTCACCGATCTAGAGAATATTCATATTTATACTTCTTTTTGATTCTGTATCTTCGGATGACGGTTTGATGGCCTATAACCGTGGTGGCAATATATTCGTGACACTCAAGCTAAATGAGTGAGCGGTCATGTGTGGCCGGGTTGCAAGACGTTCTTGTTGAACCTTGAGTGTATCACCTCTAGAGTACACTATTCAGAAGGTGCTCCCATACCTTGTCTGTTGGGATCCATTCTCCGATAAGAGCCCTGTGGTTTATGATTTTATACTATGTATGTAGAACGTGAGATGCAAGCGTTTCTGCTAGATTGATACCTATTTGTACTTAGACATTATTATAATATCACAATGATATTGCTTGTCAAAGTTGTTCAGATACTCATAAGGGAAAAACCCGTTCCGTATTCACGGCGTGGTCTTATGAGATATCCTATACCTGTTTTAAACTATTTTACTCATACCAGTCCCATGACTGACCCGGAGTTTACTTTGTTGTTTTCCCTAAACTCTTGGGTGCCTAAATTTGTACGGGCAGTCAAGTAGTCGGGATTTACAGATATATTTGGAGAGCTTGGAGCAGGAGGCTGCAAGATTTTATAGCTATAGTTATTTCCGCTGTGTTGTAAGTGTTGTACTCTGATAAGTGCTATTGTATATATATAACTGTTTACTTCAAAGCTATGTTATATATTATATGTTATTCGTTCCGCTGTGAGATTTGTGTTACTCTGATGATTCTGATGTTCTTCTTCTTCTATTCTATTAGTTCTATCTTTTCTTTCTCACCTTCTAAATTCTTTCACTAACGTCTCGGAATTTTTGACTCTCGTGGAGTCGAAAATTTCCAGCCGTTACAATAAGTTGTTGGTGTAGAGTTCAACTGCCTTTCCATTTTCAACAATGGTGTATTTATAGGTGAAGAAGGTGGGCTGAGCCATGTGCCACGTGGCTTGCTTCTTTTTCGGAGTTTAAACACGTGGAGCTCGGTCCACTAAAGTAGTTACGGTGGAGGGACCCGGCATACTGCTGATGAATAGTTCTCCTCGAAAATCAGTGATGACGTGGAGGTTGATATCTGGCGTATTAAAAGGAGAGCTGGTCAAAAGCTAATCTGATTCAACAACTTCTGGTAGTGCATAACTCTACAAATACTTTAGGTGAGATCCGAGACTTTAGGATTGATCCGATATTATAGGAACAGACCAATTAACTAGCAGATGACTCAGTTGGTGGATTTGATTTTTATTTCCAGGAGCTCGGCCCGGGGATGAGTATAACTGGGCGTTCTGAGCTAAGTGTCGACTTGATGAATGGAGAACTATTTAGCCTTTTATGTAGTCGATCCCTTATTATGAGTTGTGATTGCTTTTGCCAAAAAGTTGGTCAACACTTATTAAGTCTACGAGGTAATTATTGTGAATTTTGTGTACTTACTTATATGTAGTGCTAATATTGCAGGTACAATCCTCATTTCATACAAAAATATTGAAACCCATCCTAATAACCCTAGTTATCCATCTTGAAAATCCCTAGAAAAACCTTATTTCCCCTAGTCAAGGAGTAAGTATAAAACCTTGCTTGAATTCCCCTAATGTGGACTCAGGAAACCCATAAGTTTAGAGCTTGTGACTCTACCTCAATTAGATACTTAAGTCTATTGGAATCTTTCCCAAACCTCCCCGTCTGATGATTACGAAAGATACTTAAGTGCCTTACCAAAACGATTTTTTTACCCTATGGGCCTCCAGAAGATTTTATTAGGAACCAACAAAAGTACTGAAATTCTCGGAAGGATCTCCCTGAATCCTACCAAATGACATCACGACTAGAATCCCAAAGATGTTGTCATGAAGTCGTAAAGGAGAATCTAAGGGAGTATGTTGCTTAATGAAAGGAGACTCTTCAAAATTAAGGGAAACTTACAACGAGTTTTGCTTTCTAGAGGAAATAGATTCTGGCCCACAACAAAGGCATTTCCACAAGATTCATTAACGAAAACAAAACCCACGCCTATCATATTTCTTTTGCAGTCAAGAAAATCTATGAATAACCTCTATTTTGGGGTAATAGCAATAAATTTGGCTAGTTTTTGGCGTTAGAAGGAGGTATTCAACATACAAAACTTTAAAAACTTGCTTAACCTTTTGAAGTTTCTATTCGATAATTTCGATTAAGATGGATCATAAGTTAAAGCCAACTTAGGAAAGGTCGTTGAAAGTGAGCCTTAGTATGAACTAAGGATGGACAATAATATGTTTAGAAAGGAAGATTTCAGTACGAATATGCATTTCCCTAATATCCAATAGAAATCCGGAGGCACGTAACTAGTTCCTCCATAGCCTAATGAGTTAAGAAAGATCCTTTCGGTTGATACAGATTACCTAAGACAATTTGTAAGGGAAAAGAAGGAAGTAATCATTCTGATACAATGCCAGACCAACACCGAAAATGAATTTAATAGCCCTACAAAATTGGAAACTTTTGACAAAAGTTTTAACTCGAAAATGGAAGCACCAATAATAACCGAGTGAACATGGAATGAGGTCTATGACCCAGATAATTGGAGTATAAATCCCTTTAATATTAGGTTTAAACCCCACTTCACTTATGAATAGATTTTTAGCAATGACTGACAATTTGTTTATCAAAATGAGGAATGAGATTCAAAACAATATGCTCGTACGTCCCAATGCTTCTTCAACAAAACCAAAAAGGGGGATAACATGGATATTTGACAAAGAGAATCCTATTTATGATTCTAAATCTCCCAACAACCTCAAAAGAAAGGCAAATGTATATAAAAGTAAAGGTATACTTTTTAATTCTAAGAAGTTAAAGGCTATGGCTTTTAAATGAAAATCCATGCCTTAAGTAAAGAAAAGACCTAATCTCACTACTTCTATCCAAGAAAACTACCAATATACCAAGGATAAGTTAGGTTATTAGCCCCTAACAAGAAGGCTACTAAAGTTGAAAAACTCAAAGGAAAGTCCTACTGCCTCTACCACCAAGTTAATGATCATGGAACAAACCAATATAGAGCATAAGAAAAAGTGATTATCGAATTTATAAGGAAAGGGAAGCTAAAAGAATATGTAATGGAAAGTTAAGTGAATGTAACGAGACTTTGTCTTAAGAAAAGACCTTCTGCGTGAATTAGATTTCAAAATAAGAATTTCTATTTGGTTAGGGGAGGCGTTCCTTTTTATAATGGACTTTAGTTAGAAATTCCTAGGTGTATCCCAGGTCCAAACCCAAAAAAGGGAAGGGGCTATGCTCAGGGCATCGTGAACTTGGCTCCAAGCCTAGTATGTCCCTGGTGCCTCCTAGAGGGAGGAGGGTAAGCCATCATCCACGCTAATGGTCAGGATGATGCACTGAAGCCCTTAACCGTGCCCAAGGACCAGGTTATGATGTCCTCTAAAGGAGGGATAGGAAAGCACGGGGATATGAGCTTGGCTCTGAAGGAAGCACACTATGCCTTTGGCCATTGTATGATCAAGCCATGCCCTAGCTTTGGCATAAATATGCACTGCCTCTGTTTATGTCCTATCTCACAAAAGGGATCAAAGGCTCGAATGGAGCCCTAAAGCATGCCAAGCTCTACTTTAGAAAGGGCCTATAATGGCTAAAAATATATAAAAATCGAAAGCTCTTTCATTACTAAACCGAATTATGGTATTCTGTGTTTCTTTTAAAATGTGAAAGATGACTCAGAAAAAGTCGAAAAAAGGTTTTCCAAACTTTTAATACTCTCAATACCCGATCTGGGTTTCCTAAGCCGAAGGAGATTTGGTCAATTTTTGGAAAATAGCCTCTAGTCTATTAACTGAATTTGGGTTCCCTAATCTGAAAGAGGCTTCGTCTATTTTAAGAAAATAATCCCTGAAATTCTCTTATTTTCACCAAGTTTGGGTTTCCTAAACCATTAGCAGCTTCCTATCGAGGGATAACTACTGGACTTTTACCATCTTAATACCCGAACACATCTCTCGAGTTCTAATGTCAAGAAAATGCTTTGTCCACTTCCAAAAGATGGATTTTTATCTTCTACCTAAATCTACATCTTAGAATTCCAAAGATAGGAGAAGCATTACGACCCACCAGGAGGAAGACCTCTCAGTCTATTCTTACTTGAATCTAAGCTTTTGGTCTACAAAAGTCATAAGAGACTTCATGTGGTTTATACTTTAAAGTTATACCTTTAAACACTATTTATTTCAATATTAAAGTAAGAATTTCTAATTTCCCGAACACAAAAGAATTATTAAAGAACATTTTACTTCATTTATTAGATATGCCACCTATAAAAATGTGATTAATAGGTAAGTTGTAAATATGCAGAACATACTTCAAAGCCAACCTCTGAAGTACTAAAGAAAATAATTACAGGTTCATCATTATACAAATGTCATAAATACCAACAAATTAGTGTAATGTCCCAGTTTTCACCGAGTCTTTGTTAATGGTAAATATTGATTTAATAAGTAATTAAATCATGAAATAGATTTACTAAACAAACCTAAACGACTTAAGAACTTATGTAAATATACATATATATATATATATATATATATATATATAGATGTATATACTTATATACATATGTTGAGTCATGTTTTGACATAGATTCATATTAAAAACCTTGCAAATAAACCTTAAATCTTCGCATGAAAATAATAGAAAAGTGAACATATGTAAAGAGGATTTTTATCACTTCAAAAATATATAAGGGCTTTGAAACACATAAGGATAGTGAAGCAAACAAATGCAAGAGAAAAAAGTCGGCCACAAAAAAAACTATATATATAACATATAAAAGGACATGCATAGGATATGTTTGGAAAATTTACCAAGTGAAAATATCAAGGGTAAATGAATGTAGAAGCAAACAAAAGCAAATAGCCAAAGTCAAATATCTTAATGTGATTCAACAAGTAATAGTGTAGCTAAAATATAGACTTAAGTCATCACCTAAGAAACACATCAGTGCAACTTGCAAATATAAAATCATTATTAACAAAATATCTAAACACTTATAGGGTAAGTAACCATTTTCTACTGCAAATAAAATCTAAGGATATATGAATCAAATCGGCAGCAATATATAAAGTATGGCCTTGGATAGATTGTGTTTCTAGAAGAAAGATAAAGACAAGGAAGTTGATAAATATCTCATTAAACAAATGGTATAGGATTAATAGAGTAGTGAAAGGGGTAAGTCTAACCTAAAAGAGGATTTGAATGCTATAGCTTATAATGTAAGCAAATTATTTAAAAATAAAAATCCCCTATAAATAACACTAGAAACCATACCATTTCTCCACACCAAAATGTTGAATTCAAGCAAACTATTGTCAGCAAAATGTTGAGTTCGAGCAAGGGGGAATTAGAAGAACAAGGGAAAGCTAATTAAGTGAATAAACTAAACTTATATAACCTTTATTTAAAGTTCTATTTCCATTAATGAGTTTATGAAAATATTTGAATCGATTTTAGAACTATGTATGAATCCTTTGCTGAAAATACATTAGAATTAGTAACCTAGAGTGTGCATAGTGGTGAGTAAACTCCCTATTATTAACTAATTTTAGATCTATCAGAATTGATATTAGGAAATGATTAAATTGGTTGAGTTTGGATGCATAAGCCTGTAAGTTATGTAGGCACATATACTGACCTGAAGTGTATTTAAAATACCCATGAGAATACTCTACATAAGCCAGTAGCAGATAGCAAGGATCTACACCTTAGAATTTGGCAAGTTTTAAAATCTTGGTAGTGTTCATATAAACCTCTACTGTTTAATAGCACATGTATATGTGCAACACCAACTTGAATATAATCTAACTGCATTCTAAATCCATATGTTTTATGCATTAATTACATACCCTTGTGACAAGTTTTATACTAAAACTATATTCTGGAAATATATAATACACGTCTATAATACTTAAATGTGATCTGTTGTTGACATATAACTTGGAGTAAACCTTAAAATAAATGCAAAACTTCGGCTGGAAATAAAAACAGAGAACTGAAAACATTGAACAGGGAATAAGAATTAATAGTAAAACCTCTTTACTGTGAATATATGTGAATCCTTGAATGAATATCATTTGCTTGTATTTGATGCTTGATGAACATGGATGCCTAAGTAAATGTTCGATACAATAAGTGTTTCGTTCATAAAACCGTAATAAGAGAAAAAATAAGAATGAGAATAAAAATAAAGATGCTAGGCTATTGGCAGAAGTAGCAGAGTTCTTTTTTTGAAGGGAGAGTTGCATGAAATACTAGTGTTGCCAGTTTTAGGAAAAAATGAATCCTGTTAGTTTGCCAGGTGAACTGTCTGAATATGTATCGTTCTCTACATTTAAAAAACAAGGTTGTGAATTGAGACCTAATGCTTGCTGAGAATGTAAAGAGCTTACATGATAATTACTCGCAAGAAATCGTGGAAGGAAATAGCAGAACAGATGAAAAGTCTACGTCTGCTACAACCATTTGATTATGATCATTTTGGGAACAAAGATGCAGGTCCATATACCTACATGGGCCACTGATTATACTTTTGAAACCGGCACCTTAGTGTTAAACTGGTGACGTTACTTTCATTTAGGAACTGTAGGCTTGTTATAGTAGAAAAAGGAAAAAAGGAGAAGTTAAACTTAAAAGAGGGGAAGACGAGCAGTAGTAAGAGATTTAGAAAATAACGATAAGTAAGGAGTCGGAGAGTGGGCTGATCGATGTTGACTGGCTCGAACGCTTAGCTAACGGGTACTAAAGTGGAAATGTGGAGCAACAAAATGGTAATAGGAAAGTGACAGTAGACAAACGGTGTGTAGAAATGGGAGAGGTAGGCATGAGTAGTATGTGAGGATGATCAGCGTAGTATGACGTTGGGCGGTGTGTCCGTGCATATGCACACAAGCATGGCTGTGCACCATGCATTCTAGTGAGCAATTAGAAGGAAGACGAGGCATTGGGGGTAATCGCCACTGTTGTGTGTGATGAGTTTGGATAAATATATTAGCTTGTATAGCCATAAAATGTTTTGAACAAAAGTAAACTGGGCAGACATGAGAGGAGCAAGGGGGAGATGCTGGGTATGTGCACTTGTTTTATGGTGGCGGACGTGTTAACAAATGAAAAAAAAAAGATGAAGCAAGAATAGAAAAACAGGAGGGGAAAGGAAGTTTGGACCATTTTTATTTAAAAAAATAACAATAACTAAATGAATGGAAATAAAGATTAAGGAAAGAAATGGCTGGTGGGATAAAACAGGAATTAGAAAAGAAGAAGGAAGGGGACGCATCAACAAAGGAAAGGAGAAAAGAAGTAGAAGATGGTAGACAGCAGTGCGCAAAATAATAGAAAATCATATTGTCATGTGCTTTCTGCTTTGACATCTGAATGAATAGATGCCATTGGGATTATTTGCCTATATATTAATTCTTCTACCGCTACTGTAAGACTGTATTACCTTTCTAAGTAAATACTGGCTTTACACCTTTCACCATTTACATAAAGGTAGCGGGTTATGTATGATGAAAGTATAGGCAAATAACAGAAGAATCGGAAAGAATTGGACTGAGAGAGTGGGCTTTGGGATGGGCTGAACGGGAAAAAAATAAATAAAATAATATAATAATAAAAGAAAATGAAGTGCGAAGCAGTTCAAAGGACTGAGGAAATGTGGAAGTATTACAAGGGAAAGCGGCGAAATGAAGTGGTACTTTGCAGCGAACTGAAGTGGTACTTTGCGGCAAAACGAGGTGGTACTTTGCGGCAAAATGAGGTGGTACTTTGTGACAAAATGAAGTGGTACTTTGCGGCAAAACTGAAGTAATAATTTGCGGCAACTCAAGTGGCACTTTGAAAAGCCGTCACTTTGGCAAAATGATGGTTGTGTAAATAAAACAAGTATTAAAGTAAAATAGGAAATCAAGTAAAAATAAAAGAAGGGAAAATAAAAATTAAGTAAAAATAGATTTTTATTTAATGAGACCAAGGAGAACCCAAATATCTTTGGCATGAAAGACATTAGCAAGGGAAGCAAATGCAGTAGCTTGGTTTAAAAAGGATTCGAGAAGTTTAGAAATAAAACCAAAAAGGAAATAATAAAATAGAAAATAAACATAAATTAAGTTAATTATGGTTATTTAGAAATAAGAAGATAATTTACAAATATGATGAAGGTGTAAATTGTCATATAAACTAAGCTGATAAACGGAGTAAAATACTGTGTGCGACGCACACGCTTTTATGGTTTATTTATAAAAGATAGTCAAAACTTAATAAATTACCATGTGCGAAGCACGTGCTTTAGTGGCTCGTTTATAAAAGACATGACACTGATCATTTCGAAGAGTCCAGAATTTATATTGCACTTCGATTTGATTTATACGTCGCGTGTCAGAGATTATTGAAGACGGAGATAAGCAAGGGCTATTTTTATAGTACCTTCGGTTTGTCCAGTCCCAGGACAACTTGTATGGACGAGTGTCTGACAGTGTATTACTAATAGATCACATAAGACAATCTTTTCAAAGTATTTCGTCTGGTTCCGGAGAAATTCATTTCTCTTAGCTTTTATACCCGTAATATTTTTGGAATGATCAACTAGTGATTGACGGGTTTAATGATGTGGCATTCAAAGTGTATGGTGACCAGATGTTCTGGAAGATAAATGAGACCTCAAACCTCACAACCAGAAAGAAACAAAAGTTGGGTTAGGCAATATAGCTAGTTGGGTCATACCCAAGCAGAGTATGTTATCACCATCTAGAGAATATTCATATTTGGTACTTCTTTTCAATTCTGCATCTCCCGGGAATGGTTATGTTGCTGGCAACCGTTGGTGGTAATATATTCGTTACACTCAAGCTAAATGAGTGGACGGTCTTGTGTGGATGGGTTGCAAGACATTTTGTTGAACCCCAGTGTATCGTCTCTAGAGTACACTGATCGGCAGGTGCTCCTATACCTTGTCTGTTGGAATCCAATCTCCAATAAGAACCCGCGGTTTTCAATTTTATATTATATATATATGTGGAGCGTGAGATGCAAGCGTTCCGCTATATGGTTATTTATTTGATTCAAACTATTATAATACCAGATGAGTTTGATGTCAAAAATATTTTGGGTTATAGTAAGGTAAAAACTGTCCTATTTATTTGTGGGTTGGTCTTACTATTATCATTTTTTTCAAAACGTTTAGGAAAAGTCAAACCAATTGTTCTGCATCTCATAAGGGAAAAACCCGTTCCGTTTTTATGGCATTGACTTATGAGATATACTGTGCTAATCAAGTTGTGTTTTTAAAATCGTTTACTCGTACCAATCCCCTGACTGACCCAGATTTTATTTTCTGTGTTTTCCTAAACTCTTGGATACTCATAACACTTGTTATGGGTAGACAAGTGATCCAGGTATCTTGTGGAATCTTTCAAAGTATTGTGGATTACAAGACGAAGGACCAGTCTAGTAGTGATATCTATCTCTATGTGTCTAGTTGGAGTATCTATATCAAACCCTGTTATGAAGTTGTATTCTAATGATGTATTATATAATGTAACAGACTCTGATATGTAATATGTTATGTGATATTATATTTGTTAAATTCCGCTATGAGATTTTGATGTTCTTGTTAGTTCTTTTTACTCTTCTATTCTATTAGTTCTATCTTATCTTTCTCATCCTCTAACTTCTTTATCTTAAGATTCTTCTTTTCTGTATAATATGGGTTGACTGTGGCAGAAAAATGTCAGCACAAATTGGTACGGAAAAGTGGGACATTACAAAGTGGTATCAGAGCTATTGGTTGAGTAGTAACCTTGGCTCTGTGGTGTAACTCAGTAGAGATAGGGTTAGTAACACCCTATATTGAGTTTGGGTAAGTATTGAGAGAACGTATTTTGAAAATTTAAACTATAAAGTAAATTGTATACTTAGTATAGGTCAACCTTAGTTATCGACTTAGGTTATCCCTAAAAATATCTTCCAATCAAGTCTGAGTATCAAGCTGTTATAATCGAATAGTCAAAATTGAGTAGGACGACCTCAACAACCAATGGACGGAGTTAAAAAGGATTAGGGTCAACTTCAGGATAAGTTAAATAATATATAACTAGATTTAGAGTAATATCCAGAGAAAAGAATTGGTATTTCCTAGTAATAAAGACCAGACTGGAGTTGTTAATTGGATATAGACCCATGTGAGTTAAGTAACTGATTTTGTAATAAAATCAGAATTTTGGATTCTAGATAATAAGATAACTAAATTCAAATAAATAAGGAATCTATCTGGTAAATAATTACGGATATGTACTAATTTGACTTTAGTTAAACAGAAATCAACGCGTAACTCTTTAATTTCGGGGACGAAATTCTTTTAAGGATGGTGAACTGTAATGTCCCGGCTTTTGCTGAGTCTTTGTTAATGGTAAATATTGATTTAATAAGTAATTAAATCATAAAACAGATTTACTAAACAAACCTAAATGACTTAAGAACTTATGTAAATATATATTCAAATATACACATATATATATATATACATATGGATGTATATACTTATATACATATGTTGAGTCACGTTTTGACATAGATTCATATTAAAAACCTTGCAAATAAACCTTTAACCTTCATATGAAAATAATAGCAAGGTGTACATATGTAAAGAGGTCATTTTATCACATCAAAAATATATAAGGGCTTTGAAACACATAAGGATAGTGAAGCAAACAAATGCAAGAGAAACAAGTTGGCCACAAAACAAACTATATATATAACATATAAAAGGACATGCACATGACATGTTTGGAAAATTTACCAAGTGAAAATATCAAGGGTAAATGAATGTAGAAGCAAACAAAAGCAAACAGCCAAATTCAAATATCTTAATGTGATTCAACAAGTAATAGTGTAGCTAAAATATCGACTTAATTCATCACCTAAAAAACACATCAGTGCAACTTGCAAATATAAAATCATTATTAACAAAATATCTAAACACTTATAGGGTAAGTAACCATTTTCAATTGCAAATAAAATCTAAGGACATATGAATCAAATCGGCAACAATATATGAAGTATGGCCTTGGATAGATTGTGTTTCTAGAAGAAAGATAAAGACAAGGAAAATGATAAATATCTCATTAAACAAATGGTATAGGATTAATAGAGTAATGAAAGGGGTAAGTCTAACCTAAGAGAGGATTTGAATGCTATAGCTTAAAATGTAAGCAAATTATTTAAAAATAAAATGCCCCTATAAATAACACTAGAAACCATACCATTTCTGCACACCAAAATGTTGAATTCAAGCAAACTATTGTTAGCAAAATGTTGAGTTCGAGCAGGGGAGAATTAGAAGAACAAGGGAAAGCTAATTAAGTGAGTAAACTAAACTTATATAATCTTTATTTAAAGTTCTGTTTCAATTAATGAGTTTATGAAAATATTTGAATCGATTTTAGAACTATGTATGAATCCTTTGCTGAAAATACATTAGAACTAGTAACCTAGAGTGTGCATAGTGGTGAGTAAACTCCCTATTATTAACTAATTTTAGGTCTATCAGAATTGCTATTGGGAAATGATTTAATTGGTTGAGTTTGGAAGCATAAGCTTGTATGTTATGTAGGCACATATACTGACCTGAAGTTTATTTAAAATACCCATGAGAATACTCTACATAAGCCAGTAGCAGATATCAAGGATCTATGTCTTAGAATTTGGCAAGTTTTAAAATCTTGATAGTGTTCATATAAACCTCTACTGTTTAATAGCACATGTATACATGCAACATCAACTTGAATATAATCTAACTGCAATCTAAATCCATATGTTTTATGCATTAATTACATACCCTTGTGACAATTTTTATACTAAAACTATATTCTAGAAATATATAATACGCATCTGTA
Source organism: Allium sativum (assembly GCA_030737875.1). Classification (NCBI taxonomy): domain Eukaryota; kingdom Viridiplantae; phylum Streptophyta; class Magnoliopsida; order Asparagales; family Amaryllidaceae; genus Allium; species Allium sativum. The sequence continues at coordinate 783,024,540 of CM060920.1, read as the reverse complement.
ATACTTAAATGTGATCTATTGTTGACATATAACCTGGAGTAAACCTTGAAATGAATGCAAAAATTTGGCTAGAAATAAAAACTGAGAACCCAAAACATTGAACAGGGAACAAGAATTAATAGTAAAACCTCTTTACTGTGAATATATGTGAATCCTTGAATGAATATCATTTGCTTGTATTTGATGCTTGATGAACATGGATGCCTAAGTAAATGTTCGATACAATAAGTGTTTCGTTCATAAAACCGTAATAAGAAAAAAAATAAGAATGGGAATAAAAATAAAGATCCTAGGCTATTGGCAGAAGTAGCAGAGTTCTTTTTTTTGAAGGGAGAGTTGCATGAAATACTGGAGTTGCTAGTATTAGGAAAAAATGAATCCAGTTAGTTTGCCAGGTGAACTATCCGAATATGTATCTTTATTTACATTTAAAAAACAAGGTTGTAAACTGAGACCTAATGTTTGCTGAGAATGTAAAGAGTTTACATGATAATTACTCGCAAGAAATCATGGAAGGAAATAGCAAAAAAAAGGAAAAGTGTACATCTGCTAAAATCATTTGATTATGATCATTTTGGGAACAAGGACGCAGGTCCATTTACCTACATGGGCCACTGATTATACTTTTGAAACTGGTACCTTAGTGTTAAACTAGTCACGTTACTTTCTTTTGGGAACTGTAGGCTTGTTATAGTAGAAAAAGGAAAAAAGAGAAGTTAAACTAAGAAGAGGGGGAGAGAGCAGTAGTAAGAGATTTAGAAAATAAGGATAAGTAAGGAGTAGGAGAGTGGACTGATCGATGTTGCTTGGCTTGAACGCTTGGCCAACGGGGACTGAAGTGGAAATGTGGAGCAGCAAAATGGTAATAGGAAAGTGACAGTAGACAAACGGTGTGTAGAAATGGGAGAGAAAGGCATGTGTAGTATGCGAGGATGATCAGCGTAGTATGACATTGGGCGGTGTGTCTGTGCATATGCACACATGCACGACTGTGCACCATGCGTTCCAGCGAGCAGTTAGAAGGAAGATGAGGCATTGGGGGTGATCTCCACTATTGTGTGTGATGAGTTTGGATAAATAGATTGGCTTGTATAGCCGTAAAATGTTTTGAACAAAAGTAAAATGGGCAGACATGAGATGAGCAAGGGGGAGATGCTGGGTATGTGCACTTGTTTTATGGTAGCGGACGTGTTAACAAATTCAAAAAAAAAAAAGATGAAGCAAGAATAGAAAAACAGGAGGGGAAAGGAAGTTCGGACCATTTTTATTTAAAAAAATAACAATAAATAAATGAACAGAAATAAATATTAAGGAAAGAAATTGCTGGTGGGATAAAGCAGGAAGTAGAAAAGCAGAAGGAAGGGGACGCATCAACAAAGGAAAGGGAGAAACAAAGTAGAAGATGGTAGACAACAGTGCGCAAAATAAAAGAAAAATCATATTGTCATGTGCTTTCTGCTTTGACATCTTAATGAATAGATGCCATTGGGATTTATTTGCCTACATATTAATTCTTCTACCGCTACCGTAAGACTGTATTACCTTTCTAATAAATACTGACTTTACACCTTTCACCGTTTATATAAAGGTAACGGGTTATGTATGATGAAAGTATAGGCAAATAACAGAAGAATAAGAAAGAATTGGACTGAGAGAGTGGGCTTTGGGATGGGCTGAACGGGAAATAAATAAATAAAATAAATATAATAATAAAAGAAAATGAAGTGCGAAGCAGTTCAAAGGACTCAGGACTTTGCGACGAAATGAGGTGGTATTTTGCGACAAAATGAAGTGGTACTTTGCGGCAAAACTGAAGTGATAATTTACAGCAACTCAAGTGGTACTTTGAAAAACCTTCACTTTGGAAAAATAAGGGTTATGTAAATAAAACTAATATTAAAGTAAAATAGGAAATCAAGTAAAAATAAAAGAAGAGAAAATAAAAATTAAATTAAAAGAGATTTTTATTTAATAAGACCCAGGAGAACCCAAATATCTTTGGCAGGAAAGACATTAGCAAGGGAAGCAAACGCAGTAGCTTGGTTTAAAGAGGATTCGACAAATTTAGAAATAAAACCAAAAAGGAAATAATAAAATAATAAAATAGAAAATAAACATAAATTAAGTTAATTATGGTTATTTAGAAATAAGAAGATATTTTACAAAGTATGACGAAGGTGTAAATTGTCATATAATCTAAGCTGATAAACGGAGTAAAATACCATGTGCGACGCACACACTTTTATGGTTTATTTATAAAAGACAGTCAAAACTGAATAAATTACTGTGTGCGAAGCACGTGATTTAGTGGCTCATTTATAAAAGACATTACACTAATCATTTCGAAGAGTCCGGAATTTATATTCCCCTTCGATTTGATTTATACGTCGCGTGTCAAAGATTATTGAAGATAATTGAAGACGGAGATATGCTAGGGCTATTTTTATAGTACCTTCGGTTTGTCCAGTCCGAGGACAACTTGTATGGATGAGTGTCTGATAGAGTATTCCTAATAGATCACATAAGACAATCTTTTCAAATTATTTCGTCTGGTGGTGGAGAAATTCGTTTCTCTTCGCTTTTATACCCGTAATATTTTTTGAAAGATCAAATAGTGATTAACGGATTTGAAGATGTGGCATTCAAAGTGAATGGTGACCAGATGTTCTGGAAGATAAACGTGACCTCAAACCTCACAACTGGAAAGTAACAAAAGTTGGGCTAGGCGGCATGGCTAGTTGGGTCATACCCAAGAAGGGTATATTATCACCATCTAGAGAATATTCATATTTGTTACTTCTTTTCAATTCTGTATCTACGAGGAATGGTTATGTTGCTAGCAACCGTAGGTGGTAACATATTCGTTACACTCAAGCTAAATGAATGGATGGTCATGTGTGGCCGGGTTGCAAGACATTCTTGTTGAACCCCAGTGTATCCTCTCTAGAGTACACTGATCGGCAGGTGCTTCCATACCTTGTCTGTTGGAATCCAATCTCCAATAAGAACCCGTGGTTTTCGATTTTATATTATATATACGTCAAGCGTGAGATGCAAGCGTTCCGCTAGATGGTTATTTATTTGATACGAACTATTATAATACCAGATGAGTTTGATATCAAAAATATTTTAGGTTACAGTAAGGTAAAAACCGTCCGTATTTATGTGTGGGCTAGTCTTAATATTATCATTTCTTTCAAAACATTTAGGAAAAGTTAAACCAATTGTTCTACATCTCATAAGGGAAAAACCCATTCCGTTTTTACGTCATGGACTTATGAGATATACTATACTAATCAATCTGTGTTTTTAAAATCGTTTACTCGTACCAGTCCCCTGACTGACCCAACTTTTATTTTCTGTGTTTTCCTAAACTCTTGGGTACCCATAACACTTGTTATGTGTAACAAACCGAATTTTAATAACATGTTGAAACAAGAAATCAAGGTATACTTAATTTTTAAAGTGAGAATCATGGGAAAGAGGTTGCGTCATTGCATTCGTCTTGGAATTCTGCATGAAATAGAGTCCGAGTTTTCGAAAATCGGAGTCCGGATGAAGAAGTTATGGCCTGTAGAAGATTCAGCAAATTTCAGGTAACACAGAACCAGGCAAGTCGACCTGGGGGTTAGGTTGACCAGGTGGTCGACCTGGGGGTTGACCTACCCCCTACAGGTCGACCTCCCCCCTTACAGGTCGACCTGGTCGGCCTGTTTTAGCCCACAACCCATTATTGAAGCCTGAGACGTGTTTTGATGGTCCGGATTGATTCTAGGGTTGATCTAAAGGCCCTAAATAGTTCCTACACCTATAAAAACACACTAAGACCTAACATAATTCACAAAAAATCATTCTTACACTGTTATGCTGCTGAACTCCCTCTTGAACCATGGCCGCCGCCTCCAAATTAAAGCTTAAGCATTCAAACTCGATTCAAATAAAAGATCAACGCTTCTACAACAATTCAAGACAGTAAATCAACAATGCTGCAACATTTTTACAACGAATTCAGTTCTTAATTCCTTGTACGCGATCTGTAAGTTCTAGTTATTTTCAGATTAAAATAATTAAATTTAATATGGAAATGTGATGAAGTGAAATTGGACTTTTGATTCAAGTCTATTCTTGTTTCTTCTTGGATCTTGATTTTGGGAACTTTTCTATCTTTATTCTCATGACAAGTTTATGGTCTACTCAGCTTGTTGTAAATCAATTTTCTTGGTTCATGTTGATATTATTATCAAGATCTATTCTTTATGCCTGAGATGATGCTTTTATGCCGTTTTCTCTATGATCTCGCTTTTATTGCAATCTTCTACCTTCCCCTATTTATTTTCTTTTGATGAACCTAGGTCAATATCAAACCAAGGCCTAAACTAAGATATACGTGCGATGGTATACGGGGAAAATATTGGAATAATGCCCAGTGGAATATATGTGTTTGGTGGAATCGAAGGCATAATATGAAAACTGGATGTTTGGGGATAATTTACCATTAACATGAAACAGGTTAATTTTGGGTATCGTCATTACAATGGTTATTGCACGATTGGGATTGATATATGTAATTTGATATGGATCTTGATATATGTAATTTGGCTAGAACTTGTAATGGGTAAATTGGTGTAAACGTGGTATACATGTAATTTTGGGTATAAAACCTGATCTATGTAAATTGAGCATAGCTTTGTAAACATGTAAATCATGAATCTTGACATATGTAAAACGACATGAAACTTGGTATATGTGTAAATTGGCATAAAATTGGGCATATGTAAAACTGACATGTAATCTAGAACTTGGGCATATGTTAAATATGTAAAATTTGGAGTTGAAACATATATGATAGTTTATGACTATGTATAGGTTTAATATGAACGCACGACAAGTTGGGTTTTGGGTAGTTGGCATGTATTGTAAATAAATGGCTATAACTTGGCATAACCTTATAGTGAATTACGATAATAATTTGGGAATACGTTTTGGGGCAAAAACGTGAATTATGAACTTGATAATTGGCATATAACTGTAAATATGAACGTGGTTGAAACACGAACATGAACATTTTTATATGTTAAACACATGAACTGATATTGGGGTTTTGGGTGGAATACGACCATTAATGAACATTTGACACGAGGTTAGACTCAGTTTGTGGTGTAAATCTGCCCGGAACCGCCCGGTAAATCCAGTAGCCACAAATTGTCAGTCTATTGTGAGAGATCGAAGGTCGAATTGTAGGCGTAACGGTTTATGACACGAGGTTCGACTCAGTTTGTGGTGTAAATCTGACCGGAATCGCCTGGCAAATCCAGTGGCCACAAAGTGCACGGTCTAATGTGAGAGGTCATGTTTCGTTCGTCATAATGAATGAATTAAGGAATACTAACCATAATAAGGCATGGGTATGGTTAGAGAGTTAGGTGGGATGGCATGGAAATTTGACATGTAGATATGGACCTAACCGGTATGAGTTAAGGACACGTAAAACTTATAAGTGTGAACTTAACCAATTTGACATGACATATGGGTGGGTTAAGTCAACATGAACCGATAAACGACACTTGGTGGGGTTAAGTCATGAATCACTAGAAAACACTTAACCAAGATAACGTGTTAATCAGAAAAGTAGGTGTGGTTAAGTAAATTGAGAACACTTAACCATTATAACATGTTAATTAGACAAGAGGATAGGGTTAAGTAAAGTGAGAACACCTAACTAATACAACGGGTTAGTTAGACAAGTGGTTGCTGTTAAGTAATAAAACTTAACCAGCATAACATGACAAACAAGTGGGTTAGGTTAACTTGAATAGGTTGATAACACTTAACCGAAATAACATGACTAGTTGATGGGTTGGTTTAACTTAAATTGGTTGATAACACCCAACCGATATAACCTGATGTGTGGTAGGGTTAAGTAAATACACGAGGGTAACACTTAACCATCATAATATGGCCAGTGGATGAGGTTGAGTTAACATACACTTAACCAATCTAACGTGAGGTGTGGTAAGGGTTAAGTTAACACAGGGGAGAACGCTTAACCGATATAACAAGACATGCGGTAGGGTTAAGTAACACAAGAGAGAACACTTAACCAAGGTAACGTGATGGAGGGTGAGGTTAAGTTAAGTTGAATGGATAACACTTAACCAACCTGTGGGGTATACGAACAAACCCTAGGAAAACCCTAGTAGCAGGACCCGTTTCAGTAGTAACCCACATTAGGTATCAACGGTACCTTGAGCTAGGCAGGGTGGGGCACGATTACTGGGCTGATTATAAGCAGTCAATACGGCAGCGGGTGATGCAGCAGTGCAGGTTCCGACGGATTACGGGTGTGCACGTATTCCAGAGTGGAATATTTAGCCACTAGGCATCAGTAGATATAAAGTTGTGCATCAAAAATCGTGTCGGGGTTGTCATCCTAGGGATTGATACACCCTAGTGTGGGACCAGCACAGGTATCTACGAATAGGGGGCCGCATGACACAAACAAGAACTAGGTCGAGTAGGAGCCGATCGATTAGGGTAGAAAGGATACATCTAACACATTCATGGCAATTGGGCTGGTTGAGGTGAAATCCTCATATTAGATGTAGTTCTGAAGGCTACCAGAACTACGGGGTTGGGATAACCTTAGTATATAACACATGTGAAACATTGTAAGTAAGAGCCGATCAATTAAGACAGGTACGGTGGGGACATGAAACTGTCAATATGAGGTGGGACCCTCATCGTAGGATATGTACCTATAAAACTATCATGTGGGTTATGGGGGATCACTTATCTTGTAATTACAACTTAGTAAACTAATTGGAACGCTAGTTAGGTGGTGCAGAGAATATAGGAAATCAAGGAAAATATTGTAATGGTGAAGCTTAGAAATCTTGCGATGTTATACTTGATTGAAACCTTGCGATGTGATACTTGGTAGGAACCTTGTATACTTGATTCATCGTGCCTACAGCTTACCTCGTCATCATGCTTATGTTTACTTTCAGTTTATTCTTGCCATATTAGATTTACCTGTTTTTATGCTGAAAGTCACTAGGACTTACTCAGTCTTTATGACTGACCCTGTTTGTTTTGCCTCTTTTTCTTCCGTTTCGCCCCCCTCCAGGTTCGCAGGGTGGGAATACAGCTTAGTTCGGATCTTACCAAGCTTCAAGGCTCTTTCATGTATGGCTTGGATTTCTCTTGGCTATGGCTTGCTTTGCTTTATTGGAGAATACTACAGTTTATTTTTATGCTTCTTCGTTTTGAGAAAGACAAATATTTTAGCTATGTAATTGAGTATTGGAAGTTGATGGGCTTTTATTGTAAACAATTATACTATAAATGATTTGAAGTACTTCTACTTTACTTTCCGTTGTTTTATATATATCTGTCTTGTAATATTTCTGTTCCAGTACCCATAATGCTCCATTGAAGTCAGGGTATTCCCTTTGTGAGCGACCTTAACGGATGTGGGATGTTACATTTGGTATCAGCGAAGAAGGTTACCAGAATGGGCAAAGGCTTTTTAAAACCTTCTGAAATTATTTTCAAAATGTTTTACAAAGAAGCGTTTCTCTAAGAAAAGTTTTGTTTTATGAAAGGCACATTCCCCAAAGCCATATGCACTATCTTTTGATTCTCTCTTCGAATCTCTTCTTTCTTTCTTTTTTGCCATAATTTTGTAGGTGTACGACAGAAGTAGGATGGGAAAGAAGTGCCCAACCTCCATCTGTAGCCGCAGTAGTTCCATCTGCGACTAATCTTATTTCAAGCTTTGTAAGGTTGTAGTGTGATGGAGGTAACTTTCGAGAAACTAGCCAACAAGCTATAAAAGGATAGTAAGAACGAGGATAAAGAACATAAGCCAAAGGATGAGAAACTTGTTGATATGGCTTAATCCACGAAGGAGGAAAAGGTGAAAGGGAATAGGCCAAAGTGAAGGAATAATAAAACCCATGACAAGAGAGAGTATCTTTAGTATGGTAAAAAGGGACATGTAGTTAAGTATTATAGGACAAGGACAAGGGCAAAGAACAATGAGAGGGCAATTATATGCTCTCACTACTAGCGTACCCTAGAGTGGTGGTAACGTTTTTGTTAAAGGTTTAACTTTTCATTTCTATCATCCCGTTAGAATTTTTTTTTTGTACATCGCATCCTTTTAATTCGGCTTCGATAGTTGAGTCTCTGCACCTTAGTACTAGCATAGTAGAGGATCCCATTTTTGTCTCAAATCCTATTGGGGAATCGGGTCATTTATTCATGCCTTGTTTGGATTTGAGAATGTCTATGCTAAGTGTCGAGTTTAGAAGTAATGCTTATGTTTTTGGGCTATGGGTTGATTCTAGGGATGGAGTGGTTATCCCGAAATGATACCATTTTCGAGTATGAAAAGAGGGTAGTTAGACTCTTGACTTGCCTCGGTAATACCCTCGAAGTCTAGTGTAACCTTTAGGGTTCTGCCATGCTTAGTTACCTAGAATCTATTGATACATTTATTGATCCGCTCGAGTAGTGTTCGCCACTAAGGCGAATGGTTCATCCCGCTTATGCATGAGTTATAGAAAATCACCTTAGTAAGTACACTCGGCAACATGGTTGGCATTTGTTTATTTTCAAGAGATAATTCATTTATGTGGAATACCTTCAAGTAAGTGAACGGGATCCGAGATTCACTAGTGAATTTTGGAGAGCTTGCATGAAACTATGAGCACGCAGTTATGTTTGAATCAGGTATACTAGAAAGAGAAAAAGTGAAAGTGGAACGAGAGGCGACAATGGAATGAGTTCCAACTCTTATTTTGGAAATAGGAATTAAGAAGCTACGAAATGGTGAAGTTAAAGACGGCCAAAGCACAATGGAGTAAAGCTCAAGGAAATGCAACTTAGAAGATTGAAGACTAGATACGCGCATCATACCTCTTTTTTTAAGAGTAGATTCTTGATCCCTCTTTTCCTGTAGAGCTTACTTGCATGCTATCTTTTAAGTATATCCTCTCGGTCCTATTCTCAATCCTATTTCTATTGCAAACCCCATAGGGATCACCTGTTAGTAATACATGTTGGGGCTTGAGGGTGTCCGTTGGGTTGAGTAATTCTTTGGGTGTCAGTCTGATGTTGATTTCGGTCTTCGGGGCTGGTGCTTAGGGAGTTCTTCTCCTAATCAGTATATATGTGACGTAAATTTCCAGTTTTGACATTGCCTAATGGACACAAAGTTTTTACTTGCTTCTATCATTCGACTATATTTTTAGGTAGGAACAATTGGGTGTAAACATGTGTTTGAGACATGTTATGATTAATGGTTGCAAGTGGTTGCTAATGGTTGCGCGTGGATGCATATACACGCACATTTGACACTAGATCGGCTCCGTCACCTTTCATATTGCATATGCATGAGTGTTTTTATGGATGAAATTAAATGTGTTATCATGTGGATGTTGCATATGGATGGATGTTGCATATGGATGGATGTTTGTGCACATATAGTGTTTATGTGATTAGGGCTATTTGCATACATGTTGGACTCATGGCACTAAACATATTTTGCATTAAGAAGATCAATCAGGCCTGATCATTTGCATTAGACAAGGAACATATACACACACTTCTTGCATATGTTCATACAGCATTAGAAATCTCTTAAGGACAATGAATGCCTGTGATTGATGATTGAGTAGATGGATGATTGGATGTTAGGACACATTCTTCTTAACTTAAAGATTTCAGGGACGAAATCCCTTAAGGAGGGGAGAATGTAATAACCCGAATTTTAATAACATGTTGAAACAAGAAATCAAGGTATAACTAATTTTTAATGTGAGAATTATGGGAAACGGGTTGCGCCATTGCGTTCATCTTGGAATTCTTCATGAAATAGAGTCCGAGTTTTCGAAAATTGGAGTCCGAATGAAGAAGTTATGGCCTGTAGAAGATTCAGCAAATTTCAGGCAGCACAGAACCAGGAAGGTCGACCTGGGGGTCAGGTCGACCAGGTGGTCGACCTGAGGGTCGACCTACCCCATACAGGTCGACCATATGGTCGACCTCCCCCTTTACAGGTCGACCTGGTCGGCCTGTTTTAGCCTAGAACCCATTTTTGAAGCCTGAGACGTGTTTTGATGGTCCGAATTGATTCTACGGTTGATCTAAAGGCCCTAAATAGTTCCTACACCTATAAAAACACCGTAAGACCTAACCTAATTCAAAACGAATCATTCTTACACCGTTATGCTGCTGAACTCCCTCTTGAACCATGGCCGCCGCCTCCAAATTAAAGCTTAAGCATTCAAACTTGATTCAAATCAAAGATCAACGCTTCTACAACAATTCAAAACAATAAATCAACAACGCCGCAACATTTGTACAACAAATTCAGTTCTTAATTCCTTGTCCGCAATCTATAAGTTCTAGTTATTTTCATATTAAAATAATTAAATTTAATATGGACATGTGATGAAGTGAAATTCGAGTTTTGATTCAAGTCTATTCTTGTTTCTTCTTGGATCTTGATTTTGGGAACTTTTCTATCTTTATTCTCATGACAAGGTTATGGTCTATTCAGCTTGTTGTAAATCAATTTTCTTGGTTCATGTTGATATTATTATCGAGATCTATTCTTTATACCTGAGATGATGCTTTTATGTCGTTTTCTCTTTGATCTCGTTTTTATTGCAATCTTCCACCTTCCCCTATTTATTTTCTATTGATGAACCTAGGTCAATTTCGGACCAAGGCCTAAACTACGATATATGTGCAATGGTATACGAGAAAATATTGGAATATCGCCTAGTGGAATATATGTGTTTGGTGCAATCGAAGGCATAATATGTAAATTGGATGTTTAGGGATAATTTACCATTAACATGAAACAGGGTAATTTTGGGTATCGTCATTATAATGGTTATTGCGCGATTGGGATTGATATATGTAATTTGATGTAGATCTTGATATATGTAATTTGGCTAGAACTTGTTATGGGTAAATTGGTGTAAACGTGGTATACATGTAATTTATGGTATAAAACTTGATCTATGTACATTAAGCATAGCTTTGTAAACATGTAAATCATGAATCTTGCAATATGTAAAACGACATGAAACTTAGTATATGTGTAAATTAGCATAAAATTGGGCATATGTAAAACTGACATGTAATCTAGAACTTGGGCATATATTAATTATGTAAATTTTGGAGTTGAAACATATATGATAATTTATGACTTGGTAGAGGTTTAATATGAACGCGCCTAAGTTGGATTTTGGGTAGTTGGCATGTATTGTAAATAAAAGGCTATAACTTGGCATAACCTTATAGTGAATTACGATAATAATTTGGGAATATGTTTTGGGGGCAAAAACGTGAATTATGAACTTGATAATTGGCATATAACTGTAAATATGAACGTGGTTGAAACACGAACATGAACATTTTTATATGTTGAACACATGAACTGATACTGGGGTTTTGGTGGAATACGACCATTAATGAACTTTTGACATGAGGTTGGACTCAGTTTGTGGTGTAAATCTGCCCGGAACCGCCCGACAAATCCAATAGCCACAAATTGTCAGTCTAATGTGAGAGGTCGAAGGTCGAATTATAGGCGTAACGGTTTATGACATGAGGTTAGACTCAGTATGTGGTGTAAATCTGCCCGAAACCGCTCGACAAATCCAGTGGCTACAAAGTGCACGGTCTAATGTGAGAGGTCATGTTTTGTCCGTCATAATGAATGAATTAAGGAATACTAACCATAATAAGGCATGGGTATGGTTAGAGGGTTAGGTGGGATGACATGGAAATTTGACATGTAGATACGGACCTAACCAGTATGAGTTAAGAACATGTAAAACTTATAAGTGTGAACTTAACCAATTTGACATGACATATGGGTGGGTTAAGTCAACGTGAACCGATAAAAAACACTTAGTAGGGTTAAGTCATGAATCACTAGAAAACACTTAACCAAGATAACGTGTTAATCAGACAGGTAGGTGTGGTTAAGTAAATTGAGAACACTTAACCATTATAATATTTTAATTAGACAAGTGGATAGGGTAAAGTAAAGTGACAACACCTAACTAATACACCGGGTTAGTTAGACAAGTGATTGCGGTTAAGTAATAAACTTAACCAACATAACATGACAAGCAAGTGGGTTAGGTTAAACTGAATAGGTTGATAACACTTAACCGTTATAACATGACAAGATGATGGGTTGGTTTAACTTGAATGGGTTGATAACACCCAACCGATATACCTGATGTGTGGTAGGGTTAAGTAAATACACGAGGGTAACACTTAACCATTATAATATGGCTAGTGGATGGGGTTGAGTTAACATACACTTAACCAATCTAACGTGAGGTGTGGTAAGGGTTAAGTTAACACAGGGGAGAACGCTTAACTGACATAACAAGACATGCGGTAGGGTTAAGTAACACAAGAGAGAACACTTAACCAAGGTAACGTGATGGGGGTGGGGTTAAGTTAACTTGAATGGATAACACTTAACCAACCTATGGGGTATACGTATAGACCCTAGGAAAATCCTAGTAGCGGGACCCGTTTCAGCAGTAACCCACATTAGGTATCAACGGTATCCTGAGCTAGGCAGGGTAGGGCACGATTACTGGGCTGATTATAAGCGGTCAAAACGACGGCAGGTGATGCAGCATTGCAGGTTCCGACGGATTACGGGCGTGCACGTATTCCGTAGTGGAAAATTTAGCCACTAGGCATCAGTAGATATAAAGCTGTGCATCAAAAATCGTGTCGGGGTTGCCATCCTAGGGATTGATACACCCTAGGGTGGGACCAACACAGGTATCTACGAATAGGGGGCCGCATGACACAAACAAGAACTAGGTCGAGTAGGAGCCGATCGATTAGGGTAGTAAGGATACATCTAACACATTCATGGCAATTGGGCTGGTTGAGGTGAAATCCTCATATTAGATGTAGTCATGAAGGCTACAACAACTACGGGGTTGGGATAACCTTAGTATATAACACATGTGAAACATTGTAAGTAAGAGCCGATCAATTAAGATAGGTACGGTGGGGACATGAAACTGTCAATATGAGGTGGGACCCTCATCGTAGGATATGTACCTATAAAACTATCATGTGGGTTATGGGGGATCACTTATCTTGTAATTACAACTAAGTGAACTAATTAGAACGCTAGTCAGGTGGTGCAGAGAATATAGGAAATCAAGGAAAATAGTGTAATGGTTAAGCTTAGAAATCTTGCGATGTTATACTTGATAAACCTTGCGATGTGATACTTGGTAGGAACCTTGTATACTGGATTCATCGTGCCTGTAGCTTACCTTGTCATCATGCTTATGTTTACTTTCAGTTTATTCATGCCATATTAGCTTTACTTGTTTTTATGCTGAAAGTCACTAGGACTTACTCAGTCTTCTGACCCGGTTTGTTTCGCCACTTTTTCTTCCGTCCCCTCCCCCCCCCCCCCCAGGTTCGCAGGTGGGAATACAACTTAGTTCGGATCTTACCAAGCTTGAAGGCTCTTTCATGTACGGCTTGGATTTCTCTTGGCTATGGCTTACTTTTCTTTATTGGGGAATACTATAGTTTATTTTTATGCTTCTTTGTTTTGAGCAAGACAGATATTTTAGCTATGTAATTGAGTATTGGAAGTTGATGGGCTTTTATTGTAAACAATTATATTTAATAAATGATTTGAAGTACTTCTACTTTACTTTCCGCTGTTTTATATATGTCTGTCTTGTAATATTTCTGTTCCAGTACCCATAATGCTCCATTGAAGTTAAGGAATTCCCTTTGTGAGTGACCTAAACGGATGTGGGGTGTTACATTATGGGTAGACAAGTGATCCAGGTATCTTGTGGAATCTTTCAAAGTATTGTGGAGTACAAGACTAAGGACCAGTCTAGTAGTGATATCTATCTCTAAGTATCTAGATGGAGTATCTGTATCAATTCCTGTAATGAAGTTGTATTCAAATGATGTATTATATGATGTAACAGACTCTGATATGTAATATATTATGTGATATTATATTTGTTAAATTCCGCTGTGAGATTTTGATGTTCTTGTTAGTTCTTCTTACTCTTTTATTCTATTAGTTCTATCTTATCTTTCTCATCCTCTAACTTCTTTCTCTTAACATTCTGCTTTTCTATATAATCTTGGTTGACTGTGGTAGTAAAATGTCAGCTCAAATTGTTATGGAAAAGTGGGACGTTACAATTAAGATGTGCATAGAAAATTACAATCTCTTAAATTTCTCCATCAAAACCCCTAATAATATCAGATGAGAAATATATTTCAAAGCTATTTGAAGCAATTTCTTGAGCAATGCCTCTTTCTCTCAAACTTCGTCACAAGCATCAATAGAAGAAATCTGAGTTTTTATGCCTTATTGAAAGCCTTTTTATTCCTAGTAAGAAGCTTGTTCCTCTCTCGTATTAAACATTTTTTTTGAAGGTTATATAATTTTTCTTTTAAGAGTTTATCTTGCTCCACATATTCATAAATGTGACAATTGGCATTCCCCTTTACTTTTCGTTCAAAGTATATCCAAACATCAGATTTTGTAACACCCCGAATTTCTAACAACAATAAAAGAGGATAAATTAAATAATAAATAGTTTAATATTCGGAATTAAGGAAAATGGACTGTGCCATTGCTTTTGTTTTGAAATTCTGGTCAAGGTAGACATTTTGTTTGCATAAAACAGACACTGTATGAAGAAGTTATGAGGGTTTTAAGTTTGTATACACGCGGAAAGATTATATATATACAATGAGTCAGAGATGAGTCAGAATCTTATCGAAAATGGATCGAATTTGAAAAATAAAAAGTGGCAGCAGATTTCCCGCTCTAGGGGGTCGACCTCCCTAGAGGGGTGTCGACACCCCTTAAGGGTTGTCGACACCAGAGTCGACCCACCCATAAGGGTGTCGACACCCCTAGGGCTGATGTAGCAGTCGGTTTCAGAGGGTCTAGCAGCTATATATACGTGGTCATTTCTCTTGTTTTCTTCATTGAGAATTCATGGTGGCCAAAATCTACCTGTATCTGAACTAATCTGGATCCGTTATCTTCTTCAACTAAAGCAAATCAATCAGAGATTCAAGATACAATCTTTTCTAGTTCTATTTTCTAATCCTAACACTGTGAGTCCCTAGTTGCTTTTAGATTTGAATATTTAAAAGTAAATATGACACGACCATGATTTGGATTTGTTCATGTGCCTAGATTATATTAGATCCATTGTGAATTGCGAACATATGACATCCTAAATTGTTTATAACTTGAATCTAAATCTCTATATTGTTGGATCTATTGTAACCTTTGTGGCATTCTATGATGTGGATCTTGACCTTAATTGTGTTAGATCTATTTTTAACTATTGATTTAAATCTCTATCTTGTTGGATCTATTGTAACATTCTATGATGTGGATCTTGACCTTATTTGTGTTAGATCTAAATTTAACTCTTAGATCTGAATTATGTGGACATCTAAATTGCTAGTCCAGTGTATCACCTTATGCCTGTTATATTAGATCTAAACCTGTTGGACATCTAAATGGTTAATTTAGATCTTGCTATGCTCACTATGACATCATAGTTAAGTTAGGACTAGTAACTGCTACAAGTTCATTAGATTTATGCTCAAATATCCACTTTATCACCATGCTAGTTTATGTTTATGCCAAGTTATGTTAAAACAATCACTTTGGTTATATTCCTATTATTTTCCCTTTTATCGTTTATGACTAGGCTATTGTCTAGCCTAGGCATGCCGCCAATTTTGTGAGTGCGTTAGTTAAGGAACGGGAAAAAAAGTTAATATTGGCATAATTTGAATATAAACATCATTGGACATATAATTCAAACTATTGTGTAAAATGGGCATTAACACCTATAAAGGCATAGGTTAGGTCGTAATGGCACTTATGACACGAGGTTAGGTTGCGTTAGTGGTGGAAATCTGCCCGGACTCGATCGGCATATCCAGCAACCGCTAATGTTGGACCTAATGTGAGAGGTCTAAGTGTGCAAATACGAATTGGGCTATGACACGAGGTTAGGCCTAACTTGGGGAATAAGTCTTCCCTGACTCGACCGACATATCCAGCATCCCCAAGTTTAAGCCTAATGTGGGAGGTCTAACCCATTATAAACCGTAAATGGACATAGTAATAAATTGGACTACTTAACCAAATCTAATCCATAGGAATTGTATGATTGTGAACTAAATTAGGGTTAAGTAAAATTGGTTGGATAGTGGATGGGTTAAGCAGATCTGGAGGGGTTGGGTAATATTTACATATAGGCCCACAAACTTAACCCGATATGGTTATGTAATTAAAGACACCTAGTGGTACACATGACCGGTTGGAATAATAAAGTTATGTAATTAAAAAAGCCTTTTAGGGTAAACATAACTTGTAGAAATGATGGGGTTATATAACTAAAGACACCTTTTAGGGAAAATATAACCTGTGGAAAACCTAGTGGGGGATACAAGACAAAGGGGAGAGCTTGTATCATATTGTGTTGGACCCGTTTCAGTCGGTAACCCAGAGCATGTATCGAGTAGATAACTCCAAACTAGTTCGGAGAAGGGACACGCTTACTAACTGATTCAAACGTGGAGGAGGTGTTGGCGGCGCAAACCGACTGGGCTATGTGCGTGCATGAGCCGAGCTGAAGGGGATAAGACGACCATAACACCTGTAAATATGGGGTTGTGCATATCAGTGAGGGGTTGCCACTTTGGGATGTGATACATCCTTCTATGGGGCCAGCACAGAGTAACTATAGGGTACATTTGGACGTATGCCTAAGTCTACCACCTTGGAGTGGAAGAGATCATCTCATTATGGTTATGCTAGTAATAGTGCAGAGTAATCATTAGAGAAGTGTATACACCTTATTCTGTCTACCTTATCACACCTTCCATTTATGTAATGATCTCTCTTATCCACTTTATATGCCTTTCATGCTACTTTTATTTATTTACTTGCTAAAAGTAACTAGACTCGCCAGACTTCATGTCTGACCCTTTTGTTTCCTCTTCTTTCTTCCGTTCCCCGAGGTTCTCAAGGAGGAAACACTCAAGCTTAGTCAGGACTTAGTTATCATCTTGCTAAAGCTGGTTTCGAAATGTGGCCTAAGTTCTTATCTATACTACGGCTTAGCTCTTTTTCTTGGGGAATTATGTTATGCTTTTTATATTTATGTACTCTGATGGTACAAGAGAGATGTTGTGTTATTGTAATAGTTTTTGTGACTTATGGTATTTTGGACCACGATGTATGATTTGGTTTTGAAATAAAAATTTGGATTTCTGCTGCTATCTTATTTATATCTGTCTTATAATATTCTGTGTCTATTTACCTATAACGCTTCACGAAACTTAATGTATTCCCTTTGTGAGTGACATTAACGGATGTACGGTGTCACACTTGGTATCAGAGCTGAAGGTTACCGGATTAGATGAAAGTTTTCAAAAATTATTTTAAAAAAGGTTTTAAAAGAAAGCATTTTCAAAAAGAAAAGTTTGTTTTGAAAAACATTCCCCATAAAGCCATATGTAATATCCTTCGGTCCTTTGTCTGAATCTCTTCCTTTTCCTTTTTCAGCATGTCCGGGGAACAAAACATTCCTAATATCCCAGAGGGCATGACGATACCCATATGGTTCCATAGGTATTTGGAGGCCACGACGCCTGCCGAAGGCCAAGGAAACATTCCGCCCCTAGCTGCACCAGTCATTCCTCCTCCTCCCCCTCCAAGGGCAGATAATTTGGCTAAGATCTGCAAGGACTTCCGTGTTATGGGAGGGAAGCCATTCCACGAGAACGAGACATTCGTAGAAGCGCGGAATTGGCTCAAGGAGACCTAGGACTTGTTTGTACTCTTTGAAGTGGGGGATAGAAGGAAGATTCAGTTAGCTGCTTAGCTACTGAAAGACGAAGCCTCATTTTAGTGGGAAGTCATCCAAGCTGGACGTCCGGTGGAAACTTGGGAATATTTTAGACAAAGATTTGAAATGAAATTTCTCTCCCAAGCTAAGAGAAGCATGCAGATGGAGAGGTTCTTAGCACTCAAACAAGGAAACTTGACGGTGAAAGAGTATGTGAACAAATTTAACCAGCTAATAAGCTTCGGGTTAGAGTTGGTTGATACGCCGCACAAAAAGGTTTTGCGATTTGCTAAAGGGCTAAATGAATCCCTTCATGGGTTAGCCATGTCCCACATTCCAATGGGTGCCACTTTTGAAAAGCTTGTTGATACGACCCTAATGCATGAGGAAGACAAGGGAGAAAAGAAGGAAGTAAAGGCTGAGGAAACATCGTAAAATAAGAAGGTGTGGCCCAAGAAGGGGCCACATCAACAACAAAAACAGTAGAAGAAAGGTCGAAATAATGACAAAGGAAAGGATAAGAGAAAATATCACAATTGTGGGAAAGAGGGTCCTTGGTCAAAGACTGTAAGTGAAGCAAAAACTATTGCTAGCATTGTGGAGAGGTCGAACACTTTACTAAGGAGTGCCCGAAGAAACAGGGATCGCAAGGACAAGGTCAAAGGGCAGGAACTTCTGGAGGGTTGGTGCATGCTCTCGCGATCAATGCTCCTGATAGAGTTAGAAAAATTTCTATGGAAGGTTTAATTTCTCTTTCAGACCATCCTATTAGAACACTTTTTGATTCTGGCGCTTCACATTCATTTATATATAGTTCTGTGGTTAAATCCCTACACTTAATTACTAGTATGTAGTGGATCCCGTAGTAGTTTCAAACCCATTGGTGGTTCGGCTCATTTATCTATGATTTGTCGGGGTTTGAAAATATCTGTGTTAGGCGTCGAGTTTGCATGCGACGCGTATATGCTCGGGTTTATGGGCTATGGGTTGATTCTAGGAATGGATTGGCTTAACACGTATGGTGCCATTCTAGATTGTGAGAGGAGAGTCATTAGACTTTTGACTTGTCATGGAAGGACCATCGTGATTTTTTGTGACCCACAAGGGTCGATTATGCTTAGTTTCCTAAAGTCTCTTGATGCATCTATCGATGATCTGCAATCTGTTCCAATAGTTCGGGATTACTCTGATGTTTTTGACAAGGTACGGGGCTTACCTCCGAGGCGCGAGATCGATTTCCGTATATATCCGGTGTACAATGCAAAGCCAGTTGCATTACCAGTGAACCATATGGCTTCAAGGGAAAGGAGGGAGCTGAGTAAGTAGGGGAGCTACTTGAGAAAGTGTAACACCCCGTAATTCTGTAACACTAAGATTCACAAATCAAGGTTTAATTAATTCAAAATGGAAGAATCAAGGGAAACGGGTTGCGCCATTGCGTTCGTCTCGAAATTCTGCTTGGAAACGAGTTCGCGTTTGCGAGAATCGGAGTCCGTATGAGGGAGATATGACCCTCCGAAGTATCAGGAATTTTCAGAACAGAAAATAGCTCGAAATTCGAATTCAAAATTCGAATTCAAACCCAGAAGCGGGCTGGGCGGGAAAGTTCCCACCCAGGACCCAGGTCGACTGGGTAGTCGACCCCCCTGACCAGGTCGACTGCCCAGTCGACATGAGTGTCGACCTGGGTGCAAAACCCACTTTTGGGCCTGGGTGCATTCTGATGTACCTGGTCTCGTTTTCTGCCTAGATTCATCCGCCTAATCCTATATAAACAGCCCCTGGTCTCCTTCACTATTCACAAATCTTCTCTAACCTTATGCTGCAAAGATTCCTGGTGAACATGGCTTCTTCTCCTCCTCTTAATTAAATAATAAATAAAATAATATGTAAAATAAATCAAGACGAGGAAATGCTGCTCAAGACTTTCAACAGGAGATTCAAAACAAGCTAGGATTCAAGTGAAGATTCAAACGACTTCAATGACTATTTTTCTACGAATCTAATCTCCGTAAGTCGGTTACTTTTTAGATTTGAACGTTTTTCTCTATTCGTGACATGGAATTAAAGGAATAAAAGAATATGCCAAATCTTTCGGTTCGAATCAGTGCTTATATCCTTGGACCTAATTAAGAACTGTTATGATTCGATGACCAATAAGACTGTGACTATGAAACTATGGACCTTAAAACCATATGCCTCTTTGACTATGAACATTGCCTATGACTATGAACATTGCCTATGACTGTGACTCATGACTATGAGAATTATTTCCTTTGACTATGAACACAAGCCTATGCCTTTGATTAGGAAACATAAACTATTTCCTATGACATAACAAGGACAACTGTGATTAAACACCTATGATTCATGACTAGGAAAGTGTTGCTTAAGTTTTGTGACTGTGAAATTGGGTCTAAACCTGATTATCTATTCTGTCTATTCTTGATTTTCTTTGGTTTTTGATCTTGGGAATTTACCTATTATGTTAGGTCTACCCACGTTCTTCAACCTACATCATTATTCAACCCTTTTTATGTCATAACATTTTCAGATCTATAGGCCTTCGATGTTTTAGATCAATTTATTTCAGTGTAATTCGTTAGGTCTGTAATTAGTAAATTATCATTTTATGCCAGTTATTATGTCTATCATTTTCATAGCATCTTTGATTCATTCCCTGTTTTCTACGAATCTAGATTTATCTATAATCTAGATTGAATCACGATTATACGAACGATGGGAATACGATTTGGGCAAAATATGAAATTTTACTAAAGCATAGTTATAAACTTGGAAATTGGCATAAATTGGGAACATGTATTATGGCATGTTTATAAAAATGCAAATTGGATAAATTTGACATGAATTATAGGATGTGTAATTTGAATCTAGTATTGACTTGTAAATCTAGCATTTACATGAATTGTGAACTAGAATAATAAGTCTAGTTTGACATGAACGGTAACTAGAATGTTAAATCAGAATTGGATTAGCTAATTAGGCATAATAAGTATATTGGCATAAATTTGAAATTGGCCATAATTGTGAGTAATTGTCATGTTTAGCAAAATCATGGTTAGTGACACTTAATTTGGTATAGTTTACATACCAAAAAGCATAAATATGATATAGAGGGGAAAATGGGCCATAATAATAAATGTTGACAATTTACATTAAGAGAGTAATTATGAAATAAGTAAATTAGGAATAATTTACTTATAGAATTTGTCCTAAATAAGAAAATGTAAATTTAGACAAATTAAAGGTTTATTAACGACATCTCTTAATAACACACCAGAAAGTTCTAGGGTGATAGAGAGGATAGTGTCTAGGCTTGGGTTTGGAAAATACAAGTTTCCTACCCTCCCTGGCTATCCCTAACTGATCCGACGGACGGGATGGTTACTTTCAAAACCTGATTTGAAAATTAATCAAAACCCTTTGAACTATGAAAACACGAATATGGCTAACCCGAGGTTAGACTGAGTTGCATTGCAAACCTGCTTGGAACCAACCGGCACATCCAGTAATCGCAACAATATCTGTCTAATGTGAGTGGTCGCGGCTTTAATTTATTTAGTTAAAGCTAGAACAAGAATGGTAGGGTCAAGTAACTAAGACACTTAACCAATTCAACATGATAACCAAACCGATGGGTGGGGTTAGGTTCATACAGACACTTAACACAGTAAAGCTAGAATGGGAGGGTTAAGTCCATAGGAACACTTAACCAAACTTAACATCGTAATAAGACAATATTTGTAGGGGTTAAGTAACTAAGAAAACACTTATCCAAATCAACATGTTAACTAGAATAGAAGGTGGGGTTAAGTAAAGTTAATACACTTAGCCAAATTAACATGTTAACTAGACTAGAGGTTGAGGTTAAGTAAAATTTAATACACTTAGCCAATTTGATACGTTAGCTGGACTAGACCATAGGTTAAGTAAACTTGAATACTTAACCATCAGATTGTGATAAATGAATAGGGTTAAGTCTAAAACATGAAGGGATAATACTTAACCATTAATAAAGTGTTAGTTAAACAGATGGGCAAGGTTAAGTTAAAAAGGAACACTTAACCAATATAGGATGAATGAACAGGGTTAAGTAATAAGAAATACTTAACCAATATAACTTGGTTTGTGGTAGGGTTAAGTCAACATGAATTATTGATAACACATAACCAGTTTATCAGGATAAATGAAGATGGTTAAGTTAGCTTGAATTGACTAAGGACACTTAACCAATCCAAATTGACGAGAAAGAGAACTAAGTAGTAAACCTTAGTTAAAAGGAGCTAAGTAGTAAACCTTAGTTAAGAAAACAACGATTCTGGAAACTAAGCGGTAAACCTTAGTTAGCAAAACTAAGTAGTAATTCTTAGTATAACACGGGAAGGAGCGAACGTCCGTTTGATTAAAACGAAGGCTCCAACGAATTGGGTTGCGAAGCCCGAGGCTTCGAGGGGACGTGAGGGTACTCTTGGTATCCCTCTGTGAGGCTGCAGATGATCTGCCTGGGCTCACAGAGGTTAAGGTCTGCGGTAGAATAACCAAGGGTATGCCTTGGTTGCAAAATATGGCAACCTAAAGACTAGGATGGACCAGCGTGATTCGGTGAGAAACCGGTAGCCCTATGATAGCAACTCGTCGTCTACCATCCATCTTGAGTCAATCGAGATACGTGAAGCAGAAAGGCGGAGAACTCCAAAAGACCATATACTTGCTATCTAGTTATGGGTGAGGATGGCCACAGGTTAGTGGGGGCATAGGGGGCATGCGTATAGTTCTCATTTTTCAAGGTGTGCCTTTCATTAGTTGAGGGAGGGGTCGAGTGGGACCATAGCCACTGGAATAAAAACAGACCTTAGAATCTGCATCGGCAGATATCTGAAAGCTCCTGATCGAGTTCTGTGTTTCTTGATTTGCCCTGCCACAGGACTCGGGCCGCACATTACAGGACATGTGCATCTAGACAAGCGATAACGATTCGCGATACATGCGTGGGGAAGTCTAGGAACGTATACCACTCTAGGTAGTGTGTCCTAGACTTGGGGGCATCATTTGACAGGTAGCATAATCCCTAGTTGGACTAGGTGGCATAAACCCTGAATCCGAGAAGCATTCAGCAGATAGCGTAAACTCTAGTTGAATCTAGAAAGCACTTGATAGAAAACCCTAGGTTAAATCTAGGTAATAAATAATAAATGTATGCCTGAAGGCAATGGAAAATACAGGGATTGGGATCACGTTATCGTTACTAGTTGGGACACTAGTTAGGTGGTGCAGAGATATAGAAACCAGTATAACAAGGAAATAGCAAAGCGGCGAAAGTATTAGAGCATATCCAGTTTACCTTGTCTTAGCATATCTTGCGTTAATCTTGCTGACCCTATCATCATGGTTTTATCTTATATTCAGTTAATTCATGTCGTTTTGTTTTTCCATGTTCACAAGTAACTGAACTTACTCAGGTTTTATGTCTGACTTTGTTTTTCTTTCGTCTTCTTTTCTTCCGTCCCCCCCCCCTCCCCAGGTTGTAAAGGAGGGAATAGTATAGCTCAGGTTAAGTTGGACTGTCACTCTTTCCCAGCTTGAAGATTTGTCGAAGTTTTGCTTGGATTCTCTTTTCAGATGCTATGGCTGGCTCTTGCTACATTAGGCAATATAAAATGTTGTATTATACTTCTTTATTTTGTAGGACAGATGATACTCTGATATTGTAAAGAAATCGTTGTACAAACTATTTTATCAATAAAGCAAAGTTTTATTTTCCGCTATTTTAACTTTTGTCTGTCTTGTAATTCATCTGCATCTTTTACCTTAAAATGCTCCACGGAACTTAGTGCATTCCCTTTATGAGTGACACTAACGGATGTGGGGTGTTACACGTGGTATCAGAGCTGAAGGTTACCAGATTAGATAAAGGATTTGAAAAATTATTTTCAAAACAATTTTAAAAGAAGCATTTTCAAGAGAAAAGATTTGTTTAAAAGGCATATTCCCCAAATCCATACGCACTATCTTCTCTTCCTCTGTTTGAATTCTTGTCTCCTTCTTTCTTGAGTCTCTGGGGCACCTGGCTTTCCGGGAGGTAACCTCATCGATGGGCGAAGTCGTGCCTGGCTTCCATCCATAGCCGTAGTTGTTTCACCTACGGCCAGTTTTCATTCAAGCTTTGTAGGGTTTTCTGTACGATGGAGGCAGCTTTCGAGAGATTTGTCAACATGACTACACACGGAAGAGGAGGAGGAATTCATGGATGTAAATTTATCTCACAAAGGAGGAAGGAATTATAAAACCTTAGACAAGAGGAAGTATCTTTACTATGGTGTAATAGGGCATGTAACTAAGGGCAAAAGACAAGATTTTCCCAAGGGCAAGTACCTACTTTCGCCACCAAGCGTACCTAGGAGAAAGGTAGTAAATTTCTGTTGTAAGAGTCTAGTTTTGCTGTTCGTACTCTTTCCTTTGGTTTTAGCGCTTCGCATCTATTCATATCCACATCCATAGTCGAGTCTCTGCACCATAGTATTTGTATAGTAGAAAGATCCCACTAGAGTCTCAAATCCAATTGGTGGTCCGACCAGTTTATTTTTGGTTAGTAGGGATTTGAGAATAGCTATCGAGTTTGCTTATATCATCTCACTTAGATCGTCTAAATTCGGAGGAGATATTCCTTGGGTGCTTGTCTGATATTTGTTTAGGCCTTTGGGGCTTGTACTTGAGGAATGTCGAGTTCGACTAGGATGGTTTGCGTGAGAGATGAATAGTTGTGGCAGGCACTCTAAAAAGCACGTAGTGACCATTCGACCCTTATAGTTATGGCATGGTGGATAAGAGGGAGACCTCTAATCATCTTACATACACTTGGTACCGTGATTGACATCTGTTTATTTTGGAAATGGAGGTCAGAAACTTCACAATCGTGAAGTTAAATTAGTTAAGGTACAGTGGAGTAAAGCTCAAGAAGGCTAGATACTAGCATCATACCCTTTTCCTTAAGGGTGCATCCTTGATTTTTTTTTGTAGGAGCTTTACGCATAATTGTTTCTCTCTTTCCAAAGTATATCCTCTAGGTCGTATCTTCGATCCTTAGGTAGAAACTCTTTTGGATGTGAACATGTATTTGAAACATGTTATGGTTGATGGTTGCGAGTGGTTGCTAATGGTTGCTCGGGAATGCATATACATACGTATCAGGCACTAGATCAGTTCGGACGCTTTCATATTGCATTTACAGATATGTATTTGTTTGTAAGTTGAACTTGATATGTTATCATATGGATGTTGCATATGGATGAATGGCTATGCACACATGTAGTATTTACATAACTAGGGATGCTTGCACACATGATTGGACGCATGGCACTGACATGATTCACATTAAGGAGGTCAACTGAATCAGTAGACGGCCTGATTTTGCATTAGATAAAGACATATACACACACTATGCATATGAACATAAAAGCATTAGAAATCTTATAAGGACAATGAATGTCTGTGATTGAATGGTTGATTAGATGGATGACGGAATGGTAGGACACATTCTTCCTAACTTGAAGATTTCGGGGACAAAATCCTTTTAAGTGGGGGAGAATGTAACAACCCGTAATTCTGTTACACTAAGATTCACAAATCAAGGTTTAATCAATTAAAAATTTAATAATCAAGGGAAACGGGTTGCGCCATTGCGTTTGTCTCGAAATTCTGCTTGGAAACGAGTCTAAGTTTGTGAGAATCGGAGTCCGTATGAGGGAGATATGACCCTCCGAAGTTTCAGGAATTTTTAGAACAAAAAACAGCTCGAAATTCGAATTCGAAATTCGAATTCAAACCCAGAAGCGGGCTGGTCGGGAAAGTTCCCGCCCAGGACCCAGGTCGACTGGGGAGTCGACTGGGTAGTCGACCCCCCCTGACCAGGTCGACTGCCCAGTCGACATGGGTGTCGACCTGGGTGCAAAACCCACTTTTGGGCCTGGATGCATTCTGATGTACCTGGTCTCGTTTTCTGCCTAGATTCATCCGCCTAATCCTATATAAACAGCCCCTGGTCTCCTTCACTATTCACAAATCTTCTCTAACCTTATGCTGCAAAGATTCCTGGTGAAAATGGCTTCTTCTCCTCCTCTTAATTAAATAATAAATAAAATAATATGTAAAATAAATCAAGACGAGGAAATGCTGCTTAAGACTTTCAAGAGGAGATTCAAAACAAGCTAGGATTCAAGTGAAGATTCAAACGACTTCAACGACTGTTTTTCTACGAATCTAATCTCCGTAAGTCAGTTACTTTTTAGATTTGAACGTTTTTCTCTATTCATGACATGGAATTAAAGGAATAAAAGAATATGCCAAATCTTTCGGTTCGAATCAGTGCTTATATCCTTGGACCTAATTAAGAACTGTTATGATTCGATGACCAATAAGACTGTGACTATGAAACTATGGACCTTAAAACCATATGCCTCTTTGACTATGAGCATTGCCTATGACTATGAACATTGCCTATGACTGTGACTCATGACTATGAGAATTATTTCCTTTGACTATGAACATAAGCCTATGCCTTTGATTAGTCAACATAAACTATTGCCTATGACATAACAAGGACAACTATGATTAAACACCTATGATTCATGACTAGGAAAGTGTTGCTTAAGTTTTGTGACTGTGAAATTGGGTCTAAACCTGATTATCTATTCTGTCTATTCTTGATTTTCTTTGGTTTTTGATCTTGGGAATTTACCTATTAAGTTAGGTCTACCCATGTTCTTGAACCTACATCATTATTCAACCCTTTTTATGTCATAACATTTTCAGATCTATAGGCCTTCAATGTTTTAGATCAATTTATTTCTGTGTAATTCGTTAGGTCTGTAATTAGTAAATTATCATTTTATGCCAGTTATTATGTCTATCTTTTTCATAGCATATTTGGTTCATTCCCTGTTTTCTACGAATCTAGATTTATCTATAATCTAGATTGAATCACGATTATACGAACGATGGGAATACGATTTGGGCAAAATATGAAATTTTACTAAAGCTTAGTTATAAACTTGGAAATTGGCATAAATTGGGAACATGTATTATAGCATGTTTATAAAAATGCAAATTGGATAAATTTGACATGAATTATAGGATGTGTAATTTGAATCTAGTATTGACTTGTAAATCTAGCATTTACATGAATTGTGAACTAGAATAATAAGTCTAGTTTGACATGAACGGTAATTAGAATGTTAAATCAGAATTGGATTAGCTAATTAGGCATAATAAGTATATTGGCATAAATTTGAAATTGGCCATAATTGTGAGTAATTGTCATGTTTAGCAAAATCATGGTTAGTGACACTTAATTTGGTATAGTTTACATACCAAAAAGCATAAATATGATATAGAGGGGAAAATGGGCCATAATAATAAATGTTGACAAATTACATTAAGAGAGTAATTATGAAATAAGTAAATTAGGAATAATTTACTTATAGAATTTGCCCTAAATGAGAAAATGTAAATTTAGACAAATTAAAGGTTTATTAACGACATCTCTTAATAACACACCATAAAGTTCTAGGGTGACAGAGTGGATAGTGTCTAGGCTTGGGTTTGGAAAATACAAGTTTCCTACTCTTCCTGGCTATCCCTAACTGATCTGACGGACGGGATGGTTACTTTCAAAACCTGATTTGAAAATTAATCAAAACCCTTTGAACTTAGAAAACACGAATATGCCTAACTCGAGGTTAGACTGAGTTGCGATGTAAACCTGCCTGGAACCAACCGGCACATCCAGTAGTCGCAACAATATCTGTCTAATGTGAGTGGTCGCGGCTTTAATTTATTTAGTTAAAGCTAGAACAAGAATGGTAGGGTTAAGTAACTAAGACACTTAACCAATTCAACATGATAACCAAACCAATGGGTGGGGTTAGGTTCATACAGACACTTAACACAGTTAAGCTAGAATGGGAGGGTTAAGTCCATAGGAACACTTAACCAAACTTAACATCGTAACAAGACAAGATTTGTAGGGGTTAAGTAACTAAGAAAACACTTATCCAAATCAACATGTTAACTAGAATAGAAGGTGGGGTTAAGTAAAGTTAATACACTTAGCCAAATTAACATGTTAACTAGACTAGAGGTTGGGGTTAAGTAAAATTTAATACACTTAGCCAATTTGATATGTTAGCTGGACTAGACCGTAGGGTTAAGTAAACTTGAACAATTAACCATCAGATTGTGATAAATGAATAGGGTTAAGTCTAAAACATGAAGGGATAATACTTAACCATTAATAAAGTGTTAGTTAAACAGATGGGCAAGGTAAAGTTAAAAAGGAACACTTAACCAATATAGGATGAATGAACAGGGTTAAGTAATAAGAAATACTTAACCAATATAACTTGGTTTGTGGTAGGGTTAAGTCAACATGAATTATTGATAACACATAACCAGTTTATCAGGATAAATGAAGAGGGTTAAGTTAGCTTGAATTGACTAAGGACACTTAACCAATCCAACTTGACGAGAAAGAGAACTAAGTAGTAAACCTTAGTTAAAAGGAGCTAAGTAGTAAACCTTAGTTAAGAAAACAACTATTTTGGAAACTAAGTGGTAAACCTTAGTTAGCAAAACTAAGTAGTAATTCTTAGTATAACACGGGAAGGAGCGAACGTCCGTCTGATTAAAACGAAGGCTCCAGCCAATTAGGTTACGAAGCCCGAGGCTTTGAGGGGACGTGAGGGTACTCTTGGTATCCCTCTATGAGGCTGCAGATGATCCGCCTGGGCTCACAGAGGTTAAGGTCTGCGGTAGAAGAACCAAGGGTATGCCTTGGTTGCAAAATATGGCAACCTAAAGACTAGGATGGACCAGCGTGATTCGGCGAGAAACCGGTAGCCCTGTGATAGCAACTCGTCGTCTACCATCCATCTTGAGTCAAACGAGATACGTGAAGCGGAAAGGCGGAGAACTCCAAAAGACCATATACTTGCTATCTAGTTATGGGTGAGGATGGCCACAGGTTAGTGGGGGCATAGGGGGCATGCGTATAGTTCTCATTTTTCAAGGTGTGTCTTTCATTAGTTGAGGGAGGGGTCAAGTGGGACCATAGCCACTGGAATAAAAACAGACCTTAGCATCTACATCGGCAGATATCTGAAAGCTCCCGACCGAGTTCTGTGTTTCTTGATTTGCCCTGCCACAGGACTCGGGCTGCACATTACAGGACATGTGCATCTAGACAAGCGATAACGATTCGCGATACATGCGTGGGGAAGTCTAGGAACGTATACCACTCTAGGTAGTGTGTCCTAGACTTGGGGGAATCGTTCGACAGGTAGCATAATCCCTAGTTGGACTAGGTGGCATAAACCCTGAATCCGAGAAGCGTTCAACAGATAGCGTAAACTCTAGTTGAATCTAGAAATCACTTGATAGAAAACCCTAGGTTAAATCTAGGTAATAAATAATAAATGTATGCCTGAAGGCAATGGAAAATACAGGGATTGGGATCACGTTATCGTTACTAGTTGGGACACTAGTTAGGTGGTGCAGAGATATAGAAACCAGTATAACAAGGAAATAGCAAAGCGGCGAAAGTATTAGAGCATATCCAGTTTATCTTGTCTTAGCATATCTCGCGTTAATCTTGTATAATCTTGCTGACCCTATCATCATGGTGTTATCTTGTATTCAGTTAATTCATGTCGTTTTGTTTTTCCATGTTCACATGCTAGAAGTAACTGAACTTACTCAAGCTTTACGTCTGACTCTGTTTTTCTTTCATCTTCCTTTCTTCCGTTCCCCCCCCCCCCCAGGTAGTAAAGGAGGGAATAGTATAGCTCAGGTTAAGTTGGACTATCACTCTTTCCCAGCTTGAAGATTTGTCGAAGTTTTGCTTGGATTCTCTTTTCAGATGCTCTGGCTGGCTCTTGCTACATTGGGGAATATAAAATGTTGATTTATACTTCTTTATTTTGTAGGACAGATGATACTCGGATATTGTAAAGAAATCGTTGTACAAACTATTTTATCAATAAAGCAAAGTTTTATTTTCCGTAGTTTTAACTTTTGTCTGTCTTGTAATTCATCTGCATCTTTTACCTTAAAATGCTCCACGGAACTTAGTGCATTCCCTTTATGAGTGACACTAACGGATGTGGGGTGTTACAGAAGGGGTTTATCAGACGAAGCATATCTGAGTGGATTGCTCCAGTTGTATTTGCGACTAAGGCGGATGGTTCGCTTCGTTTGTGTGTTGATTATAGAGAATTGAATAAACTCCCTAAGAAGAATAGGCACCCACTCTCGAGGATTGATGATTCATTTGATCAACTTGTTGGTGCCTTGGCATTTTCTCAGTTAGACTTGGCCACAGGGTTCCATCAGTTAAGGGTAGCCGAGGACAACATAGATAAAACCGCTTTTAGAACTCTGGATGGTTTCTTCGAATGGCTAGTTATGCTTTTTGGGTTGACGAATGCACCCGCCTATTTTGTTGATTTGATGAGTAGGGTGTTTCCAGAGTTTCTGAACAAATTTGACGTGGTCTTTGTTGACGATGTCTTGATCTTCTCCAAAAGCGAATAAGAGCATGCCCAACATTTGAGAGAAGTCTTGAAGACTCTCTATGCGCATCAGCTTAAGGCGAAGTTCACCAAATGCCATTTTTGGAGAAAAGAGGTGAGATTCTTAGGGCATGTGGTCTCCAAAGAAGGGATAGCTATAGATCCCGCAAAGGTGGTTGCAGTGCAAGATTAGTAGATTCCTAAAAATGCAACCGAGGTGAGAAGCTTTCTTGGGTTGGCAGGTTATTATAGGAAGTTCATCAAGGACTTTGCAAAGATATCAGCCCCATTCACCAGGCTGACAAAGAAGAATTTGGCATTTTCATGGATCATAGATTGTGACATTGCTTTCCAACGACTGAAGAGGGCTCTAACAACAGCCTCAGTCTTGACCTTGTATGATGGAAGTAATTTGTTTATCATTTACACTAATGCATGTGGTACAGGGCTTGGTGCGGTTCTGATGCAAGAAGGGAAAGTAGTGTGTTATGGGGTAGACAGTTGAGAGTTCATGAGAAGAACTACCCCACCCCTGATCTGGAGCTAGCTGCCATAGTATTTGTGCTTAAGATGTGGCGCCATTATTTACTTGGAGAGAAGTTCGAATTATAAATTGATCATAAATCTCTCAAGTTTCTATTCTCGTAGAAGGATCTCCATTTAAGGCAACAATGGTGGATCGAATTCCCAGTTCTTATGATTTTTAGATTGCTTATCTCCTGGCAAGGGTAATGTGGTGGCAGACACACTAAGTGGGCGGAGGATGGCCTTGAGTCCACTGTTTATGGAGAGGAAGAGCTTGGAGTTCATATCAGCTTTTGATTTTAGACCCTCCGTCGAGATTTTGCCTGATTTGTTTGCATCCTTGGAGATACGACTAACTCTTATGGATCAGATAGGAGCTTCGCAGCAAGGTGATCCACAGATTTTAGACATCATGGAAAAGATCAGAAAAGGGGAGACTTTTAGTCACCTCAATAGATATGCTATAGATGAAAAGGGGTGGTTGCCACGAGATGGAAGGCTCTGCGTTCCTCAAACTGAAAGCTTGATAAAGGCAGTCCTAGAAGAAGCCCACCATTCTAAGATGACTATTCATCCAGGCGGTGATAAGATGTACAGAGACATGAAAAGGGTTTTCTTTTGGGCTGGGATGAAGAAAGATATGGTAGAGTTCGTTTCTCAATGTTCAGTTTGCCAGCAAGTTAAAGCTGAGCAAAAGAAGCTCGGTGGTTTACTTCATCCTTTGGAGGTTCCTCAGTGGAAATGGGAGATCGTCTCTATGGATTTTGTAGACGTTTGCCTAGATCGAAGAAAGGCAACACCAGTATCTGGGTTGTAGCGCCCACTTTATTCCAATTAATATTAAAAGGACGACATCATGGTTGGCAGCAATTTATGTTCGTGACATAGTTCGTCTTCATGGAGTACCTTCCAACATCGTAAACGATCGCGACCCCATCTTTACCAGTTAATTTTGGAGGAGCTTGCAAGAAGCTTTAGGTATATAGTTGTGTTTGATCACCGCTTATCATCCTCAGACCGATGGGTAGATGGAGAGGGTGAACCGAATTCTAGAGGATCTTTTGAGGCTATGTATCCTAGTTTTCGGAGGGACTTGGGAAGCACCTTCCTTTAGTAGAGTTTGCATATAACAACAGTTATCAAGCTAGCATCAGCATGACACCCTTCGAAGCATTGTATGGGCGACCTTGTAGATCACCAACTTGTTGGTGGAATTCTACAGAAAGATTATTACTTGGACAAGATATGTTGAGGGAAACGTCCGAAAAGATTGACCTCATTCGATGGCGGATGAAGACAACCCAAGATAGGCAGAAGTCCTATGCAAACAAGAGGACTGACATCGAATTTGAAGTAGGAGACATAGTTTTTATCAAAGTATCACCTTGGAGGAATGTGGTTCGCTTCGGGACAGTAGGGAAGTTGGCACCTAGGTTTGTGGGACCATTTCCCATAACCGAGAGGATTGACCAAATGGCCTTTAGTGTAAAGCTCCCAGAAAATCTATCTGGTGTTCATGATGTTTTCCACGTTTCCCATCTACGGAAGTGCTTCATGACACCAATGAAGTTGTTGATCCAAGTATATTAGAGGAAACAGAAGTGGAACGGGAGGCGACGATGAGGCTGGTTCCTTCCCGTATCCTTGGATCAGAAGTTAAAAAGCTACGCAATAAAGAGATCAAGTTGCTAAAGGTTCAATGGGGAGATAACCCAGAGGATGCGACTTGTTAGACAGAAGACAAAGCTCGTGCTTCATACCCTTTCCTTTTTGAGGGTATGTTCTTAACTCCATTTTCTAAAATTTTATCAGTGCTTGTTTCTATCATTTGAATACATCATATCCATAGTATTTTCGACCTTTAAATAGGAATCCTATGGATGTAAATATGTGTTTGAGACATGTTATGTTTGATGGATGTAAATGGATGCAAGTGTTTGCTAGTGGCTTCCTGTGGACGCATAATTACACACATTAGGCACTAGATCAGTTCCATCACTCTCATACTGCATATGGATGAGTGTGCATTTTCTTTTCTTTTATGGATAAAAATGAATGTGTTAGCATATGGATGTTGCATTTAGACAAATGAGTGTGCACACTTATAGAACTTACATGTTATAGTAGGTTTATTAGCATACATATTGGATTCATGACACTAACATACATTGCATTAAGGAGGTCAACTGAATCAGTAGACTGCCTGATCTTCGCATTCGTATTGGGACATATACACACACCTCTGCAAATATTCATATAAGCATTAGAAGTCTTTAAGGATAATGGATGCCAGTGATTGATGGATAAGTAGATGGGTGATGGATGGTAGATATGCATTCTTCTCAACTTAGAGATTTCGGGGACGAAATCCTTTGAGTAGGGGAGAATGTAACACCTTGAATTACTAATGACACTAAAAGAGGATAAATTAAATAATAATTAATTTAATATTCAGAATTAAGGAAAACGGACTGTACCATTGCATCCGTCTCGAAATTCTGGTCAAGATAGACATTTGGTTTGCGTAAAACGGACATCGTAAGAAGAAGCTATGAGGGTTTTAAGTTTGTATATGCGCAAAAAGATTATAAATATACACATGAGTGAGAGATGATTTAGAATCTTATCGAAAACGGTTCGAATTTGTAAAATAAAAAGTGGCGGCAAATTTCCCGCTCCAGGGGGTTGACACCCCTAGAGGGGTGTCGACACCAAGGTCGACCCCCTTTAAGGGGTGTCAACACTAGGGTCGACCCACCCATAGGGGTGTCGACACAAGGGTCGACACCCCTAGGGTTGATGTGGCAGTCAGTTTCAGAGGGTCTGGCAGCTTTATAGACATGGTCATTTCTCTTGTTTTCTTCATTAGGAACTCATGGTGGCCGAACTCTGCCAGTATCTGAACTGATCTGGATTCGTTAT
Organism: Allium sativum; assembly: GCA_030737875.1. Taxonomy (NCBI): domain Eukaryota; kingdom Viridiplantae; phylum Streptophyta; class Magnoliopsida; order Asparagales; family Amaryllidaceae; genus Allium; species Allium sativum. The sequence goes on along the minus strand of CM060920.1, from coordinate 782,990,576 downwards.
CTTCTTCAACTAAAGCAAATCAATTAGAGATTCAAAATCCAATCTTTTCTAGTTCTATCTTCTAATCCTAATGCTATGAGTCCCTATTTTCTTTTAGATTTGAATATTTGAAAGTTAATATGACACGACTATGACTTGGATTTGTTCATATGCCTAGATTATATTAGATCCATTGTGAATTGCGAACATATGACGTCCTAAATTGTGTTTAACTCGAATCTAAATCTCTATCTTGTTGGATCAATTGTAATCTTTGTGGCATTCTGTGATGGGGATCTTGACCTTAATTGTGTTATATTTATTTTAACTATTGATCTAAATCTCTATCTTGTTGTATCTATTGTAACATTCTATGATGTGGATCTTGACCTTATTTGTGTTAGATCTTATTTTAACTCTTGGATCTGAATTATGTGGACATCTAAATTGCTAGTCTAGTTTATCACCTTATGCATATTATTTAGATCTAAACCTGTTGGACGTCTGAATGATTAATTTAGATCTTGCTATGCTCAGTATGACATCATAGTTATGTTAGAACTAGTAAGTGCTACAAGTTCATCATATTTATGCTCATATGTCCACCTTTCACCATGCTAGTTTGTGTTTATGCCAAGTTATGTTAAAACAATCACTTTCGTTATATTTCTATTATTTTCCCTTTTATCGTTTATGAATAGGCTATTGTCTAGCCTAGGCATGCCGCCAATTTTGTGAGTGCGTTAGTTAAGGAACAGGGGAAAAAGGTTAATATTGGCATAATTTGAATATAAACATCAGTGAACATATAATTCAAACTATTGGGTAAAAAGGGCATTAACACCTATAAAGGCATATGTTTAATTAATTGATTAATTAATAATGAATGCCTAGGATTACAATTTGGAATTGTAATGGCACTTATGACACGAGGTTATGTTGCGTTAGTGGTGGAAGTCTTCCCGGACCCGACCGACATATCCAGCAGTCATTAATGTTGAACCTAATGTGAGAGGTCTAAGTGTGCAAATACGAATCGGGGTATGACATGAGGTTAGGCCCAACTTGGGGAATAAGTCTGCTTGGACCTAACCGGAATATCCAGCTTCCACAAGTTGTAGGCCTAATGTGGGTGGTCTAGCCCATTATAAACCATAAATGGACATGGTAATAAATTGGACTACTTAACCAAATCTAATCCATAGGAATTGTATGATTGTGAACTAAAGTTAGGGTTAAGTAAAATTTGTTGGATAGTGGATGGGTTAAGAAAATCTGGAGGGGTTGGGTAATATTTACATATAGCCCCACAAACTTAACCGATAAGGTTATGTAATAGAAGACACCTAGTGGTATACATGACTGGCTGGAAGAATAAAGTTATGTAATTAAAGACACCTTTTACGGTAAACATAACTTGTAGAAATTATGGGGTTATATAATTAAAGACACCTTTTAGGGTAAATATAACCTATGGAAAACCTAGTGGGGGATACAAGACAAAGAGGAGAGCTTATATCATATTGTATGGAACCCATTTCAGTCAGTAACCTAGAGTATGTATCGAGCAAAGAACTCCGAACTAGGTCGGAGAAGGGACATGCACAGTGACTGGTTGTAAGAGATCCAAACGTGGAGGCGGTGTTGGCGACGCAAACCGACCGGGCCATGTGTGTGCATGAGCTGGGCCAAAGGGGATAAGACGACCGTGACACCTGTAGATATGGGGCTGTGCATATTAGCGAGGGATTGTCACTTTAGGATGTGATACATCCTACTGTAGGGCCAACACAGAGTACCTATGGAGTAGGGAGCTGATCGGTTAGGGTAGTAGTTAGGGTACATTTGGACGTATGCTTAAGTCTACTGCCTTATAGTGGAAGGGATCATCTCATTCTGGTTATGCTAGTAATAGTGTAGAGTAATTATTAGAGAAGCGTATAGACCTTATCATGTCTAACTTGTCACACCTACCATTTATGTAATGACCCCTCTTATCCACTTTATATGCCTGTCATGCTACTTTTATTTATTTACTTGCTAAAAGTAACTAGACTCGCCAAACTTCATGTATGACCCTTTTGTTTCCTCTTCTTTCTTCTGTTTCCCCCAGGTTCTCAAGAAGGAAACACTCAGGCTTAGTCAGGACTCAATTATCATCTTGTTAGAGCTGCTTTCGAAATATGGCTCAAATTCTTATCTCTGTTATGGCTTAGCTCTTTTTCTTGGGGAATTATGTTATGCATTTTATATTTATGTACTCTGATGGTACAAGACAGAAGTTATGTTATTGTAATGGTTTTTGTGACTTATGGTATTTTGGACCATGGTGTATGATTTGTGTTTGAAATAAAAATTTGGATTTCCATTGCTATCTTATTTATATCTGTCCTGTAATATTCTTTGTCTATTTACCTATAACGCTTCACGAAACTTAATGCATTCCCTTTGTGAGTGACATTAACAGGCATGGGGTGTCACAGAGTTAAACTTTTTAACCTATTCTTTTACAAGTTTTCAATCGAGGCCCTTTGGCAGGTTCATAAAATGGGGAAAATGTTATACCACTACTTTTTGAGATCTTGTAATTCCGAGAAGTGCTGCCGAAGAAGGCATTGGAAAATAAATGGAACCATCGTTTAGTATAAATTCTAAATGTTTGCAGGTAGCTTGGCAATTTTTCAGTTGAAAGTTCAAATCATAAACTTACTCCCGAACTTAATTTGTATCCCTATAAAAATCGGTAATAGGATTGGCCTTCACCAAATTCTTTATGGCTATTAAATCCCTTTCTAGTTGATTGAGTCTCCATTCAAGCTCCCTCTTATCCTTTCGAAGACACTGGACAATAATCCTTTGCTCTTGAAATTATTTGAACCATGTGAAAGCAAAAGGATTATTCATGAACTTTGAAAGAGTCACGCCTCCTATAGTCTCTCCATCCCCAACACTGGGTGTAGTATGGTCAAGAGAAGCCTTCGCAGAACAAGGTAAGGATGTAGAGGGCCAGGCAAAAGTTAAAATCAAATAACACTAATTTGACACATAACACATACGACGAAATTTAATTGCATTCTATTGTAAGAAAGATATATACAAAGATATCAACAAAATCTCAAGGTAACTTATACAAATTCTAATTCTTTAGCATTTCTGGTATAAATTTGTCTTTATAGTAAGGGAGTTTGTGGGAAGAAAGATAAGGGGAAGTGCAAACACCTCCGGAAGGGTCCATGAGCGTCTCGGGTGAGGGTTATGTCCATATTCCCTTAAATACCTCTAGTGGAAGCGTCGATGTAAACCTCCACTAGCGTCACCAAGGAATATTAAATCATCCTTTGTGCAACAACAGTATACTTCCAAAAGAAAGCCGAGCAGGAAGTCCCTTTTTTCATTTAACATCCAAAAGATTGTCATTAACTCTTTATTTTCATCATAAAGCTTTTTATACAGAAGGCGGGCCTCCTTAAGGTGAGGACTAGCTTTGTTACTTTTAAAATACATTATGGAAGACGCACCCTATCAAGCTTAAAATATCAACCAAATAAGTCGTTATAATCTTCATTTGTTTATCTAACTCCGATCACAAAAAATCTATCTCTACTTACATGTTATTAACTGTGTCCCTAAGTGATAAAGGATGCCTACGGTTGATCTAAAGATAGAAAGTTATGACATAATTTAACCACCAGCAATAGAAAAAGGTAAATTAAGGGATATGACCCGAGGAAAACAAGGTCGTACATGAAAAGTTAGAACTGAACAAGGCACCATGGAACTGCCTTCTGAGACCTCTACATTTCAAGAAGTGATGAGGGGTTCTATTGAGTCCACGGATTTTAAATGATCTATTCCCCCGATTGTAGAAGTGTCCTCCCCAACACAAGAAACTCCTTCTTGCTCAAAAATATGACCGTCCTCATTGGTGCTTTCACCAATGAAAGTACCAGCGCCTCCAAAACCAGATGAATCGTTGGGACCATCTGGACTATCATGGGAATATTTTCCACCATTACCTTTGTCATCACTACTAGTGGAACTATCTAAAGTATCTATCATCCAAAGACTCATTCTCCCTCCCCCCGGTCATCATCAGGATCATCTTCATCAATGTTAGGTATTTCAAAAGAGAGGAGTTCCTCGACTTTCGTAAGTTTCCTTTGAGGAGTGCGATCCCCTTTAATCTCTAGGTCATCAACCTTTTGGTAAAAGATGCCCATCACCTCCGAAGGAAATTTGGGAAGGTGGAGTGTGACACCTCACGTCCTTTAATGTCACTCTTTAACAGAATGCATTAAGTTCCATGAAGCGTTATAGGAAACAAAACAGAATCTCACGAGATATATATATAATAGTAGCTTAAATTTAAAACATTATTTTCCAATAGAAAATATCATGGTCACAAAATCCGGTTACAACATCAGACTAAAATGCTAGAATAAAATACATCAAATAAAAACATCTGTCTTGTGATAAAAACAATCAGAGTACAGAAGTAAAAAGCCATAGTCCCCGTAAGTAGTTATAAATAAGTAGACAAGAAGTCAAAGCGGTACATTGAAGCAAATCCAAATCCAAGCAAAAACAGAAGAGAGAGTCCTAATCAAGCCTGAGCATTCCCACATTAAGAACCTAGGGGAAAATGCAAGAGAGAGAAAATGAAACAAAACGGGTTAGACATAACGTCTGGCCAGTCCAGTGACTTTTAGCATATAGACAAGTAAAAGTATCATGATAGGTATATAAATTGGATGAGAGATAACAATATCAAGTAATAGGTATGAATAGGCTGAGCAGGATAAACAGTGTAGAATATGCTCCTCAAATACTTTTCTCTGCACCAATACTAGCATACTGAACTAAGTGTTTTCCAATTACTTAACAGAATGACCCCAATAGAACATAAATGGTAGACATAAGTGTACCTCTAGCAACAGGTTTTACCCCAAACAGAAATAACAATTACCTAAACAGAAATAACAGGTGTTACCCTAAACAGAAATACCATGTACCTAAACAGAACTAGATGTACCCTAATTTCTACCCCTAATGATCGGCTCCCTACCACATAAATACCGTGTGCCGGCCCCATAGTAGGGTGTATTAATCCTAAAGTGGCAACCACCAAAAGGATATAGACTTACTTACACGTGTTATGGCGTTTTATTTTCCCAGACAAACCAGACCCATGGACGCACATGACCCCATTGGAATGCGCCATCAGAATACCCCATCCTAAACGAACCACTTATAATTAGCTCAGTAAGCATGCCCTGACCCCTGCCTAGTGCGGGGTCCCCTTTTAATATTGGAATGGGTTACTGACTAATATGGGTCCCACACAACAGATGACACAAGTCAAACCCTAAACTTGTGTCCCTGATTAACTAGGGTTTCCACATATTAAGTTTTACATGGGTTAATATTGTCCCTACAACCCCAACAGATTAACAAGTTTACTTAACCCCCAATAGATCAAACATATTACATAAATGACATACAATTCCATTAACATGTTCCACTTAATCTTTTAATTAAGCCTACATGTTCATACACCCTATATTTCAGTTATATTCCATAGTATAAGTTATTACTCAAATTTTAGTCATATTCGTAGTATAGGTTGGGCCCCCAAATTACCATTCCTAATCATTCCCAATTAATCCCAATTTCGTTCGTACACATATTTTAGCGGTATTAGCCTAGTCTCCATGGTAGTCTAGGCTATAAAAATAAAAGGGAAAGAGAGAGATGAACAGAACATGCATAAAACAAAATAAGCATATAATAAGAGAGATGGACATATGATAGCAGAAATAGGCATATAAGAACAGAGCAGCAGATCGGGTGTACATGTAATAGCAGGACTGATTAGGTACGAATCAGATTCTTAATAGGCTTATGTTTTAGATCTAGATTTATAAACATGTCAGGACTACTTGTTAAATGTTTATATCCTAAAAGTAACATGAACTCACAGAGACTGGATCTAAAGAACAAAGAATAACTAGACTGAAGCTGTAGAAGAAATTCTTATATGCGTATAAGCTGTTGTTGAAGAAAATAGGCTAATTCAATCAAAGCCGAGGAAACATCTCCTTATCTCCATTGTTTTAGGTACATAAAACAATAGGAATACAAACCCTTTTATAGACTTTTTCCCACGAATCTCGTTCATAAACAAGTTCAGGTTTAGGGAATGAACCTGACTAGATCTGGGGTGGGTCGACCCCGGGATCGACCCTACAGTTGACCACCCTTGAGTGGGTCGACCCATGGATTGACCCCCTGGGGCGTGGGTCGACCCCCAATGGGACCAGATCACGCGTTCAAATCTCGTCTTTGATTTTGAATAATTTTGAAATTCTGGTTTTATTTTGTTTATAAATATTTCTCTTATATGTATACAAACTTTTAACCTTAATATCTTCTTCATACGATGTCCGTTTTAAGCAAACTCGGAGTCTATCTGAACCATTATTCCAAGACGAATGCAATGGTATTATTAGTTTTATTTAATTCCTAGTGTTAAATTAAGCATTCTATAGTTTATTAATTTTCTTTAAATTTATGGGGTGTTACATGGAGGTTAGAAAATCTATCCTTATTCTCCGAATAGATAGGCAAGAGCATATCCGAGACCACATTGTCAATAATATCATCCAAAGAATAGGTTAAAAATTGGCAATTCTCCTTTTTACGTGGTTAAAAGCAGCATGGACCTTTGAAGTGGACCATTTTCTCCTAGTGGCCTCCCTCCATTGTCCGGAAGAGAGAGAGAGAGAGAGGCATACCTATAACCCAAGTCCTCAAGTTCTTTCTTCGACTTCTCTAATTCGATACGTAAACTTAAATTTTATACCGAAAGAATTTTTACTAAGTCCTCCCGGCCTGAGAGAGAAGCTTTTGTCACCTCAATTTCTTGAAGGGCCTCTTCTTTTGTAGAAGACCAAGCCGTGTTAAGAGATTCCAAAGATTGATTTTCCCCCTTGATAGAAAGCAATTAGGCAATGTCTCATTTGAGGAGAAAACCATTGCATTATTATCCTATTAAAAAAAGAGTGTTAGGAGGTAGAAGCAAGGCTGCTAAGGGAAAAAATTTTGGAAGGCAAGAATCACCGAGAGATGATGAGTTACCACCGTCTTCATCTCCTATAAAGTATTACGGAAAGCAAAGGAATCGCGAATGAGGGAGAATCCACCACTGCTTTTACTAGGTTCAAAAAAGAAATTTCGAAGGTGGAACCAGTCAATGATCCTTAACTGTAGTAGTTAAAGAAGAAACACTAGGAGGAGACCGTATCGCTAGGAATCTCAGCCCCAAGAAGTAGAAAGTGAAAGCAGTTGAGAAAATTGAGGAGTAAACCCAATGAAGGGAAAAACTGGAGCAGCGCCTCCGAAATGTTGGCCAAATGGAACCTATAGCAGAGTAGGAGCTATGAGGCTTTTGTTGTCACCTCTTGAAGTTATCTCTTAGATTGAATCAGTAACTTCGATTCTCTTATAAATCTTCGTCTGAGTTTTAGAAATCTTTTGCAATGTCGCTTCCAGAATATTACAAAGATCCTCCATTTAACCACGTTTTCGAGAAGATGAAGCATGAGAGACAACATCCTCAGCACTTGAGACTAACAGTAAAGAAAATCAAAATCTAATGAAAAGAACTAGTCCATAAGAAAAATTTTGACCTTACCGGTTGAATCAAAGGTGATAGGCGATTGAAGGGAAAAGCTTTAAGCATCGCCCTTCACAAAGTAGCAGACACCAGATCGTTTCTGATGCATTACTAGAGGAAGTTAGAGGATTTTGTGGCCCTTAGGGAGAATGAAATGTTTGTAATAAGACTAAGAGTCAACAGGGAAGACCACTCCCCTAGGGATGAAGAAACCCTCGTCATCTCCTTTATGACCAAGTAAATTTCTGTATATAAGTCTTCGATACCCCATCTAAAGACAAGAATCACAACTAATGAATGGAAAGGGAAGAGTAAGTCACGTTAACATTCTAGAATCACAACCGTAAAAAGAGGGAGAAAGATTACTTGGTTAAGCAAAGGTTCCGGAAATACCAGAAGGACGCCTAACAAAGAAAAATTGATGTTCCCTTTCCCTGACTTGTTAATTCCATCCTTAATCAATTTTGGTAAAGGGTTAGATCTAAAAATTTGGGAATTTGTTTTACTAGCTTGGAGAATTAACTCTTCAATAGTGGCAGCATCAAGAGAGAGCCCCTAGATTCCTGAGGGAAAATTTCCAGTCTAAGGATTCATATATAAATATTTGGAGATAGCTAAATTAGAGCAACCGCGAAATGATAAAAGGAATTATGAAGAAAAGGAGGAAAAGGAAGGAAACCTCCTTGCTAAATATGGATGACAGAGTGAACGAAAAAACCCTTCTGGGGGATTATCAATAACGTCTTCACCCATAAGGGAATGACCTCAATTGATTTTATTCCAAAATCCTCCAAAATTGAGTTAACTACATCTTGGGATGAAACGAAAGATTGCACCTCAGTCACGGCGACCTTTGGAAGTAAAGGCCCGAATTTTCGTACTATCTGAGTTGACTAAATACACCAAACGTCCAATCCAAATATCGCATAAATACGAACAAAAAGAACAAAACAAAGTCTCACAATCATAGAAAAAAAATATAATATATAAATAATCACTTTTGAAATAAAACTGTATTTGGATTTACCTACATTATCAGATTATATCACAAATACAACATAGCAGAATAAACTCTAAATATCTGAAACTAAAGCCTCTTACTCCAAGCTCCTTTAGATAAATCTGTAAAATCCTAAACTACTTGACTACCCATACAAATTTGGGTACCCAAGAGTTTAAGGAAAACATAGAAAAATAAACTTTGGGTCAGTCATGGGACTGGTATGAGTAATCAATTTAAAACAGTTTGAAAAAATAAACGATATCTCATTAGACCACATCGTATAACACAGAACAGATTTTTCCCTTAGGAGAATCCAAAACATTTTGTTTAACTTTCAAAAATACTTTTGAAAGAAACGATAATCTTTATATCAAAACTCTTTTGATATTATAAATAAATAACAATCTAGTGGAACTTTTGCATTTCATGCTCCATATATATATATATATATATATATATATATATATATATGTATGTATATATATATATATATATATAATATACAATCAAAACTGCATTCATTTATTGGATAATGGATTTCCAACTAGGACAAGGTATGGAACCACCTTCTGATAGTGTATCTCTAGAGAGGAATACACTGGGTTCAACAAGAACATCTTGTATCCCGACCACACATGAACGACCACTCATTTCGCTTGAGTGTATCGAATGTATATCACCAACGGTTGGGATTAGCAACCGTTTCCCGAATGGGATAACGTCGAATAAAATAAAGAATGAAATGAATTTCTCTAGATATGTGATAATGCACCCTAATTGGGAGCTACCCACTTAGGCATGCTGCCTGCCCGATTTTTTTCATTTCCCAGTTGTTGAAGCCTAAGGCTACGCTTACTTACCATTCACTGGTAACACAATCACTTTGAATGCCACATTGTCAAATCCGTTAATCATTAATTTATTTGCACAAATATATTCTTGATATTACGCTAAGAGAATAAATTTTCTGCTACCAAATATATTTATATATACCAATATATACAATCGTTGGACAAACACTATCAGGCACTCATCCATACACATTCGTTCTGGGATTGAATGAAACCAAAGGCACAATTTCCATTAATCCATCTTAGGCAATTTTTACCTAGGATGAATAGAAAAAGCCCTTGCACTTTACTTCGTCTTCGATTATCTTCATATAATCTGTTTCGCAATGCTACTATCAATATGGAGTGGTTCTCAAATAATAATCCAACCGGTCTCTCCATACTTACAAGGATTATTAGCAAATACTTCGATAGTTGGTTATTTAACTATCGAAGAAAAAACATTCAACCAAAGCATCAAACAAATCACTAAGCCCCTTAATTAATATTTCATTAATTAAATCACTTTTCCATTTTCTAATCAATATCTGTTAACCCGATATTTTCAATAAACATCTTCTTGGCCTCTTATACTATGTGGAAAACATTTTCCATATGTTGTCTTCTTTTATTTTCTATACTTAGAAAATATCTTCTATTTATAATTGGAGAACAGTTAAATTACTTATTCCTTTCACGACCATTCAATTTTAGACTTAGGAAATATTTATTATTATATCCAAAATTCCACTTATTGGGTTAAAACGAATGTTGTGTAAAACATCATTACAAAAACCCAAAATACTGCATTCAACTAAACTCTTTAAACATTTATCTTCGAGATTAAATCATTCTATTTATCGGTTAATAATGAAATCAATCAATTTTGGGTATAATTACCTCTCAGACCTTGACTGGAAATGTTCTTAACTTCAAAATAGACAAGACCACTATTCCCAAATAACCGACATCATATAAAGCTAGTTATTCATTTTTAAAACGTATATACTTTTCTCTTTCTGTTACCAAATTATCAATCTCCTTTTTGTTTATATATTCTATTTTAAGTTCGTTTTCATACCGAATTCTATATATATTGATGTCCAGTTACCAAAAATTTTAAAAAATATTTTAATTCCTTAAATTTCCAGGAAAATTCGCCAGCAACTCCTTTGTACCGGTCAATAGCTCAAACCTCAACTCGCATCTCTAAGCGCTTTTCATTCAAAAAGAAAATTTAAAAGCCAAGTGGCTTGCCGATTCGGCACATAAACTCTTACATGGAATTTAAATGTTTACCTTTTTGTCGGGTACTTAAATTATAATCTTTATATACTTCTTTCCAATTTTTCATAATACATATCTAACCATTCCCAATTGACTCCAACTCAATCCAATCAATTTTAACTCAATTCGCTAATTTTATTTGTTAAGTGGCTCTTTTTCCTATTTCATTTTTTATTTGAACATACCACGTTCCGATATATTTTTATTTACTTACTAACCAATCAAATTCCGTTTTCAACTCAAATTTCATATTTGATTTCGAAGATAAATTCTCAAATCTCATTCACATATCCAACGCCTAATTTCGATTCAAACACGATTAATTAATTATTTTTCAAATTAGTTAATTCTATTTCATACTTAAAAATATGATTTTGGTTCCAAAAATCATTTCATTTACACAACTTGAGTTCATATTTATTTTCCAACTCAAATCTGGATTTTTAAATTTAAAATCCATATTTTACTAACTTAAAATACTTTGATTTTAATTAATAAATAGCTATGGTTTTATAATGGTTATGGCGCTGTTTTACTAAAAATTTGAATTTGACATAACTAAAAATCTATGAGATAAAATCCAAAATTTTCTCTTTAATTAGACAAATATTATCAAATCGGACCTGATGGTTCTTGTTTTAAAGAATTTTGACTTAAATTGTGTAACGACCCGCATTCTACGCATCATAGGATCATAGAATATTTATTTCTTTCACATACGAAGTCGTATGGTCATGAAACATTGGGGGACGACTATTGGGGTCATTTCCCATGTTCATGATTTTTCCCGATTTTTAAATGACCATTTTACCCCTAGTTGGCACTGTTTTGGCCATAACTTTTGACTGGAAAGGAATTTTGACCTGAAACCACTTCCATTGGCTCTGGATGATGGTTTCTCTTTCCGTAGAGTGGTCACATTAGCCAAACGGACTCACCGTTTGGGAGATATGGCTGAAACAAGTTTCAGATGGTGAAAAACAGCTTAATTGGGCTTAACCGGGTAAGCTAGGCCCAAAGGGGAATTTCGGGATTAGGAGTTTAAAAGGGCTGTTAGGGTTTGGAGAGCACCTTTTTCTCATTTTTCAGCCGTCACTATTCATTCCTCTTAACCTGGCCATGGCCTCCACTCTCTAAATCTCTCTAAAAACACCCAAAATCACTTCCTAATCAAGGATTAAGGCTTAGAGGCATCAAATCAAGGAGGATTAGCACAAGGACCGAGGTAGAGCTGCTGTTATATATTGGAATTCGTGCAAATCAGAGGTTCACTTCAGATCTGAAAGTTTTATTGTGGCAAAGGTGAGTGATTTGCATAGTTTTTGCACTAATTACGGTAATTAAGAATAATTAGTGAAGATTAACGAATTTATACACTAATAAATTCTGGAAAAATGTTTAGTAATTCTTAAATAATATTTTATGCCTCTGTTAGGAATTTGGCTCGATTTGATTGAGTTTTGTTAAACCTATGATTAGATTTACTTAAACATGCTTAAGGGAAAATTTGGGGTTTTGACCATGTTTGATCCACTTTACATCCTATGATTTGTGTTATGGTGTTCGTGGTCGATACTATACTTTGCTATGACTGTATGAGATGTTTTGTGATTGTTTAGAAGTGTTAGTTTGGTCAAAAACGCCGTCGAATGGCGAAAGACTGTCGCTGGGACGAAGTGCAGGAATTTACCCGGATCGGATCGCCCCCTCTGAGCACGATCTGATAGAAGCTCACGCCACGATCCGTTTCACTTCGAAGGTCACGAACCGATGCAGCGCCGTGTCCAAACTAAAGTACCCCAATCTGAATCGCTCCAGCTTGGTGGACCACGAACCGATCAGAAGGTGCGATCCGAGATGAGGCGCGACGATCCAGACGAGGTAGCACGACCCGAACCCAATGGGTTGCCAGCGCCACGAGCTGTTGAGGCGCGATCCGTATGGCGCGACACGATCCGATGGAGCTGGAGCACCACGAGCTAGCAGGAACTCGACCCGATCCGATTGGGGAGGCGCGCCACGAACCGAACCATCCAAGGGAGCACGATCCGAGGAGAAGACTGAATGAAGACCGATCCGGAGGTGAAGACCAAAACCCGAGATGCAAAGGTAGTCCAGTATGGGAAGTTAGAGCTCAGGATCTAGTTGGGAACCAATGAGTTCGCTTCATGGTTGGACTTTGTTGCGGGACGCGTGCCAAGGGGTTATCGACGTCTATAGCTTTGGAAGACTATGGTAGGAGGTATGAAGGCGGATTCAGGGCCATTATGGCATCGGTAGAACCAAGGGCTACGACCAATGAAGTGGGTCATTGAAATGTTTGGTCATGACTCCATGTGTTTAGCTTGGTCACAGCAGGGTTTCTACAAGTCGGGATTCGTCGTTACCTCAAGTCGTCTAGTGTCCCAAAGTGGTGGACCTCGTATACTTTACGCACTGAGTGAGAGACGTGAGGATGGTTGCTATGCTTGATTGTTTGACATACACACCCCCACCCCCGTATTTCTACACCAAATGTTGTTGGCATCCTAGAGTATTGTACGGTATGTGGTACTGACTCTTTAGTTGCAGGTCCAGGTTCAGGTATGGTTTAGTATACCTGTTATTATTCTGTTTAGATGCTTATCGCTCATACCAGGCTTTATGTCTGACCCAGAGTTTTATGTCTCCTCTTATTACTCTGGGTGCTCACACGAGCAGACTAGAGACAGGTTGGCTGGTGATGTACGGGTAGATGATCCGGAGACGAGCAGGAGGCTTCCACGTAATATACATATAATATTCTCCCTGTGTTGTTGAAGATCACTGCTTGGGCATTGGTGGTGCATCTTCTACTTTAGCTTTCTTTTGCTTAGAGATAGTAAATTTGGAAAATTGTAATAAGCTGTATTTGGATTTCTGCTGCTCTGATGATAGATGTTAATTTTAGTTATCAGCTTATGCACTGTCTCACCTGTTTTATGTCAAGTATGTTATGATTATATTTTATTCCATGCGCTGTGAGGCATTCTACAGGTTTCTCATTAGTTAATTTCCTTCTTTTCTTTCTTCTGACGACCGTCCCGTGCTAGTCGGGCATGTGTACAGCGCACTTTTGGAGGAAATGCAGGCTGGTGCGGGGCGGGCCGTCACACTTGGTATCAGAGCTCTAGGTTGCGTAGTTAACCTAGGGAAGTTATCAGGGAGAGATAATATACGTATACGAGAGAGCGTATTTGTGATTACTTTGGTTTTTAAAAGCTATATATATATACTATTACTAGTATAAGGATGAAGTCGTACTGCACTAGCACCACTATGGAGTCGTTAATCGTTTCCTTTTTCAGATTGAGATGAGCCGATATACTAGAGGTGCTGGTAGGGGAGCCAATAATGGGAATGCTGCTGACATGAGGACGATGTTTACTGACCTCATGAGAGAGATGCCTAGAGATGTACAGAGGGCAGCTCCCAATGGTGGAAATGGTGGTGGTCCAATAGTGCAGGCGCCAAGAGTCGACTTCGCCAAGCTGAATAAGGATTATACTAGTCTTGGTGGGAAGCCGTTCCACGGAACGGAGTCGGCCACGGATGTTCAGGATTGGTTGGATAGTTGCGAACGTATCTTCGAGGATTTGGGTATCGAGGATGCAATGAAGATAAAGCTAGCGTCCCGTCAGCTGCAAGGGCGGGCAATGAATTGGTGGAATGCTATAAAGGCAGCTACTCCCGAAGATCAGATTACTTGGGAGCAGTTTAAAGCTCGCTTTAGCGAGAAGTTCATTCCAGCTGCTCAGAAGTCAGTGCTGTTTAAGAAATTCTTGGAGCTCAAGCAGAATGGCAGAGCTGTCTCGGAGTACATTGCTGAATTTGACACTTTGTCGAAGTATGGGTTATCTCTTATTGATACTGCCGAGAAGAAGAATGAGAAATTCATAACTGGTTTGGATCAGTACTTAGGGGAAAAGCTTATTAACCACATCGATGAGACGTTTGAGTCGATTGTGGAGAAAGCATTAAGATCAGAAAGTCTCTACCCTAAGTCGAAGACTGAGGTTGCATCTGCAGATGAGCCAAAGCCACAAGCAAGTGGTGGAGGCAAGGGTGGTTCCTAGAATAAGAGAAAGCAGAACCAAGCTAAGGATGACCAGAAGAAAAAGAATAAGCAAGATGTGGAGTGCTTCAGCTGTGGTAAGAATGGCCATTATGCTAGTAATTGTCGGGCCAAGCCAGCGGATAGGAAGTGCTTCAACTGTGGCCAAATGGGACATCACAAGGACAAGTGTCCACAGCCCCCTAAGGAAAAGCAAATGGTGAAAGCCTACGCTCTTAATGCTATTCCTTCTTCGTCGAATGCCCCAACAGCGGCGGAGAAGGGAAAGAATGTCGTCGTTCAAGGTATGCTTTCTGTTTATGATGTTCCTGTTAGAGTTTTGTTTGATACCGGAGCTTCCAGTTCTTTCATATCTTGTGACCTGGTAGATAGGTTGGGATTGGAGCCCGAGATTGTCGATAGACCTTTAGTAGTGACGAACCCGATTGGTGGTTCGACTAGCCTTAGCATGATTTGTCGTAATGTGGTCTTATCGAGTCATGGATGCATGTTTGTTTGTGATTGCTTTGTTTTGGGCTTTACTGGGTTTGGCATTATTTTGGGAGTAGATTGGCTCCAAAGATACGGGGTGGTGGTAGACTGTGAGGGCTTGTTGGTGACAGCTAGAGCGGATGATGGGCGAAGGATAGTGTTTGGTGGTCTACCCAGTAAGGGGGTATTGGCTAGTTTTCTAAACTCCCTCGACATTCCGCATAGTGAGTTGTCAGGTTTGCCCGTGGTTGGCCAGTATCCGGATGTTTTCGAAGAAGTGACCGGACTTCCACCACACCGAGAGATTGAGTTTCGTATTGATTTGGTAAAGGATGCCAGGCCTATAGTGATGCCACTTCGTCGTATGGCACCAAGAGAGCAGCGAGAGCTCGAGGTGCAAGTCAGCGATCTTTTGAAGAAGGGATTTATCAGAAGGAGTGTTTCTGGATGGGGAGCACCAGTTGTGTTTGCTACCAAGGCGGATGGTTCCCTTCGTTTGTGTGTAGACTACCGCGAGTTGAATAAAGTGACGAGGAAGAACAAGTATCCTATACCGCGGATAGATGATTTGTTCGATCAGTTGAGTGGCGCGAGAGTATTTTCTCAGTTGGATCTCGCGACAGGTTTTCATCAGCTTAGAGTGGAAGCTGAGAGTATAGCTAAAACGACATTTCGGACGCCGTCTGGATTTTATGAGTGGTTGGTCATGCCATTCGGGCTGACCAATGCCCCAGCATATTTTGTGGATCTTATGAATAGGGTATTCAGAGATCAGTTGAATAAGTTTGTCCTTGTGTTCGTTGATGATATTTTGGTCTATTCGAGGACAGAGGAAGAACACAAGGAACATTTAAGAGTAGTGATGGAGGTGTTGAGAAAACACCAATTGAAAGCAAAGTTTTCTAAGTGTCACTTCTGGAAGAGGGAAGTGAGGTTCTTGGGCCATGTTGTATCAGAGAATGGTATTGCCGTGGACCCGGCAAAGGTGGCAACGGTACAGGATTGGCCTACGCCCAAGAATGCAACAGATGTAAGAAGTTTCTTGGGATTAGCTGGATATTATCGTAAGTTTATCCAAGGTTTCTCCAAGACAGCAGCACCATTGACCCAGTTGACCAAGAAGAATCAAGCTTTTGTCTGGGATGAAAGGTGCGAGAATGCATTCAAAAGTTTAAAGGACAAGTTGACAAGCGCACCAGTGTTAGTCATTCCTAAGGGGGATGAAGAGATGACGGTATACACGGACGCCTGTCGTACCGGACTGGGTGCTGTATTGATGCAAGGCGGTAGAGTTATAAATTACGCAAGTCGGCAATTGAAACCGCACGAGAGAAGATACCCTACCCATGATTTAGAATTGGCAGCGATCGTGTTCGCGTTAAAGATGTGGAGACACTATCTCTTGGGAGAAAGATTTGAGCTGTTTACAGATCATAAGTCGTTAAAGTATCTCTTCTCTCAGAAAGATCTGAATCTCCGTCAGCAGAGATGGTTAGAGTTCTTAGCTTCCTATGATTTTGACATCGCATACACACCGGGAAAGGGCAATGCGGTGGCCGATGCATTGAGTAGAAGACATGCCAGCTTAGGGGCTATGTTCCTTGAATGGAAGCAACTGGAGTTTATCGCGGGGTTTGATTTCAGACCAAAGTGCGAATTGGATCCAGAAATGTTAGCAAGTTTGACGATCAGACCCACTTTGATTGAGCGGATCGGCTCTAGTCAGAGGGACGATCCTAACCTATTGGAAATCATCTCCTAGTTAGAGATGTGTGTCGATGAGGAGATGAACAAGTATGGGCTTGATCGAGATGGATGGCTTAGAAAGAATGGAAAGCTTGTTGTACCCAATGTCAATGGATTGAGGGATGAAGTGCTTAGAGAATGTCATCACTCAAAACTGACTATACATCCCGGTGGTAATAAGATGTATCGAGACATGAGACAGACTTACTACTGGGAAGGGATGAAAAGGGACGTTGGGAAGTTTATATCCAAATGCATGAATTGCCAGCTAGTTAAAGCCGAACAAAAGAAGCCTAGTGGGTTGTTGCAACCATTAGAAATTCCCGAATGGAAATGGGAGCAAGTCTCGATGGATTTCATTGATGGTTTACCAAGGACTAGATCGGGACATGATAGCATATGGGTAATTGTGGATTGGTTGACTAAGAGTGCAAGATTCATACCAGTCAAATCGACCAGAACGGCAGCTAAGTTAGCAGAATTATATATGAAGTGGGTAGTGAGATTTCATGGAGTACCCAAAAGCATTGTGAGCGACCGAGACCCGTTGTTCACTAGTGGGTTTTGGAAGAGCTTACAAGAGGCTCTAGGGTCAGAGTTACATCTCAGTACCGCATATCATCCTCAGACCGACGGTCAGACGGAGAGGGTGAACCGTATTTTGGAAGATCTCTTGAGAGCATGTATATTGGATTTTGGTGGATCATGGGATGACCATTTGCATCTAGTAGAATTTGCATATAATAATAGCTACCAATCCAGTATCGGTATGGCTCCGTTTGAAGCTTTGTACGGAAGACCGTGCAACTCACCATCATGTTGGATAGAGACTGGCGAGAAGTTTATGCTTGGACCAGATGTGGTGAGGGAAACTTCAGATAAGATTAAGATCACTCAACAACGAATGAAGGCTGCCCAAGATAGGCAGAAGAGTTATGCTGATAAGAGGAGAAGAGACTTAAAATTCTCCGTTGGCGACTTGGTGTTTGTCAAGATTTCTCCGTTGAAGAGCGTAATACGATTTGGCAGGAGAGGCAAGTTGGCACCAAGATTTGTTGGCCCATTCCCTGTTCTTGAACTAGTCGGGAATTTAGCATACAGAATTGACTTACCGGAGAGGATGGCGGGAGTTCACGACGTATTTCATGTTTCCCAACTAAGGAAGTTCGTTCACGACTCAGATATGACTATTTCACCTGATCAGTTAGAGGACTTCGAAGTAGAACCCGAGGCGGTTGGGAACCGCAAGCCGGCCCGTATTGTCGAGCACGACATGAAGCAACTTCGAAGGAAGGCGGTGAAGCTAGTCAAGGTACAGTGGAGCGAGGACGAGAATGATTGTACTTGGGAGACAGAGGAGAACATTAGGAAGTCACACCCAGAACTCTTTGCCTGGTAAGATTTCGACTTCGATTTAGTTTTCCGCATGCTAGGATAGGCTTGTTTGCTTGTTTTGCATGATTGATTGTTGTATGTGGTTGTTAGGCATGCGGGATCCTTTGTATGTTTTGGGTTAAGGAATTTCGGGGGCAAAATTTCTTAAGGGGGGGAGAGTGTAACGACCCGCATTCTACGCATCATAGGATCGTAGAATATTTATTTCTTTCACATACGAAGTTGTATGGTCATGTAACTTTGGGGGACGACTATTGGGGTCATTTCCCATGTTCATGATTTTTCTCGATTTTTAAATGACCATTTTACCCCTAGTTGGCACTGTTTTAGCCATAACTTTTGACTGGAAAGGAATTTTGACCTGAAACCACTTTCATTGGCTCCGGATGATGGTTTCTCTTTCCGTAGAGTGGTCACATTAGCCAAACGGACTCACCGTTTGGGAGATATGGCTGAAACAAATTTCAGATGGTGAAAACAGCTTAATTGGGCTTAACGGGGTGATTAACAGCTAGGCCCAAAGGGGAATTTCGGGATTAGGAGTTTAAAAGGGCTGTTAGGGTTTGGAGAGTACCTTTTTCTCATTTTTCAGCCGTCACTATTCATTCCTCTTAACCTAGCCATGGCCTCCACTCTCTAAATCTCTCTAAAAACACCCAAAATCACTTCCTAATCAAGGATTAAGGCTTAGAGGCATCAAATCAAGGAGGATTAGCACAAGGACCGAGGTAGAGTTGCTGTTATATATTGGAATTCGTGCAAATCAGAGGTTCACTTCAGATCTGAAAGTTTTATTGTGGCAAAGGTGAGTGATTTGCATAGTTTTTGCACTAATTACGGTAATTAAGAGTAATTAGTGAAGATTAACGAATTTATACACTAATAAATTATGGAAAAATGTTTAGTAATTATTAAATAATATTTTATGCCTCTATTAGGAATTTGGTTCGATTTGATTGAGTTTTGTTAACCCTATGATTAGATTTACTTAAACATGCTTAAGGGAAAATTTGGGGTTTTGACCATGTTTGATCCACTTTACATCCTATGATTTGTGTTATGGTGTTCGTGGTCGATACTATACGTTGCTATGACTGTATGAGATGTTTTGTGATTGTTTAGAAGTGTTAGTTTGGTCAAAAACGCCGTCGAATGGCGAAAGACTGTCGCTGGGACGAAGTGCAGGAATTTACCCGGATTGGATCGCCCCCTCTGAGCACGATCCGATGGAAGCTCACGCCACGATCCGTTTCACTTCGAAGGTCACGAACCGATGCAGCGCCGTGTCCAAACTAAAGTACCCCGATCCGAATCGCTCCAGCTTGGTGGACCACGAACCGATTAGAAGGTGCGATCCGAGATGAGGCGCGACGATCCAGACGAGGTAGCACGGCCCGAACCTAATGGGTTGCCAGCGCCACGAGCTGTTGAGGCGCGATCCGTATGGCGCGACACGATCCGATGGAGCTGGAGCACCACGAGCTAGCAGGAACTCGACCCGATCCGATTGGGGAGGCGCGCCACGAACCGAACCATCCAAGGGAGCACGATCCGAGGAGAAGACTGAATGAAGACCGATCCGGAGGTGAAGACCAAAACCCGAGATGCAAAGGTAGTCCAGTATGGGAAGTTAGAGCTCAGGATCTAGTTGGGAACCAATGAGTTCGCTTCATGGTTGGACTTTGCCGCGGGACGCGTGCCAAGGGGTTATCGACGTCTATAGCTTTGGAAGACTATGGTAGGAGGTATGAAGGCGGATTCAGGGCCATTATGGCATCGGTAGAACCAAGGGCTACGACCAATGAAGTGGGTCATTGAAATGTTTGGTCATGACTCCATGTGTTTAGCTTGGTCACAGCAGGGTTTCTACAAGTCGGGATTCGTCGTTACCTCAAGTCGTCTAGTGTCCCAAAGTGGTGGACCTCGTATACTTTACGCACTGAGTGAGAGACGTGAGGATGGTTGCTATGCTTGATTGTTTGACATACACACCCCCACCCCCGTATTTCTACACCATATGTTGTTGGCATCCTAGAGTATTGTACGGTATGTGGTACTGACTCTTTGGTTGCAGGTCCAGGTTCAGGTATGGTTTAGTATACCTGTTATTATTCTGTTTAGATGCTTATCGCTCATACCAGGCTTTATGTCTGACCCAGAGTTTTATGTCTCCTCTTATTACTCTGGGTGCTCACACGAGCAGACTAGAGACAGGTTGGCTGGTGATGTACGGGTAGATGATCCGGAGACGAGCAGGAGGCTTCCACGTAATATACATATAATATTCTCCCTGTGTTGTTGAAGATCACTGCTTGGGCATTGGTGGTGCATCTTCTACTTTAGCTTTCTTTTGCTTAGAGATAGTAAATTTGGAAAATTGTAATAAGCTGTATTTGGATTTCCGCTGCTCTGATGATAGATGTTAATTTTAGTTATCAGCTTATGCACTGTCTCACCTGTTTTATGTCAAGTATGTTATGATTATATTTTATTCCATGCGCTGTGAGGCGTTCTACAGGTTTCTCATTAGTTAATTTCCTTCTTTTCTTTCTTCTGACGACCGTCCCGTGCTAGTCGGGCATGTGTACAGCGCACTTTCGGAGGAAATGCAGGCTGGTGCGGGGCGGGCCGTCACAAATTGAGTTATATATACTCAGTTGATGTTCGAAACGCCAATTTACGAACTACCACGCTGCGGCGAGTTCATTTTAATTATATTTAAATATAAATGTTAAACTTTGTTTATTATATAAATTCCAATTCCATTTCTTAAATATTTAATATAAATTAAACTCGTTTACCAAATCTAACTCAATATTTCGATTATTCCTAATCGTCGATTATTTCATAACTAAGTTATAAGTTTATTTATATTTGGACCTTCTATATTTAATTCCAATTCCTTTAATAAATAAATTATTTGTAAAATTTGATATAATTGAATTTTAATTATAAACCTGTTAGATTTTTCTAAATTTAGCTTATATTTCAGACTCTAAAAAATAATCAATCGTTCTATTTCAAAAACACTTCATAATTCACTTTTAAATTCATAGTTGAATTTAAATATTTAAATTATCCAAATGATAATTATCTCACTTAATTTATAAACAACGTTTATGAATTTAACTTCCTTGTTTTATATATTAAAACAAATTTCCATTTTAGAATTCTATTTAAACTCCATTCCTTTTATATTTCGAATTCCAAAATAAAAACCGTCGTTCTCTTTTAGAAATGATTCCAACTTTCTATTTTTAAATTCAATCATGAATTTAAAATTTCAAATTATCTTCTAATAATTAATTCGCTATAACTATAACATCATTTATAAATTTACTTGTTTTATATAGTAAAACAAGTTCTATTTCAAAATCTGTTTAAAATCAAAATCTTATTTTGGAATATTCTATTTATTTTTACTTACCATATATAACATAGAATCTATTTTCATATTTAATTTTAACATCTATTTAATATAATTTTAATATTTTTTTTCTAGACATATTTTATTTAAATAAATTCGGACTAATCAAATTCAAATCATAAATCCTTACGGATTTATTTTAAATCAGTTTATATTCTGAAAGTCAGGGTAAGCTTCGTCGTTTACTTCTTTAAAACGATTCCCCATTTCTAATTTTAAATTCACATTTGAATTTAAATAATCAAATTATCAAATAATAATTATTCCACTTCATTTATAAACATTATTTATAAATTCATTTCAATTCCCTGATTATCCAATGAAAATAATTCGATTTTATTTATAAACACCATTTATAAATTTACTTCAATTTCCTGTATTATTTAATTTATAAATATCCTTTATAAATTCAATTCTTTTTTTACTTGTTCAAAACAAGTAAATATCTTTATAGCTCATTCGAAATTTGAATTCTATTTAAGAAAATAAAATTTTCCATTTTAAATCTTGAAATATAATTTTCACGATATTTTTATAAATCAACATTTTGGGCCCAGTGATATTTAAACAATCAAACCACCCAATTATCAATCAACACAACATATATGATAATATATATATGAAAACAAACAACAATAAATTTTGAGGAATCCAGTTGGATCCCTCCAACTTGTTTTCCTATGTCCACAAACGTTAGCCAACATAAATAATACCCATTCTGCTTCAAGGCAGGATATCGCGGTATAGAAGGTCATCCACTATCATATTATGGGGCGCATAGGGTCATCCGCTAATGATACTGCTGGCATCCGCTAATGATACTGCGGGACCTATCCAATCACACACACACACACACACACACACATATATATATAATAACCACAAACACCAATCCTAAATAAATAATATATATTTAATAATAGCCACAGTAATATTTTAATACAACCAAACAACCACCAATTATTTTTAATGGCTAAAAATAATTCTGGATAATAATTTGATTGAGATTTACTCACCGTGATTTTTAATTGCTGAATATCCAGTTAAATTCCTATTGTTCGCGGCTACGAGTCCACTCGAGTCGTCTCAACTGAATTCGTCGTACACCTATGATTATTTGATTTTAATTATCGATTAAATATTTAAATTAACTAATAAAATGAATAAACAAATTATTTTACAGATTTTAAAATCTCCTAAAAACTTATACCTTAATTCCTTTTCAACACAACTGTGAACACTATCTCGATCAGCATCACCATCGGTCCAACGTTCAACACCCTCGCGACTTCGAATTGAGCCATTCCAGTTGAATTTGCTAACATTTGCACGAGATCTTCTAGTTGAAATTGTAGTTTCACTATAGCTTGACAAAATCAAGGTGCTCTCTCCATTCAAATCCTAAAACCGATGCCTTCCATTACACTTCTAGGTCATCGCGCCCCTTCCGTCTTCACAAACGGCTTCACCATCACGAACTCCATTTACTTCACAACCGAGCTCAACAAATTCCTTCATAACTTCTTTTGTACTTCATTTCCCTATTATCAACTACATTGCCTCAAAACACCACTGGTACAAGTAACAGGCCAATGCCTTAAAATATCATCCCTGAAATTTACTGACCTAACTCAAATTCATCCGGAAAAAAACATACAGTACTCCTCAGTACTACCTACTATCGCGCCCATCCATCCATTGGTAAATCAATCTCTGGTTTGGAACTAATGACAATGTCGACCCCCCTAACTTCATAGCTGTAACACCCCACCTTCGTTAAGGACACTCACAAGGGGAATGCCTTAACTTTGGTGGAGCATTTTAGTAAACAGAACAGAAACTTACAAGACAGATAAAAACAATACTTGAAATTTTTTAACTTTATTACAGCGAAAACAGAAATCAGTATGTTTACATCCTTTCAAATCTCAGAATTCAAGTACAAAATATCAGTCTTGTACAAAAGCCTTCAGAACGCATAGTTTAAAATCATAATCCCCACAGAAGAAGACAAGCCATACTTCAAGCACTTCAAGTAGAAGAAATCCGGATCTAGCTAGAGTATTCCCTCCTTAGAAAACCTGGGGGGGAAACGGAAGAAAAGAGGCGAAACAACAAGGGTCAGACATAAAGTCTGGCAAGTCCAGTGAGTTTCAGTTATGAACAGATAATAATAACATGACATGAACATAAAACTGGATGAGAGATAACTATAACAAGTGTAGCAGATATAACAGAAGAACAGAATGATATAAGCTATTTTCTTTACACTTCTCTGCACTAATACTAGTTTAACAGGATTAGGTGTCACCCTAATGTCTAAACTGAAACAAAAGAGGGTACAGAATAATTTAACAGAAACAGAACGCTAATAATGGGCCTTTACTACCCGATCAGAAACAGACAGAAGCAGAAACAGATTAATCCCTACGGGAACAGAATGTAGAATTAGGTGTACACTAGTAATGGGCCTTTACCACCCGAACAGACGGTACCACGCAGAAACAGACAGGTGTTACCACCCAACAAAAACAGACGAGACCAACAGAAACAGATAGAACTAAGTGTACCCTAAAACCCTACCCCAAGCGATCGGCTCCCTGGCCCCACAGTAGGGTGTATCACTCCCTAAAGTGACAACCAATTGGCACAGACCTATTTATAGATGTCACGGCGTCTTACATCCTCTGAGGCAGACCGGGATCCATGCACGCACATGACCCGGTTGGAACGCACCATCAACACCCCTCGCCATTATTAGAATGAACCGCTTATAATTAGTTCAGTAAGCGTGCCCGGACCCTACCTACTGTTGGGTCAAAGTTTTGATACCAGAAAGGGTTACTAACTAATATGGGTCCCAAACAACAGATGACACAAGTGATTCCCCTCCTAACCTTGTGTCCCCGGACTAACAGATTTCTACAAGTTTCAGACAAACAAAATTTAGATTAACTAGTTCACAGATTAGACAATCAAGTTAACAGGTTTTCAGACTAACGGATCAGATGTTCTGATTAACAGGCTTACAGATTAACTGGTTATAGATTAACAGACTTACAGATTAACTGGTTACAGATTATCTAACTTTGTATTGGGCCTACGGATTCACAAAACGGGTTTATCAGATTCATTGGTCCAATTGGTTTAACCTTACCCAACACGTTTTTGTCATCATAATTATCTCAGATTTTCATTAATTAAATATTAATGCCCAAACCTCTCACATTAGACTGACAGTTTGCGGCTACTGGTTAGGCCGGTTGGTTCCGGGCAGGTTTCTGTCGCAAACTGAGTCTAACCTCGGGTTTCAAGCACGTTATGACTAACTTCTCACATTAGAACCTATTGTTTGCGACCACTGGAATATGCCGGGTGGTTTCGTGTAGAATTACGCCGCAAACTCATTCTTACCTCGAGTTAGCCATGTTTATTTTTGCGGCCAATTAATTAATGATTTCCCATTTATACCCATGCCTAATATACATGTCAATTATTCATAACTATATCCAATTCAGATTATGTCAATAGCGGACTAATTATATCAACTCAACAGATATAGCAGATAACAGATTTCTCAGATTAGGCGACTTAGCAGATTAAGCAAACTAGCAGATTTAGCATTTTCAACAGACTTAGCAGATGACAGATTTGGCAGATTAACAAATCTAGAAGACTAGGCAGTAGAGCAAAACTAGCAGATTAAGCAATATAACCGAACTAACAGATTAGGCATTGTAACAAAACTAGCAAATTAGGCAAATATAACAGATTTAATCATTTCTTAAAGTTTCACAAACATATCTTTCCTAATTATAAATCTTGCCTAAGTTCACATGCATAAATAATAGTCTTGACTCACAATATGATCATATACCCCATGTTTGCATTACATTTACATAGCATAGATTATGGTCATAATTTACCATATATCATATGTTTCAATTTTTTTATTAAACTTGCATAGTACAGAAGATCCATATATAAATTATACCAAATATAGTTATCGACTATTATGCATGTCATATATTCCAAAGATCCCTTACTTAGTTATTTATTTACATTAATAGATACCCACCTCTCATGTAAATCTTTATACCTAAGCCATATTCTCTTTATCTCAAGTCATATGTTCAATTACCATTTATGTTATAAATATAACATGTCCAGTCATATGTCTCAAATTTATGTTCTAGCTACAGTCCATGTTCTTTCCTCAAATCAGTCACCTATTGGTCATGCCCAAATTATGCATCGTTCATTGTATTGTCCCAAATATTTTAGCGTAGGTTAATCTCTTATGAGATTGGCTCAGGCTCGTAGTAGCCTGGCTATAGAACAGAAAGAGGAAAAGATACAAAATAAGATAGATCCAAACAGAACAGATATAACCTCAGATTCAGATTTATAATTCATGTCATAATCAGAATTAACGTTTATATCGGAAAATAACTGCACTTTCCTTGATTGGATTAAAGAAAGAACTTTAGTTGTTGCAGAATTGTTGTAGAAGCTTTAATCTCTAATTTGAATTGAATTGCTTAGGTTGATGTTGATTAGCTTCTAGTTTTGATTCCAGCAGAGTAGCGATGCCATTTTTATTTTTATTTAGAACAGAGGCAGAGAAGAAGAAGAATAGAATTGTGTGTAGAGGAGGCTAGGTCTTAGGGTGTATTTATAGGTGTAGGAACTCATTTCAGCCATCAGATTAACCCTAAAACCAATCCAGACCATCAAAAATCGTCCCAGGGCTTCAAAAACGCGTTCTGGACCGAAACAGACCGACCATGTCGACCTACAGCGGGGGTCGACACTATAGTCGACCCCCATGGGGGGGGTCGACTCCCAGGTCGACCCCCATGGGGGGGTCGACTCCCAGGTCGACCTGCCCAGTTCTGAGCTGACCGAAACCTTCTGAATCTTGTTTTGGCCATATCTTGGTCATACAGACTTCGATTTTCGAAAACTCGGACTCTATTTCACGTATTTTTCCGAGAGGAACGCAATGGTGATGTCCATTTTACCTAATTCCTGATTCTTGAATTAGTTATCCTTATTTTACTATCTTTTCCGTAACATACGCCATTATCGAACTAATTTTTCTTCTCTTCCATGTATTAATTAATTCTCCTTATGCATCACCATTATTTACCTATCATAAGCATATTTTCATATATTTTATTTCATTTTTAATTATACTTAAAAATGCGGGGTGTTACATTCTCCCCTCCTTAAAGGATTTCGTCCTCGAAATCTTCAAGTTAAGAAGAATGTGTCCTACCATCCAATCATCCATCTACTCAATCACCAATCACAGGCATTCATTGTCCTTAAGAGATTTCTAATGTTGTATGAACATATGCAAGAAGTGTGTATATATGTTCCTTGTCTAATGCAAAGATCAGGCGGTCCACTGATTCAGTTGACCTCCTTAATGCGAATTATGCCAGTGCCATGAGTCCGACATGTATGCAGTTTTCCTACTCGATACATATCATTTCTATATGAGTGCACAACCATTCAGTCATTTGCAACATCCATGTGCTGAGTCAATCATTTTGCATCCACAAAAATTGAAAATGCTCACACATCCATATGCAGTATGAGAGTGTTTTCGAGCCGATCTAGTGCCTAGTGTGTATTTATGCATCCACGGGCAACCACTAGCAACCACTTGCAACCATCAAACATAACATGTCTCAAACACATGTTTACACCCATTAGTTTCTACCTAAAGTTCGAAGATTTGATCGATAGGATACAGTCGAATGATGGAAGCGAGTACAGATAGAACGAAGACTTTGTTCTCAATAGACATTGGTTGAGAAAATAATTCCCCTAAGTATCAACCCCAAAGACCGAAACCAATATCAGATTGACACTCAGAGGATTGCCCTCTTTAGACAATGTCAAAACTGGAAATCAGAATTATTCAGATATTTACAGACTACTGATACAGATCAGGTTCCCTAATGATTCTTAGGAAGCTAAGCATGATAAAATCATATCCCACAAAACCTCAGAATGTATGCGTCATACTTGGCGCCTAACACAGATATCTCTCAAAACCCAATCTATCACAAACAGATTTATCATAACCCTTATGGGTTTGAGTCTACAGCGGAATCAGAAATAATACTAGTATTAAAGTGCAGAGTATCGATTAGAAAATCAAAATACCAGAATCAGAAAGAGTCTTTACTCCATAATCAGATAAAGAAATTAAACCTACTATAGGAATTTTCCTACTTCTATCCTAGCCACTAGCCTCAAGAGTGTTCGCCTGCCCTCCTTGTCCTCGTCACCTCGGTCAGTCCCTAGTGAAGTGTCCCATCTCCCCACAGTTTAAGCAAGCGCCCTTCCTTTTTCTGTAATCCTTGTTCAGATGAGTCGAGCTTCCATAAGTAAAGCACTTTTTCCCCTTCTTATCTTCAGACTTCTCATCCTTCTTTTGTGTTTCCTTTTTGGGCCATGCTTTCTTATTCTATGGTTCTTCCTTCTTTGTCTCTTTCGGGCCCTTGTCTTCCTCATGCAGTAGTGCCATGTCCACCAATTTCTCGTAAGTCGCTCCCATGGGTACGTGGGTCATGGCTAGGCTGTGCAGTGGCTCGTTCAATCCTTTAACAAAGCGGAGAGCCTTTTTATGCTAAGTGTTAACTAAATCCAATCTGAACCTAGCTAGTTGGTTGAACTGGTTGACGTATTCCTTGACCGTCATACTTCCTTGCTTAAGAGATAAGAACTTTTCCAGTTGTAAACTCCGTTCAGCTTGCGAGAGAAATTTTGTATCAAACCTTGTTCTGAAATCCATCCATGTATCAACCGGCCTCTCGGCGTTAGTGACTTCCCACCAGTAGGAAGCTTCGTCTTTGAGCAGCCATACCGCTAACTGTACCTTCTGCCTATCGTCCACCTCGAACATAACGAATAGATCCTCAGTTTCTTTGAGCCAGTTCCTCGCTTCGACGAATGATTCAATTCCCTTGAAATCCTTTCCACCCATGGCCCTAAAATCTCTACAGATCTTTGAGAAAGCAATTGCACGAGGAGGGGGCGGAGAAGGAGGGGGATCATTTGCTGGACCTGCGGCGGCGGTCCTAGCCTCAAGATATTGACGAAACCAACCGGGTACATGAACACCCTCTGGTATCTCAGATGCTTCAGACATGCTGAAATGAAAAAAAAGGAAAGATTCAATACAAAAAGGACTGAAGGAAAGATATATGGCTCTTGGGGATCATGTTTTTCAAAATAAGCTTTATTTTTGAAAATAATTCCTTTCAAAACCTTTTTTTTAAAATAGTTTTCCGAAAGCTTTACCCAATC
Organism: Allium sativum; assembly: GCA_030737875.1. NCBI lineage: Eukaryota > Viridiplantae > Streptophyta > Magnoliopsida > Asparagales > Amaryllidaceae > Allium > Allium sativum. Next base: position 782,961,344 of record CM060920.1, on the reverse strand, counting down.
TGGTAACCTTCAACTCTGATACCAAGTGTAACACCCCACCTTCGTTAAGGACACTCACAAGGGGAATGCCTTAACTTTGGTGGAGCATTTTAGTAAACAGAACAGAAACTTACAAGACAGATAAAAATAGTACTTGAAATTTTTTAACTTTATTACAGCGGAAACAGAAATCAGTATGGTTACATCCTTTCAAATCTCAGAATTCAAGTACAAAATATCAGTCTTGTACAAAAGCCTTCAGAACGCATAGTTAAAAATCATAATCCCCACAGAAGAAGACAAGCCATACTTTAAGCACTTCAAGCAGAAGAAATCCAGATCTAGCTAGAGTATTCCCTCCTTAGAAAACCTTGGGGGGAACGGAAGAAAAGAGGCGAAACAACAAGGGTTAGTCATAAAGTCTGGCAAGTCCAGTGATTTTCAGTTATGAACAGATAATAATAACATGACATGAAAATAAAACTGGATGAGAGATAACTGTAACAAGTGTAGCAGATATAACAGAAGAACAGAATGATATAAGCTATTTTCTTTACACTTCTCTGCACTAATACTAGTTTAACAGGTTTAGGTGTCACCCTAATGTCTAAACTGAAACAAAAGCGGGTACAGAATAATTTAACAGAAACAGAACGCTAATAATGGGCCTTTACTACCCGATCAGAAACAGACAGAAGCAGAAACAGATTAATCCCTACGGGAACAGAATGCAGAATTAGGTGTACACTAGTAATGGGCCTTTACCACCCGAACAGACGGTACCACGCAGAAACAGACAGGTGTTACCACCCAACAGAAACAGACGGTACCAACAGAAATAGACAGAACTAAGTGTACCCAAAAACCCTACCCCAAGCGATCGGCTCCCTAATACATAAATATCCTGTGTCGGCCCCACAGTAGGGTGTATCACTCCCTAAAGTGACAACCAATTGGCACAGACCTATTTATAGATGTCACGGCGTCTTACATCCTCAGAGACAGACCGGGATCCATGCACGCACATGACCCGGTTGGAACGCACCATCAACACCCCTTGCCATTATCAGAATGAACCGCTTATAATTAGTTCAGTAAGCGTGCCCGAACCCTACCTACTGTTGGGTCAAAGTTTTGACACCAGAAAGGGTTACTGACTAATATGGGTCCCAAACAACAGATGACACAAGTGATTCCCCTCCTAACCTTGTGTCCCCAGACTAACATATTTCTACAAGTTTCAGACATACAAAATTTAGATTAACTAGTTCACAGATCAGACAATCAAGTTAACAGGTTTTCAGACTAATGGATCAGATGTTCGGATTAACAGGCTTACAGATTAATTGGTTACAGATTAACAGACTTACAGATTAACTGGTTACAGATTATCTAACTTTGTATTGGGCCTACGGATTCACGAAACGGGTTTATCAGATTCATTGATCCAATTGGTTTAACCTTACCCAACACGTTTTTGACATCATAATTATCTCAGATTTTCATTAATTAAATATTAATGCCCAAACCTCTCACATTAGACTGAATGTTTGCGGCTACTGGTTAGGCTGGTTGGTTCCGGGCAGGTTTCTGTCGCAAACTGAGTCTAACCTCGGGTTTCAAGCACGTTATGACTAACTTCTCACATTAGAACCTATTGTTTGCGACCACTGGAATATGCCGGGTGGTTTCGTGTAGAATTACGCCGCAAACTCATTCTAACCTCGAGTTAGCCATGTTTATTTTTGCGGCCAATTAATTAATGATTTCCCATTTATACCCATGCCTAATATACATGTCAATTATTCATAACTATATCCAATTTAGATTATGTCAATAGCGGACTAATTATATCAACTCAACAGATATAGCAGATAACAGATTTCTCAGATTAGGCGACTTAGCAGATTAAGCAAACTAGCAGATTTAGCATTTTCAACAGACTTAGCAGATGACAGATTTGGCAGATGAACAAATCTAGCTGACTAGGCAGTAGAGCAAAACTAGCAGATTAAGCAATATAACCGAACTAGCAGATTAGGCATTGTAACAAAACTAGCAAATTAGGCAAATATAACAGATTTAATCATTTCTTAAAGTTTCACAAACATATCTTGCCTAATTATAAATCTTGCCTAAGTTCACATGCATAAATAATAGTCTTGACTCACAATATGATCATATACCCCATGTTTGCATTACATTTACATAGCATAGATTATGGTCATAATTTACCATATATCATATGTTTCAATTTTTTTATTAAACTTGCATAGTACAGAAGATCCATATATAAATTATACCAAATATAGTTATCGACTATTATGCATGTCATATATTCCAAAGATCCCTTACTTAGTTATTTATTTACATTAATAGATACCCTACTCTCATGTAAATCTTTATACCTAAGTCATATTCTCTTTATCTCAAGTCATATGTTCAATTACCATTTATGTTATAAATATAACATGTCCAGTCTTATGTCTCAAATTTATGTTCTAGCTACAGTCCATGTTCTTTCCTCAAATCAGTCACCTATTGGTCATGCCCAAATTATGCATCATTCATTGTATTGTCCCAAATATTTTAGCGTAGGTTAATCTCTTATGAGATTGGCTCAGGCTCGTAGTAGCCTGGCTATAGAACAAAAAGAGGAAAAGATACAAAATAAGATAGATCCAAACAGAACAGAACAGATATAACCTCAGATTCAGATTTATAATTCATGTCATAATCAGAATTAACGTTTATATCAGAAAATAACTGCACTTGCCTTGATTGGATTAAAGAAAGAACTTTAGTTGTTGCAGAATTGTTGTAGAAGCTTTAATCTCTAATTTGAATTGAATTGCTTAGGTTGATGTTGATTAGCTTCTAGTTTTGATTCTAGCAGAGCAGCGAGGCCATTTTTATTTTTATTTAGAACAGAGGCAGAGAAGAAGAAGAATAGAATTGTGTGTAGAGGAGGCTAGGTCTTAGGGTGTATTTATAGGTGTAGGAACTCATTTCAGCCATCAGATTAACACTAAAACCAATCCGGACCATCAAAAATCGTCCTAGGGCTTCAAAAACGCGTTCTAGACAGAAACAGGCCGACCAGGTCGACCTACAGGGGGGGTCGACACTATAGTCGACCCCCATGGGGGGGTCGACTCCCAGGTCAACCCCCTGGTCGACCCGGGCCCCAGGTCGACCTGCCCAGTTCTGAGATGACCGAAACCTTCTGAATCTTGTTTTGGCCATATCTTGGTCATACGGACTCCGATTTTCGAAAACTCGGACTCTATTTCGCGTATTTTTCCGAAAAGAACGCAATGATGATGTCCATTTTACCTAATTCCTGATTCTTGAATTATTTATCCTTATTTTACTATCTTTTCTGTAACATACGCCATTATCGAACTAATTTTTCTTCTCTTCCATGTATTAATTAATTCTCCTTATGCATCACCTTTATTTACCTATCATAAGCATATTTTCATATATTTTATTTCATTTTTAATTATACTTAAAAATGCGGGGTGTTACAATAGCTCTGACCAACCCATCGCATACCCTAAATCTTCAAGCTTCAGAACTACCACGTGCGTTGATCCCTGCCACTTTGATTCCATCCTGTAACTCACGCCTCACTGCCCTAAAATCCCATCGCGACTTCGCTTTTGCACCGCAGGGACCAATCGAGCAACCCTAAATCGAAATCGATATTCAAACTCCATCACGACATCCATTTCAACATAGCCCTACCAATCGCGATAATAGAACTTCAATCACGTGTTCTATTGAGGCTTTAATTCGATTTCGAAGTTTTGATATTAGAGTTTTCTGTATAAATCGATTTTGAGTCTATTTGAGGAGCACAACCATTTCTTATTTGCTGAATCCCTTTTTGATTTTTAAAATGGAGGATTTTTTTATTTATAGAGGGTGATTTCAAATGGAACTGACGATTTGAGGAGCGGCAATCTTTAACTCATTAAAGCTTTTATTTTTGAAGTAAGTGATTTAACAATGAGGAAGAATGGCTTTGATAAAAACGTCAGGGAAGGAATGAATTAACAGAGAAGAATGGGAAGGAAGTCACCGCGTATATATAACTGAAGAATAGTTCAGCGTGAAGGAATAGGCCAGCCGTTTTCATTAACTAGGGTGAGTTGCTGTGTACTTTAGCTTAGGAGTGAAGTAATTTATTTTTATAATAACATTTATTTTATTTTAATTTTGTTTGAACTAGTACGATTTTATTTAAAATACATGTGATTTCGAACTCCATTTTGAACCCAACAACCGACATTTTTAGGGTTATACCACTATTATGGACACACTGAGACAAGTTTCGAAGCCTTAATTTATCATTTGGAGAAGATATTAAAATAAACTGATATAAATTAAATTCAAAACAATTTGTTCCTCAAAAATAATTTAATATTATTATTCTAATTCAAACAGAATTTTGTATTGGTCATCTGATCTATTTTCAATTCAGTTTTAACTTGGAATTCAAATAAATTCATTTTCGTATTTTGATAATTATATATATATATATTCCAAATAAATCGTATTCCGATTATTAAATCGATAACTCAATATAAAAAACCATTTATATTATCAACTCAATATTTAAAACCATATTGAATATTAAAAATAATTTTTTCGAAAATCTGGGTCGTTACATTCTTCCCCCTTAAGAGAATTTCGACCTTGAAATTACTAAGGTTGGAAAAATGCAACAAACGCAATCATTTATTTATTTTAAAACCCATTTACGTTGAACTCCACATTTCATATTTCTACAATTTTAGTTCCAATCACTTTAGGTTTTGATTTATGTCGCACCATATATGTTAATATTCATTTAATCTTAATCATTATATTTACATCCCATTTCAAACTTATTCAAATCGATTCTAGTCTGTTTACTTACTTTAATTCATTTTACTTTCTTAAGTTGAATTTAATTTCCAAAATTCAAATTCCCGGGTTTTCATTTCAAATCCTCCAGAAATCATATAAATATATACATATATTTATAACCATTTCAAATTCAAAACATTTGAATTTTCCAACACAAATTGTTTTCTTTCAAACAAATCTCCCCCAAAAACTTTTCTAAGGTAGCAATCCATCACTTAGAAACTCGAAAATGAACACTAATGATGCTGCAGTCAACATCAGAATTATTTTCCAATGACTGAAGTGAGTTCAGTGTTTTATCACTTATTAAATCCATTCAAAAATGGTATTTATTCAAATTCTTTCCTAACAAAGCTATATTATTTTAATATACTTCGGAAAATATTTTTCCAACACCTAGGATTTTAAATTCTTAATTCTGATTCTGAATCTAATTCCAATTCATCTTATTTGTATATCTCATTCATATACAAATTTTATTTGGTTTTATATAACCATTCAAATTTTAAAATTCCATTTGATTATAATAATAACCAACACATTCACATATTTCATAATGATTTCAGGAAATTATTTATTTATATAAAAACATAATTTTGGGGTAAAATTATTTCATTTACCCGCTTTTGAAACAATATTGTGTCAATTTCTCTGTTTGAGTGTTTAGAAATTCCTATCAACTTCGAGGCACCCTACAGTTCGAACAAAATTCATAAATCACTCAACAAACAAGGCAACACAACATAAAAAAAAATTGTATCAATTAACAAATACACATTCTCGTATATATACACTCAACTCATTCTAGGGTGCTACTGACCCTATCTCTAATGAGTAACCCCCGCCAAAGCCTAGGCGTTCGCTCAACCTAAGCTCTGATATCAACTGTAAAGGCCTGAATCTTCATACAATCTGAGTTGACTTAATACACCACACATCTAACCTAAATATCACAGAAATACCGATCAATATTAATAAAGAAAAAAAAGGTATAAAAAGAACAGAAACTATAGTATAGAATCTCACAATCGCAGCGGAAAAAATATATAATATATAAATAATCACTTTTGAAATACAACTGTATTTGGGCTTACCTACATTATCAGAGTATATCACAAATACAAAATAGCAGAATAAACACAAAATACTAACACTGAAGCCTCTTGCTCCAAGCTCCTTCAGATAAATCTATAAAATCCTGAATTACTTGGCTGTCCGTACAAATTTGGGCACCAAGAGTTTAAGGAAATCATAGAAGAATAAACTCTGGGTCAGTAATGGGACTGGTATGAGTAAAAAAATTAAAACAGTTTGAAAAAAATAAATGATATCTTATAAGACCACACCGTATAACACAGAACGGGTTTTTCCCTTAGGAGAATCCAAAACACTTTATTTAACTTTCATAAATCCTTTTGAAAGAAATGATAATCTTTATATCAAAACTCTTTTGATATTATAATAGTGTCTAAATAAAATAAATAACAATCTTGTGGAACGTTTGCATCTCATGCTCCATATATATATAATATACAATCAAAACCATGATCACTTATTGGTTAATGAATTTCCAACTATGACAAGGAATGCAACCACCTTCTGATAGTGTATCTCTAGAGAGGAATACACTGGGTTCAACAAGAACATCTTATAACCTGACCACACATGACTGACCACTCATTTCGCTTGAGTGTATCGAATGTATATCACCAAGGTTGGGATCAACAACCATTTTCCCGAATGAGATAGCATCGATTAGAATATACAATGAAATGCATTTCTCTAGATAGGTGATAATACACCCTAATTGAGAGCTACCCACTTGGCCATGCTGCCTGCCCAATTTTTGTCATTTCCTGGTTGTTGAGGCCTGAGGCTATGCTTACTTACCATTCATTGATAACACAATCACTTTGAATGCCACATTGTAAGATTCATTAATCACTGATTGATTTGCACAAATATATTTGGATATTACGCTAAGAGAATAAATTCTCCTCCCCTATATATATCTATACATACCAACATATACAATAATTGGACATACTCTGTCAGACACTCGTCCACAAACGTTCATTCTGGGATTGTACGAAACCGTAGGCACAATTTTTATTAATCCATTTTAGGCAGTTTCTATTTAGGATTAACAGAAAAAGCCCTTGCACTTTACTACGTCTTCGATTATCTTCATATAATCTGTCTCGCAATGCTACTGCCCATACAAAGTGGTTCTCGGATAATAATCCAACCGGTCTCTCCACATGGACAACGATTATTGGCAAATACTTCGATAGTCGGTTATTTAACTATCGAAGAAAATCAACATTCAACCAAAGCATCAAACAAATCACTGAGCCCATTAATTAATATTTCATTAATTAAATCACTTTTCCATTTTCTTATCAATATCTGTTAACCCGATATTTTCAATAATCATCTTCTTGGCCTATTACGCTATTTAGAAAACATTTTTATATATCGTCTTCTTTTATTTTCTATACTTAAGAAAATATCTTCTATTTATAATTGGAGAACATTTCAATTACTTATCCCTTTCACGACCATTCATTTTAGACTTAGGAAATATTTATTATTATATTTCCAAAATTCCACTTATTGCGTTAAAATGAATTTTATGTAAAATATCGTAACAACAACCCAAAATACTGCATTCAACTGAACTCTTTAAACATTTATCTTTGAGATTGAATCATCCTATTTATCGGTTAATAATGAAATCAATCAAGTTTGGGTATAATTACCTCTCAGACCTTGACGGAAAACATTCTTAACTTCAAAATAGACAAGACCACTGTTCATGAATAACCAACATAATATAAAGCCAATTATTCATTTTTAAAACGTATATACATTTCTCTTTCTATTACCAGATTATCAATCTCCTTTTTGTTTATAATAATCTATTTTATGTTCTTTTTCGTTTTTGAAAGCAAAAATGTGTGATCTTCTAAAGAGATGAGAGCACACATATAAAAATTTAAAAAAATAAAGCCAATTATTTTTATTTCGTTTTCTTATCTAATTCTATATATATTGATATATTGATTTCCAGTTGTCAAAATTTCTGAAAAATATTATACACCTTAAATTTCCAGAAAAATTTGCCAGTATCTCCCTTGTACCGGTCAGTAGCTCATACCGTGACTCGCCTCTCTAGGCCCTTTCCATTCAAAAAGAAAATTAAAAAGCCAAGTGGCTTTCCGATTCGGCACATAAAATCTTATATGGAATTTAAACGTGTACCTTTTTGTCGGGCACTTAAATTGTAATCTTTATATACTTCATTCCAATCCTTCTTAACACATATCTAACCATTCCCAATTGATTCTAACTCAATCCAATCATTTTTAACTCAATTTGCTAATTTTATTCGTTAAGTAGCTCTTTTTCCTATTCCACTTTTTATTTGAACATATCACATTCCAATATATTTTTATTTACTTTTTAGCTAATCAAATTCCGTTTTCAACTCAAACTTCATATTCGATTTCGAATATAAATTCTTAAATCTCATTCACATATCCAACGCCCAATTGCGATTCAAACACGATTAACTAATTATTCATTAAATTAGTTAATTCTATTCCATACTTAAAAATATGTTTTTTTTTCAAAAAATCATTCCATTTACACAACTTGAGTTCATATTTATTTTACGACTCAAATCTGGATTCTTAAATTTAAAATCCATGTTTTACTAACATAAAATACTCCGATTTTAATTATAAACCGTTACAGTTTTATAGTGGTTATGGCGCTGTTTTTCTGAAAGTTTGAATTTGACATAACTCAAAATCTATAAAACGAAATCCAAAATTTTCTCTTCCATTAGACAACTATTATCAAGTCGGTCCTAATGGTTCTTGTTTCAAAGAATTTCGACTAAAATTGAGTTTTATATACTCAATTGAAGTTCGTAACGCCAATGTACGAACTTCTGTGCTGCGGCGGGTTCGTTCGAATTATATTTAAATATAAACCTTAAACTTCATTTATTATATAAATTCTAATTCCATTTCTTAAATATTTAATATAAATTAAACCCATTTACAAAATCAAACTAAATATTTCGATTATTCCTAATCATAAATTACTTTGTAACTCAACTATAAATTTATTTATATTTCAACCTTCTATATTTAATTACAATTTCTTTTATAAATAAATTATTTATAAATTTTGATATAATCGAATTTCAATTATAAACCCGTTGGATTTTTCTCAATTCAGCTTATATTTCGGATTCTGAAATATAATCAATCTTTTTGTTTCAAAAACACTTCCGATTCACTTTGAAATTCATATTTGAATTTAAATATTTAAATTATCCAGATAATAATTATCTCACTTAATTTATAAATGTCATTTATAAATTTAGCTTTCTTGTTTTATATATTAAAATAAATTTCCATTTCAAAATTCTATTTAAACTCCATTCCTTCTATGTTCCGAATTCTGGAATAAAAACCATTGTTCTCTTTTAGAAATGATTTCAACTTTCTATTTTTAAATTCAAACTTGAATTTAAAATTTCAAATTATCTTCTGATAATTAATTTGCTACAATTATAACATCGTTTATAAATTTACTTGTTTTATGTAGTAAAACAAGTTCTGTTTAAAAACAAAATCTAGTTTTGGAATATTCTATTTATTTTAACTTATCCATATATAACATATAATTTATTTTCATATTTAAATTTAACTTCTATTTAATATAATCCTAATATTTTTTCTAGACATATTTTATTTAAATAAATTTGAACTATTCGAATTCAAATCATAAATCCTTACAGATTTATTTTAGTTCAATTTATATTTTGAATATCAGAGTGAGCTTTGTGTTTACTTCTTTAAAACAATTCCCCATTTCTATTTTCAAATTCACATTTGAATTTAAATATTCAAATTATCAAATGATAATTTTTCCACTTCATTTATAAACACTGTTTATAAATTCATTTTAATTCCCTGATTATCCAATGAAAACCATTACATTTATTTATAAACACCGTTTATAAATTTACTTCAATTTCCTATATCATTTAATTTATAAACATCGTTTATAAATTCAATACTTGTTTTTCTTATTCAAAACAAGTAAATATCTTTATAACTCATTCGAAATTCGATTTCTATTTAAGAAAATAGGATTTTTGATTTTAAATCTCGAAATATCTTTTTCATGGTATTTTTATAAATCAACATTTTAGGCTCATTGATATTTAAACAATCAAACCACCCAATTATCCTTCAACACATCATATATGATTATATATATATATATATATATATATATATGAAAACAAACAATAATAAATTTTGAGGAATCTAGTTGGATCCCTCCAACCTGTTTTCCTGGATCCATAGACGTTAGCTAACATAAATAATACCCATCTTGCTTTGAGGCAGGATGTCGCTGTACATAAGGTCAGCCACTATCATTTTGTAGGGCGCATATGGTCATCCTCTAATGATACCGCCGACATCCGATAATGGTACTGCGGGATCTATCCAATCACCAATATGTACATATATATATATACATAATAACCACAAACACCAATCCTAAATAACTTATATATATTTAATAATAGCCGCAGTAATATTTTAATGCAACCAAACAACCATCAATTATTTTTAATGACTAAAAATAATTCCGATTAATAAATTGAGTGAGATTTACTCACCGTGATTTTTAATTGCTGAATATCCAGTTAAGTTCCTATTATTCGTGGCTACAGTCCACTCAAGTCGTCTCAAATGAATTCATCGTACACCTATGATTATTTGATTTTAATTATCGATTAAATATATAAATTAACTACTAAAATGAATAAAAAATTTATTTTATGTGACTAAAATCGTGTAAAGACTTATACTTTAATTCCTTTTTAACACCATTATGAACACTGTCTCGATCAGCATTGCTATCGGTCCAACATTCTACACCCTCACGACTTTGAATTGAGCCATTCCAGTTGAATTTGCTAACATTTGCATGAGCCCTTTTATTTGAAATTGTAGTTTCACTATAACTTGACAAAATCAAGGTGCTCTCTCCATTAAAATCCTAAAACCGACGCCTTCCATTACACTTCTAGGTCATCGCGCCCCTTCCATCTTCAATAATGGCTTCACCATCACGAACTCCATTTACTTCACTACCGAGTTCATCAAATGCCTTCACAACTTCTTTTGTACTTCATTGCCCTATTTTCAACTATATTTCCTTAAAACAACATCATAGTCCAAACACTAGTACAAGTAACAAGCCAATGCCTTAAAATATCATCCTTGAAATTTACTGACCTAACTCAAATTCATCCCAAAAAAACCATACCGTACTCCTCAATACTACATACTGTCGCGCCCATCCATCCATTGGTAAATCAATCTCTGGCTTGCAATTAATGACAACATCGCCCCCTGAATTCGCTGCTCTGACCAACCCCATCGCATACCCTAAATCTTCAAGCTTCAAAACTATCACATGTGTTGATCCCAGCCACTTTGATTCCATTCTATAACTCACGCCTCACTGCCCCAAAATCCCATCATGACTTTGTTTTTACACCGTAGGGACCAATTGAGCAACCCTAAATCGAAATCCATATTCAAACTTCATTGTGACTTCCATTTCGACGTAGCCCTACCAATCACGACAATAGAACTTCAATTGTGCTTGCTTCTGAGGCTTTGATTTGATTTCGAAGTTTTGTTTTTAGACTTTTCTGTATAAATCGATTTTGAGTCTATTTGAGGAGCATGGCCATTTCTTATATGCTGAATCCGTTTTTGATTTTTTAAATGGAGGATTTTTTTTATAAAGGGTGATTTCGAATGGAGCTGACAATTTGAGGTGCGGCATTCTTTGGCTCATTAAATGTTTGAATTTAGTAGTGTTTGATTTAACAATGAGGAAGAATGGCTTTGATCAAAACATCAGGGAAGGAATGAATTAACAGAGAAGAATGGGAAGGAAGTCGTTGCATACATATAATTGAAGAATACTTCAGCATGAAGGAATAGGCCTGCCGTTTTCATTAATTGGGGTGAGTTGCTATGTATTTTAGCTTAGTAGTGAAGGAATTTATTTTTATAATAATTTTTATTTTATTTTAATTTAGTTTGAACTGGTACGATTTTATTTAAAATACCCTGTGATTTTGAACACCTTTCTGAACCCAACAACCGACATTTTTAGGGTTATACCACTATTATGAACACACTGGGACAAGTTTCGAAGCCTCAGTTTTATCATCTGTAGAAGATATTAAAATAAATTGATATTAATTAAATTCAAAACAATTAATTCCTCAAAAATAAATTAATATTATTATTCTAATTCAAACATAATTTTGTATTGGTCATCTAAACTGTTTTCAATTCAGTTTTAACTTTGAATTCAAATAAATTCATTTCCGTATTTCGATAATTATATATATTAAGAATAAATCGTATTTCGATTATTAAATTAATAACTCAATATAAAAAACAATTTATATTATCGACTCAATATTTAAAACTATATTAAATAATAAAAATAAATTGTTCGAAAAATCTGGGTCGTAACAGCCTGGTCGATTTCTTTTCATCCACCATAACAACTACCTGGTGATGTCATTCCACTCATTACGTACAATACAACAAGTTGAGAGTAATAATATAATAGCACAAGACTTTTCAATTCAATTGAAAATTCTCAAACATTGCGCAAACAAAATAGGATTTTATGGAAGGAAGGAAAGGTCTTGCCCCGGGAATTCATTAGACAGTCTTTTCAAAAAAAGCTTTATTATCTCGAGCAACATTAGCAAAATCCTGAACTCCAATCACAAAGAAATATACCCAATAAGCATATTCTAAGGATGAAATTGGAGTTTGGATTTCAGCATGATTAGATCAATAAGTTTAAAAAGCCCATGATTCAATCTCGAATCAGTTATTGATCATTCAGTTCAAGGCCAAAATTAGGAAAAAGGATGAACTAATCAATCCCCAAAATGTGAACGTTAAAATTGAATTAAGATTACTACATTAGTTTTTGGATGAGTGTACTCAAGCAATTTGGAATGTTATAAAGAACTTTGATACTGATGCAAAAGCCCTTTTTATGTAGGAAAATATATATAAAGAAGAAAATGATTCTATTTATAAAAAGACTGTTCCTTTACTTTATGTCCAATAGATCAAATATGAGCGAACAGATGGTAACATCAAAAGCCGAAAAAAATTCGTCACCAAAAGCAAAATGCTAGCGGGAATGATTGACTTGAAAAGTCAAGAACATCCCTTCATTATGGGGAGGGAAATGTTACCCCAAAAATAATCAAGGTAAATCAAGGACAAGAGCCAAGGTTAAGGGACATAAGAACCTAAATCACACCAAAAGAAGCAATTCCAAGCTTCCGGTAACAACTTTTAAATCCATAAATAAGGAAATAATGGGTCACCTTTCCGAGTCCAGAAGCCCCTTCCAGCTTCAACCGAAGGACATTAGTTTCTTGTCTACCGTTCCCACATGAAAAGCATGAATTCGGTACCCCTTTCAGACAGCTAGAGAAGGAAACACGAAACAACTCAAGTAATTTACCAACTAAGCTTTCCACAAAAGCAGGAGCCGAATGCATAAGTCACACCTTTCCTTCAACATCGAGCAAGGATCTAAAGCCAGTTGTTGAAAGCTACAACAAGCACCATCGACACCCCATAAAGAGAACAATTAATATTCTCGCAAGGCGTTCACATGTATCCCCCGTCGGGTTACCAAAGCCAGTACTTAGTATAGACGAAAGGACAATCTATACATATACACAGGACCCTTGGAGTCTAAGATAAGGGGAAAAAATTTATTTCTAAAATTTGTAATACTAAATTGCAGAGTAAAACCCTAAATTGTAAATCAATTTGGGAAAAGTGTTTTAATTATTGGATTTCTCAATAAAGACCTCAAATGAGCTCTACGAGGTTATTATGGTGAATTTTTTCTACTTACTTATATATAGTGCTAACATTGAAGGTACAATCCTCGGTTCATACGAAAATATATAAACCCATCCAAATAACCCTAGTTAACCATCTTGGAAATCCCTAGAAATATGAAAAACCTTATTTCCTCTAGTCAAGGAGTTATTCAAAAATCTTGCTAGAATTTCACCAATAAGGACTCGGGAAAACCTTAATTTAGAGCTTGCGACTCCACCTTTATTTAACACTTAATTCTATTAGAATCTAACCCGAAACTCCTTATCTGATGGTTATGTAAGATACTTAAGCGCCTTCCCAAAATGATTTTTCTTTACCCTATGGTCCTAAGGAAGATTTTATCAGGAATCATCGAAAGTATAGAAATCCCTGAAAGGATCTCCCTAAATCTTACCAAGGACTCCACAGTTAGAAACATGAATATGTTATCTTGAAGCCATAAAGGGAATTCCAAAGGCATAGTTGCTTAATGGAAGGAGCCTCCTCTTTGAAATTAAGAGAAACTTAAACGAGTTTTGTTGTAACACCCCGTAAAAATATAACCCTAAATAGACATAGATAATTAAATTAAAAATAAACAATAATAAGTTGATAAGCTAAAAATAAGAATTTTGGATAATCAAGAATTGGGCCACGAAAATATTACTATTATATTCATGGTGAGATTCTGATCTTTTTTCATATTTTATTTATCGAAAACGGAGTCCATATGAAGTTATTGATAAAATGAGTTATAGGTAAAATACACACACAAGGTTTGAAATTCAAACCGAGTAAATATAAGTATGGAATATAATTAAATACTAATTGGCATAATGGAATATTCCTCAAAGGTTTGAAATTGTGTGTATATATATATGTATGTATATGTATATGTATATACATATATGTATATATATACACAAAGAGGACAAGAATAAATAATAAACGAAAACAATTATTTGGTTTAAATAAAATAATTAATACAAAGTAACATACATAGAGATAAATCTTTTCTGGATCGACCCTAAAAGGGGGATCTACTGTCCTTATAAAAGAAGGGTCAACCGTCTTTCTATATAGGGGTTCGACCGCCCTCAAGTGTGAGGGGTGGAGGAGGCTTATTTTTTGGGGGATTTATATATAGTTTTGTTTCAAGTGGACTGTCCAGATTAAACCAAACTAATCATATGGTCTATATACACACTAGCACCCATAAATATACCCCCTAGTCTCTACCCAAACTCTACATTTATTTATATTATGCATCTCCATCTTTTCTCTTCAAAACTTATTAAGTCCAGAAGAAAGGTTGGGCTTCTTCTCTCTCTTTCTCTAACCTATATTCTATCTTTTCTAATTTAGATTCGTATATAGATTTTGGAATTGAGTGCAATATGGATACATGAGATTCTAATTCCGACTCTTGTGTGTATGTGTATAAATATATATTAATTAGGATAAATTGAAGTACAATTGTTCGAAGGCTAAATTTTTTTTTTGATAAATTCTACGCTAATACCTCTCACCTTCTCTTTTCTATTTCTGTGAGTTGAAATTATATGAGTTTTCTATTTCTTATGTCTTTTTGGTGTAAATGTTTATCATTATGCCTAAAGGAATTCGGATTTGAATGAAAATAAAACAATATTGATCCTTTTAATTCCTTATTTTGTTTATATGCAAAAATGGTTAATAAATTATTGCATTTTGGAATTTGATATAGACGTAAGAAAGATAGGTTTGTACACTCTCTGAAACTAGTCTGATTCACTTGTTTATTATAGATATTTTATTATCATGTATGTTGAAGCATAGGATTAGAGTATCATGGAATTGACAGGTTTAAGAATTTATGTTCAATAGACTGTTTGAACGTATTATTTCACAAAATTGCTAATGTCTTAAGTTTTGTATATAAAAACATGCAAAACTGAAGCAGTACCAAAAAAGGAGGTTTACATATATAATTGAATTGTTGTACCTTGTTTGTCTTTTGTTATTAAGATAATCATTCAAACCCTGGTTACAAGTTGTATGTATATGTTGTTATTTCTCTTTTATTGATCAAATGTGAATGTAGATGTCATGTAGTGAATTTATGGAAATAAGCTTGTATACTATGATTATATAATTAGGATTTACATTTCAAACGAATTAGGATGTCTATTCATGTGCGCTTGATTTATGATTATTTATTAGAGTAATTATGTTATTATTATTTCATATTGAATTCACATTAAATAGTGTATTAAATGTGTTGAAATAGGAGAGTAGAAAGTTCAAACGTCCCCAATAGGAAATTTATGTGTGTGGGTTAATAGCTTTATTTAGCATTAATGGCTCATAAACACGAGGTTAACCATTACTTATAGTAGATTTCTTCCTGGAACTGATCAGCATATCTAGCATTTACAAGTAAGAATGGTTAATTTGAGATGTCTATGTGTCATGGGCCATTATAATTATTACACTAAAACATGAGGTCAAACCCAACTTGGAGCTGAAGCCTGCCCTGAACCGACCAACAAATCTAGCATCTACGAGTGGCTGGTTTTATGTAAGATGTCTTCTATGTATATGTGTGTGTGTATGTATATAATTGTGTGTGATGTAGGCTTGCATTGAGAAGGTATTAAGTGGCTAACTTACCTAGTTTGGGTATTAAGCGGTTGGGAATAATTCATTCCTAAGGTTCACTCCTTGGTTTAGGATGAAAATGGTGGGACTTGCTCTTATAAGGGTCTTAAATGGTCATTGGGTCCTCCTTTCTCTTAAATAGGTATTAAATGGTCTTAATTAAATGATACATTTTTTATTATGGTAGTTCTCTAGAGGTCTCCGCATCTTATCTAAGGGCTATGTGAGGGCATACCTTGGGATAGGAATATAAGAGTTCTTAAGAAACCTTCCATCTAAGGGAAGTATTAAAAGGTAAGGAGTTCACGGGTAAAGACAGCTAGATAGTAATGCATGGATCCGCTAGGAGGGTTATAAATGACAAAAGGGAGTCTACATAAACCTGATATTAAGTGGCAGATTGATATATCTCGATTTACATTAGGAGTATATTTAATAGCGTTGATATGTAAGACGAGGTCTTTAGTGACTGGGGTCCTCCATAGGGTCTTAAGTGGTAAAAGGAGTCCGCCCATAAACAAATATACACATATAATGGCCTTAAGTGAGAAAATGATAGTCCGTCCCATTAAGTAAATCTGCCCATATGTAAATAAATAATATGAAGGCCTTAAATGACTATAGGGTAGTCCACCGCATTATGACATATGTATGATTGTGTGTTAGATCTCGTAGACATAATTTGATGAATTCGTACTGCCAAGTAACGAAATATTTATTGCTTAAACTTATGTGATTTTCATTTACTAGAATTTATTGTTCCGTCCTTCCTCCTTTTAACATATAAGCAAGTTAGTATGTGGGAAAGGATGGTATAAAGACGCCCTAGAGTGTGGAGCTTGATGGAAGAGGATCCATAACTATTAGTTATTTTTTACTCATGGCACTGACATAATTCACATTAAGGAGGTCAACTGAATCAGTATACTATATGATTTTGCATTATATAAGGACATGTAAACACACTATGCATATGATCATGAAAGCATTAGAAATCTTTTTAAGGACAATGGACGCCAGTGATTGAATGGTTGAGTAGATGGATGTTGGATCTTAGGATACATTCTCCTTGACTTGCAGATTTCGGGGACAAAATCCTTTAAAGGAGGGGAGAATGTAACACCCCGTATTTCCTATGGATATTAAAGTAACGAGTTAACGAATACTTAATTTTAAAAGTAAGAATTAAGGAAACGGGTTATGCCATTGCGTTCGTCTCAGAATTCTACTTGAGATAGAGTCTGAGTTTGCGTAAATCGGACACCATATGAAGAAGTTATAAGCCTTAGAAGTTTGTATACGCCCAAGGAAGTATATATATATATACATATAAGATAATTCCATAAGTCAAAACAGGGTTCAAATTTCGAATTTGGGTCAAAGCAGGCTGAGTGGGAAATTTCCCGCTCAAAGGTGTCGACCCCCTCCCCCAGGGGGAGTCGACATAAGTGTCGACCCCCTATAGGGGTGTCGACATAGGTGTGGACCCCCCTATAGGGGAGTCGACCCCTTTTGGCCCAGATCTGGCCGATGACGTGTTTTGCTACGTGTTGCTTTTGGATTTGCTGTGTGACGTGGTATTCTGCTCTGGACGATTCTGATGACTTCTAAACTGATCTGAAGGCTCTAAATCTCCCTATTCACCAATAAAAAGACCCCTAAACCTATTGTTTTTCTCCACATGAATTCATAGACGTTTATATGCTGCTAAAATTTGAAGTGACGTAGCCACCACCTTAATCAATCAAATTAGCATTTTCAAGTTAACAATCAAAGTCTACATCAAAGGAATTGCTAATCAAATTCAGAAATTAGATCCCAGAATTCAAGACCGTTCTGTAATTTTTAAGTTCATGTTACTTTCAGAAATAAAATTGAATTGTGATTCTGGCATTGCAATAAATCTTAATCTTAGATTAAGCCTATTTCTATCTGTCTTTCTATATCCATTGGATCTATCTCATTGATATTATTATGTCCATTCTTTGTCTCTTCTTTCCTACTTCCCTTTTTGTTTTTATAGCCAAGCTACTGCGAGCCTGAGCCAAATCTCATAAGAGATGAACGTACGTTGGGAAAAAATTGGGCATAATATATGATTTGGACATAACCAGCACTAAAATTGGGCACAATATATGATTTGGACATGACCAGCGCTAAAATTGGGAAAAGTATTAAATTATGTATAATTGGGCATAACTGATTTGTAACTGATTTGAGGACATAACACATGTTTTATTTAAAACATAAGGTGTATCTAACATATGACTTGATATTTGAGGCATAAAGTATATTGGACATATGATTTGGGATTTGGGGCGTAAATTGAACTGAAAACATGTAAAGCATAGTACATGTTGTGGTTTAAAACCTAAAATTGGGGCATATTATATATAAAAGTTTATGACTTGGAAGAAGGTGATTATTGTGACATATGGTTTAAGCATGAAAACCTATAGTAAGATAGGGATAATTGTTAAATGTGAATACGCCTAAATTGGGATTTTGGGTAATTGGCATGCACTGTAATTAAAGGCTATAATTTGGCATAGTTTATACTGTGAATCATGATTGGGGGTTTTAGAGAATATTTTGTATGGTGCAATATGACTAAACCTTAGGGCATGTGTTATATTATGATTTTGGGGCATGACTATTATTGCAAATTTGGGAAAATTGGATGTAACCTATTTTGAGTAATAACTTGAATTTGAATTTGTGGGGCATAACTTGCAAGCAGCTTTGTTGGGGTATAACTTGAGAATTGGAACATGACTAGTTTTGTGAATTTGGGATGACTAGCATAAAAAATCTAGACTTAGACATGTATGGTAAATATGCTAAAAGATAAACATGCCTAACCTGAGTTTAGATTGAGTTGTGGTGTAAAATTGCCTGGCACATCCAGTAATCTCAACAACACAGATCTAATGTAAGAGGTTAGCGCATTCAGCCCAAAACTCGAGGTTAAAATGAGTTTGTGGTAGAAGTCTGCCTGGATCCGCCCGGCATATCCAGCAACCGCAAATAATAGTTCTAATGTGAGAGGTTGGGGCATTAATAAATTAATCAATGCCAATAAACATACATGCTCAGAATGGTAAGGTTAAGAAAAATTTAGAACACTTAACCATTATAACATGTTAATTAGACAAGAAGGTGGGTTAAGTAAATTTAAAACACTTAACCATTATAACATGTTAATTAGACAAGTGAGCAGGGTTAAGTTAACCGGTACAACATGATGAATGAGAAGGATTAAGTTAATAAGAAACACTTAACCAATATGACATGATGAATGAGTAGGGTTAAGTTAATAAGAAACAATTAACCAATATAACATGATGAATGAGTAGGGTTAAGTTAAAACAAGAGAGCAACACATAACCAATATAGAAGGATGTGTGGAAGGGTTAAGTTAACACAAGAAGGCAACACTTAACCAATGTAACACGACAAGTGGGTGGGTTAAGTTAACTTGAATTGATTGATGACACTTAACCAATATAGCATGATGAACGCGTGGGGTTAAGTTAATAAGATACACTTAACCAATGTAACTTGATGAACGAATGGGGTTAAGTTAATGGAAAATACTTAACCAATATAACATGATGAATGAACAGAGGGTTAAGTTAATAAGAAACATTTAACCAACCCAACATGACGAGTGAGAAGGGTTAATAAGAAACACTTAACAAACATGACATGATGAGTGGGTGGGTTAGGTTAACATGAATGGACAACAATTAACCAATATGACATAATGTGTAAATGGGTTAGGTTAGCATGAATGGACAACACTTAACCAATATTACATAATGTGTGGGAGGGTTTAGTACATATCGGGTTGGTGGGTAATATTAGTAAATATAGGCCCACAAACTTATCCATTAAGTAAACATGTTTGAATAAGTGGGAGGGTGAAGTACATATCGGGTTGGTGGGTTATATTAGTAAATATAGTCCCACAAATTTAAACAGTAAGAAACCTTAGTAATGGGGACCCATTTCAGTAGTAACCCACATAGATGTATCATGATACCCTGAAACTAGGCAGGGTGACGCACAATTACTGGCCAGATTATAAGCGGTCAAAATAGTGGCGGGGGGTATGTCAGTGTAGATTCCGATGGATTACGGGCGTGCACATACTCCGGAGTGGGAAAAAGTAGGCACTGGGTACTAGTAGTTATACACTATGCATCTTAAATCGTGTCGGGTTGCTATCATAAGGATTGATACACCATATTGTGGGACCAACACAAGGTATCAACACGCAAGAGAGGGCCGATTGACACAGACACAAGGAAAATTAATACGAGTAAGGAGCCAATCGATAGGGCCGTAAGGGTACATCTAAAATCTTCATGGCAATTAGGCCGATTGAGGTAAGATCCTCATACTAGACGTACACCTGAAGGCTACCATAATTGCGGGCACATTTTAATATTATCATTTTACACAAATTACTAGTTGGCACACTAGTTAAGTGGTGCAGAGATATAGAAATCAGGATAACAGAGTAGTAGCGAAGCAGAGAAAGAGTAGAAGTGCATTCAGTTTACCTTGCCTTATCACATCTATGCTAATCGTATGATATCTTGTTATCCTAGTTATCAGGGTATTTTCTTATATTCAATTTATTCATGTCATGATGCTTTTGCCTATTTTCATGCTGAAAGTCACTGGACTTACTAGACTTATGTCCGACCTAGTTTGTTTTGCCTCTTTTCTCCCCCCCCCCCAGGTTCACAGGGAGGAAATGTTACCACTTAGCTCAGTTTTCTTTCCAAGCTCGAAGATAGTCAATGTATTGCTTTGGACTCTCTCTTCCACTGCTATGGCTGGTTCAGGCTTTATTGGGGAATATCATTGTTATTTTTTATGCTTCTTTTATACTTAGAAGTATTTGAATCAAGACAGAAGTTCTATGTATTATTTTTAAGTATGATTGAGACAATTGTTGTAAAAGCTTGACCAAACCACATTGTTTATAAAATGGCTTTATTTTCCGCTGCTTTATTTGTCTATCTTGTAATCTATCTGCATCTTTTACCTATAATGCTTCACCGAAGTTAAGGCATTTCCTTTGTGAGTGACCTTAACGGAAGTGGGGTGTTACATATATACATGTCCTAATTTTCATATTTTCTTCATTGGAAGTCATGGAGGCCATATGCTGCTGGAGTGCGAACTAAATCGTATCCTACAACAACATATTCTACAAATCCAATTCAGAAATTCTAGATCCGTTCTTCCTCAATTCTCTAAACCTAACATTGTGATTTCTAGTTGTTTTTAGGTTTAGATAAATAAAAGTATACTTTGAAAGACTATGAATGGGATATTTGTAAAGTGTGATTTTGTGTTAATGTGAAATTCTATACTATGTTATGACAGATCTATTTTCCTAGATCTAATAAAATTGTGGTTATTCGATTATGTAGCTTATGTGGATCTTGACTTGTAACCATGTTATGGTGGATGTACATCCATTAATTTGGACAGTTGTAACATTACTAAGATCTAGATCTTTATGTTAATCACCTTTCACCTGACATATTGAGATCCATTGAGATATGTTGTAAACTTGACATGTGAATCTATCTTTTGATCTAAACATGTTACCGTGTCACCCTAACTATGCTAGATCTAAATAGTTAAACACCTTATGGTTAATTTAGATCTCATTATATTGCGTTGACATCGTAGTTGCTACAAGCTCATCACTTTTATGCCTACCTTGCCATGATGATTACATGACCATTCACCTTGTTATCATACTAGTTTATGTTTATGTTTATGCCATGATATGTTGAAACTATCACCTTCGTCATATTCCCTTTTCATTGTTGTAGCTAGGCTACTTTATAGCCTAGATTCCGCTAAAATACGTACAAATACGTTAGAGAGGAAATGAGGAAAAAGGGATTATAATTGGCATAATTTATGTAATATTTACATGAAATGGGATAGGTACTTCAAATGGGGAAAACATAGAAATAGTTACCTAAAATGACATAGGTAGATTTGGATTAATTTGCAATGTTTAGTAATTTACAATTAGGAATTGTAAATTGTACTTATGACACGAGGTTAGGTTACATTAGTGGTGGAAGTCTGCCCGGACCCGACCGGCATATCCAGTAGACACTAATGTTGAACCTAATGTGGGAGGTCTAAGTATGCAAATATGATTATGGCTAAGACACAAGGTTAGGCCTAATTATGGATTAAGATTGTCCGGACCCGACCGGCATATCCAGCTTCCACATGTTGTAGGCCTAATATGGAAGGTCTAGCCCATTATAAAACCATAAATGGACATGGTAAAGAATTGGACTACTTAACCTAATTTAATCCATAAAGATTATATGACTATGAACTTAAATTAGGGTTAAGTAAAATTGGATGGGTAGTGGGTGGGTTAAGTAAATTAGATGGAGTAGGTAATATTTACATATAGGCCCATGAACTTAACCCAATAAGGTTATGTAATTAAAGACACCTAATGGTATATATAACCGGTAGATAATGTAATAAGGTTATGTAATTAAAGACACCTAGTGGTATACATAACCGATAGATAATGTAATGAAGTTATGTAATTAAAGACACCCTTTAGGGTAAGCATAACTGGTATAGGGTTATGTAATTAAAGACACCTAAGGCTATACATGGTCCGCGAAAAACTTAGTGGCGATACAAGGCAAGGGGGAGAGCTTGTACCATATTATGTGGGACCCATTTCAGTTAGTAACCTGGAGTTGGTATCAAGTATAGAACTCCTTACTAGGAGGAGAAGGGGCACACTTACTGATTGATTGTAAGAGATCCAAACGAGACGGAAGGTGTGGGTAACGCAAATGACCTGGGACATGTGCGTGCATAGGCCGGGTAGAGGGGGCTAAGACGACGGTGACACCAGTAGATATGGTTGTACACACCATGGGTTGCCACTTTAGGAAGTGATACCTCCTACTGTGGGGCCAGCACAAGATATCTACAGGGTAGGGAGCCGAACGATTAGGGTAGTGGTTAGGGTATACTTGGACGTATGACCTAAGCCTACCAACTCATAGTGGAAGGGATCATCTCATTTCAGTTATACTAGTAGTAGTGCAGAGTAATCATTAGTGAGGCACATACACCTTATCTTGCTCACCTTGTCATACCTGCCGTTTATGTAGTAATCTCTATCTTATCCATTTTATATGCCTATCGTGTTGCTTTTGTTTCTTGACTGGTTAAAAGTAACTAGGCTGACCAGACTTTTTGTCTGACCCTGTTGTTTCTCCTCCTTTCTTCCGTTCCCCTCCCACCCTCAAGGTTCTCAGGGAGGAAACACTCAGACTTAATCAGGAATTAGATATATCTTGCCAGGAGCTACTTCTGAAATATGGCTCAAGTTTTTGTCTCTACTATGGCTGAATTCTTTTAATTGGGGAAGTGATGCTTTTTATTTACTTATGTACTCTGATGGTGTAAGACAAAAGTTATTTTATTGTAATGGTTATTGTGACTTATGAAATTGTGGACCACGATATTCTGATTTATATTGATAAATAAAATTTAAATTTTCCGATGCTGCCTTATTTATATCTGTTTTGTAATTATTTTATGTCTGTTTACCTATAGCGCTTCACGAAACTTAATCCACTCCCTTTGTGAGTGACATTAACGGACGCGGGGTGTCTCACTTGGTATCAGAGCTGACTGTTACCAAATTGGATAAAAGTTTTTGGAAATTATTTTCAAATATCTTTTAAAAGAAAAGTATTTTCAAAAGAAAAGTCTATTTTGAAAACATTCCCCAAAAAGCCATAAGTAGTATCCTTCAGTCCTTTGTCTATATTTCCTCCTTTTCTCCTTTTTAGCATGTCTGGGGAACATAATATCCCGGAGGGCGTCACAATACCCGAATGGTTCCGTATGTATTTGGAGGCCACGTCACCAGCCGAAGGCCAAGAAAACGTTCCTCCCCCAGCTGCATTAGTCATTCCTCCTCCTCCTCCCCCTTCCAAGCGCTGATAACTTTGCCAAGATCTACAAAGACTTACGGGCAAGGGAGGAAGGCCATTCCATGCGAATGAGACAATCGTAGAAGATCGGAATTGGTTTAAGGAGACCGAGGACTTATTCGTAATCTTTGAAGTGGAGGGCCGAAGAAAAATTCAATTAGTTGCTTGGTTGTTAAAGGACGAAGCGTCATTTTGGTGGGAAGTCACCCAAGCTGGACGTCCGGTAGAAACTTGGGAAGACTTTGGATAGAGGTTCGAAATGAAATTTCTTTTCCAAGCTGAGACAAGCATACAGATGGAGAGATTCATAACTCTCAAACAAGGAAATTTGATGGTAAAGGAGTATGTGAACAAGTTCAACTAGCTGGCAAGGTTCGGGTTAGAGTTGGTAGACACACCGCACAAAAGGGCTTTGCAATTTGCTAAAGGACTGAATGAGCCTCTGCATGGTTTAGCTATGTCCCATATTCCAATGGGGGCCACCTTTGAAAAGCTTATTGATATGACGCTAATGCATGAGCAGGACAAGGGAGAAAAGAAGGAAACAATAGCTGAGGGGATATCGTAGAATAAGAAGGTGTGGCCCAAGAAGGGGCAGCAACAGCAGCAACATTAGCAGAAGAAAGGAGAGAAAGATGATAAAGGCAAGGATAAGAGAAAATGTCACAACTGTGGAAAGGAGGGTCACTTGGTCAAAGATTGTAAAAGAAAGAAGGCCAGTTGTGTTAATTGCGGAGAGGTCGGACATTTCTCTAAAGAGTGCCCGAAGAAACAAGGATCGCACGGACAAGGTCAAAGAGAAGGGACTTCTGGAGGGCAGGTGCATGCTCTCACGATCAGTGCTCCTGAAAGAGGTAGAAAAATTTCCGTAGAAAGTTTAGTTTCTCTTTAAAACCATCCAGTTAGAACACTACTTAATTCTGGTGCTTCACACTCGTTTATATCTAGTTATGTGGTTGAATCTCTCCACTTAATTACTTGTATGGTACTAGATCCCGTAGTTGATTCAAACCGCATTGGTGGTTCGGCTCACTCATCGATGATTTGTCAGGGTTTGAAAATATCTGTGTTAGGCGTCGAGTTAGAATGTGATGCGTATGTGCTCAGGTTTGTGGGCTATGGGTTGATTCTAGGAATGGATTGGCTTACCACGTATGGGGCCATTCTGGATTGTGAAAGGAGGGTTGTTAGACTCCTGACTTGTCATGGGAAGACCCTCGAAGTTTCTTGTGACCTCAAAGGGTCTGTTATGCTTAGCTTCTTAGAGTTTTTAGATGCATCCATAGATGATTTGCAATCTATTTCAGTGGTTCGAGATTGTTCCAATGTTTTTGACGAGGTACGAGGTTTACCTCCAAGGCGCGAAATTGACTTCCGAATATATCTGGTGGACAATGCAAAGCCAGTTGCATTACCATTATGCCACATGGCTCCAAGGGAGAGGAGGGAGCTGAGTAAGCAAGTAGGGGAGCTACTTGAGAAAGGGTTTATCAGACGAAGCATATCAGAATAGGGTGCTCCAGTAGTATTCGCAACTAAAGCGGATGGTTCACTTCGTCTGTGTGTTGACTATAGAGAATTGAATTAGCTCACCAAGAAGAATAGGCATGCGCATCCGTGGATTGATGATTTATTTGATCAGCTTGTTGGAGCCTCAATATTTTCTCAACTAGACTTGGCTACGGGGTTCCATCAGTTAAGGGTGGCAGAGGACATCATAGATAAGACTGCTTTTAGAACTCCAGATGGTTTCTTTGAATGGCTAGTTATGCCTCTTGGGTTGACAAACGCACCCACCTATTTTGTTAATTTGATGAGTAGGGTGTTTCGGGAGTTCCTAAACAAATTCTTTGTAGTATTCGTTGATGATATTTTGATCTTCTCCAAGAGTGAGGGAGAGCATGCCCAACATTTGAGAGAAGTTTTGAAAACTCTCCATAACCATCAGTTAAAAGCAAAGTTCTCCAAATGTCATTTCTAGAGAAAGGAGGTGAGATTTTTAGGGCATGTAGTCTCCAAAGAAGGGATAGCGGTAGTTCTCGCCAAGGTGGTTGCAGCGCAAGATTGGAAAATTCCTAAAAATGCAACCGAGGTGAGAAGCTTTTTTGGGTTGGCAGGTTATTATAGAAATTTCATTAAGGACTTCGCGAAGATATCAACCCCTCTCACCAGGCTGACAATGAATAATTTGGCATTTTCATGGGACATAGACTATGGCGTTGCTTTCCAATGATTGAAGAGGGCTCTGACAACAACCCCAGTCTTGACCCTGCCTGATGGAAGTAAAGTGTTTACTATTTACACTGATGCATGCGGTACAGGGCTTGGTGCGGTTCTAATGCAAGAGGGGAAAGTAATATGTTATGAGGGTAGACAGTTAAGAGTTCATGAGAACAACTACCCCACCCATGATCTAGAGCTGGCTGCCATAGTATGTGCATTAAAGACATGGCATCATTATTTACTGGGAGAAAAGTTCGAGTTATACACGGATCATAAATCTCTCAAGTAAATATTCTCACAGAAGGATCTAAACTTAAGGCAACAACGGTGGATGGAGTTCTAGCTACATATGATTTTGAGATTGCTTATACCCCTGGCAAGTGTAATGTGGTGGCAGACGCCCTAAGTAGGCAGAGGGTGGCCCTGAATCCTCTGTTTATGGAAAGAAAAAACTTGGAGTTCAAATCAGCTTTTGATTTTAGACCCTCCATCGAGGTTTTGCCTGATTTATTAGCATCCTTGGGGATACGACTGACTCTTATGGATCAGATAGGAGCTTCGCAACAAGGTGACTCACAGATTCTAGACATCATGGATAAGCTTAGAAGAAGGGAGACTTCTACTCACCTTAGTAGGTATGCCATAGATGAAAAGGGGAGGTAGTGACGAGATGGAAGGCTTTGTGTTCCTCAAACTGGAAGCTTGGTAGTCCTAGAAGAAGCCCACCATTCTAAGATGATTATTCATCTAGGCGGTGATAAGATGTACAGGGATATGAAGAGGGTTTTCTTTTGGTATGGGATGAAGAAGGATGTGGCTGAATTTGTTTCTCGATGCTTAGTTTGCTAGCAAGTCAAAGTTGAGCAAAAGAAGCCCGGTGGATTACTTCATCTGTTGGAGGTTCCATAATGGAAATGGGAGAGCGTCTCTATGGATTTCATAGATGGTTTGCCTAGATCGAAGAAAGGTAATACCAGTATTTGGGTGACAGTGGATACACTCACTAAGAGCCCTCACTTTATTCCAGATAAGAGTAAGAGGATGGTATCATAGTTGGCAGCAATTTATGTTTGTGAGATAGTTCGTCTCCACGGAGTTCCTTCTAGCATCTTGAGTGATCGCAACCCCATCTTTACCAGCGAATTTTGGAGGGGCTTGCAAAAAGCAGTAGGTACACAGTTGTGTTTAAGCACCGCTTATCATTCTCAGACCGATGGGCAGACGGAGAGGGTGAATAGGATTCTAGAAGATCCTTTAAGACTGTGTATCCTAGACTTCGGAGGGACTTAGAAAGAACATCTTCCTTTAGTAGAGTTTTCCTATAATAATAGTTTTCAAGCTAGCATCGGCATGACACCCTTTGAAGCATTGTACGGATGACCTTGTAGGTCGCCAACTTGTTGGTGGGAATCTACAAAAGATTATTACTTGGACCAGATATTGTTAGGGAAACGTCCGAAAAGATTGACCTTATTCCACGGCGGATGAAGATAGCTCAAGATAGGCAGAAGTCCTATGCAGACAAGAGAAGGACTGACATCGAATTCGAAGTGGGAGACATAGCTTTTATCAAAGTATCACCTCTGAGGAATCTGGTTCGCTCCAGATCAGTAGGAAAGTTGGCACCTAGGTTTGTCGGACTATTCCCCATAACCGAGAGGATTAGCCAAATGGCCTACAGAGTAAAGCTCCCAGAAAATCTATCCATTGTTCATGACGTTTTCCACATCTCTCATCTGCATAAGTGCCTGCATGACAGTAGAAGTTGTTGAGCCGAGCATGTTGGAAAAGGTCGAAGTGGAACGGGAGGCGATAGTCAGATGAGTCCCTACCCGTATTCTTGGGTTGGAAGTTAAGAGGCTGCGCAATAAGGAGATCAAGTTGCTAAAGTTTCAATGGGGAGAAAATCCAGAAGATGCGACTTGGGAGACCGAAGACAAGATTCGTGCTTCGTACCCTTTTCTTTTCGAGGGTATGTTCTTAACTCCTTTTTCCTAAGTTCTATCAGTATTTGTTTCTATCAAAAGAATATATCTTATCCATAGTATTTTCAACCTTTAGATAGGAATCCTATGGAAGTAAACATGTGTTTGAAACATGTTATGATTGATGGACGCAAGTGGATGCAAGTGTTTGCTTGTGGTTGCCTGTGGACGCATACACACACATATTAGGCACTAAGATCAGCTCAATCACTGTCATATTGCATATGGATGTGTGTGCATTTTATTTTCTTTTATGAATGAAAATGGATGAGTTGGCATATGGATGTTGCATTTGGAAAAATGAATGTGCACACGTATAGAATTCATATGCTATGATAGGTTTATTTGCATACATATTGGATTCATGGCATTAACATACGTTGCATTAAGGAGGTCAACTGAATCAGTAAACCACCTGATCTTCGCATTAGTGTTGGGACATATACACACACCTTCTCATATATTCATATAAGCATTAGAAATCCTTAAGGACAATGGATGCCAGTGATTGGTGGATGAGTAAATGGATGATGGATGGTAGGATATAAATTCTTCTCAAATTAGAGTTTTCGGGATGAAATCCTTTGAGTAGGTGAGAATGTAACACCCCAAATTTGTACCGACACTAAAACAGGATAAATTAAATAATAATTAATTTAATATTCATAATTAGAGGAAATGGAATGCACCATTGCGACCGTCTCTAAATTCTGGTCAAGATAGACATTTAGTTTGCGTAAAACGGGCACCGTATGAAGAAATTATGAAGGTTTTAAGTTTGTATACGCAAAAAAATATTTTATATATACGCATGAGTCAGGGGTAAGTCAGAGATGAGTCAGAATTCTATCTAGAGGATTCAAATTCGAAAAATTCCTCTGAGCGGAAAAATTTCTGCTCTAGGGGGTTGCCTCCATAGAGGGGTGCCGACCTAGGGGCGACCCCCTAGAAGGGGTGTCGACCTAGGGGTTGACCCACCCACAGGGGTGTCGACACACCTAGGGACGACATGGAACTCGATTTCAGGGGGTATGGCAGTTACATATACATGTCCTATTTCTCATATTTTCTTCATTGGAAGTCATTGAGGCCAAATGCTGCTGGAGGGTGAACTGAACCATTTCCTACAACAACATATTCTACAAATCCAATTCAGAAATTTTAGATCGGTTCTTCCTCAATTCTCTAAACCTAACGTTGTGAGTTCTAGTTGTTTTTAGGTTTAGATAAATACAAGTATACTTTGAAAGACTATGAATTAGATATTTGTAAAGTATGATTCTGTGTTAATGTGAAATCCTATAATATGTCATGATAGATCTATTTTCCTTGATTTAATAAAATTTTGGTTATTCGATTATGTAGCTTACGTGGATCTTGACTTGTAACCATGTTATGGTGGGTGTACGTCTATTAATTGGGACAGTTGTAACATTACTTAGATCTAGATCTTTATGTTAATTACCTTTCACCTGTCATATTGAGATCCATTGAGATACGAGTTAAACTTAACATGTGAATCTATCTTTAGATCTAAACATGTTACTGTGTCACCATAACTATCCTAGATCTAAATAATTGGACACCTTGTAGTTAATTTAGATCTCATTATGATGTGTTGACATCGTAGTTGCTACAAGTTCATCACTTTTATGCCTATCTTTCCAAGATGATTACATGACCATTCACTTTGTTATCATACCAGTTTATGTTTATGCTAAGACATGTTGAGACTATCACCTTCGTCATATTCCCTTTTCATTGTTGTAGCTAGGCTATTTTATAGCCTAGATGCCGCTAAAATACGTACGAATACGTTAGAGAGGAAACGGGGAAAAAGGGATTATAATTGGCAAAATTTATGTAATATTTATATGAAATGGGACATGTACTTCAAATAGGGGAAACATAGAAATAGTTACCTATATTGACGTAGGTAGATTTGGATTAATTTGGAATGTTTAGCAATTTGCAATTAGGAATTGTAAATTGTACCTTTGACACGAGGTTAGGTTACATTAGTGGTGGAAGTCTGCCCGGACCCGACCGGCATATCCAGCAGCCACTAATGTTGAACCTAATGTGGGAGGTCTAAGTATGCAAATACGATTCGGGCTAAGACACGAGGTTAGGCTCAACTGTTGAATAAGACTGCCTGTACCCGACCGACATATCCAACATCCACATGTTGTAGGCCTAATGTGGGAGGTCTAGCCCATTATAATACCATAAATGGACATGGTAAAGAATTGGACTACTTAACCTAATTTAATCCATAAAGATTGTATGACTATGATCTTAAATTAGGGTTAAGTAAAATTGGATGGGTAGTGGGTGAGTTAAGTAAATTAGAGGGAGTGGGTAATATTTACATATAGGCCCCCCAACTTAGCCCAATAAGGTTGTGTAATTAAATACATCTAGTGTTATACATAACCGGTAGATAATGTAATAAGCTTATGTAATTAAAGTCACGTAGTGGTATACATAACCGATAGATAATGTAATGAAGTTATGTAATTAAAGACACCCTTTAGGGTAAGCATAACTGGTATAGGGCTATGTAATTAAAGACACCTAAGGCTATACATAGTAATTGGAAAACCTAGTGGGGATACAAGACAAGGGGGAGAGCTCTTATTGTATTGTGTGGGACCCATTTCAGTCAGTAAATCGGAGTTGGTATCAAGTAAAGAACTCTGTACTAGGCGGAGAAGGGGCACGCTTACTGATTGATTGTAAGAGATCCAAATGAGATGGATGGTGTAGGCGGCGCAAACCGACCGGGGACATGTGCGTGCATAGGCCGGGCAGAGGCGGCTAAGATGACCATGACACCAGTAGATATGGTTGTGCACACCATGGGTTGCCACTTTAGGAAGTGATACCTCCTACTGTGGGGCTAGCACAGGATATCTACAGGGTAGGGAGCCGATCGATTAGGGTAGTGGTTAGGGTATACTTGGACATATGACCTAAGCCTACCAACTCATAGTGGAAGGGATCATCTCATTTTAGTTATACTAGTAGTAGTGCAGAGTAATCATTAGTGAGACACGTACACCTTATCTTGCTCACCATGTCATACCTGCCATTTATGTACTAATCTCTCTCTTATTCATTTTATATGTCTATCATGTTGCTTTTATTTATCTACTGGCTAAAAGTATCTAGACTCGCTAGACTTTATGTTTAAACCTGTTGTTTCTCCTTCTTTATTCCGCCTCCCCCTCCCAAGTTCTCTGGGAATAAACACTCAGACTTAATCCGGAATCAGATATCTTCTTGCTAGGAGCTACTTCTGAAGTATGGCTCAAGTTCTTGTCTCTACTATGGCTTAACTCTTTTAATTGGGGAAATCATGCTTTTTATTTACTTATGTACTCTGATGGTGCAAGACATAAGTTATTTTATTGTAATGGTTTATGTGACTTATGAAATTGTGGACCATGGTATTATGACTTATATTGATAAATAAAAGTTTAAATTTTCCGCTACTGCCTTATTTATATCTATCTTGTAATTATTATGTGTCTGTTTACCTATAGTGCTTCACTAAACTTAATGCATTCCCTTAGTGAGTGACATTAACGGACGTGGGGTGTCTCAGTTTCTGAATATTATTTTAATATTATAATTCTCGTTTAGCGTGTTTTAAAGCAAAAATTCGGACTGAGTCAAAATCATGCCCGCTTACTGCCTAATAATAGGTCTTGATGCCTTCTGAACGCAATGGAATATATTTCAAGGCCAAATTCCAAAGTCTATAGCAGTTTTCTTTCAAAACTTGATTATTTAACTGAACTGTACACATAATTTTCTACCCGTTTTAATTTATTATGATCAAACTAAAATTCTTATAGCTATGAAATTTTAGACCATATAATAATTTATCATTCCCGATTTAATAAAATTAATTTCACCAAATTCTAGAATTATTTACAATAATGTCAAATTTCAATATTTATAAATAAAATATTCAAATTTAACTTTAAAGAAAACTCTAATTAAATCAAAAATATAATTCAAATAAATTTCCTAAATAAAGTTTCCTTTTATATGAATTCCATATTGATTATCAAAATACTTCAATTTTGTATTTCAACTGTAAATTACATAAATAAAAATATTCAATATATAAGTTTCAAATATCATTACAAATTGACATAACAAAATAAATTTTAATATTCTAAAAAAATTGCTCAAAACACACTAAATCTAATACTTTAAATTATCGTAAAATTCTCGGGATGTTACTGCGTACAACCAAGCAATAAGAGGAATCGCATTAGGTGGAGGCTGAAGAGGTGTGTTAGTTAGTGCAGGTGATGGTTAGGTCATGACCAGGTCGCTGACCATCCATTTTAATTTTTTTTAATATACAAAAGGGCACGGAATGGGAAGGCCAAAGGGAAGGAGGTGGAGGTTGGTGGGCACGTAGATCGGAATCGGGAAACTAGTGTCGGCACGGCCTGGTGCATCGCCAAGGCAGGTGGTATGATAAGGGCTAGGTGCTCATGGGTGTAGGCTTTATAGTTATTTTGTTTGGGTGGGGAGATGGAAGGCCATATGTGCAGAGATGATTGGGTGGGTTGGTTAGGGTAGAGAGGCAGGTTGACGACGAAACGTAGTGGTGGGTATCGCGGGTGGGTGGAGGGGTTGGGAGTGGGCTTAGACATGGTTTTATCCCCAAGCATAAACATGAAAAATAAATGCAGATATTAAAATAGAGAATGATGGGAGAGAGAACTTTGCATTTTTTCAAAATTTTGCCTCTTTCATTTGTGATTTTCATTGTTGTATGAACAAGTGTGGCAGGATGAAAAATATGGAGAAGAGGATTTTTTTTGAATGGAAGATAGGGAAAAGAAGAAGATACATAATATTATGTGAGGATAAAATAAAATGGAAGGAGAAGTTGGGAGAAGGTGAAAATATATGTGCTGTTTCAGATAATATTTGGTTTCATGAACAAAGAAAGCTTTCAGAATTTCATGTTTTCACAAATTCCTAAAACGTAAAATTTAAAATTTCAGACAACAAAGATCCCGTTAATGAACAGACAAAAAAATATAACAAAGAGAAGATATATAAATTGACAAAGGCCATATTGACAAATTTTGTGCATTTTTCAAATGGAATTTAGATTTTAAATGAATTTCGCAGAAAGAAAAATATTATAACGACCCAAAGGATTTTTAGCCCTCGAAAATCGACATAAATACCTTTACCGTATCTCATGTCAACCTTCCAAACACCGAAAACACAACAATGTTGTTAGAAATAAATTAGAGGGTGATATAAGAAAGAAAGATAAATAAGAATAGAAGAAGAAGAAACAACACAACACAGAGTCTTACATCGCAGCGAAACAAAATATAATACAGAAATATATCTTTATTGAGAGCTAAAAAAATACTTACAATCATCAGAATACATCACACATCTGGACGGTATAATAATCTGTCCTCATATACAACACACAGCGGAATAGTAGCTATATAAGATCATACGTCTGAACACCTACAGCTCGTCTCTTCACAACACTCGACAACCTGAACCTGTACAACCCGGTCCAACCCAAGCATTACAAACACCGGGTCAGTCTGGTGGACAAGAGTGAGAAAAACACACTAAATTTTTTAAGGGTAGTTATCCAACTTGCTTTTAAAGTTCAAAATCTTTTTGAAAGAAAAGGATAATCGTAAGACCAAATCCACACATAAATATGGACGGTTTTTACCTTAAGATAACCCAAAACATTTTTGAAATCAATATCTTTTCTGATATTATAATAGTGTCTAAATACAAGTAAATATCAATCTAGCGGAACGCTTGCATCTTACGCTCCCATATATAGTATACAATCAAAACCGCGGGCCCTTATTGGAGATTGGATTCCGACTATGACGAGGTATGGAACCACCTGCCGATAGTGTATCTCTAGAGGGGAATACACTGGGTTCAGCAAGAACGTCTTGCAACCCGACCCACACATGACCGACCACTCATTTCGCTTGAGTGTATTGAATATATATCACCAACAGTTGGGCTGAAACCACCGTTTCCGCAAAGGGACAACATCGAAATAGATTAAAGAAGGAAAAGAATATTCTCTAGATAGGTTTTTATACACCCTAATGGGAGCGACCCATATAGCCATGCTGCCTGCTCGATTTTTGTCATTTCCCGGTTTATGAGGCTTGAGGTCAGAATTTATCTTTGAAACATCTGATCACCATACACTTTGAGTGCCACATCGTCAGATCCATCAGATATCACTAATTTACGTTCATAAAAATACTCTAGTTGATAAGCTAAGAGGAAGTCCTTTTCTCCGCCACCAACTATGGTACGTTTGAAGAGATCAGCGTACGTAATCCCTTTGGAAATACTTGGTCAGACATTTATCCATACATGTCATCTAGGAACAAGATGAACTGAAGGTACCCTCCCGCTGCATCCTAGGAATCACCCTATAGATTAGTAGCAAGAAGTCCTTACAATCTGTAGATTCCAACCACGACAGCATCACAGCTTATCTTTGCTTGCAAGGAAAAGAATATTAGTGGTCATTTTGTTCACGAAGATCCACGGTCTTCGATTCTCCATCTCGATCATCTTCTGATATCTTCACGTGTTTGTTGGTCGGAATGGTTTTCGAATATAAATTCGATCCCGGTCTTTCTGTACCAACAATCGTATTGGACAGATTTGATAGTTGGTTATTGAACTATTAAAATAAACGGTGATTAAATCATGAAAATCCAATGAATTCACTGGTTCAGTGTTCAACATCAATTTACCTTTGTTAACTACAGACTAATTCATTTATGCTTAATCAAAACTTCTAACTCTTTTAATATTTTAAAACGATAATTGAATTCTTTTATACTAATGCCCTACAATCCATTTCATTACAATACTTAGTAAAATAACTTATAACGATATTCAATTTCCACTTAGTTCTCCTTTTAAAACATTTGTTACATCATTCCTTATGATTTAAGTTTAGGAAATTCATTCAACTTATTATTCGTAAAACTACATTATGAAATATCTTTTATTCCATTCTTGAAACAATAACTAATATTTATTTGTATAAAATAAAACTCAACTTTACATTTTCTCTCTAACCCGAAAGTATCGTTATATTTCCATGCAACCCCTTTTTATTTCCTTTTTACTTCGAATCATCAATATATGTCATATTTTTTTTTCACACCTTTGTAATTCCCATTTACTTCGGAACTCTCGTTATATATTCTCCAAATTTTCAAAAACGTTGCATTATTATTTCTCTTATGGAAATAATAAATTATTACTAAATCCTTTAACCATTACCAACTAATAACGTCATCAGATAATCCTGATGTTGTTCAAGTTGGGGTATTTTAATTACCTCTCAGACCTTGACCAACAACGTTCTTATCTTAAGATGGATACTAGTTGTAATCCAAAACTAATATTTCATTACAATATCAATACAAATTCCATTTAACTATTTAATTCCAAATTCGGTTTAATAAACCTTCTTACTTTTTTTGAACAGCTCTTTCTTGGATATAACCATTCTTTCTTTATTCAATAATTAAGCCACTTCTTATAAAACGCCATTTATTTAACCCTTACCTCTTTAAAACAAATTCAAATTTTCAATTCGGATTGGTTTAAAAAATCTTATGATTCTCTTCTTCCACCAAATTCACTTTTACCAATTCCTTTTCAATTCCGTCAACCATTTCCCGCTTTGAGATTTCTCATTTCAATTTCTCACTTTTACTTAATCCCATTAAGTGAATTTAATTCAAAATTTATGATATGAACCCTCATCGCTTGATTATAAACCTTATTCAATTACATTCTAGGTTTGATCTAAACCTCCATCTCACTTCTCTTTTTAACCTAATTCAAATATTAAGTCAATCATAATTTAAGCCATCGTATTCGCTTAAATTCCTCTTTATAACTTGTTATAAAACTATGGTTTTAAAATAAAACGCGCGCATAAACTCCTTTCACCATTTAACTAGATTTCATTTCATATTTGATTACTTTTTAAATGAATTTCAATTAGAAAGTAATTTTCTAAACTATTACTAACTGAAATAATAATTTACTTCAATCATTAACTACCTCAGTAATTAATTTCCTTATTCACAAAAGTAAATAATAAATTATTTTTAAAACTCCTATTAAAATTAAGACAATATTATTTAAACCATTTTATTTGATTAATTCAATACAAACTAATTTAGTAAACAATTCGAGTTAAAACTGTTAACTTAGTCATCTCAAATCCAATTATTTCATTAACCCAATCCAATTCGTTTTCCCTTTAAATTTATTAATAGTATATCTAATTTAAATCATTCCATTTAATTATTTCTAAATAAAACAGTTATTCAATTTCAATCGTCAGGTTAATTTCTATTCACTTGTATATCAATCTGATTAACATTAGAATTTCCTTATAAAATAAACTAATAATTAATTATAAATTTAAATAATAAATAATGAATATTTATTTCCTTTTAAAACTTTTATTCAAAATAATATATTTCAAAATCTATTTCTAATTATAAAATAAATTTTATAACTTCATCCCTGTCGATTTGCCTGACAGTAAATCAATATTTATAAAACAATTTGATTTCATAGGCCATATGCTGCCAAATACTCAATCAGCACCGCCTATTGGTTTAGACTAAACAGATGTTGAATTTTTGGTAAACGATCAACAATCAAATCAATCACCTAATCAGATTAGTTCATATATGCTAATATGAAAATAAATAATATATTTGAGGAATCCCGTTGGATCCCTCCAGCCTGTTATTCCCTGTATCCAAATCGGTTAGCTCAAATCAGATCATTCAATTTCGCTTAATTGATAACAATAAATAACGAACATTTAACATCAACCAATTCACAAGCAATTCAAACCATTCAAACAATTTAAACACGTTTATTCTATAAACGTGACCGACAAGGTAAGTTTCCTCTGTTGGATCAAATCGTTAAAACAACGATTTGGGTTTTTATTGAAATTAAACGACGGTTTAATTTCATCGGTTAAATCAACAAATAAATATATAACTAGCAAACAACCAACCATTGGCAATAGAACACACAAAATAAAAACCCAATTTATATAAAATATAATTGGAAAGAACTGAGTGAGTTTAACTCATCTTGTTTTGATTTGTTGAAACAGTTCGTTTCAGTTAATTCTAAACACGTCCAGATTGGCTCCATGATGTAGTGCTCGTCACTGCAGTTCCAACGACACCTTGTTTGTCCAATTCTGTTAAGATATGGTCAAGTTATAACTATTATACACATTCGATTAAATTTAATAACTACAAATTATCTTAATTATAATTTGACTTACTGATTTCTTAATTAGCACATTAATTATGAAATTAACTCTTAATATATATACAATTTAATTATGAAAATTTATGCTCTTATTTAATTGTCAACTCTTAATTATGTTAATTAACATAAGCTAATTTCATTTTAAAGGATGTGGTTCAATCCACTTCTCATCTTGCCCAGTGATTCTGAATAACAACCTGTAACAATATTAACGTTGTAGGTTATTATAATTTAATAATTAATTTAGTCCTTGATCATAAAGTGAACTAATTACTTTAAGTCAGATTACTTTAATTGCTGTTCAGCAAGGCCCAATAAACTTCTTCCCGCATCATCACTTTGCTGCCCTATTTGAAATCCACGCTACTGTCTTCGAGCTGAAATAGATATAGTATAGGTGGATTAATTAGCATCTAAGTATAATGTAATCGCTATTTTTAATTTAACACAAATCACGTTTAAAAATAACTAACGGGCCAAATTAATTTTCGTTTCCACGCTGTTCCTCCCTTCGTTATTTTTGAATTTAACTGAAATGTTTCCAGTATCCTTTCTTGCTTCATTTTTTTTTTACATTCCAGCTATCTTCATTGTTGCTCACGAAAGACCTAGACATCATTTGCTACCGCCTCCTTCATTCGTTACTTTCCCAATACCACGCTGAAACCAAACTCGCGGGAAACACCACCTCGTCGCACCCCTCGTCCATCATCTGACTGCACCCTACAGAGCGCCGCGAGCTCCCCTTCCAACACACGGACCCACGATCCGTTGAACTTCACTGGTTCACCATAGCAGTCTCACGACCATCGAGCCTTTCAGCTCGTTTTCTGACCATCGTGCCACCTTAAATCCCATCGTAATCGGTCTGAACGTAGCTCTCATTGAGTTCATCCATTCTGTAGTTGAAACAATCTCGAGAAAGTAAATGGAATTGCAGATTTTTAGTGGAGAAGAAGTGTAGTGTTTCAGCCATTGTTTTACTGGATGTGGAGGCTTAACTGTTGACCGCGAACACTTCGTTGACGAGGAAATTAGGGTTGCCTGGGGTTTTTAATTTGTTCATTTTTAATTCCTGTTTTCAGCTTGAAAATCTAATGAAAAGTAGTATATTTATAGATGGAGTATCGTGAACAACATGTATACTGGGTGGCAAGTTTCTTAGGGGTGAAAGCATTTGTGTGGCGTGCAGGAAAAAGGGCATTAGCTTTTGCGTGAAGGCTCTGCAAGGAAGCCTACAATGGAAGGAATCATTGTAGTACATTATCGTTGTTATAGAACACTTATTTTTTAATACTCGTATTGTAACACCCCTAAGTCCCACATCGTGGAAGCCTCTGTGAAGTGGGTACTTATATAGTAGAGCTCATCTCCTACTAATGCCGAGGCCTTTTGAGGAACAAAACCCCGCACCTATACGGTGGCTAAGTTGGGGACAATATCTTGCACGAACGGAGGTTCGGGCTGTTACAATGGTATCAGAGCTAATACCCAGCGGAATTGTGGCTCCTGTGTAGACCACAACGCCTGGGTGAGGTGTTTGTGAGCCAATGGGGATGTCGGTCTCGGTAGGAGGGGAGAATGTAACACCCCTAATTCCCACATCGTGTAAGCCTGTGTGAAGTGGGTACTTATATAGTAGAGCCCATCTCTTACTAATGCGGAGGCCTTTTGAGGAACAAAACCCACACCTATACGGTGGCTAAGTTGGGGACAATATCTTGCGCGAACGGAGGTGCAGGCTATTACATGTATCACAACACTTTATAAATGCGACGAAAATGAGTGTACCGCTTCGTTTTAACACTCCGAACCCCATAAAATTCATTTCATTGAAATCCGATTTCGTTTGTACAACACCATTATGTTAATTTATCGGTTCGCCCCTAAATTGCACGCACTGATAAAACGACTCTGATTGGCCCCAAAATGGAAATCTTGCAATAACTAGCCATACGCATTCCAATAAAATTCGTTTTGTTGAAAACAGAGGTGGTTTGGAAAGAAAACTATTTTTAAGGCATATATAACATCGATAAAATATTATATCAAATTCCAAAATGATTAAATTAAATAATAATAAATTATTATTATCATAAATATCCAAATAAAATATATTAGCTTCAATTATAAACTAATATGGAATACACAATTCAATATTATCAATATCTAGTTAAAACGGTATTCAAAATATATTAAAATCTTACTAAATAAATTAATAAACGTTATATTTTAAATAACGATTTCCATAGCGACCATTTCAAATTTTGATTTGACATAACTAATAATCTATAACACGAAATCTGAATTTTTCCCTTCCATATGAAAATTATCATCACCAAGATTCCAACGTTTCATGTTTCACAGAAATCCGACTTATATCGGACCTTATATATCCAATTGAAGTTCAAAACTCCTTATTACGAACTGTAGAGCCATTTCGAGCTCGATTTATAATTATATAAATATATAACGTTTAAACTCCATTTTAAATAACGAATTAAATATTAAAATTCATTAATATTTCAAATATAATATTTAAAATAATAAATTAAATTAAGTATTTAACTGCCAAAAATACGGATCGCTACATTCTCCCCCCCTTAAAATAATTTTGTCCTTGAAATTGCTAAGGTAAGAAAAATGCTACAAATCACATTAATTTCCAAATCCAATTTATTTTCAATCGAAAACCTATTCAATACCATAAATAAATATTTTCAAAAATATCGAAAATTTTCTAACTCATTAAATTCCCGGAAAATTTCGGCAGAGTCTCCTCTGCACGGAGTGACATCTCCGATATCGCAGGAACAAATAATATATATACATCGACCCGCATGGTCGGAAAATAAGAACCAAAACCCCAAAATTTTATATTTTTGTGTAGGCGTACCTTTTACGAGCGTTATTGAGCATAGTTGCTCAATGTATATGCGATTTAGTCAACCCATATCGATTTGCCTAGCCATCGGCACATGTACTTAACTCAATTCACACATAAGTGATAAATATATGAAATTCTTAAGTAATATTTCACTAATCAACTGGTATCACCACTGCAATTCTAAAATCAAACACATAGCATCAATTCATTATCAAATACCAGGTTAAATCATAAATTCTAACTCAAATGCAGTTTCATTCCAATTTAATCATACTGGAAATTATTCTTTAGTTTATATATTCATTTAACTCCATTAAATTGTTAATTATTCCATTTAAACAAATTATCATCCAATAACAAACAAATCACAACCAAATCAATCAAAACAACGAAATTTACATTCAGTATTAACATTTTATTTTGGTTTCACATATTTGAACATCAATTGATTAATATCCGATTGGTTTCTATTAGATTATCCTTTATTAAAATTCCAAATTTATTTATTTCAATTTCAATATCATGATTAATTAAATTTTCACTTAACCAGGTTATGTTTTCAATTCAAACTTTCAAACCAATTTGAATTCTACTCAAATCAATCAAACTCACTAATATCTCAATAATTTGATAAAATTATTTCTTTTATTTAAAAAATATAATTTGGGTAAAATTAATTCATTTACTCTCTTTACAAAACAATATTGTATCCATTGACAGTTCAATGCTTTTCAACACTTGAAACGATCAACAACACAATACAAAACCTTTGCATATAAAATTTACAAATACGCTCTCATATATATATATACACACACTCAATCTCGACCTAGGGTATTACAAACCCTATCTCTAA
Organism: Allium sativum; assembly: GCA_030737875.1. NCBI lineage: Eukaryota > Viridiplantae > Streptophyta > Magnoliopsida > Asparagales > Amaryllidaceae > Allium > Allium sativum. Next base: position 782,919,465 of record CM060920.1, on the reverse strand, counting down.
CGAGATATACCACAGAGCCAAGGTTATTACTAAACCAATAGCTCTAATACCACTGTAACGACCCAAAGGATTTTCGGCCCCCGAAAATCGACATAAATACATTTACTGTATCTCATGTCGACCTTCCAAACACCGGGACATTTTTAGAAAGAAATTAGAGAGTGACATAAGAAAGAACGAAATATTAGAATAGAAGAAGAAGAAACAATACAACACAGATTCTCACATCGCAGCGGAACAAAATATAATACAGAAATATATCTTTATTGAGAGCTTAAAAAAATACTTACAATCATCAGAGTACATCACACATCTAGACTATATAATAATTTGTCCTCATATACAACACACAGCGGAATAGTAGCTATATAATATCATACGTCTGAATACCTACAGCTCGTCTCTTCACAACATTCGACAACATGAACCTATACAACCCAGTCTAACCCAAGTATTACAAACACCGGGTCAGTCTGGTGAACCAAAGTGAGAAAAACACACTAAATTTTAAGGGTAGTCATCCAACTTACTTTTAAAGTTCAAAATCTTTTGGAAAGAAAAGGATAATCGTAAAACCAAATCCACACATAAATATGGACGGTTTTTACCTTACGATAACCCAAAACATTTTTGAAATCAATATCTTTTCTGATATTACAATAGTGTCTAAATACAAGTAAATATCAATCTAGAGGAACACTTGCATCTTACGCTCCCATATACAGTATACAATCAAAACCGCAGGCCCTTATTGGAGATTGGATTCCGACTATGACGAGGTATGGAACCACCTGCCGATAGTGTATCTCTAGAGAGGAATACACTGGGTTCAACAAGAACGTCTTGCATCCCGACCCACACTTGACCGACCACTCATTTTGCTTGAGTGTATCGAATGTATATCACCAACGGTTGGGCTCAAACCACCGTTTCTTGAAAAGGCACAGCATCGAAATAGATTAAAGAACGAAAGGGATATTCTCTAGATAGGTGATTATACACCCTAATGGGATCGATCCACATATCCATGCTGCCTTCCCGATTTTTGTCATTTCCCGGTTGATGAGGCTTAAGGACAGAATTTATCTTTGAAACATCTGATCACCATTCACTTTGAATGCCACATCGTCAGATCCATCAGATATCACTAATTGACATCCACAAAAAAACTCTAGTTGATAAGCTAAGAGAAAGGCCTTTTCTCCGCCACCAACTATGGTATGTTTGAAGAAATCAACGTATGGAATCCCCTTGGAAATACTCTGTCAGACATTCGTCCATACAAGTCATCCAAGAACTGGATGAACCGAAGGTACCTTCCTACTGCATTCAAGGAATCACCCTACAGATCAGTAGTAAGAAGTCCTTGTAATCCGTAGAATCCAACCATGACAGCATCACAGCTTATCTCTGCTTGAAAGGCAAAGAATATTAGTGGTCCTTTCGTTTATGAAGATCCACGGTCTTCAATGCTCCATCTCGATCATCTTCTGATATCTTCACGTATTTGTTGGTTGGAATGGTTTTCGAATATAAATTTGATCCCGGTCTTTCCGTAAAAACAACCGTATTGGATATATTTGATAGTCGGTTATTTAACTATCAAAATAAAGAGTGATTAAATCATGAAAATCCAATGAATTCACTGGTTCAGTATTCAGCATCAATTGACCATTGTTAATTACAAACTAATTCATTTCTGCATAATTAAAACTTCTAACTCTTTTAATATTTTAAAACGATAATTTTAATCTTTTGTACTAATGCCTTACAAACCATTTCATTATAATGCTTAGTAAAATAACTTATAACCATATTCGATTTCCACTTAATTCTCCTTTTAAATCATTTGTTACATTATTCCTTATGATTTTAATTTAGGAAATTCATTCAACTTATTATTCGTAAAACTGCATTACGAAATATCTTTTATTCCATTCTTGAAACAATAACTAATATTTGTATAAAATAAAACTCAACTTTACATTTCTTCTCTAACCCAAAAATATCGTTATATTTCCACGCAACCCCTTTTTATTTCCTTTTTACTTCGAATCATCAATATATGTCATATATATATTCACACCTTTGTAATTCCCTTTTACTTTGGAACTCTCGTTATGTATTCTCCAAATTTTCACAAATGTTGCATTATTATTTCTCTTATGGAAATAATAGATTATTACTAATTCCTTTTACCGCTACCAACTAATATCGTCTTCAGATAATCCTGATGTTGTTCAAGATGGGGTATTTTGATTACCTCTTAGACCTTGACCAACAACGTTCTTATCTTAAGATGGATACCAGTTGTAATCCAAAACTAATATTTCATTACAATATCAATACAAATTCCATTAACTATTTAATTCCAAATTCGGTTTAGTAAACCTTCTTACTTTTTTTAACAGCTCTTTCTTGGATATAACCATTCTTTCTTATTTCAAGAATTAAGCCACTTCTTATAAAACGCCATTTTTTTAACCCTTACCTCTTTAAAGAAAATTCAATTTTTTAATTCGGATTGGTTTACAAAATCTTATAATTTGCTTCATCCAGCAAATTCACCTTTACCAATTCCTTTTCAAATACCTCCAACCATTTCCCGCTTTGAAATTTCTCATTTCAATTACTCACTTTTACTTAATCCCATTAGGTGACCGTTGACACACTTTTTGGTAAAAGCTGTCACACTGAATATCTGGATAGCATCGCGCTCGGATATTGAGAACATCGTCAAAAGACAGGCAGCGATTTGGTCAAAGTCGCATCACGAACAAAGAAGGGCCCAAAACTCCTATCAGACGACCACTTTCGGGCCCGAAAACAGTGTTTACGGAGCCTAGCTCTATAATGCTTGTAGGTCTCTGAATTAGCTTTAGTTTGAGCTTTGGTTTGGCTCAATCGGACTTACCGTTTGAAAGTTATGCCCGTTTCCATAAACTGGTGTAATCTAGTAATTTCCTTGATAAAGCAACGAAGCTTCACACGATCGGAGTATGGCTCATGCACCCTCGGATCGCCCCTCATCGGATCGGCCCCCTCGGATCGTGATGTGCCTCGTCTCGCGAAGCACCCTGACTCGTGGAGCACATGGAGACCACGAACCGATCGCCAGCACTTCATTCCAGCTCGTAGCCAGACCCGGATCGTGATAGTCGTATCACGATCCGACCCAAGACCACGTCCCGACCCCCAAGCCTGCTCCTGCGCAGCTTGTTCTGACCTATTCTTAAGGCTACTCCTGCTCCTGTTTTCCTGGATCGGACGCCACGTACCTCATCACGAACCAGTCTTCCCATAAGCTCTCCTATAGCTATAAATACACCATTTGAAGGTATTTTCGAGGATCTTTTTGGCCCTAGTACCTCACAGCTTCCACCATTGCTCTCAGCAAAGCATTCTCAGCAGAAAAGGAGCCAAATTCCACATTATAACACGAGGATTTCGTGTATAATCTTATGATTTCTTACCTTTTTTCATTGTGAACACGAGGATTTCATGTATAAACCGAGAGAATTGTACTTGTAACTTCTTAGGATTTAGGAAGAGATAAAGTGGACATAGGCTTGGTTTGAGCCGAACTACTATAAAAACTTCATGTGTCTCCTCTTAATTTAGTTTTTTCGGCTTTTCCGTGATCTGTGAACTGCATTTGGGTGTTAGGCCCAAATTTGGGTCTAACAGTGACTTTAGTTCAAAATTTACGATATAACCCCTCATCGCTTGATTATAAACCTTGTTCAATTACATTCTAGTTTAATCCAAACCTTTTCCATCTCACTTCTCTTTTTAACCTAATTCCAATATTAAGTCAATCATAATTTAAGCCATCTTATTTGTAACAACCCGGAAATTCTAAACCAATTTAAAATTTTATTTCAGCTAATTTAATGGGTTTTGAATATTTAAAATAATTTATTTTAAATAATAACGACTACAAATTTATTTAAATCGAAGTTAGAATGAATTTTTTTAATTTAATTATAAAAGGAGATTAAAATAGCGTAGTGGTTTGAAAATTTGAATTTGAACTTTGACTGAATGTACCAGATTCAAAATAAATCAGATTTCAATGAAACAAGAAATATTTAAATCTGTTTGATTATATCTTTCCAACGAATCTGAAAATTTAAAATTTCATAATATAAATCAAAAGTTATGAAAATTTAAAATTCAAAAAAATCGCTGTAGAATTTATATAAATTTTAATATAGTATATAACCCTTAAAAATAGTCATTTTACAAACGACCTCCATTTTCGATGAAACCAATTTTGTCGGATCCGGAATGTCAAATTATTTCTAGATTCCAATTTTCATAATTTTAGAAATTAATATGTGAGCATGGCAGAAGAAAACGTGTTTTGTCAATTTAGTCAATTTGGATCGACCATCAAATGGCCATTTTTCAAACGGTCTTCAAATTCGATGAAATTAGTTTTGTTAGGACTGTATCGTCAAAACATAGCTAGAAAAAAAAACTAAAATTTTTAGACTCAGTATGTGGCTCTAGTAAATTAAAATGTACGTTTAAAATTAAATGTACATTGATTTATATTTTAATTTCGATCAAAACTGATCGAAACAGTCGAATCGGCTTACGAGACATATCCCATTGTGTCCAGAATGGGGGTATTTATATAGGGCGGCACTTGTTAGGTTTGATTTGGAGCCCGGAACGATACAAGAGTTATATTTAATTCAAAAGGAACTAAATAAATAAAATAAAAATAAAAATACACGTATAAATACCCTAAGAATACGTAATCCTAATCGTTTTATATGTTGACCGCCGCCAGCTCTCAAATCCATGGCCAAAATTGCTACGATTTCATTCCTCAATTTCACCCAAATAACTTCAAATTACACTCTGATTTCAACATAAAGATTAAAGAGATTTTCGATTGCTTTGAATTGGTACGGCTATGATCGATTCTCGGGGCATGGATGGTACGAATTTCGAGTGGGAAGGGGCTGCGTTCACACATCATTTTAGGAGCGTGGGGGTGAGAGATGGTCGAGATTTGGGGAGTTGGAGGAGGATGTGGTCGACGACGGTGTGGCATTTGTGTAAAATCACATATCTTCCTATATAAAAATCATATTTTTATTTCGCTATCTTCCTAATAAAAATCATATTTTTATTTCAAAGCCATATGTGTAAAATCGCATTTTTATTTCAAATATATATATATAAATCATATTTTTATATCGCTATTCAAACAATAAAAATCATATTTTTATCGCTACTTCATATGAATAAAAATCAAATCTTTCTCTCATGAAAAATCATATTTTTGTATTGTCATTCAAACAATAAAAACCGTATTTTTATTTTATTGTTGAAGCCATAAAAATTGTATTTTTATTTTGTTCTTTACATGATAAAAATCATTTCTTTTTATAATTAAAAATCACATCTTTATTTTTTGAAAATCAAAGCTTTTTAAAAATAAAAATGTAATCTTTTCTACTTTAAAATTCATATCTTTTTAATTCAAAAATTCATACATTTTCAGTTTTAAATAAATAAAATAAATGAATAAAAACTTACACTTTTTATCGAAGAGAACCCAAATCGAAGCATCAGAAAGCAATAGTGAATTCGAGCATCCGAGAAAAAAGGGAGGGTGTTGGTTTGCGCCCATCGAAGGAGGGGGGGTTCGACAGGAAGGTGGGCTGGTAGCAGGGGTGGTGCGCGGTGAGCGGGTGATCGAAGGAGTGTTGGGGACTCGCGATCGAGGCGGTTGGTGGCTGCGGTGGAAGCACGGTTTAGGGTTTCTCAAATTGGGATAGGGGGAATTCGTAGGGTTCGATTTGGAAGAGGGATGCGAAAGGAGGAGGTAGTGGCTCAAGAGGTGGTGAGGGAGGCTGATCATCGACGGTGAGGAGATGGATGCGGGGCGTGATGGCGATTTCTTTTTCTCTTTTTTTATTTCAGAAAGAATTCGGGGAGAGAGAAAGAGAAAGGGGGAATTATATAATTATATATATATATATATATTATTATTATTATTTAATTTCAAAAAAGTACCTTTTTATTTTAGACTCGAAATCAAACCCATCGACTGTCGTGCATAACTAATTAGCCTCATTCCGAACATAATGGGATATGTATCGTAAGCCAGTTCGACTGTTTCAATCGGTTTTCGTCAAAATCAAAGTATAAATCTATATATTGAATTTGAACGCACATTTCAATTTATCAGGGCCACATACGGACTCTAAAAATTTCTAAAAAATATTTTCTAGCTTTGTATTGACGATATGGTTCTAACAAAACTAATTTTGTTAAATTTGGAGACCGTTTGAAAAATGGCCATTTTTTGGTCGATCCACATTGACTAAAACTGTTAAAAAATATTTTCCTTTGCCACGCTCACGTATTGATTCTAAAAATTATGAATTTTGTAATCTAGCAATAACATGACATCCCGGATCCAACAAAATTGGTTTCGTCGAAAACGGAGGTCGTTTGCAAAATTTCCATTTTTAAGGTCCAAAATTCCATAGCGACTATTCTGAATTTTCAACTGGGCACAACTTTTTATTCCCGCTATGAAATTTGGATTTTTCAGATTCGTTGGAAAGATATTTTCAAATAGTTTCTAATATTTTTGGTTTGACAAAATCCGGTTTATTTTGAATCCTGTACATTCATTTGAAATTTGAAATTTGAAATCGAATTTTCAAACTACCGCGTCATTTTCAATTCCTTTTATAATTAAAAATAAATATTTATATTCAAACGATGATTCAAATAAATATATATGTTCTAATTCTATTCAAAATAAATTTCTCATCGTAATTATTTAAAATAATTCATTTTAAATATTCAAAATTCATCAAGATTGCTAAAATATTTTTTTTTTAAATTAGCTCAGATTTTCTGGGTTGTTACAATCTCCCCCACTTAAAATCTTTTCATCCCCAAAAAGGAATGGAGCTGAAAGTTGTTTTACAAACCAACTCAACTTTCATTGTTTTCATTATGGCTTAAGTTTTCAACTTTTCAGTTTCTAAAAACTTTTCTAATTTTTCAAAAATTTGGCTAACACCCTAAATTTTCGAAATATTTCGCCATAACCTCAGCATCGGGAAAATTCCGAAATTGCCATACTGGCCTCTCCAATCCAAAAAGAAAAAGAAACAGCCATGCGGCTAGCCAATCGGCTCATAAAATCATCAAAAACCCCAAGAAATACAATAAACATGTACCTATTTGTCGGGCAAACAATTTTATTCTTCTGCTCTAGCCTCTTTGCAATGACATGTTCAATGGATACATATGTATATGCATGTACATGTATGCAAATGCGATAAAGTTTCAATACAGTTCAATATTGAGACGACCCCAAGCCCCGTACTGACGACGGCAAGGGTAATCCGTGGAATATAACACAGAAACAGATAATAGCAGAACAGAATTAAATAAATACACCAGATAATGAACAATAGAATATACTGGATAAACGTAATCATCAGAGTTACACAGTATACATGATCATACTTAGTACAAATACAGTTCAGCTATACATAGATGTCTACAGCGGAAACAAACAAAATATGTACAATAGGAGCTGAACAGCATAAAAAGAGATAAATGATAGAATCCATCTTCAGCTCCAGCTATCCGGAATGAACCAGCTCAACCTGAATACAAGGCTGCCCGTGTAGAAAAAGGGGCACCCGAGTTTGAAAGTGAAACAAACTACGAGTCATTCATGGGACTGGTATGAGAAATCTATTCAACACATTTAATATATGGCTAATCACAGGACCACGCCACTTTCGTGGAACGGGTTTACTCCATCGGATTGCCAGTGATTTAAAACAAATCTTTCTCTTAAACAACGCAATGCATTTTATAAAAATGAAGCCATTATAAGACTCAGTTCCCATCACACAATGCAACGCAAACTGAAGGATAGAGTTTTTACCTTATAACGGCCAAGATATGCTTAATACGAATAAAACAAAGGCATTTGATATTATTGCTAGTGTTTATATGTTTTGAAAACAATTTCAAATCATAACTATCAATCATAGACGGCATTAATGCCCCATACCACTATGTCGCCATATATAGGTATACAATCAAAACCGCACGATGTCGTATTTGGAAATTGGATTTCCGTCATGAACCAAGGCAAAAGATAGTCCTTACCGAATTCGTGACTCTCTAGCCCGAGCCACAGGATCAGAACGCATCAACCCTTTAGATCGTCAGGGTCGGTCCACCGATGTGGATTATTATGCATGAACACTACGTCTCCCCGCCCTTTGGGGCGTAAACGAGCCAACGAATGACTCCATCGGACCCGGATCGTCCGATCAAACCGAGGCGCCTCGCAACAGCAACAACTACACAGGTGAAAAGTATATAAATGTCAGGGCTGGTAGGTCACTGACACCACCCTAGCTAGAAAGAAACGCATGCCCTCCCTGTGGTCCTTCTCCCGTTTCTGGTTCATACAGGGGTGTGAGGCTCGCGAATTCACATTATACACAAAGCTACGCCACACAGGCGGTACTTTGATCATCACCACAAGACTTTGCTTTTCAACAGAAGCCCTGATAATTTGCCACTTAGGCATGCCACATTGGCAATTCGTGCCATGCGACTGATATCCACCGATATACAACCTCTGAGCTCGTGCGTTCCAGAGAAGTGTGTTAAGCAAAAGAATAAATTCTCCGCCGCCAAACAGATGTATATTTAATAGAGATCAATCTACATAGAATAAAATCAAGTGTCAGACACACAGTCCATTTACAAGTCCGTTCTGGGTCTGAACGAAACCGAAGGCACTATATACCTCGCAAACCCATCGACCACCACGTACGTCTGGACGATCACCACTCATTATCCATATTTCGGGATGCCTCCCAATCAGGACCTCGGTTACCATCCAAACGAGGTGAAGATCTCCGGTCTTCGACCACCGTCTTCATCTTCGATTTCTGAGCAACTCGCGTATATAATAAACAAGTGCAACACTAACAAACACACGCATCATTTCAATTCATTAGTCACTAACCGTCAATCAGTAAGAGAACGATTTCCCAAATATTAACCCCGAAGGCCGAAACCAACATCAGATCAACACCCAGGGAACCATTCGACTTAGCCAATCTTCAGTTAATTTCTAAATCACATCCATATCGTTTATAATATTTTATAACGATATATCGCTATTTTTATTTATTTTAAAATAGCTAATTTATTCAAAACGACGCTTCGGGCCATAACGCGACCGTGGCGCTGTTTTTCTTCAGATTTGATTTACACATATCTGAAAATCTAACCGTTGGATCTTCACAAAATTTACATCATTAGAATGGTTTTTTCTAAACGAATCCAACGGTTCCAGTTTCGGGAAATCCCGACGGTCGGATCTCCCGGTACAATCGTTTGAAGTTTCGATTTCAAAATACGAACTGCAGCGTCGCTATTCGATGCAATATAATTATATATATATATATAATCGATTCTGGCGCTGTTTTTCTTCAGATTTGAATTAAACATTCCAGACAATCCAACCGTTGTATTTTTACAAAGTTGGTGTCGTTGGAAAGATATTTCCAAAGCGAACCCAACGGTTGCGATTTCAGAAAAATCCGATGGTCGGATCTCCCGTATTAATCGTTTGAAATCACGGTTTCAAAATACCAACTGCAGCGTCGTTATTCGATATATTTTAATTCTATTAATATATATATCGATTCTTCGATTTCAAAGCTATATTCTTTTCATACTTTTATAAAAATGATATTTTTATCTACTGTTTTCTATTTCAACATTTCACTATTTTTAACAATTCATGTATATAATAAAAATGTGATTTTTATTAGAAAACAATTTATTTCAAAACGATATTATTTTATACATTTCATATAGATGATAAAAATGAGATTTTTATTAGAAAACAATTTATTTCAAAAATATGAATACCATTCAACACATGAATTTCAATTCAACGAATGAATATAGATTCAACACATGAAAGTCTTCTATAGTTTATATAAATAGATAAAAATGTGATTTTTATATTTAAAGCACAAATACCATTCAACACATGAATTTCAATTCAACGAATGAATATCGATTCAACACATGAAGGTTTTCTACAGTTTATATATATAGATAAAAATGTGATTTTTATATTTAAAACACGAATACCATTCAACAAATGAATTTCAATTCAACGAATGAATATCGATTCAACACATGAAGGTTTTCTATAGTTTACATATATAGATAAAAATGTGATTTTTATATTTAAAACACGAATACCATTCAACACATGAATTTCAATTCAACGAATGAATATCGATTCAACACATGAAGGTTTTCTATAGTTTATATGTATAGATAAAAATGTGATTTTTATATTTAAAACACGAATAGCATTCAACACATGAATTTCAATTCAACGAATGAATATCGATTCAACACATGAAGGTTTTCTATAGTTTATATATATAGATAAAAATGTGAGTTTTATATTTAAAACACGAATACCATTCAACACATGAATTTCAATTCAACGAATGAATATCGATTCAACACACGAAGGTTTTCTATAGTTTATATATATAGATAAAAATGTGATTTTTATATTTAAAACACGAATACCATTCAACACATGAATTTCAATTCAACGAATGAATATCGATTCAACACATGAAGATTTTCTATAGTTTATATATATAGATAAAAATGTGATTTTTGTAACACCCCGTATGTTGAATAACTTGCTATAATATAAAACAGGGCAGAATTAAATTTTAAAATCTGAATCAGGGGAAACGGGCTATGCCATTGCGTTCGTCTCGGAAAAATACGTGAAATAGAGTCCGAGTTTTCGAAAATCGGAGTCCGTATAACCCAGTTAAGGCCCAAAGAAGTTTTCAGAAATTCAAAATAGATTTAAATTCAAAAATTTCACATTTCAGAAGAGGCGGGAAAAATTCCCTCCAGGCAGAGGGAGTCGACCCTAGGGTCGACATGGGTGTCGACCCTCTCCCTAGGGGTCGACCCAGGGGTCGACACAGGGGTCGACCCCCCTGTCGGTCTGTGTGACCTGGGTGCACCATCTTGGCTTTGGGGTTGTGCTTGGTGGCTAGGACGAGATCTGACGGCTCTAATCTGATTTAGGGTTAATCTAATGGCCTAAAACATCTAACTAATCTATAAATACACCCTAAGACTACCCTAATTCATACTAAAAATAGCAACAACACCGTTATGCCATCAAAATGCAACTTGAAGGAGCCTCCATCAAATTAAAGAGGATGATAGCTTCTCAAATCAACCTCTAATCAACTCTAGCAACTTAATCTTCTTCTTAGGAGTGCTAATCAACAAGTTGTGAGTTTCTATAGCCTTAATAACCAATTATTGAAATGATTATGATAGGATATAATGAGGTTATGGCTATGAATGTGGATCAATGCAAGATTATGTTATCATATGCTATGTGTTTGTGATGTTATGCAAGTTATGCAAGTTATGTGCTATGTGTTCATGATGTTATGCAAGTTATGCAAGTCATATGCTATGTGATCATGATGTTATGCAAGTTATGTAAGTTATATGCTACATGTTCATGATGTTATGCAAGTTATGCAAGTCATATGCTACATGTTCATGATGTTATGCAAGTTATGCAAGTTATATGCTATATGATCATGATGTTATGCAAGTTATGCAAGTGTTAGGCTATGTGTTTATGATGCAAGTTATGCAAATTGCTATGATAAACATTGATCCATTATGACACCATGGTTATTCAAGTTTGGTGTATGATTATATGCAAGTTCATATATGATATGTTATGAAAGTTTGGTGTATGATTATATGCAAGTTCATATATGACATGTTATGCAAGTTTGGTGTTTGATTATATGCAAGTAACATGTGCAAGTTTATACCTTAGTATGATATGCATACATATGCAAGTTAACCCCTTTGTATGTCATACATATATATATATGCAAGTTTACCCGTTTGTATGACAAAAGTAACTTATGCAAGTTAACCTCTTTATGACATATGTGATTCATGCAAGTTTGGGTTGATTATTTATGCTAGTTGGGTTGATGCTATATGCATGTTGACACCTTTAAAACCCATGTTGATGCTAATGTTATGCAATTTGAACCCATTGTATTTGTGATGAATCTTCCCTTTTATGTCATGTTAGCGAATTACGCGTGGAACGATGGGGTTAATATACATGTTAATGAAATGGTGTGAAGTTGGTATGATTGTGCATACCATAAAGTGGATGGACATAATTGAGTCAATTATGTACATCGTTAAAATTGGAATTAATTAGGGAAAATTAATTTGAAATATGGGGGTGATTAATTAGGTGTAATTAATCGACTAAGACACGAGGTTGGACCCTTTTGTAGCATAAGACTGCCCGGAACCGACCAGCAAATCCAGCGGCTACAAATGATTGGCCCAATGTGAGAGGTCTTAGGCACAAACTTAATACGTGGCAAGTGTAAAGACACGAGGTTAGACTCGGTTATGGCGTAAGGCTGCCCGGACCCAACCGGCAAATCCAGTTGCCATAAAAGATAGTCTAATGTGAGAGGTCTTTACAACGGTTACGTTCTTAATCAATTAAGAAACACTTAACCAGATAAGCATGTAGTGGGGCATGAGGGGTTAAGTGGGTGCCTTGGGTGGCATGTGGAAATCAAGTAAGTGCCTTGGGTGGCATGCGGAAATCTAGTGGGTTGCCTTGGGTGGCAATAGAAAATACGATTAGAATACTTAACCAAGTGGAAACATGAAATTAAACATGATTAAAGGGTTAAGTGGGATGCACTAGATAAAGGGACAAGCTTAGGTGGGTAGCTTGTGGGGGCCCATTTCAACCAGTAACCCATATGTATCTTATTGGGCTCGACCCATGTCGACGACGGGACACACGTACTGGGCTTGATTATAAGAGGCCAAAACGGGTTAGCGGTGGCAACGCAAGTCCAACGGGTTTCATATGCGTGTGTGGACCCGAGTTGGTAGGTAAGACGTTGTTGCATCGTGTAGATATAAGCCGTGCACCATTGATTGTATCGGGTTGCCACTTTGGGGAGTGATACACCCCACTGTGGGGCCAGCACGGGTATCTACGGTAGGGAGCCGATCGCTTGGGGAGTAGTGGGTACACCTAGTGGAGATAGGGGCAGATGGCACCTATGTAGTCAGTTAGGGGTACACGAAACTACTGGGTAAATTTTCTAAGTCCTTGGGTGGGATCAACCTTTAAGTAGGAATGACTGGTGTTGTGCAGTTAGTAATTACCCTTGGGTGGGTAGATGCGTCTTTACCGTTATCTTAGTTCATCCTATGTCTAGTTGGCTACTTAGTGTAGTCATTTATCCCCAGTCATCCCGTACCAAGTTTATATAATACCCTAATTACTTTAATGATTGTGTTGTCGAAGTTATAGGGCTCACTCAGACTTATGTCTGACCCCGTTGTTTTTTATCTTTTTCCCCCTCAGTTCCTCAGGTTGGGCCTAGCACTAGTGGGCTTTGATCAGATTTCTTTATCTATCTTTTGGAGCTTGGACCGTGATGTAAAGCCCAGCTTATCTTTTCTAGTATGGCTATTGTTTATGTAGTGGGATTATGTACTTATGTTTTTATCAGGATGGATATTTAGTACTTGACTCTTTATGGTGTTGTAACTAAACATGTTTACCTTCTGCTGCAATGAAATGATGTTTTAGATTTTCAAGTATTTATATTTGTCTTGTTGTAATTTTTCTGTTCTATATTCACTTAAAATGCTCCACCGAAGTTAAGGCATTCCCTTAGTGAGTGACCTTAGCGGGTGTGGGGTGTTACACGTGGTATCAGAGCGAAGGTTACCAGAACAGATAAAATTTTTAGAAAACTATTTTTTTCTAAAAACATTTTTGGAAGAAGTAGTTTCAAAAACATGTCTTTAAAGAGAAAAGTTTTTGAAAGAAAAGCATAATCCCCAATAGCCATATCTTTATCTTTCGAATTCTCCGTTTTGAATCTTTCCTTTTTCGTTTCAGCATGGCTGAAGATCTTAACTTTCCGGAGGGTGTAGCAATACCAGTATGGTATAGGAGATTGATGGAGGCTAGGGCCGCCACTGCGGGTCCAGCAAATGTTCCTCCACCAACAGTAGCACCCGATCTTCCTCCTCCCCCTCCTCCTCCTCGCACGGATACTTTTGCTAAGACTTGCAAGGAATTTAAGGTTGTGGGAGGGAAACCTTTTCAAGGATCAGAAACTTTTGTGGAGGCTAGAGATTGGCTTAAGGAGGTGGAAGAGTTGATAGACATCTTTGAGATGGAAGAAGAAAAGAAAGTCAAGTTAGCTGCTTGGTTAATGAAGGGAGAGGCCTCATTCTGGTGGGAGGTCACTAATGGAGAGCGCCCTGTTGATTCTTGGGCGGATTTCAGACAAAGGTTTGTGGCAAAGTTTCTCTCAAGGGCGGAGGAAAACTTGTATATGGAAAGGTTCTTGACTCTTAAGCAAGGAAATCTCTCGGTGAAGGAATATGTCAACAAGTTTAATCAATTGGCAAGGTTTGGCATAGACATGGTGAATACACCAGAGAAGAAGGCTTTGAGGTTCGTTAAAGGCTTGAATGAACCGATGCATGGATTGGCTATGACTCACATCCCTATGGGGGCCACCTTTGAGAAGCTAGTAGACATGGCACTCATGCATGAGGAAGAGAAGGGTCCCAATGCTAATAAGGCACCAGAGAAGAAAGGAGATCAAAAGAGACCTCAACAACAACAGCAAAACAAGGGTGGGAAAGGCAACGGTGGCAAGGGAAAGAAGAAGTGCTTCAATTGCGGGACACCAGGCCACCTAAGCAAAGATTGTCGTAAGAAGAAGAAGACTGGCTGCTTCCACTGTGGCAAAGCAGGGCATATAGTGAAGGTTTGCCCTAAGAAGGGGCAAAGGACGGGATCTACCTCAGGGGGATAGGTGCAAGCTCTTATGGCACCAGGTCAGGCAAGGGGGCAAGTTCAGGCTCTCGCGGTTCCACCGATTCAGGAAAGAGGTAGAACTATTTCCGTTGAAAGTCTGGTTTTTCTGTTTGATCATCCTGTCCGTACTTTGTTTGACTCTGGCGCATCGCATTCGTTTATCTCATCATCATTAGTTGAGTAACTGCACTTAGACACCAGTCTAGTAGATGATCCCTTGGTTGTTTCAAACCCAATTGGGGGCTCCACTTATTTGTCCATGATATGTTTGGGTTTGAAGATTTCTATACTTAGCGTTGAGTTTAGATGTGATGCTTTTGTTTTGGGCATGGACGGGTTATCCAGTAATGGTGCCATTCTTGATTGCGAAAGGAGAGTTGTTAGGCTCATGACCCGCTTGGGTAACACTCTCGAGATCTCTTGTAATCTCATGGATTCTGTTATGCTAAGTTATCTTGAATCGCTCGATGCTTCGGTCGAGAGTTTGCGATCTGTTAGAGTGGTCCAGGAATACTCGGATGTGTTTGAGGAGGTGAAGGGCTTACCTCCGAAGCGGGAGATAGACTTCCGAATATATCTGGTGGATAATGCTAAACCAGTATCTTTACCAGTGCGCCACATGGCTCCTCGTGAGAGGAGGGAACTCCATAAGCAAGTAGGGGAGTTGCTTGAGAAGGGGTTCATAAGACGAAGTATATCGGAGTGGGGTGCTCCAGTAGTTTTTGCCACGAAGGCGGATGGGTCCCTCAGACTTTGTGTAGACTATAGAGAACTCAACAAGCTCACAAAGAAGAATAGACACCCATTGCCGAGGATTGATGATCTCTTTGATCAGTTGGTTGGCGCCTAAGTGTTTTCGCAGTTGGACTTGGCCACGGGGTTTCATCAGTTGAGAGTGGCTGAGGATAGCATAGATAAGACTGCCTTTAGGACTCCGGATGGTTTCTATGAGTGGCTGGTGAAGCCATTTGGTTTGACGAACGCCCCTGCATACTTTGTGGATTTGATGAGTAGGGTGTTCAGGGAGTACCTTAATAAGTTCGTGGTGGTCTTTGTGGATGACATCTTAGTCTTTTCTAAGAGTGAAGAAGAGCATGCCCTACATCTTAGGGAAGTGTTGGAGACTCTTCGAGCGCATAGCCTTAAGGCTAAATTCTCTAAATGTCACTTCTGGAGGAAGGAAGTGCGGTTCTTGGGGCACGTGGTCTCCAAGGAAGGGATAACTGTGGATCCCGCGAAGGTAGTATCCATTCAAGATTGGAAGGTTCCAAAGAATGCTACCGAGGTGAGGAGTTTCTTGGGGTTGGCTGGCTACTATAGGAAGTTTATCAAGGACTTCGCGAAGATATCAGCCCCATTAACTCGCTTGACAAAGAAGAATCTAATCTTCGTATGGGACGTAGATTGTGATGATGCGCTCCGACAGTTAAAGAGAGCTTTAACCACAGCTCCAGTCTTAGTTTTTCCAGATGGGAGTAAGCCATTTGTTGTCTATACCGATGCTTGTGGGACTGGACTGGGCGCAGTCTTAATGCAAGAGAGAAGGGTAATAGCCTATGGTGGAAGGCATTTGAGAGCGCATGAGAAAAATTACCCTACCCATGATTTAGAGTTGGCCGCTATTGTTTTTGCGCTTAAGATTTGGCGCCATTATCTTCTTGGTGAGAGATTCGAATTGTTCACTGACCACAAATCATTGAAGTACTTGTTTTCTCAGAAGGATTTGAACTTGAGACAGCAAAGGTGGATGGAGTTCTTAGCATCCTATGATTTCGAGATAGCGTATACCCCTGGCAAGGGTAACGTGGTGGTAGACGCCTTGAGAAGAAAAAGGTTGTCCTTGAGTCCATTGTTCGTGGAACGACGAAGCTTGGAATTTATCTCGATGTTTGATTTCAGACCTTCCGTCGACTTTGTACCCGGTTTGCTAGCATCCTTAGAGGTCAGACCTACTCTTTTGGGACGGATTGGCGAGGCACAGCGGGACGACCCACAGTTGGTTGAGTTGGTAGAGAGGCTCATAAGGGGGGAGTCGTCTAGCCATTTGAGTAGGTACAACCTAGACGATAGGGGGTGCTTGCGTAGAGACGGTAGACTTTGTGTACCACAAGACGAGGGTTTGAGGAATGCTATTCTTGATGATGCACACCGTTCTAGGATGACCATTCATCCTAGTGGGGACAAGATTTACCAAGACATGAAGCGAGTTTTCTTTTGGGCCGGTATGAAGAAAGATGTGGCCGAGTATGTCGCTAGATGCTTGGTGTGCCAACAAGTGAAAGCGGAGCAAATGAAACCTGGTGGGTTGCTTCACCCATTGGAAGTTCCGCAATGGAAGTGGGATAGCGTCTCGATGGATTTTATTGATGGGTTACCAAGATCAAAGAAGGGTAATACGGGAATTTGGGTTGTGGTAGACAGACTTACTAAGAGTGCCCATTTCATACCCGTGAAGAGCAAGAGGACTGCTCCATGGCTAGCTTCAGTTTACCTTCGAGAGATAGTTCGGTTGCATGGGGTACCCTCTAGCATAGTGAGCGATCGAGATCCCATCTTCACTAGCGAGTTTTGGAAGAGTTTGCAAGAAGCAGTGGGGACTCAGTTGTGTCTGAGCACCGCATATCATCCTCAGACAGACGGCCAGACCGAGAGGGTGAATCGTGTTCTGGAAGACCTTTTGAGGCTTTGTATCTTAGATTTTGGAGGCGTGGGAAGAGCATCTTCCATTGGTAGAGTTCGCGTATAATAACAGCTTTCAGTACAGTATTGGTATGGCTCCTTTCGAAGCTCTTTATGGAAGGCCTTGTCGATCACCTACATGTTGGTGGGAATCTACGGATAAGATCTTGCTTGGGCCTGATATGGTTAGAGAGACTTCGGAAAAGATTGATTTGATTCGAAGAAGGATGAAAGCGGCGCAAGACAGATAGAAATCTTACGCGGATAAGAGGAGGACGGATCTGGAGTTTGATGTTGGGGACACGGTCTTTGTCAAAGTATCTCCATTACGGAATGTAGTTCGCTTTGGGTCCGTTGGGAAGTTAGCACCAAGATTTGTTGGGCCGTTTCCTATTAAGGAAAGGATTGGACGGATGGCATATAGAGTGGATTTACCCGAGAGACTTAGTGGGGTACATGACGTATTCCATGTGTCACATTTGAGGAAGTGCCTACATGAGACCGCAGAGGTGGTAGAGCCGAGCTTGCTTAGAGAAGTGGAGATAGAGCGTGATGCAACTATTCGACGAGCTCCTACCCTCATCCTTGGGTCAGAGATTAGGAAGTTGAGAAACAGAGAGGTTCGACTAGTCAAAGTGCAATGGGGAGAGGATGAGAGCAATGCTACTTGGGAGACAGAAGCGAAGATGCGTTCACTATACCCATTCCTTTTTGAGGGTATGTCTTTTAACTTCTCCTTTATCGTTTGTCTAGTACTTACCTTTAGTATGTCCACTCATTAGTATCTTTGACCTTTAGATAGGGTAAACCTATGGTTGAAACATGTGTTTGAGACATGTTATGTTTGATGGATGCGTGTGGATGCAAGTGGTTGCTCGTGGATGCATATACACACACTTTAGACACTAGATCGGCTCAATCACTTCATATTGCATATTGCATATAATTGTGTGTAGGTAGCTATATTTATGGATGTATAATGGTTGTGCTATCATATGGATGATGCATTTTGGTGAATGATTGTGCACTCATGTAGAAATAGTATGTGTCGATAGGGTTCTTTCGCATACATATTGGATGCATGGCACTATCATGGTTTGCATTAAGGAGGTCAACTGAATCAGTAGACCGCCTGATTTTGCATTAGACAGGGAACATATACACACACTCTTTGCATATGTCCATACAGCATTAGAAACTCTAAGGACAATGGATTTCAGTGTTTGATGGTTTGAGTAGATGGTTGTTTGGATGGTAGGATACGTTCTTCTTGACTTAGAGATTTCGGGGACGAAATCCTTTAAGTAGGGGAGAATGTAACACCCCGTATGTTTAATAACTTGCTATAATATAAAACAGGGCATAATTAAATTTTAAAATCTGAATCAGGGGAAACGGGCTATGCCATTGCGTTCATCTCGGAAAAATACGCGAAATAGAGTCCGAGTTTTCGAAAATCGGAGTCCGTATGACCCAGTTAAGGCCCGAAGAAGTTTTCAGAAATTCAAAACAGATTTAAATTCAAAAATTTCACATTTCAGAAGAGGCGGGAAAAATTCCCGCCAGGCAGAGGGAGTCGACCCTAGGGTCGACAAGGGTGTCGACCCCCTCCCTAGGGGTCGACACAGGAGTCGACCCCCCCTATCGGTTTGTGTGACCTGGGTGCACCATCTTGGCTTTGGGGCTGTGCTTGGTGGCTAGGACGAGATCTGACGGCTCTAATCTGATTTAGGGTTAATCTAATGGCCTAAAACATCTAACTAATCTATAAATACACCCTAAGACTACCCTAATTCATACTAAAAATAGCTACAACACCGTTATGCCGTCAAAATGCAACTTGAAGGAGCCTCCATCAAATTAAAGAGGAAGGTAGCTTCTCAATTCAACCTCTAATCAACTCTAGCAACTTAATTTTCTTCTTAGGAGTGCTAATCAACAAGTTGTGAGCTTCTATAGCCTTAATGACCAATTATTGAAATGATTATGATAGGATATAATGAGGTTATGGCTATGAATGTGGATCAATGCAAGATTATGTTATCATATGCTATGTGTTTGTGATGTTATGCAAGTTATGCAAGTTATGTGCTATGTGTTCATGATGTTATGCAAGTTATGCAAGTCATATGCTATGTGATCATGATGTTATGCAAGTTATGTAAGTTATATGCTACATGTTCATGATGTTATGCAAGTTATGCAAGTCATATGCTACATGTTCATGATGTTATGCAAGTTATATGCTATATGATCATGATGTTATGCAAGTTATGCAAGTGTTAGGCTATGTGTTTATGATGCTAGTTATGCAAATTGCTATGATAAATATTGATCCATTATGACACCATGATTATGCAAGTTTGGTGTATGATTATATGCAAGTTCATATATGATATGTTATGCAAGTTTGGTGTATGATTATATGCAAGTTCATATATGACATGTTATGCAAGTTTGGTGTTTGATTATATGCAAGTAACATGTGCAAGTTTATACCTTAGTATGATATGCATACATATGCAAGTTAACCCCTTTGTATGTCATACATATATATGCAAGTTTACCCCTTTGTATGACATAAGTAACTTATGCAAGTTAACCTCCTTATGACATATGTGATTCATGCAAGTTTGGGTTGATTATTTATGCTAGTTGGGTTGATGCTATATGCATGTTGACACCTTTAAAACCCATGTTGATGCTAATGTTATGCAAGTTGAACCCATTGTATTTGTGATGAATCTTCCCTTTTATGTCATGTTAGCGAATTACGCGTGGAACGATGGGGTTAATATACATGTTAATGAAATGGTGTGAAGTTGGTATGATTATGCATACCATAAAGTGGATGGACATAATTGAGTCAATTATGTACATCGTTAAAATTGGAATTAATTAGGGAAAATTAATTCGAAATATGGGGGTGATTAATTAGGTGTAATTAATCGACTAAGACACGAGGTTGGACCCTTTTGTAGCATAAGACTGCCCGGAACCGACCGGCAAATCCAGCGGCTACAAATGATTGGCCCAATGTGAGAGGTCTTAGGCACAAACTTAATACGTGGCAAGTGTAAAGACACGAGGTTAGACTCGGTTATGGCGTAAGGCTGCCCGGACCCAACCGGCAAATCCAGCTGCCATAAAAGATAGTCTAATGTGAGAGGTCTTTACAACGGTTACGTTCTTAATCAATTAAGAAACACTTAACCAGATAAGCATGTAGTGGGGTATGAGGGGTTAAGTGGGTGCCTTGGGTGTCATGTGGAAATCAAGTAAGTGCCTTGGGTGGCATGTGGAAATCTAGTGGGTTGCCTTGGATGGCAATAGAAAATACGATTAGAATACTTAACCAAGTGGAATCATGTAATTAAACATGATTAAAGGGTTAAGTGGGATGCACTAGATAAAGGGACAAGCTTAGGTGGGTAGCTTGTGGGGGCCCATTTCAACCAGTAACCCATATGTATCTTATTGGGCTCGACCCATGTCGAGGACGGGACACGCGTACTGGGCTTGATTATAAGAGGCCAAAACGGGTTAGCGGTGGCAACGCAAGTCCAACGGGTTTCATATGCGTGTGTGGACCCGGGCTGGTAGGTAAGACGTTGTTGCATCGTGTAGATATAAGCCGTGCACCATTGGTTGTATCGGGTTGCCACTTTGGGGAGTGATACACCCCACTGTGGGGCCAGCACGGGTATCTACGGTAGGGAGCCGATCGCTTGGGGAGTAGTGGGTACACCTAGTGGAGATAGGGGCAGACGGCACCTATGTAGTCAGCTAGGGGTACACGAAACTACTGGGTAAATTTTCTAAGTCCTTGGGTGGGATCAACCTTTAAGTAGGAATGACTGGTGTGGTGCAGTTAGTAATTACCCTTGGGTGGGTAGATGCGTCTTTACTGTTATCTTAGTTCATCCTATGTCTAGTTGGCTACTTAGTGTAGTCATTTATCCCCAGTCATCCCGTACCAAGTTTATATCATACCCTAATTACTTTAATGATTGTGTTGTTAAAGTTATAGGGCTCACTCAGACTTATGTCTGACCCCATTGTTTTTTATCTTTTTCCCCCTCAGGTCCTCAGGTTGGGCCTAGCACTAGTGGGCTTTGATCAGATTTCTTTATCTATCTTTTGGAGCTTGGACCGTGATGTAAAGCCCAGCTTATCTTTTCTAGTATGGCTATTGTTTATGTAGTGGGATTATGTACTTATGTTTTTATCAGGATGGATATTTAGTACTTGACACTTTATGGTGTTGTAACTAAACATGTTTACCTTCTGCTGCAATGAAATGATGTTTTAGATTTTCAAGTATTTATATCTGTCTTGTTGTAATTTTTTTGTTCTATATTCACTTATAATGCTCCACCGAAGTTAAGGCATTCCCTTAGTGAGTGACCTTAGCGGGTGTGGGGTGTTACAATTTTTATATTTAAAACACGAATACCATTCAACACATGAATTTCAATTCAACGAATGAATATCGATTTAACACATGAAGGTTTTCTATAGTTTATATATATATAGATAAAAATGTGATTTTTATATTTAAAACACGAACACCATTCAACACATGAATTTCTATTCAACGAATAAATATAGTTTCAGCAAATGAAAATAGTTAAAACACATGAATATTATTCAAAATTTCGGCAGCATAACGGCAGGGTAGTTAAAACCGAGACCGTCCCTAGTATGGCTCCTCGCTCTACCTTAAAACCTCGCGGTTTTTGACAATGGGGAATCATGCATCTAGTTCGCACGCAGGTGGCATGTATAATTTTTCATTTCAACCAACTAATCCTATGTGGTTTTAACCAAATATTTCTGAACCACAAATGGGTATTTTTCAACCACAATCAATCAATATCAACCACAAACAATTTCAATCAACCATTCGCTATCAATCAATTTTCACACCAATCACAAACAATAAATATCGTCCATGGTTTGTGGACGAGGGGCGTATGTATATATATATATATGTATGTATATATATATATAGCAATTCACTTCTATTTCAACACATATATAATTTTTACAACGCATATATAACTTATACATCGAACGTACAACTTATACAACGCTTATACATGAAGTGTACAACGCTTATATAACTCGTACATCGACTATATAATTTATACATCATCGTTTTCCATATCGTTTATAATTTAGAAATCTCACCTTGGTTCGTTGCTTTGCTAAAAATTGATACGAGCTCAGAAAAATCCGCGGTCTCTTCTAGAATGTAGAGGACGTCGCCATGGTCCCGGTGTCTCCTGTTTCATCGAATTTCGTTAACGAACGAAAAAGATATGATTTTTCAAAGGTTGGAACACTTTAAAGTGTTTAAACAATATAAAGGAACCACCTTTATACGCTGTTCAAAATTAGGTCGGAGAAATTCGCGAAATCCGGGAAGAACTGGGATGATCGGTGGCTGCAGCGTCGTAGAGGGAGGTGAGGGCTGTCGGTCGATGGTGGTTTGAGGGGGTACGGTGGTCGGATCTGTTGTCGGCGGCGTCAGGAAGATCGGAACTTTGGAGGGCCGATTCCGGCGATGGGGGCGTCGGTCGGGGTCGTAGTGGGGTCGGATTGGAAGAGGAGGGAGCGGCGCTTCGAGTGGTGGCGGCGGCGAAGGCTGGAAGTGCCTGTAGCGGCGGCGATTTGGTCGAAAAGAAAAGAGCGACTTCCGCCGTTAATTGGGAGGGAGGAAAAAAGGAATTTTCTTTTTTTTTTTTAAAAAAATATGATTGGTCGGGGGAGTTTTAAAGGGGTTTTCTGACATGACCACCAATCTAAACCCAACAACTGTCGTCCCTAGCGTTTTACCGCCATTCCGAACACAATGGGATATGTTTCGTAGGCCCATTCGACTGTTTCAGTCAGTTTTCCTTCAAATTAAAATATATAACATTCAATATTCAATTTGAACGTACAATTCAATTTGCCAGGGCCACAAACTGATTCGAAAAATTCCAGAAAAATAAATCTAGCTATGTTTTGACGATACGGTCCCAACAAAACTAGTTTCGTCGAATTCTGAGACCGTCTGCAAAAAGGCACATTTCTGGTCGATCCAATTTAACTGTAAATGACCGAAACACGTTTTCCTTTGCCATGCTCACATACTAGTTTCAAAAATTATGAAATTTGAAACCTGGCAATAACTTCACATCCGGGATCCAACAAAATTGTTTCGTCGAATTCCGAGGTCGTATGCAAAATGGCTAATTTTACGGGCTATATAAATTCCATAGCGACCTTTCTAAAAATTCATTTGGCCATAACTTTTGCTTTCCGCTATGAAAATTCGATTTTTAAGATTCGTTAGAAAGGTGTTCACTAACAGATTTAAATATTTTTGGTTTCACTAAAATCCGTTTTGTTTTGCACCCGGTACAGTCCGACAAATTTTGAATTCAATTTTTGAAACTGCAGCGCCATTTCAGGCCCTGTTTATAATTAGAATTAATTATATTCATTTTCAATTGTCGATTCAAACTCAGTTTTCATTGCTATAATTTAAAATATTTATTTTAAATATTTAAAATCCATTATTTTAGCCAATTAAAAAAAAATTAATTGGTTCAGATTTTCTGGGTCGCTACAATCTCCCCCACTTAAAACTTTTCGTCCCCGAAAAGGAACAAAGTCGAAAGTGGTTTGATTAATCAACACTACGTTCAATCTGGCTTCAATTCTCCAGCTTTTCAGTTTCTGAGAAGTTTCAAATTCTTCAAAAATTTGGCTAACACCAAGAATTTTCGAAAAATTTCGCCATAACCTCCTTTGTACGGGGAGGGGTTTGGAAATTTATTGGGCCGTATTAGGTACCCAATAAATCCTAATAAGCATACACATATTTATAGTGATATATTCTGGTGTTTACAGGGGAGCGTGTATAGATAATAACTCCAGAGAATAAATTCTCGTCACCCTGTCCCGTGTGGGAAATAAATAGTCCATGTGCCGTATCTAATAACTAGAGAGACGCGATTATTGTCAACTCCAGACCCGTGTGGGGTTTTTATTAATCTGGCAATTTAATCGTTACAATTTAAATAGTCCATATCAGTCATCAGTTCAACCTGTAAAATATATTCATCGCCATACAAGCCTCTCGCTCGTATGGTAAATCTTCCACCTCGTCACACAAGCTCCAAATGCTTATGTGGTATATGATGAAGTATGCCTATCTTCTGAAGTATGCCATGTAATGTAGTTCAAAATTAATTGTTACTATCCTATGGCGACGTTTATTATTTCACATAGAAAAACCAGCACTCCGCATCCAATGGCATTCACAGGAGTTGATATAATAATATTTCGCATCCAACTTATTAAGGTTTACCTATTTGTCGGGCACGCAAATAAAATCTTTACTCAACAGCTAATCCATTTACCTGTTCAAACATATATAATGCACAAGTATATATTTCTATCTATTTTCTAATCAGTTCAATGTGTGATTTAAATGAATAAATTCTACCATTATTCTCTTATTAATTAAATTAACTATCGTTTCGATAATTTAATTAATCTAATTTACTATCACACAACACAAACAACAATCAAATTGATTTTAACTTTTCAAAATCATACAAATCAATTTCTATTCTTTTTTAAAATCATTCAGACTATAGAATTAAAAGTGCACATCCATGGAAAGAAAATAACAACAGAATAGAGACTAATTAGTAATGCAAAGTATGGTAAATGTACCTTGCACCGGAGTCAAACAGAGATATCTACTCGGCATCTAGGATAAGCTTTCTGAATGCTCTCCTCAGTTTCCCAAGTACAATCTCGCGGATCTCCACTCCATTGCACTTCGAGTAAGTGAACCTTCTTGTTCCTTAGCTCTTTGGTTTCTTTGCCGATGATCTTTAGCAGCTCTCTTCTCACAGCTAATTCTGGAGTAATTTCAATATCCTGCTGAGCTGCTTCTTCCACGATCAAGTCTGGATCATGAACGTGCTTTCAAAGTTGAGATATGTGAAATACATCATGAACTCCAGGCAACCAATCTGGAAATTTAACCCTATAAGCGTGAGTTCCGATCTGTTCCAGAATAGGAAACAGACCAACGAATTTGGGCGGCAACTTTCCAGTCTTACCGAACCGGATTACTTCTCTCATCGGCGATACTTTCATATATATATATATAGTCGCCAACAACAAAGGGTATATCTCTTCTTCTCCTATTGGCATAGCTCTTTTGTCGGCTCAGAGCGGCGAGTAATCACTTGTTAATAAAATCGACTTTGGCGGCAGCTTCTCGAATCATATCAGGCCCCAACACAAGTCTATTACCAGGTTCAACCCAACAAGCAGGAGATCGGCATGGTCTACCGTACAATGCTTCGAATGGCAACATTGTCAGACTTGCCTGGTAGCTGTTGTTATATGAGAATTCAGCCAAATGCAGATGGTCTTCCCACGATCCACCAAAATCTAGAACACAAGCCCGCAATAGATCTTCTAAAATACGATTCACCCTCTCAGTCTGACCGTCTGTCTGAGGATGATAAGCGGTGCTTAGGTTCAGCTTCGTTCCCAGTTCTACTTGAAATGCCTGCCAGAATTTGCTAGTAAGTATTGTATCTATATCACTGACTATACTGAGCGGCACTCCATGTAGTCTAACTATTTCCCTGAAGTATATCTGCGCCAGACTCTGAGCAGTTCTGTTTGATCTGACAGGTATGAAATGGGCGGTCTTCTTGAAGCGATCTACGATCACCCAAATACTGTCATTCCCTTTTCGGGTTCTGGGCAGACCATCTATGAAATCCATAGAAATATGTTCCCACTTCCAACCAGGAACATCTAGCGGTTGTAACAATCCAGCCAGCTTCTGTTGGTCGCTCTTGACTAGTTGGTAAGTAGGGCATCGGCTAACGTATATTGAAACGCCCCTTTTCATAGCCTTCCACCAGAATGTTCGCTTGAGATCGTTATACATTTTGGCTACACCAGGATGGATACTCAGCTTGGACTTGTGACACTCGTCTAACACTTCCCTTTTTAACTCTGGGATATCAGGAACACAAATCCTTCCTTTCAACCTCAGGGTCTCGTCGTTATCTATTTGAAAACACGAGGGTTCGCCTTTCTGAATCCTTTTAATCATATCCTTAATAAAGTTATCCTCCTTCTGAAGAGTAGATATTTTGTCAATCAAGGAAGTCATGATAATAAAGCTGGCGATCATTACATTCTTTCGGCTTAACGCATCGGCCATGACATTGGCTTTCCCTGGAGTGTATATAATCTCAAAGTCGTATGCTGCAAGAAACTCTAGCCAACGTTGCTGCCTCAGATTCAGGTCTTTCTGGGTGAACAGATACTTTAACGACTGGTGATCTGTAAACAGTTCAAATCTCTCACCCAAGAGATAGTGTCCCCAGATTTTCAAAGAGAACACAATAGCCAATAACTCAAGATCATGAGTTACGTAGTTCTTTTCGTGCGGCTTCAGTTAACGGCTAGCATAAGCAATCACTTGACCCCTTTGCATTAACACTGCGCCAAGGCCTTCTCTAGAAGCATCAGTCCAGACTTTAAAATCCTGATTGCCATCGATGATGGTTAACACTGGAGCGGTCGTTATTCTTATCTTTAGCTCTTCGAAAGCCTCCTCACTTTCTGGAGTCCATTTGAACTTAGAGTGCTTCTTCGTAAGCTTCGTTAAACGACCAGATATCTTCGAAAAGTTTTTAACGAACTTCCGGTAATAGCTAGCCAATCCGAGAAAACTGCGGACTTCAGTGGGGGTACTGGGCTGTTTCCAGTTCTGAATAGCTGTGATTTTGCTTGGGTCCACATCAATTCCTTCTTTTGATACGACATGGCCCAGAAATTTTACTTCCTCTTGCCAGAATATACATTTGGACAGTTTGGCTTTTAATACATTCCTTCTGAGGATTTCCAGAACCTGTTCCAGATGCTTTTCGTGTTCGGCCTTTGATTTAGAGAAGATTAGAATATCGTCAATGAAAACCAGAACAAATTTATTCAAAACCCCTCTGAACACTCTATTCATCAGATCGACGAAGTAAGCAGGAGCGTTACATAAGCCGAATGGCATTACTAACCACTCATAGAACAAGTCGGGACCTCTGAATGCTGTCATTGGAACACACTCTTCGACAATTCGAAGTTGATGGAACCCTGTAGCTAGGTCCATCCTTGAGAATACTTGTGCGCCATTTAATCGATCCAACAAATCATCAATCCGCGGCAATGGATATTTATTCTTTATGGACTGTTTTTTCAGATCACGATAATCCACACATAGACGTAGAGTACCGTCAGATTTTGGGACAAACACCACTGCTGCTCCCCAATCAGAGAAACTAGGCCTGATCAGATCCTTCCATACGAGCTGTCGTGTTTGATTGTCAAGTTCTTCTTTCTCTTTCAAGGACATTCTTCGAATAGCGTGAACTACCGGCCTTGCATTGGGAATCAAAGCGATCTTGAAATCTATTTCTCTCTGCGGAGGTAAGCGAACAACTTCCTCGAACACATCCGCATAGTTCTTGACGACAGGAATATCTTTCACTATGTCGGGAATATTCTCTGTGATTTCAGGGACATTTTCTATTTGGGCTGGAGAAACATTCATAGCTGCCCAGAAGTCTTTTCTATTAGCATTCTGACCTTCACAGGGAATGGTTATATAATCACCTGATTTAATCTTCGCCTTTACGACTCTGTCAGCGCATTTAACTTCAGCTTCATATTTGGTCAACCAGTCTAACCCCAAGATAAGATCAAACTCTGTAAAATTCATGACGGCCGCGATGGTAGGGAACCGATAACGAGAGAAAGAAACCGGCACTCCACAAACCCAACTGAGATCAATGGAACCCCCAACCGGATTCTGGACAGTCATTGGTTCTTTGAGCTTCTTCAAATTCAAATCTAGTTTCTTAGGTGCATTCTTGGCAATGAAGCTTCGTGACGCGCCTGTGTCAAACAGTACTTTGACTGGAATATCTTTGACAGTAAGCGTGCCTTCTAATACATCTGGCCTTTCCTGAGTAGCTGAGGGTGCTGAAGTTTCTGCCACTTCATTCACTTGTACTATCCCAGGCTTCTTTAAGAGCCAGCAATCCTTTGCCAGATGTCCAATCTGATGGCATTTACTGCAACCCTTTTTTCTTGAAAATTTTCCTTGTATTTAGATCCACTCTTTATTCGTTTCTTGAGAGATCGACAACTTATCGAGAGATGTCCTTGCCTATTGCAGTTAGAGCATACAGTTGTCGCTACTGGCCCCTTCTCAGATTTAGCCCTTTTTCTCTTGGCACTGGGCTTCTTACCGACCTCAGACGTTGTACTGGCCTCAGGACGATCTGTCTCAGACTCATTTTTATTGCTAGAGCTGACTTCCTCTTCATACTGTAACATACCTTTCCTATGGAGATCTTCATACTGATAAGCCATATAAATCATTTCTGAGAAAGGAAGCTTCACATTCCTCATCACACTATTCTGATATTTTCTTTGCAGGCCATGAATAAATCTCAGATTCTTCCTCTTTGGGTCTTTAATCAGATGAGGAGCAAAGTGAGTAAGTTCGTTGAATTTCTTGTGATATTCTGGGATGGTCATATCGCCTTGTATCAGATAAGAAAATTCGTCGCATAATCGCTCAGCCGCTTCTGGAGGGGTAAATCTTTCTAGGAAAATCACTTTGAATCTATCCCAGGTGATATCACCTTCTGGATTATTCTCAATAACTGAATCCCACCGGAACAAAGCTTCATCTTTGAGTGCCCAGGAGGCCAGTAATCTTTTCTGGTCATCCCTCAGCTTTAAACCATCAAAGATCTTTTCGGCCGAACGAATCCAAGCCTGTGTCTTCATAATAGATTCTTCACCAGAGAATGGTATTCCACCCATATTTCGATATTTGATTAATAGGGCCTCAATATCCAGTTCTGCATTCCTTTTGTTTCTGTCACTCATTTTCTAGTACTTCTGCAAACAGCAGATCAAGTGTCAAGTCACAGAAAAGATAATTTAAAATATAGAAACATATACATCAATGTAAATGTGTCTATCGAGGTGTTATTTCATTCTTCTTTACTCATACTAGGATATTACTGATCCTATCTGTATAGAGTTACCCGTCCTAGAACACTACTGGTTCTATTTCTGACGAGTTCGTCAATACGTTATATTCCAGCATTAAGCTTAACCAAAGCTCTGATACCAAATGAGACGACCCCAAACCCCGTACTGATGACGGCAAGGGTAGTCCGTGGAATATAACACAGAAATAGATAATAGCAGAACAGAATTAAATAAATACACCAGATAATGAACAATAGAATATACTGGATAAACGTAATCATCAGATTAACACAGTATACATGATCATACTTAGTACAAATACAGTTCAGCTATACATAGATGTCTACAGCGGACACAAACAAAATATGTACAATAGGAGCTGAACAACATAAAAAGAGATAAATGATAGAATCCATCTTCAGCTCCAGCTATCCGGAAAGAACCAGCTCAACCTGAATACAAGGCTGCCCGTGTAGAAAAAGGGGCACCCGAGTTTGAAAGTGAAACAAACTACGAGTCAGTCATGGGACTGGTATGAGAAATCTATTCAACACATTTAATATATGGCTAATCACAGGACCACGCCACTTTTGTGGAATGGGTTTACTCCATCGGATTGCCAGTGCTTTAAAACAAATCTTTCTTTTAAACAACGCAATGCATTTTATAAAAATGAAGCCATTATAAGACTCGGTTCCCATCACACAATGCAACGCAAACCGAAGGATAGAGTTTTTACCTTATAACGGCCAAGATATGCTTGATACGAATAAAACAAAGGCATTTGATATTATTGCTAGTGTTTATATGTTTTGAAAAAAATTTCAAATCATAACTATCAATCATAGACGGCATTAATGCCCCATACCACTATGTCGCCATATATAGGTATACAATCAAAACCGCACGATGTCGTATTTGGAAATTGGATTTCCGTCATGGACCAAGGCAAAAGACAGTCCCTACCGAATTCCTGACTCTCTAGCCCGAGCCATAGGATCAGATCGCATCAACCCTTTAGATCGTCAGGGCCGGTCCACCGATGTGGATTATTATTCCTGAGCACTACGTCTCCCCGCCCTTTGGGGCGTAAACGAGCCAACGAATGACTCCATCGGACCCGGATCGTCCGATCAAACCGAGGCGCCTCGCAACAGCAACAACCACACAGGTGAAAAGTATATAAATGTCAGGGCTGGTAGGTCACTGACACCACCCTAGCTAGAAAGAAACGCATGCCCTCCCTGAGGTCCTTCTCCCGTTTCTGGTTCATACCGGGGTGTGAGGCTCGCGAATTAACATTATACACAAAGCTATGCCACACAGGCGGTGCTTTGATCATCACCACAAGACTTTGCTTTTCAACAGAAGCCCTGATCATTTGCCACTTAGGCATGCCACACTGGCAATTCGTGCCATGCGACTGATATCCACCGATATACAACCTCTGAGCTCGTGCGTTCCAGAGAAGGGCGTTAAGCAAAAGAATAAATTCTTCGCCGCCAAACAGATGTATATTTAATAGAGATCAATCAACATAGAATAAAATCCAATGTCAGACACACAGTCCATTTACAAGTCCGTTCTGGGTCTGAACGAAACCGGAGGCACTATATACCTCGCAAACCCATCGACCACCACGTACGTCTGGACGATCACCACTCATTATCCATATTTCGGGATGCCTCCCAATCAGGACCTCGGTTACCATCCAAACGAGGTGAAGATCTCCGGTCTTCGACCACCGTCTTCATTTTCGATTTCTTATCGTCGATTTAGTTATTCAGAATGGGATAAACCCGGTCTTTCTGAGCAACTCGCCTATATAATAAAAAAGTGCAACACTAACATACACTCACATCATTCCATTCATTAGTCACTAACCGTCAATCAGTAAGAGAACGATTTCCCAAATATTAACCCCGAAGGTCGAAACCAACATCAGATCAACACCCAGGGAACCATTCGACTTAGCCAATCTTCAGTTAATTTCTAAATCGCATCCATATCATTTATAATATTTTATAACGATTTATCGCTATTTTTATTTATTTTAAAATAGCTAATTTATTCAAAACGACGCTTCGGGCCATAACGCGACCGTGGCGCTGTTTCTCTTCAGATTTGATTTACACATATCTGAAAATCTAACCGTTGGATCTTCACAAAATTTACATCATTAGAAAGGTCTTTTCTAAACGAATCCAACGGTTCCAGTTTCGGGAAATTCCGACGGTCGGATCTCCCGGTACAATCGTTTGAAGTTTCGATTTCAAAATACGAACTGCAGCGTCGCTATTGATGCAATATAATTATATATATATATATATATATATATATATATATAATCGATTCTGGCGCTGTTTTTCTTCAAATTTGAATTAAACATTCCAGACAATCCAACCGTTGGATTTTTACAAAGTTGGTGCCGTTGGAAAGATATTTCCAAAGCGAACCCAACGGTTGCGATTTCAAGAAAATCCGATGGTCGGATCTCCCGAATTAATCGTTTGAAATCACGGTTTCAAAATACGAACTGCAGCGTCGTTACTCGATATATTTAAATTCTATTTATATATATATATATATATATATCGATTCTTCGATTTCAAAGCTATATTCTTTTCATACTTTTGATAAAAATGATATTTTTATCTACTATCTTCTATTTCAACATTTCACTATTTTTAACAATTCATATATATAATAAAAATGGGATTTTTATTAGAAAACAATTTACTTCAAAACGATATTATTTTATACATTTCATATAGATGATAAAAATGTGATTTTTATTAGAAAACAATTTATTTCAAAAATATGAATACCATTCAACACATGAATTTCAATTCAACGAATGAATATCGATTCAACACATGACGGTCTTCTATAGTTTATATAAATAGATAAAAATGTGATTTTTATATTTAAAACACGAATACCATTCAACACATGAATTTCAATTCAACGAATGAATATCGATAGGGGTGTAAACAGGTCGGACCGGACCGGACGGAGGTGTGTCCAAGCTCTGTCCTATATGAATTCGGACGGACACGGACCGGACATCATATAGTCTCGGACCGAGCCGGACAACGGATTGTCCTGTCCGATATAATAGAAAAACATCATCGGACAGAAAACTAGTGTGTCCAAGCTCTGTCCTATAAGAGAATCGGACGGACACGGACCGGACACCTTATAGCTTCGGACCGAGCCGGACAACGGACTGTCCTGTCCGATATACAGCCCTAAATATCGATTCAACACATGAAGGTTTTCTATAGTTTATATATATAGATAAAAATGTGATTTTTATATTTAAAACACGAATACCATTCAACACATGAATTTCAATTCAACGAATGAATATCGATTCAACACATGAAGGCTTTCTATAGTTTATATATATAGATAAAAATGTGATTTTTATATTTAAAACACGAATACCATTCAACACATGAATTTCAATTCAACGAATGAATATCGATTCAACACATGAAGGTTTTCTATAGTTTATATATATAGATAAAAATGTGATTTTTATATTTAAAACACGAATACCATTCAACACATGAATTTCAATTCAAAGAATGAATATCGATTCAACACATGAAGGTTTTCTATAGTTTATATATATAGATAAAAATGTGATTTTTATATTTAAAACACGAATACCATTCAACACATGAATTTCAATTCAACGAATGAATATCGATTCAACACATGAAGGTTTTCTATAGTTTATATATATAGAAAAAAATGTGATTTTTATATTTAAAACACGAATACCATTCAACACATGAATTTCAATTCAATGAATGAATATCGATTCAACACATGAAGGTTTTCTATAGTTTATATATATAGATAAAAATGTGATTTTTATATTTAAAACACGAATACCATTCAACACATGAATTTCAATTCAACGAATGAATATCGATTCAACACATGAAGGTTTTCTATAGTTTATATATATAGATAAAAATGTGATTTTTATATTTAAAACACGAACACCATTCAACACATGAATTTCTATTCAACGAATAAATATAGTTTCAGCAAATGAAAATAATTCAAACACATGAATATTATTCAAAATTTCGGCAGCATAACGGCAGGGTAGTTAAAACCGAGACCGTCCCTAGTACGGCTCCTCGCTCTACCTTAAAACCTCGCGGTTTTTGACAATAGGGAATCATGCATCTAGTTCGCACGCAGGCGGCATGTATAATTTTTCATTTCCATCAACTAATCCTATGTGGTTTCAACCAAATATTTCTCAACCACAAATGGGTATTTTTCAACCACAATCAATCAATATCAACCACAAACAATTTCAATCAACCATTCGCTATCAATCAATTTTCACACCAATCACAACCAATAAATATCGTCCATGGTTTATGGATGAGGGGCTTATATATATATATATATATATATATGTATATATATATAGCAATTCACTTCTATTTCAACACATATATAATTTTTACAACGCATATATAACTTATACATCGAACGTACTACTTATACAATGCTTATACATGAGGTGTACAATGCTTATATAACTCGTACATCGACTATATAATTTATACATTATCGTTTTCCATATCTTTTATAATTTAGAAATCTCACCTTGGTTCGTTGCATTGATAAAAATTGATACGAGCTCAGAAAAATCCGCGGTCTCTTCTAGAATGTAGAGGACGTCGCCACGGTCCCGGTGTCTCCTGTTTCATCGAATTTCATTAACGAACGAAAAAGATATGATTTTTCAAAGGTTGGAACACTTTAAATTGTTTAAACAATATAAAGGAACCACCTTTATACGCTGTTCAAAACTATGCCGGAGAAATTCGCGAAATCCGGTAAGAACCGGGATGATCGGTGGCTGCAGCGTCGTAGAGGGAGGTAAGGGCTGTCGGTCGATGGTGGTTTGAGTGGGTACGGTGGTCGGATCTGTCGTCGGCGGCGTCAGGAAGATCGGAACTTTGGAGGGCCGATTCCGGCGATGGGGGCGTCGGTCGGGGTCGTGGTGGGGTCGGATTGGAAGAGGAGGGAGCGACGCTTCGAGTGTTGGTGGCGGCGAAGGCTGGAAGTGCCTGTAGCGGCGGCGATTTGGTCGGAAAGAAAAGAGCGACTTCCGCCGTTAATTGGGAGGGAGGAAAAAAGGAATTTTCTTTTAAAAAAAAAAAAAAAAATATGATGGTCGGGGGAGTTTTAAAGGGGTTTTCTGACACGCCCACCAATCTAAACCCAACGACTGTCGTCCCTAGCGTTTTACCCCCATTCAAAACACAATGGGATATGTTTCGTAGGCCCATTCGACTGTTTCAGTCAGTTTTCCTTCAAATTAAAATATATAACATTCAATATTCAATTTGAACGTACATTTCAATTTGCCAGGGCCACAAACTGATTCGAAAAATTCCAGAAAAATAAATCTAGCTATGTTTTGACGATACGGTCCTAACAAAACTAGTTTCATCGAATTCTGAGACTGTTTGCAAAAAGACCATTTCTGGTCGATCGAATTTAACTGTAAATGACCGAAACACGTTTTCCTTTGCCACGCTCACATACTAGCTTCAAAAATTATGAAATTTGAAACCTAGCAATAACTTCACATCCCGGATCCAACAAAAGTGGTTTCGTCGAATTCCGAGGTCGTATGCAAAATTGCCAATTTTACGGATTATATAAATTCCATAGCGACCTTTCTGAAAATTCATTTGGCCATAACTTTTGCTTTTCGCTATGAAAATTCGATTTTTCAGATTCGTTAGAAAGGTGGTCACTAACATATTTAAATATTTTTGGTTTCACTAAAATTCGTTTTGTTTTGCACCTGGTACAGTCCGACAAAGTTTGAATTCAATTTTTGAAACTGCAGCGCCATTTCAGGCCTTGTTTATAATTAGAATTAATTATATTCGTTTTCAATTGTCGA
The DNA here is from genome assembly GCA_030737875.1 of Allium sativum. Taxonomy (NCBI): domain Eukaryota; kingdom Viridiplantae; phylum Streptophyta; class Magnoliopsida; order Asparagales; family Amaryllidaceae; genus Allium; species Allium sativum. Next base: position 782,883,727 of record CM060920.1, on the reverse strand, counting down.
TTCAAACTCAGTTTTCATTGCTATAATTTAAAATATTTATTTTAAACATTTAAAATCCATTATTTTAGCCAGTTAAAAAAATTTAAATTGCTTCAGATTTTCTGGGTCGTTACAAATATTTGGTACAATTTGGCTTAAATTTACCTTTCTTTCATATGTTGATTTAAATAAATAATCACACAACACAATCATCAATCAATTAGTTGATTAGCTTTTCAAATTCATAACTTTGATACATAGTCCAAAAATCAGATTTTTGATTCCAAATCACAATAATAGACCCTATCTAGTTTTGGTACTAACACCAGTCAATTGGAAATATATAGAAATCCCACTTTTGAAACTCGAACATAAACATTGATGATGATATATCAATCATCAGTATTATCTATGGGTGATAGAGTGTGATTCCATATCTATCCAGTATTTTAAAACTTCGAATACACGTTTGCAAGGCGTATATGCAAAATCTTTGTATATTGGATTGTCCAATTTCAATACAAATAACACATTCAAATACGTATGAATAAGGTTTAAATTTTCAAAACAATATTTGTTTTCATCATTTTTTTTCCTAAAAACACTACTCTTCACACTCGTTCTAGGACACTACTGATTCTATCTCTAACGAGTCATTCTTGTTGGATATTGCTAATCCAATCTCTGATGAATTCTTTCATTTATTTCTAATATGTCTTGTTCTCAAGCTCTGTAAACCAGAGCTCTGATACCAAACTAAGACGACCCGAACTTCCCCATGAAGGAAAGCCCGGATTGAATTGAGAACAAGCAACATCGCGACACAAACAGAAGAACAATTCATTGCTAATTATAACAATTCCATCAGAATACAAGAATATACAGAGTACGAATAAATATTACAAATTTGATAAATATCAGAGATTACAATACATTACATAGCAACGGAAAATAATACAAAACACAACTGAAAGAGATACACGGATACAGAGCGTTCTGAATATCGTTCTAGTTGTAAACCAGAATCCTACGAATATAAATCTGCAAAACCAAAACTACTAGCTTCCCATGTGGAAAATAGGGGCACCCAGAGTTTAGGTTAAAACAATAAACTCCAAGTCAGTCATGTGACTGGTGTGAGAACTAAAACAGTTATTTAAAACTTTACTTTAAAAGAGAGTAATTCAAGGGACCACGCCATATGACACAGAACGGGTTTCCTCCCAAGAATACTGGTGCATAGAATAAACAGCGCAATGCTTTTTGGAAAAAATGAAGCTATTATAAGACCCAGGTCCCATCACACAATGCAACGCAAGTCGGAGGATAGGGTTTTCCCTTATAATAGTCAAACATGCTTGGTACGTTTAAAACAAATCATTTGATACTATTATAGTATAAAGTGTCAAAACAACTTCAAATATAAATGTATCAATCATAGGCGGCATGGGTACCATCTATCATGTCGCCAATACTAGGCTCTACAATCAAAACCAAAATGTCACGTATTGGAAAATGGATTTCCGTTATGAGTCGAGACTAGGGATGGCTCCTCACCGCTTTGAGACACTCTAGCAAATGCCTCAGGACTACACACTCTGGGTAACCCTTGGATCTTCAGGGCTGGTCCTCCGTTACGTTTGAGGATTAGTTATCCCTGAACACACATTTCCCGGTCCTATCGGACCTATATCCATTGGCTCCGAAGAGACTGATATATCTGAGGCGCCTCGCAATCCAACAACTACATAGGTAAAATAACAACGATGTCAGGGCAAGTAAAATGCTGACACCACCCATAGCTGGAAAGAAACATCGTGCACTCCCTGCAGTCACGATCCCGTTTTTGACTCATACTGAGCTGTGAGGCTCGCGAATTAACGCCATACACAAAGCTACGATGTATCAAAGGCGTGCTTTGATCATCAACCACAAGACTCTGCTTTTCAACAAAAGCCTTGATTACTGCATCTCAGCATGCCACATAGGCAATTCATGCCATACGACTGATATCTATCGATATATAACCTCTGAGCTCGTACGTCCCAGAGAAGGGCGTTAAGAAAGAGAATAAATTCTCCACCGCCAAACAGATATATATTTAATAGAAATCAATCAGTACAGAGTAAAATCCAATGTCAGACACACAATCCATTTATAAGTCCGTTCTGGGTCTGAACGAAACCGGAGACACCTTATTCCTCCCCCACATGTCCAATACAGAGGAGAGGTCCTCGTATATCCGTCGATCTCCAAGTACGCCTGGACGATCACCACTTATTACCTCTGCTTGGGTGTATGGCCCAATCAAGACATCAGTAATCATCCAAACGATGTGAAGACCTCCGGTCTTCAACCACCGTCTTCATCGTCGACATATCATCGAATTAGTTATTCAGAATGGGCATAAACACAGCCTTTCCGAACAACTCACGTATATAATAAACAAGTGCTATAAACCACAACACATGCCTCATTCCAATTTTGGATATTCTTTTATTCAAATATTCACATACTTTGGAAAAGGTTCCCATTAATATCAAAGATAAATTCTTTAAATTTATTCTTTAATCTTCCTTTGGATTTCAATTCAAACTTATTCTGCCTTTAAATGGGTTACAGAACCAATGTCATTTAAAACACAGTTCACGATAAACCCAAAATCACATTCCATTCCATTAGCCATTAACCGTAAATTAGCAAGTGAATAATTCCCTAAGTATTAACCCCGAAGGCCGAAACCAACATCAGATCAATACCCAGGAAACCATTCAACTTAACTAATCTGCAGTTAGTTTCTGATTTTCTTAACTCCATTGTTAATCAGGTTAAAGAACCAGTGTTATTTAAAACACCATTCACGATAAACCCAAAGATCAATTTCAATTCAATTCCAATTAAATATATTAAATTGGAAAACTTTACTTTGGAAAATATCCATTAAATCTTAATAAAAAGATTTATAAATTCCAAATATCATTTCACTGTAAATCGGGTCAAAGAACGAATGTCTTTGAAAACACAGTTCATAACAAACCCGAAATCCAATCAGTCTCTAACCATAAATTAGTAAGAGAACAATTCCCTAAGTATTAACACCGAAGGCCGAAACCAACATCAGATCAATACCCAGGAAACCATTCAACTTAATTAACCTCCAGTCAGCTTCTAATTTTCTTAACTACATTCGGTTCAAGAATAGTATTATTAAAGATACTATTCACGACAAACCCAAAATCCAATTTGATATTAAATACAAGGCTCTGAATAGAAAATATATCGGCTTATATTCAATATCAAATTCTAAAACCAACAAATATTGTATTGGAATAACGATATATATATATATGTCTTCCAAATTCGTCCACAATATCCGTATGATCATGAAATCCAATATTGAAATATTCTGAAGATAATTTCGATTGAAATCCATTCCAATTCATATATTGGAGATTTCAGTTATTTTTAAAACCATTTCATACCCAATTTATTTATTTTAAAAATGTTGGATTTATTATTCTATCTCAAAACTAGTTCATTTCGATAAAAATATATTTATATCTTTTCAAATATGGAAATTTTCATCCCAATTCTTTCCAAATCATTTATTATGATTTTACACAAATTATTGATATTTTTAATAATTTTATCAAGGCCTGTACAGTCGATTTCCATAAACGGCCATCGAACTGCACTTATAGCGACCTTTTTCCAAATTTGATTTGGACATAATTCCAAATCCAACTGTTATATTTCAAATCTCTAATATTTGTTAGAAAGCTCTTTTCAATACGAACCCAAAGGTTCCGGTATTAGGAGGATTCGACGGTCGGATCTCCCGTAATGTCCATTCGAATTCAATGGTCAAAATTCATGAACCGTGGTGGCGCGACACGTTCTATTCAGGCCATTTTTTATATAAATAATATTATATATGTTTCGTCGATTTCCATTTATAACATATTTTATAAATCATTTTAAATTCGTTTTCAAAACGATTTCAACTTCATATTCAATTTCAAATCAAAATTGAATATTCCATATCATCGATATATAAATGATAGTATTTTCAAAGCATTATATTTCAAAAGCATTTCCTTTTCAATATTCATTATAAAAATGAATAAAATTGATATAAATATCATTCACGTCAAAATGGCGTTAATCTAATCAACACGGCTTCGTATATTTAAATATTTTCGTGTCCATCCCAAATCGGACATCAAAACCAAATTTTGATCTTTTACTGAATATTGTTTTAAAATATTTGTTATTCTAAAATAATCATTATTTTAAAATATTCTTTCTTTCTGAATTGGAATCTGACACAGTCAATTACCATATAATGTGATTTATATGGATTTCATACACATGTGTATACAACAACAATCAAAAGCATTCAACCATCATCCAGAATGCATTCTACACTGCATATTAAATATAAATATTCAACGCTTACACAGCCTGTCAATCAATCGATTGACATACCACTAAACAGTTGGGATTAGTGTACGTCAAATATCATCCTAACACCCGTGTAGGGTTTCAATCAACAAATAATGAATTTTATTTGTGATGTTGGGCAATGTGTAAAATTTATCGTCCCAATCAATATCAGTCAAAAGTGTGTACATAAACAAATCGTTTGATTTGTACATAAATATTTATTTCATTCCTATACACATTAAAAACTATATTTTTAACTATAAAACATTTTATTTCCATTTATGAATATTTTATGTAATAACCTGGAAATCCGAGCCAATTTAAAATTTTTATTTTGGCAATTTTAGTGGATTTTGATTATTTAAAATGAATTATTTTAAATAATAACGACGAGATATTTATTTTGAATAGAATTCAAACGTATATATTATATGGATCATCGTTAGAATATAAATATTTATTTTAAATTATAAAAGGAATTGAAAGTGGCGCGGTAGTTCGATAATTCGATTTCAAACTTCAAATGGATGTACAGGATTCAAAATAAACCGGATTTGAATGAAACCAAAAATATTTGTATCTATTTGTGAATATCTTTCCAATGAATCCGAAAGATTGGAATTTCAGAGCGGGAATTAAAAGATATGTCCAGTTGAAATTTCAGAATAGTCGCTATGGAATTTAGGCCCTTGAAAATAGCCATTTTGCAAACGACCTCGGTTTTCGACAAAACCTTTTTTGTTGGATCCGCGATGTCAAGTTATTGCTAGGTTTCAAATTTCATAATTTTTCGAATCAATATGTGAGCGTGGCAAAGGAAAACGCGTCTGACCAGTTTCAGTTGATTTTAATCGACTGGAAAATGGCCATATTTCAAACGGTCTCAGAATTTGACGAAATTAGTTTTGTTAGGACCGTATCGTCAGTACGAAGCTAGAAAATATTTTTCTGGAATTTTTCGAGTTAGTATGTGGCTCCGGTAAATTGAAATGCGTGTTCAAATTGAATATACATATTTATATTTTAAATTTGATGGAAACTGATCGAAACAGTCGAACCGGCTTACCAGACATATCCCATTGGGTTCAGAATGAGGGTAATTAGCTAGGGGCGACAGTCGTTGGGTCTCGATTCGAGTTCGAATAAGAAGTCAACATTTTTGGGAAAAAAATAAAATAAATAATAGTTAAATATATATGACCGCCCTTCAGTTCTCTCTCCCTGATTTCATTTTAAAAAAGAAAAAAAAACAAATCGCGTCGCCTACCAGCCGCCACCCACCTCGCCTCCGTCACCGCCGTTCATCACCCTTGCCGCTGCCCTTCTTCTTCCTTCCTCCTCTCCCCTTCGAAAATCGAGCCACCCTAACGCCCAAATCGAGGAATGCAGCAACCCCCTCCCTTCCTGGCACCGCCACCTCACCTGCGCCGGCCTCCAACGACCCCTGCCTAGCCGACGCCCCCCTCAGCACCATCCTCCTCCTTCCTGCGACGTGGGCCCCCCTACAAGCAAAAAACCGCACCCCCTCTGCCACTGTGAGCTGCCACCACCTCGTATACCACGATCCCTTCGACAAAAAACCCCTCCTCCTTGAAATGCCATGAGTTTTTACATAATTTATTTATATTTATTTGTTTTTTCTTTTCTTCTTCTTCTTCTTCTTCAGTTTTTTTATCTAATAACGAGATAAAAATCTGAAATTTATACGTATTAATAGGATAAAAAAATTCATTTTTTTTAACTAGCTATAAGTATAATTTTATTTAGATGAAGCTGGGAATTTTATCGACCTAAAGTTATGATTTTTAAACGTGAAAGGTTTGATCTTTATTATTGTAGAAAAGAAAAGATTTTTATACATGAAAAGAAAAGATTTTTATACATGCAAAGAAAAGATTTTTATACATGCAAAGGAAAGATTTTTATATAGGTATGATAGTAAAAATATGATTTTTATATATTGAATAGCGAAGTAAAAATATGATTTTTATATATTGAATAGCAAAGTAAAAGTATGATTTTTATATATTGAATAGCGAAGTAAAAATATGATTTTTATATATTGAATAGCGAAGTAAAAATATGATTTTTATATATTGAATAGCGAAGTAATAATATGATTTTTATATATTGAATAGCGAAGTAAAAATATGATTTTTATATATTGAATAGCGGAGTAAAAATTCGATTTTATATATTGAATAGCGAAGTAAAAGTTCGATTTTTATATATGTAGTGAATGCGGACGACGAAACCAACTAGAGGCAGACACGATGAAGATTTCCTACATATGAAGAATCACGGCGTTTGGTTTAGCTAGTCGGTGAGAATTTCTCACTTTTAATTTAAATTTCTAGTTAAAAATATATACTAGGATGCAGACGGTGCTTAGTAGCACCCGACACCCGTCGTCAACAGACCATGGACGACTTGTATGCTTGTTTGTTTGATTTTGATGTGTAGTTGATTGTGTGATGTGAAAGAAAATATTTATATAGCTAAAAATATTTTATAATTAAAAATAGAATTTTTAACGTGTATTAAAAATGAAATAAATAAATATAAACAAATCGGACGATTTGTTTATATACACACATTTGACTGATATTGATTGGGACGATAAATTATACACATCGCCCAACTGCAGAAATAAAATCTGTGTTTGATTATTTGAAACCCCACACGGGTATTGGGATGAAATATGACATACACTAGTCCCAATAATAAGTTGTATTTCAATCGATTGATTGACAGGGTGTATAAGCGTCGAATATTTATATTTAATGCTTATACAGTGTAGAATGCACTATGGATGATGGATTGCTGTTTTCATTGTTGTTATACACATTTGTTGTGTGAAATCCATATAATCGCATTATATGGAAATTGACTGTGCTTGATTCCAGTTCAGAATTATCGAATATTTTAAAATATTTGAATTGAAATATTTGAAATAGAAATATTTGAAATAGGAATATTTGAAATAGGAATATTTGAAATAGAAATATTTGAAATGGAAATATTTGAAATAGAAATATTTGAAATAGAAATATGTGAAAATAGAAATATGTAAAGCCGTGTTGATTAGATTTGCACCATTTTGACGTGAACGATATTTATATCGATTTTATTCAAATTGAAATGAATACTGAATAGAATTGAAATTCGAATTAAATTGAAATGATTTGAAATTCGAAATAAATTGAAATGATTTGAAATTCGAATAGAATTGAAATTTGAATTAAATTGAAATAGAAATGAAATCGTTTTGAATTGAATTTAAACGAATCGAAATTGAATTGAAATCGATTCAAATTGAAATCGATTTGAAATGAAATTAAAACGAATTTATATTGAAAAATTCAATCTTGATTTGAATTTGAAAAGGAAGTTGAAATTGTTTCAAAAACGAATTTAAAACAATTTATAAAATACGTTTTAAAAAGAAATCGACGAAGTATATATTATATATACTATATATATATATATATAATGGCCTGAATAGAACACGCCGCGCCGCGGCAGTTCGCGAATTTCGACCATTGTCTTCGAATGGATATTACGGGAGATCCGACCGTCGGATTCTCCTAAAACCGAAACCATTAGGTTCGTATCGAAAAGAGCTTTCTAAGAATATTAGAAATTAGAAATCTAACGGTTGGATTTGGAATTATGTCCAAATCAAATTTGGAAAAGGTCGCTGTAAGTGCAGTTCGACGGCCGTTGATGGAAATCGACCGTACGGGCCTTGATAAAATTAATAAAAATAGTAATAATTAGTGTAAAATCATAAGAAATGATCTGTGAAGAATCGGGATGAAAAACTCCATATTTGAAAAGATAAAAATAGATTTTTATCGAAATGAACTAGTTTTGAACTAGAATAATAAATTATTATTATTTTTAAAATAAATAAATTGAATTTGAAAAGGGTTTTAAAAGTAAACAGAATTTCCAGTAATTGAATTGTAATGGATTTTAATCGAAATTGTCTTTGGAATATTTCGATGTTGGATTTCGTGATTATACAGATAGCGTTATGGAAATTTGAAAGATATATATATATATATATCGTTATTTCCAATACGATATTTGTTGGTCGTAGAATTTAATATTGAGTATAAGCCGATATATTTTCTATTCAGAGCCTTGTATTTAATATCAAATGTGATTTGGGTTTGACGTGAATGGTGTCTTCATTAACACTGTTCTTAAGCCCAGTTGAGAAAAAGATTAAATCTTTTATTTAGATTTAATGAACTGTACCAATTAAATAATATTTAATTGGAATTGAATTTGAAATTGATTTTTGGGTTTATCGGGAACGGTGTTTTAAATAACACTTGTTCTTTAACCCAATAATTAATGGAATGTGATTTTGGGTTTATAGTGAACCGTGTTTTAAACGACATTGGTTCTTTAACCTAGTTAAAGATAGAATATTGATTTCTGTGAAGATTAAAACTAAGTGGCGTTTTAATGAATCTTTAATTAGATTGAAAACGTCGGGAATGGAGTATCACCAGTTTTGCTCCAGGCGATAGTTAAATCTTTAATTAGATTTGAACATGAAATGGTAATTGAATTTACCAATAACACCGTGGTGTTAGATATGAAGTATGAACAGTTTTACTTCATGGGATGAATAGGTTGGGATTGGGAAATAAAATAAATGATTACTTCGGTGTGGTTTGCTAATCCCGACTAGTTTGAATGGATATTCAAAAGAAGATTAAAGAATAAATTTAAAGAATTTATCTTTGAAAAAATTAATGGGAACCTTTCCCAAAGTACAAGAATATTTGAATAAAAGAATATTCTAAATTGGAATGAGGCGTATGTTGTGTTTGTGTAACACTTGTTTATTATATACGCGAGTTATTCGGAAAGACCGGGTTTATCCCATTCTGAATAACTGATACGACGATAAGTCGAAGGTGAAGACGGTGGTTGAAGACCGGAGGTCTTCACGTCGTTTGGGTGATTACTGATGATCTTGATTGGGCCGTACACCCAAGAGGAGGGAATCAGTTAGTGATCGTCCATACGTATTTGGAGATCGATGGATATGCGGGGTACTAGGTGCCTCCGGTTTCGTTCAGACCCAGAACGAACTTGTAAATGGACTGTGTGTCTGACATAGGATTTTATTCTGTGCGATTGATTTCTATTAAATATATATCTGTTTTGCGGCGGAGAATTTATTCTCTTGCTTAACGCCCTTCTCTGAGACGTACGAGCTCAGAGGTTATATATTGATGGATATCAAACCCATGGAGTGAATTTCCTGTGTGTCATGCCTAAGTGGCAAATGATCAAGGCTTCTGTTGAAAAGCAGAGTCTTGTGGTGGATGATCAAAGCACAGCCTGTGTGGCATAGCTTTGTGTAGCATTGATTCGCGAGCCTCACACCCCGGTTGTGAACCAAAAACGGAAGAAGGATCCAGGGAGGGCATGCGTTTCCTTCTAGCTAGAAGTGGCGTCAGTGGTTTTACACGCCCTGACGAGTTTGACTTATGTGGTTGTTGCTGTTGCGAGGCGCCACGGATATATCGGTTGATCCGGGACCGATGGAGTCATTGGACTCATTGACACCCCAAAGGGTGGGGAAATGCAGTGTCCAGGCATTTTAATCCACATTGGTGGACCGGCCCTGTGGCTCCTAAGGGTCACTCGAGCTCTAATCCCGAGACATGGGCTAGAGCGTCTCGAATCGGTAGAGGACTATCTTTTGCCTCTGCGGAAATCCAATTTCCAAATACGTGACTTTGTGGTTTTGATTGTAGAGCCTAGTATGGCGACATGATAGATGGTACCCATGCCGTCTAGGATTGATACATTTATATTTGAAGTTGTTTTGACACTATACACTTATTATAGTATCAAATGATTTGTTTTAAACGTATCAAGCATGCTTTGGCTATTATAAGGGAAAACCCTATCCCCTGGTTTGCGTTGCATTGTGTGATGGGACATGGGTCTTATAATAGCTTCATTTTTCTTTATTTAGCATTGCGCTGTTTGTTTTATGCACTGGTATTCTTGGGAGGAAACCCGTTCCGTGTTATACGGCGTGGTCCCTTGATTTACCTAACTTTAAAATAAAGATAAATAACTGTTTTAGTTCTCACACCAGTCCCATGACTGACCTGGAGTTTATTGTTTTAACCAAAACTGTGGGTGCCCCTATTTTAGACACGGGCAGCTAGTAGTTTTGGTTTTGCAGATTTATATTCACAGGAACCTGGTTTACAGCTGGAATGATATCCGGAAAGCTTTGTATCCGTATATCTCCTTCAGTTGTGTTTTGTATTATTTCCGCTGCGTTGTATTTAAATGTAATTTAAATCTCTGATATTTTTGTGTAATATTCATTTATACTCTGTATATTCTTGTATTCTGCTGGTATTGTTGTAATTAACAATGAAATGTTCTTCCGTCTGCGTTCTGATTTGGCTAGTCCTCGCAGTAATTCGTTCTTTCTCTTCTCTTCGGAGATCGGGGAAGTTCGGGTCGCTTCATTTTATTTATCCATTCCACATCACAACCAATTTTCACAACAAAATACAATCAAACAAACAAGTCGCCCATGATCTGTAAACGACGGTTGTCGGGTGCTGCTAAGCACCATCTCCATCCTAGTATATATTTCAACTAGAAAATAAAATAAAAGTGAGAAGTTCTCACCTTGGGATCCACTCCGTCGTGCTTTGATTGCCGATCTATGCAGTATACCTATGTTAAAAATTATATTTTTAACCAATCAATAATTATTTTTTTGTATGATTGTTTTGTAAATAACATACATAGCCTAAAAAATTATATTTTTATCTTTATGAAAAAATAATTTCAAATTTTTATAACAATGCTACATAGATAAAATTACATTTTTATACCGCTACTATGTAGATAAAAATTGAATCTTTCTATCGCTAATGAATATGTAAAAATCACATTTTTACATTGTCATTCAAACGATAAAAATCACATTTTTACTTCGCTAACTTCATAATAAAATTCGTATTTTTATTTTCCTTTCATACATATGAAAATCCTATTTTTACTTCGCTTCATAGATAATAAAAATCATATTTTTATTACCCTACCAATATAAAAATCATATTCTTATTTCTAATCTATATATATAAGAATCAAAATTTTATTTTCATACATATATCAAAATCATATTTTTATTATCATACCTATATAAAAATCATATTTTTATTTCGCTATCTTCCTAATAAAAATCATATTTTTATTTCAAAGCCATATGTGTAAAAATCGTATTTTTATTTCAAATCTCTCTCTCTATATATATATATATATATAAATCGTATTTTTATATGGCTATTCAAATAATAAAAATCATATTTTTATTGCTGCTTCATATGAATAAAAATCAAATCCTTCTCTCATGAAAAAACAATTTTTTTTATTGTCATTCAAACAATAAAAACCATATTTTTATTTTACCATTGAAGCCATAAAAATTGTATTTTTATTTTGTTCTTCACATGATAAAAATCATTTCTTTTTATAATTAAAAATCAATAAAAATTTAATCTTTTCTATTTTAAAATTCATACCTTTTTAGTTCTAAAATTCATTTGTTTTCAGTTTTAAATAAATAAAATAAATGAATACAAACTTACATTTTTTATTGAGGAGAACCCAAATCGAAGCATCAGAAAGCAATAGTGAATTCGAGCATCCGAGAAAAAAAGGGGTGCTGGTTTGCGCCCATCGAAGGAGGGGGTTCGACTGGAAGGGGGGCTGGTAGTAGGGGGTGGCGCGCGGTGAGCAGGCGATCGGAGGAGGGTGGGGGGCTTACGATGGAGGCGGTGGGTGGCTGCGGTGGAAGCGCGGTTTAGGGTTTCTCGAACTGGGATAGGGGGAATTCGTGGGGTTCGATTTGGAAGAGGGGTGCGGAAGGAGGAGGCGGTGGCTCATGGGGTGGTGATGGAGGCTGATCATCGACGGTGAGGGTATGGAGGCGGGGCACGATGGCAATTTCTTTTCCTCTTTTTTTTTATTTCAGAAAGAAGTCGGGGAGAGAGAAAGAGAAAGGGAATTATATAATTTTATATATATTTTATTATTATTTAATTTCAAAAAAGTACCTTTTTATTTTGGACTCGAAATCAAACCCACCGACTGTCGTCCATAACTAATTACCCTCATTCCGAACATAATGTGATATGTATTTTAAGCCAGTTCGGCTGTTTCGATTGGTTTTCGTCAAAATCAAAATATAAATCTATATATTGAATTTGAACGCACATTTCAATTTATCGGGGCCACATACGGATTCTAAAAATTCCCAAAACATATTGGGAGCGGCTATTGAGACACAAAATTACACACAAATTTATATACACAAAATCTAGACCAAAAGATTTGTTTGTCTTTAAGTGTGATGTGTAATTCATGGGTAGATCCAATGGTTCCGATTTTGTGTGTTTAATTTTGTGTCCACATTTTGTGTTCTTTTAGACTTTTCGTATTGACGATACGGTTCTAACAAAACTAATTTCGTCAAATTTGGAGACCGTTTGAAAAATAGCCATTTTCAGGTTGATCCAAATTGAGTAAAACTGTTAAAACACGTTTTCCTTTGCCACGCTCACGTATTGATTCCAAAAATTATGAATTTTGGAATCCAGCAATAACTTGACATCCCAGATCCAACAAAAGTGGTTTCGTCGAAAACGGAGGTCGTTTGCAAAATTTCCATTTTTAAGGGCCAAAATACCATAGCGACTATTGTGAATTTTCAACTGGGCAAAACTTTTTATTCCCGCTATGAAATTTGGATTTCTCAGATTCGTTGGAAAGATATTTTCAAATAGATTCTAATATTTTTGGTTTTGCTAAAATCCGGTTTATTTTGAATCCCGTACATTCATTTGTAATTTGAAATTTGAAATCGAATTTTCAAACTACCGCGCCATTTTCAATTCCTTTTATGATTAAAAATAAATATTTATATTCTAACGACGATTCAAATAAATATATACATTCTAATTCTATTCAAAATAAATTTCTCGTCGTAATTATTTAAAATAATTCATTTTAAATATTCAAAATTCATCAAAATTGCCGAAATAAATTTTTTAAATTGGCTCAAATTTTCCGGGTTGTTACAATTGTTTTCAAATTAAAAAGAACATTGTTTTCAAATTAAAAGGAACAAGTGTTTGAAAATAAAAAGAACATGTGTTTGAAAATAAAAAGAACATGTGTTTGAAAATAAAAAGAACAAGTTTTTGGAAATAAAAAGAATATTGTTTTGTAAACGAAAACCGTATTGTTTTGTAAACGAAAATCATATTGTTTTCGTAAAGTAAAAATCATATTGTTTTATAAGTAAAGAGTACATTGTTTTTAATATAAAAGAAGAACATCATTTTGAAATAAAAGAAGAACATTTCTTTGTAAGTAAAAGAAGAACATGGTTTTGTAAATAAAAAAGACAATGTTTTGTAAAAAGAAAATATCAGTGTTTTTATAAAAAGAAATTAGCAGTGTTTGCAAAATAAAATCGCATTGTTTTGAAAACATTTGTCGCATTGTTTTGAAAACATGTATCCCATTATTATTAAAATGCATTCTTTTTATATATAAAACATTGTAATAAAAATGTGATATTTTTAAGTCATTGTAATAAAAATGTGTTATTTTTATATAACAATATAAAGATATGATTTTTATATATATAACATTATAAAAATATGATTTTTACCACATATATAAGCATTAAAAACATGATTTTTAATGCAAACTATGTGAAACAGACTGCGATGGAACTGACTGAAAGTAGAACGGAATCAAAATCATCAGTTAAAGAATGATGACTACACAGTTATTTATTTATTTTCGTAACTTAAAAATATATAGAATTGCCAATTTAGATTTTTATCAGTTTAATCACTATAAACTGTACACGGTGCTTGGTAGATCACTCCCCTCGTCCACAAACCATGGACGATTTAAATTGACTGTATTGTATGTTGTTTGTGATGTTGAAATGCTTAAAAATAATATTAACATAAATTTTCTAGTTGGAATTAGATTATAAATATTTATTTATAATTTGAACAGTGAAATTTGATTAAATTTATTAACCAATAATTTGTGTAAATAAACTATTGTTGTTTGAAAACCCCACGCGGGTCTGGGGATGATAACTTATTCACATCTCCCCTGAATTTAATTATATGTCAATCGATGGATTGACAGTCTATAATGAGCGTTATTTAATTCATTTTAATGCTCACACAGTTGTAAATTTCACTCTGGATGTGATTAGACTGTTTGATGATTATTTATCATTATTGTTGCATACATGCGATGTGTGAAATCCATATAACTGAAAATTATATGATAATTGATTGAGTCGCATTCTAATTCAGAATATAAAGGATATTTTAAAATAAAATGTTTAAACAATAGAAATTATATTTTTACTGAATGTACAAAATGTGAAAAATATTCACATAAGAAATGGAAATTGTTTGAAGCAAGAAAGTACATTTTTATAAAAAGATTCTAGTTTAATAAATTTGTGTTTACATTAAAAATTACATTGTTAATGTAAAGGATGAATCATTAAAA
This sequence comes from Allium sativum, assembly GCA_030737875.1. Lineage (NCBI taxonomy): Eukaryota > Viridiplantae > Streptophyta > Magnoliopsida > Asparagales > Amaryllidaceae > Allium > Allium sativum. The sequence continues at coordinate 782,868,688 of CM060920.1, read as the reverse complement.
GATTCAATGTTGACAAAAGTGTTTTAACATAAAAAAAATAACATTTTATTATAAAGAACCATTTTTAATGTAAATTATATAGAAGAACTTTTTTATGTGAAAGACCATTTTTAATATAAATAATGTAAAAGGATATTTCTAATGTAAAAGAACATTTATAATCTAAAAGATAATAAATAATGTAAAAGAATATTTATAATGTAAAATAACATTTTTAATGTAAAAGAGCATCTATAATGTAAAGGAACATTAACGTAAATAATATTTTAAAGAAAGAATCCTTGAAAATAAAGAATATTTTAATATAAATAATATTTTAAAATAATATGCAGTAAAGAATAAAATTATGATTTTTATGTCTGACTATGAATGGACACAAAAATATAAAAATATGAAGTCGAATTAAGTAGAAAACGCCATTTTAACCCGAACGGGTTTATCGATCGATTTTATTCATTTTAAAAATGAATATCGAAAAGAAGTGATTTCAAAATATAATATTTTGAAAATATTATTATTTTAGTATGATGAAGATATAGAATATTCAATTTTTATTTGAAATTTAAAATGAAGTTGGAATCGTTTTAAAATGAAATCATAAATATTTTATAAATACATTTTAAAAGGAAATCGATGAAATATATATAGTATATATATTATATATATTTAATGGCCTAAATAGAACGCGCCACACAGCGACCGTTCGTGAATTTCGACCATTAACTTCAAATTGTCATTACGAGAGATCCGACCGTCGGATTCTCCTAAAACCGGAACCGTTGGGTTCGTATCGAAAAGAGATTTCCAATGAATATAAAAGATTTGAAATCTAATGGTTAGATTTGGAGATATGTCCAAATCAATTTCACGAAAGGTCGTTATGGATGCAGTTTGGTGGCCGTTGTTCGAAACCGACTGTATGGGCGATAATAAAATTATTAAAAATATGGAAAAATTATGTAAAATCATAATATATGGTTTGGAAATATTTTTGATGAAAAATTCCAGTTTTGAAAAGATAAAAATATATTTTTATCGAAATGAACTGTTTAATGAATTAGTTATTAACTAGAATAATAATTTAATTATTTTTAGAAATAAATAAATTGGACTTTGAAAAATGTTTTTTAAAAAAATGAGAATTTTTCCAATATATTTTTATATAAATTGGAATGGATTGAATGGAAATTATCTTCGGAATATTTTGATATTGGATTTCGTTATTATACGAATATTGTGAGGAATTTGGAAGAGATATATATATATATATATATATATATATATATATATATATATATATATATCGTTATTCCCAGGGCGATATTTGTTGGTTTCAAAATTTGATATTAAATATAAACTGATATAATTTCTATTCAAAACCTTATATTTAATGTCAAATTGAATTTTGGGTTTATCGTGAACGGTGTTTTAAATAACACCTGTTCTTTAACCCAATTATCCGTGAAGAAATAATTTGGAATTTATAAATCTTTCTGTTAAGATTTAATAGAAATTTTCCAAAATAAAGTTTTCCAATTTAATATATCAAATTGGAATTGAATGGAATTCGGTTCGATAATAATCGAGATGAGCTCCTGTAAATGAAAACGATATTATATATGGAATTTAAAAGGCCTTGCCGCTATTCCATTTTTATTATTTGTCAGATACAGGGATTTATATCGATTATATACTCTTATGATTTCCATGAAGATTCCATAGCTAATGATAGAAGATTTGGTTTTATCGTGAATAATGTTTTCAAAAGACATTAGTTCTTTAACCCAGTTAAAGATAAGATTAATTTCCTAAATTCGAATAATCCTTAAGTAATGATTTTTGAGATTAAAAAGAAAATTTAAAAGAATTTATCTTTGATAAAATTAATGGGAACTTTTCCCTAAAAATGTGAATATTTTATTAAAAAGGTTATTCTGAATTGGAATGAGGAGTAGGATGTGTTTTGATAGCACTTGTTTATAAAGTACGCCAGTTATTCGGAAAGACCGGGTTTAACCCATTCTGAATAATTGTTACGACTAACAGTCGAAGAGATTGAAGACGGCGCAAGACCAACGATCTTCACATCGAATGGATGAGTTGCTACTGATGCCCATGATTGGAGTAGCTACCTTGAAGGGGCTACAGTGGTAGCCGTCTGGACGTACTTGTTGATTGTTCGGATATGCAAGGGCCTCTCTTCCGTATTGGACATACAGGACGAGGAATAAGGTGCCTCCTGTTTCATTCAGACCCAGAATGGACTTGTAAATGGATGGTATGTCTAACCTTGTATTCCTTTATGCTATATTTGTTGGTCTCTGCTAAATATATATCTCTTAGTGGCGGAGAATTTATTCCCTTGCTTAACACCCTTCTCTGAGACGTATGTGCTCAGAGGTTTTATATATATATATATATATATATATATATATATATATATATATGTTGGCATGGTATGGATTGACAATGTGGCATGCTAAGATGCATGGATCAAGGCTTTTGTTGAAAAGCAGAGCCTTGTGGATGATGATCAAAGCATAGCTTTAATTAGCATAGCTTTGTGTAGCGTTACTTCGCGAGCCTCACACCCCAGTATGATGGTGAATGATTTGTTTGATTAGTAGGTTTGACCAACGTACTTTATATATATATATATATATATATATATATATATATATATATGGATTTGGTCGGTGTAACACCCCGCCTCCGCTAGGGTCACTCACAAAGGGAATGCACTAGGTTTGGAGGAGTATTATTGGTAAACATGCACAGAAATATTACAAGACAGAACATATATAAAATAGTGGAAGTAAAATCAAACTTTCATAACATGAATAAATAAGGTCTAAAGCCTTTTAGATCAGAGTACATCAAAACCTGTCTTGCAATAATAAAGAAGCATAAAGACTTTTTCATAAATTATTCCCCAAGAAAAAGCAGTAAAGTAGCCATAGCCAGGAAAAGTCCAAGCCATCCATGATGACCTTCAAGCAGAAGAAGTCCGAACTAAACAGTAGTGTTTCCTCCCTGTAACCTGGGGGGGGAAACGGAAGAAAAGAGGCGAAACAAAACGGGTCAGTCAAAAAGACTGAGTAAGCCCTATCTACTATTAGTATAAAAACTAGTAAAGTTAACTGACATGAGAAACTGAGATGAACATAAGCATGATAACAAGATAGATAAGCTAAATCAAAATAACAGGATGAACTACTGAACTCAGATACACTAGGGTGTCGTGATAAACTACGATGTCAAGATAAAACAAGGTATCACATTGTCAGGTTTCTATCAAGTATAATATCCCAAGATATCTATCACGTATAACGTCCCATGGCATCTATCCTGTATATCCGCTCTGCACCTACCGTACTAGTATCCCAACTGTATTACGTGTTATCCGTGAATGACCCTTACTCAAAAGTCGTGTAATGGTCCATGTCAACCTAATATGCCGCATATATAGGTTACTCAACTCATATGTTTCTTTCCATGTATAAGTTCAGTCCTTTGCCGTAGGCTGTACGGGCTTTCCCATGTAAACGGTTTATCCTTGAAGTTGTTTTGGACTGCAACCCTTGATCTAGTTGTGTTTCCTTACCATGAACTATCGTGCGTCCACTTAGGATTTATGCCACCTAGGACCGCTAGGGATTATGCTACCTAATGAACGTTTCCGTGTCTCGGTTTGGGTTTTGGCCACCTAGGACCACTAGGGATTACGTCACCCGTCAACCGCGCCCTTGATCCCACGTATGTATCGTGAATCGTTTTCCATGTCTAGATGCACATGTTCCCCAATGTGCCATCCGAGTTCCGTGCCAGGGCAAATCAAGAAATACGGAACTCGGTCGGGAGCTTTAAATCGTCTGCCGATGCAGATATCAAGGTCTGTTTTTGTACCCGTGGCCATGGTCCCACGTGACCCCTCCCTCAACTACTGAAAGGCAATCCAAGAAAAATCATGTATAAGAACCACTCTACGGCCCCACTATAGCCCACTTTCCTACGGGCCAACCTCACCCATGACTCGATAGCAAGCACATGGTCCGTTGGGGGTTCCCTGCCTTTCCGCACATACACGATTGACTAAAGATGGTAGGTAGTCGGCGATGTGCTATCCAGGGCAAAAACAAGAATCGTCGACTCCACGCTAATCCATCCCAGTCTTTAGGTTGCTCGCATAGCAACCAAGGCATACTCTTGGTCCTTCTAACGCAGACCTTAACCTCTCATGGGCCTAGTATAATTACCTGGCAGCCCACAGAGGGATCCCAAGAATATCCTCACGTCCCCCGAAGCTTCCACTTCGGCACCCAGTGCGCTGGAGCTTTTATCCAAGTCAGATAACTTGCTCCCCCTCGTATACTAAGCGATGACCTACCGTATCAGGTTACTCATCGTTTTGAGAATTAGTCCTATGTCCTTAGCTAAGAATTATTACTTAGTTACCCTTAACTAAGGTTTACCACTTAGCTTCCTTTCCCGTTATCCTTGATTAACCACGGTTTTCTACCTAGTTCTTCTAGCTAGGGTTTGTCTATTGGGTTAAGTGTTATCATTCAAGTCCATGACTTAACCCGCCCACGAATCACGTCAAAGATTGGCTAAGTATTTAAGTTCAAGACTTAGTCCCACAAGTTGGTTAAGTGTACCCAGAGGCTCATGACTTAACCTTATCAAGTCAAATTGGTCAAGTACTAGCTTACCTTAATCCTATCGGATTATCTTGCTAGATCGATTAAGCATAGATTATCTTAATCCCATCAAATTATCGAGTCGGGTTGGTTAAGTATAGGTTGGCTTAACCCCATCCTCTAATCGTACTATAATGGTTAAGTATATTCTAAAAAGGTCTTGTGACTTAACCTTACCAGGTCCGCGTATTAGATTGGTTAAGTGTAAGTTACTTAACCCTATCAAATCATCATGTATAATTGGTTAAGTATAAGTTGCTTAACCCCATTAAATTATCACGTTAAGTTGGTTAAGTATTGGTTACTTAACCTCATTGAATTACCGAGTTTAAATTGGTTAAGTGTTTAACTTAACCCCATCGAATTACCGTGTTTAGATTAGTTAAGTGTGGATTACTTAACCCCATCTAATTACTGTGTCGGATTAGTTAAGTGTAAATTACTTAACCCCATCCCCTAATCATCTTGTATGGTTAAGTGTCATTAAGAAAACTTACTTAACCTTGCCAAATTATCATGTTGGATTGATTAAGTGTTGGTTAACTTAATCCCCGTCCACTAGTCGTATAAAAATGGTTAAGCGTCATTAGGCAAATCAAATCACTTAACCTACCCAACCTTGTCATGTTTTGTTAAGTATCATTAGCCTAACCAATTTACTTAACCCATTTACCCATGTCATATTTGGTTAAGAGTCATTAATCAAATTAACTTAACCCTATCATGTGGCATTAATTACTTAATGCAACCCAACCTCTCACATTAGACTTTGTTGTGGTTACTAGTTAAGCCGGTCGGTTCCGGGTAGCTTTACACCACAACTTGGTCTAACCTCGGGTTCAAGCACAACATGACCAACTTCTCACATTGGGTCTTATTGTTTGCAACTACTAGTTAGGCCGGTCGGTTCCGGGTAGTTTTACGTTGCAAACTCAACCCAACCTCGAGTTGGCCACACTTATGTTATCTAAGTGTCATGTCCATCATGTTTCCAAAACATGTTACAAGTTTTTCAAGCATTTGGGTAGACCTAACTTAATAGGTAAATTCCCAAAGGGTAGACCTAACTTAATAGGTAAATTCCCAAGCTTATGTTTTTATGCATACTTACATGTCATCTTCCATGTTATATTTCAAGCCATGTTTTCAAGTTGTATTTTCATGTCATTAGAAATTACCCATAACATAACCCAATGCTTTTAAACTCGCATATACGTTCGCAACAACGTAATGGACTAAAAGAAGAGACTTGGCAAAGGAATGACAAAAATGGGTATTAAGCCACAAGTTAATCATGGTGGCAAATGAGGCACAAATGTGTTCATTAGCTTGCATGTTACATTCTTAAGCCTCAAAAACATGCATAAACCCAAACTTGGCACATAAGCGAATCATGGTGACAAAAGACATGGAATGATGGCTAGAAACTCGCATATATCATCATATACGGATTATGACTTCATATGCCAGTTGACATAATGATTATGAAGATTCTCATGTTGCATAATGCAACATTTCAACATAAAGGTTGTGGCTTTTAGCTCATAAGATCAAGATAATGACTTCATAAACTTGCATAACATGATAGCATGTATCATACTCAATGATCAAACCCAAACTTGCAACATGAACATTTAACTTCATAGTTAATATCTAAGAGTAGGGAAAGGGCTTACATTGTTATGAAGGCACAAATCGAAATGCAAAACAAAGATTGTGATGAAGCCTATGCATGCCATCACCCAAAAACCCAAAGATGAACACTCCAAATCAATAAAAAACCCCATCTTTATGAACAAAGATCAAAGCTTTAGCCTTGAGATCAACTTGAGAAGCTCTCATACTAACATAGGGACTCTCTAATACTCTCATGATCATGAACCCTCTCATAGAAATGAAGTGGAGGCTAGGATAGTTGAGTGGAGGCCATGAGAGTAGCAATTTTGCCATAGTTTAGTTGCATGAATGAATAATGAGGGTTTAGGATAGGTTAGGGTCTTATTTATAGATTAGGCAAGTGTTTTAGGCCATAGGATTAAACCTAGATTCAATCCAAGCCATCAAAGCATGTCTTGGGGAAGAAGTCAAGTGTAGGAACCATCTAGGGCCTTTAGATTAAAGATGAACCATGAGAACCATCCAAATGCAAAATCTGCATTTGAGCGAATCGGCACACGGGTTTACAGCCAAACACCCTGGATTAACCCCTAGTCGACCCAGCGGGCTTGGGTCGACCTCAAAAATCGGCCGGTTCGGTTATTCCCCTCTCCCAATTCGCTATTTTGAACATTTTTGCATATTTATTTATTAAATTTTCAATTATATATATATATATATCAATATATATATATTTCTCTGCGCAACCCATTTCACTTAATTAAGTATACTTTAATTTGGGAATTTTTCGTGAAACTTCGCGAGGCCATATCTTGGTCATACGGACTCCGATTTTCGAAAACTCGGACTCTATTTCGCGTATTTTTCCGAGACGAACGCAATGGCATAGCCCGTTTCCCTTGATTCAGATTTTACAATTTAATTCTGCCTCCATTTATGTTATAACAGGTTATTGAAAATACGGGTTGTTACATTCTCCCCACCTTTTAGGATTTCGTCCCCGAAATCTCCAAGTTAGGAAGAACATATCCTACCATCCATCATCCATCTACTCAAAACATCATCCACAAGCAACCATTGTCCTTAGATGATTTCTAATGCTGTATGAATATATGCAAAACGTGTGTGTACATGTTCCTTAGCTAATGCTAATGATCAGGCCTGAATAATCTTTCTAATGCAAAATATGTATAGTGCCATGAATCCAACATGTATGCAAATAGTCCTAGTCATATAGATACTATATGCATGCACAATCATTCATTCATATGCAACAACCGCATGATAATACATTCGATTTCATCCATAAACAAGTATAAATACTCGTGCATATGCAATATGAAATGTGATCGAGTCGAGCTAGTATCTAATGTGTATTCGCGCATCCACGAGCAACCACTTGCAACCACTTGCAACCATATCAATCATAACATGTTTCAAATACATGTTTACATCCATAGGGTTCTACCTAGAATTCCCTGAAACATGGTCGAGAAGATAAACAGGACAAACTCCTTATAGGGTTTGTAACGGAGAATAGGACCGAGAGGATGTCCACAAAAGATAGCCTACAAGTAAGCTCTACAGAAAACAGGGATCAAGGATATACTCCCAAAAAGAGATATCATGCGCGTATCTAGTCTTTGACCATCAAAGTCATCTTTTAACTTCGCGATTTTGTAGCTTCTTATTCCTGTTTCCATAACATGAGCTGGAACTCATTTCTTCGTCGCCTCTCGTTCCACTTGCACTTATCCTTTTCCTAGAATACTTGACGGAAACATGACTGCGTACTCATGATCTCATGCAAGCTTTCCAAAACTCACTAGTGAATCTCGGACCTCGTACCACAAGGTATTCCACGTAGAAGAACTTTCTCTTGAAAGTAAACAGATGCCAACCAGGTTATCAAGCGCACTTACTAGGGTGATTTCTATAACCCACGCATAAGTGAAGTAAACCATCCGTCTTATCTGCGAACACCACTCGATCGGGCTTCAAATTTCCAATAAAGGCATCAAGGGATTCTAACTAACTAGTCATGACAGAACCTCAAAAAGGTTACCCGGTACTTCGAGGGCATTACCAAGGCTAGTCAAAAGGTCTAACTACCCTCCTATCAAAACCGAGAGTGGCACCCCCTACTGGATAACCACTTCGTCCCTAGAATCCATCCATAGCTTATAAACATAAGCATTATTTCCAAACTCAACACTTGGCATAGACATTCCCAAATCCAAACAAGTCATGTATAAATGGACTGATTCTCCAATAGGACTTTGAGACAAAAATGGGATTCTCTATTACGCTAGTACTTAAGGTGCAGAGACTCAACTATCGAAGCAGACTTAAATGATACGAACAACGAAGTCCTAACGGGATGATAGAGAAGAAAAGATAAACCTTTAACAAGATCGTTACCCTCCTTCCGAGGTACTCTAGAAATGAGAGCATACTACTGCCCTCCCGATGATCTTGTCCTTGTCCCATAATACTTAACTATCCGCCCCGTTTTACCATGCCAAAGGTACTCTCTCGTCATTGGTTTAATTGTTCATCTTTCTCCCTCCTTTGAGGACTAAGCCATACCAACAAGTTGCTCATCCTTAAGCTCGTATCCTTTATCCTCTTTCTCACTATCCTTTCTTATAACGCGGCCACTGGTCTCTTGAAAACCACCTCCATCGCATGGAAAGCACTTTCGTAGATAGAAAAGACTAGTCGCAGTTAAAACCACTGTGACTACAGATGGAGGAAAGAAAGGAAAAGAGATTTAATTAAGGAAACAAGGATAATGCTAATGGCCTTTGGGGAATAGCCTTTTCTTTTTAAAAGGAAACTTTCTTGAAAAATGCTTCTTTATAAACGATTTTCAAATAGTTTTCAGAAGGTCTTTAAAAACTTTTGCCCAATCTGGTAACCTTCTGCTCTGATACCACGTGTAACACCCCACCTCCGCTAGGGTCACTCACAAAGGGAATGCACTAGGTTTGGAGGAGTATTATTGGTAAACATGCACAGAAATATTACAAGACAGAACATATATAAAATAGCGGAAGTAAAATCAATCTTTCATAACATGAATAAATAAGGTCTAAAGCCTTTTAGATCAGAGTACATCAAAACCTGTCTTGCAATAATAAAGAAGCATAAAGACTTTTTCATAAATTATTCCCCAAGAAAAAGCAGTAAAGTAGCCATAGCCAGGAAAAGTCCAAGCCATCCATGATGACCTTCAAGCAGAAGAAGTCCGAACTAAACAGCAGTGTTTCCTCCCTGTAACCTGGGGGGGAAACGGAAGAAAAGAGGCGAAACAAAACGGGTCAGTCAAAAAGACTGAGTAAGCCCTATCTACTATTAGTATAAAAACTAGTAAAGTTAACTGACATGAGAAACTGAGATGAACATAAGCATGATAACAAGATAGATAAGCTAAATCAAAATAACAGGATGAACTACTGAACTCAGATACACTAGGGTGTCGTGATAAACTACGATGTCAAGATAAAACAAGGTATCACATTGTCAGGTTTCTATCAAGTATAATATCCCAAGATATCTATCGCGTATAACGTCCCATGGCATCTATCCTGTATATCCGCTCTGCACCTACCGTACTAGTATCCCAACTGTATTACGTGTTATCCGTGAATGACCCTTACTCAAAAGTCGTGTAATGGTCCATGTCAACCTAATATGCCGCATATATAGGTTACTCAACTCATATGTTTCTTTCCATGTATAAGTTCAGTCCTTTGCCGTAGGCTGTACGGGCTTTCCCATGTAAACGGTTTATCCTTGAAGTTGTTTTGGACTGCAACCCTTGATCTAGTTGTGTTTCCTTACCATGAACTATCGTGCGTCCACTTAGGATTTATGCCACCTAGGACCGCTAGGGATTATGCTACCTAATGAACGTTTCCGTGTCTCGGTTTGGGTTTTGGCCACCTAGGACCACTAGGGATTACGCCACCCGTCAACCGCGCCCTTGATCCCACGTATGTATCGTGAATCGTTTTCCATGTCTAGATGCACATGTTCCGCAATGTGCCATCCGAGTTCCGTGCCAGTGCAAATCAAGAAATACGGAACTCGGTCGGGAGCTTTAAATCGTCTGCCGATGCAGATATCAAGGTCTGTTTTTGTACCCGTGGCTATGGTCCCACGTGACCCCTCCCTCAACTACTGAAAGGCAATCCAAGAAAAATCATGTATAAGAACCACTCCACGGCCCCACTATAGCCCACTTTCCTACGGGCCAACCTCACCCATGACTCGATAGCAAGCACATGGTCTGTTGGGGGTTCCCTGCCTTTCCGCACGTACACGATTGACTAAAGATGGTAGGTAGTCGGCGATGTGCTATCCAGGGCAAAAACAAGAATCGTCGACTCCACGCTAATCCATCCCAGTCTTTAGGTTGCTCGCATAGCAACCAAGGCATACTCTTGGTCCTTCTAACGCAGACCTTAACCTCTCATGGGCCTAGTATAATTACCTGGCAGCCCACAGAGGGATCCCAAGAATATCCTCACGTCCCCCGAAGCTTCCACTTCGGCACCCAGTGCGCTGGAGCTTTTATCCAAGTCAGATAACTTGCTCCCCCTCGTATACTAAGCGATGACCTACCGTATCAGGTTACTCATCGTTTTGAGAATTAGTCCTATGTCCTTAGCTAAGAATTATTACTTAGTTACCCTTAACTAAGGTTTACCACTTAGCTTCCTTTCCCGTTATCCTTGATTAACCACGGTTTTCTACCTAGTTCTTCTAGCTAGGGTTTGTCTATTGGGTTAAGTGTTATCATTCAAGTCCATGACTTAACCCGCCCACGAATCACGTCAAAGATTGGCTAAGTATTTAAGTTCAAGACTTAGTCCCACAAGTTGGTTAAGTGTACCCAGAGGCTCATGACTTAACCTTATCAAGTCAAATTGGTCAAGTACTAGCTTACCTTAATCCTATCGGATTATCTTGCTAGATCGATTAAGCATAGATTATCTTAATTCCATCAAATTATCGAGTCGGGTTGGTTAAGTATAGGTTGGCTTAACCCCATCCTCTAATCGTACTATAATGGTTAAGTATATTCTAAAAAGGTCTTGTGACTTAACCTTACCAGGTCCGCGTATTAGATTGGTTAAGTGTAAGTTACTTAACCCCATCAAATCATCATGTATAATTGGTTAAGTATAAGTTGCTTAACCCCATTAAATTATCACGTTAAGTTGGTTAAGTATTGGTTACTTAACCTCATTGAATTACCGAGTTTAAATTGGTTAAGTGTTTAACTTAACCCCATCGAATTACCGTGTTTAGATTAGTTAAGTGTGGATTACTTAACCCCATCTAATTACCGTGTCGGATTAGTTAAGTGTAAATTACTTAACCCCATCCCCTAATCATCTTGTATGGTTAAGTGTCATTAAGAAAACTTACTTAACCTTGCCAAATTATCATGTTGGATTGATTAAGTGTTGTTTAACTTAATCCCCGTCCACTAGTCGTATAAAAATGGTTAAGTGTCATTAGGCAAATCAAATCACTTAACCTACCCAACCTTGTCATGTTTTGTTAAGTATCATTAGCCTAACCAATTTACTTAACCCATTTACCCATGTCATATTTGGTTAAGAGTCATTAATCAAATTAACTTAACACTATCATGTGGCATTAATTACTTAATGCACCCCAACCTCTCACATTAGACTTTGTTGTGGTTACTTGTTAAGCCGGTCGGTTCCGGGTACCTTTACACCACAACTTGGTCTAACCTCGGGTTCAAGCACAACATGACCAACTTCTCACATTGGGTCCTATTGTTTGCAACTACTAGTTAGGCCGGTCGGTTCCGGGTAGTTTTACGTTGCAAACTCAACCCAACCTCGAGTTGGCCACACTTATGTTATCTAAGTGTCATGTCCATCATGTTTCCAAAACATGTTACAAGTTTTTCAAGCATTTGGGTAGACCTAACTTAATAGGTAAATTCCCAAAGGGTAGACCTAACTTAATAGGTAAATTCCCAAGCTTATGTTTTTATGCATACTTACATGTCATCTTCCATGTTATATTTCAAGCCATGTTTTCAAGTTGTATTTTCATGTCATTAGAAATTACCCATAACATAACCCAATGCTTTTAAACTCGCATATACGTTCGCAACAACGTAATGGACTAAAAGAAGAGACTTGGCAAAGGAATGACAAAAATGGGTATTAAGCCACAAGTTAATCATGGTGGCAAATGAGGCACAAATGTGTTCATTAGCTTGCATGTTACATTCTTAAGCCTCAAAAACATGCATAAACCCAAACTTGGCACATAAGCGAATCATGGTGACAAAAGACATGGAATGATGGCTAGAAACTCGCATATATCATCATATACGGATTATGACTTCATATGCCAGTTGACATAATGATTATGAAGATTCTCATGTTGCATAATGCAACATTTCAACATAAAGGTTGTGGCTTTTAGCTCATAAGATCAAGATAATGACTTCATAAACTTGCATAACATGATAGCATGTATCATACTCAATGATCAAACCCAAACTTGCAACATGAACATTTAACTTCATAGTTAATATCTAAGAGTAGGGAAAGGGCTTACATTGTTATGAAGGCACAAATCGAAATGCAAAACAAAGATTGTGATGAAGCCTATGCATGCCATCACCCAAAAACCCAAAGATGAACACTCCAAATCAATAAAAACCCCATCTTTATGAACAAAGATCAAAGCTTTAGCCTTGAGATCAACTTGAGAAGCTCTCATACTAACATAGGGACTCTCTAATACTCTCATGATCATGAACCCTCTCATAGAAATGAAGTGGAGGCTAGGATAGTTGAGTGGAGGCCATGAGAGTAGCAATTTTGCCATAGTTTAGTTGCATGAATGAATAATGAGGGTTTAGGATAGGTTAGGGTCTTATTTATAGATTAGGCAAGTGTTTTAGGCCATAGGATTAAACCTAGATTCAATCCAAGCCATCAAAGCATGTCTTGGGGAAGAAGTCAAGTGTAGGAACCATCTAGGGCCTTTAGATTAAAGATGAACCATGAGAACCATCCAAATGCAAAATCTACATTTGAGCGAATCGGCCCACGGGTTGACAGCCAAACACCCTGGATTAACCCCTAGTCGACCCAGCGAGCTCGGGTCGACCTCAAAAATCGGCCGGTTCGGTTATTCCCCTCTCCCAATTCGCTGTTTTGAACATTTTTGCATATTTATTTATTAAATTTTCAATTATATATATATATCAATATATATATATTTCTCTGCGCAACCCATTTCACTTAATTAAGTATACTTTAATTTGGGAATTTTTCGTGAAACTTCGCGAGGCCATATCTTGGTCATACGGACTCCGATTTTCGAAAACTCGGACTCTATTTCGCGTATTTTTCCGAGACGAACGCAATGGCATAGCCCGTTTCCCTTGATTCAGATTTTACAATTTAATTCTGCCTCCATTTATGTTATAACAGGTTATTGAAAATACGGGTTGTTACAGTCGGCCGAGTTATGCTGGGTGTGGTCGCTCCACACCTTGAGATTAGGGATAGAGCCATTTTCCCCCGATTCCCAAATTTAGGAATAGAGTAAGTGGTGTTTTCTCTCGCTGGGACGTAAGCCGCGGTGATACTTGATTTCCCAAAAGTGCGGATGTGCACTACGGTGTTTTCTCTAGTTGGGACGTAAGCCATGGAGTATTGCACTACGCGATAGATCTTTCGAATCAGCAGCCATCATGATGGAAATCCAACTCTCCAATACGAGCTTTGCGGTTTTAATTGTAAACCTATATATGGCAACATAGTGGGATTGGGCACTCATGCCATTTATGATTGATACATTTATTTTCGAAATTGATTTCGTATCAAGCATGTTTGGCTATTATCAGGTAAAACTCTATCCTCCGGCTTGCATTGCATTGTGTGATGGGACCTGAGTCTTATAATAGCTTCATTTTTCTTTAATTATCATTGCGATGTTTACTTATGCACTGGTATTCCTTGGAGGAAACCCATTCCGTGTTATACGACGCGGTCCCTTGATTTACCTAACTTTAAAATCAAATTAAATAACTGTTTTTGAGTTCTTATACCAGTTCAATGACTGACCTGGAGTTTATTGTTCCTTCCTAAACTCCGGGTGCCCATATTTTCCACATGGGCAGTCGGTAGTTTAGTTTTGTAGATATTACCTTCACAGGATCCTGGTTTACAGTTGGAGCTATGTTCGGAACGCTCTGTATCCATGTATTTCTTACAGTTGTCTTATGTATTATTTTTCCGCTGCTATGTAATTTAAAACTCTGATATTATTTTATGTTGTATAATTATTCATACTCTCTGTAATATTCTTGTACTCTGATGTAAATGTGGTAATAAGCAATAAAATGTTCTTCTGTTTGTGTTCTGATATGTCGTTTTCTCAAAGCAATCCGAGCTTTCCTTTATTGGGAAGTTTGGGTCATCACATTATTCACTTAAATTCCACTTTATTACTTTGTTATAAAACTATGGTTTTAAAATAAAACTGCTCATAAACTCCTTTCACCATTTAACTAGATTTCATTTCATATTCGATTACTTTTTAAATGAATTTCAATTAGAAAGTAATTTTTTAAACTATTACCAACTGAAATAATAATTTACTTCGATCATTAACTACTTCAGTAATTAATTTCCTTATTCACAAAAGTAAATAATAAATTCTTTTTTAAAACTCTTATTAAAATTAAGACAATATTATTTAAACCATTTTATTTGATTAATTCAATACGAACTAGTTTAGTAAACAATTCGAGTTAAAACTGTTAACTTAGTCAACTCAAATCCAATTATCTCATTAACCCATTCTAATTCGTTTTCCCTTTAAATCAATTAACAATATAACCAATTTAAATCATTCCATTTAATTATTTCTAGACAAAACAATTATTCAATTTCAATCGTTAGGTTAATTTCTATTCACTTGTATATCAATCTGATTAACATCAGAATTTCCTTATAAAATAAATTAATAATTAATTATAAATTTAAATAATAAATAATAAATATTTCTTTCCTTGTAAAAAAATTTATTCAAAATAATATATTTCAAAATTTATTTCCAGTTATAAAATAAATTTTATAACTTCATCCCTGTCAATTTTCCTGACAGTAAATCTATATTTATAAAACAATTTGATTTCATAGGTCATATGCTGCCAAATACTTAACCAACGCCGCCCATTGGTTTAAACTAAACAGATGTTGAATTTTTGGTCAATGATCAACAATCAAATCAATCACCCAATCAGATCAGTTCATATATGATAATGTGAAAATAAGTAATATATTTAAGGAATCCCGTTGGATCCCTCTAACTTGTTATTCCTTGTATCCAAATCGATTAGCTCAAATCAGATCATTCAATTTCATTTAAATGATAACAATAAATAACGAACATTTAACATCAACCATTTCACAAGCAATTCAAACCATTCAAACAATTTAAAAACGTTTATTCTATAAACGTGACCAACAAGGTAAGTTACCTCTATTGGATCAAATCGTTAAAATAACGATTTGGGTTTTTATTGAAATTAAACGACAGTTTAATTTCATTGGTTAAATCAACAAATAAATATATAACTAGCAAACAGTCAACCATTGGCAACAAAACACACAAAATAAAAACTAATTTATATAAAATATAAATAGGAATAACTAAGTGAGTTTAACTCACCTAGTTTTGATTTGTTGTTGAAAAAGTTCATTTCAGTTAATTCCAAAAACGTCCAGATTGGTTCCATGATGTAGTGCTCGTCACTGCAGTTCCAATGGCACCTTGTTTGTCTAATTCTTTTAAGATGTGGTCAAGTTATAACTATTATACACATTCGATTTAATTTAATGACTACAAATTATCTTAATTATAATTTGACTTCCTGATATTTTAATTAACACATTAATTATGAAATTAACTCTTAATATATATACAATTTAATTATGAAAATTTATGCTCTTATTTAATTGTCAACTCTTAATTATGTTAATTAACATACACTAATTTCATTTTAAAGGATGTCGTTCAATCCCCTTCTCGTCTTGCTCAGTGATTCCGAACAACAACCTGTAACAATATTAACGTTGTAGGTTATTGTAATTTAATAATTAATTTAGTCCTTGATCATAAAGTGAACTAATTACTTTAAGAGATTACTTTAATTGCTGTTCGGCCAGGCCCAATAAACTTCATCCCGCATAATCACTTTGCTGTCCTATTCGAAATCTACGCTATGTCTTCGAGCTGAAATAGATATAGTAAGGTGGATTAATTAGCATCTAAGTATAATGTAATCACTGTTTTTAATTTAACATAAATCATGTTTAAAAATAACCAGCGAGCCAAATTACTTTTTGTTTCCACGTTGTTCCTCCCTTCGTTATTTTCGAATTCAACTGGAATGTTTCCAGTATCCTTTCTTGCTTCATATTTGTTTACGTTCCAACTATCTTCATTGTTGCTCACGAAAGACCTGGACATCATTTGCTATCGTCTCCTTCATTCGTTACTTTCCCAGTACCACCTTGAAGCCAAGCTCATGAGAAACACCACCCCGTCGCACCTTATGCCAATCCTCGGCCATCATCTGACTGCATACAAAACAGCGTCGTGATCTCCCCTTCCAACACCCGGACCCATGATCTGTTCAACTTCTTCGGTTTGCCACATCAGGCTCACGAACGCCGAGCCTTTCAGCTCGTTTTCTGACCATCGTGCCACATTAAATCCCATCGCAACTGGTCTGAACGTAGCTCTCATTGAGTTCATCCATTCTGTAGTTGAAACAATCTCAAGAAAGTAAATGGAATTGCAGACTTTTTGTGGAGAAAAAGTGTATTGTTTCAGTCATTGTTTTACTGGATGTGGTGGCTTAACCGTTGACCGCGAACACTTCGTTGACGAGGAAGTTAGGGTTGCTTAGGTTTTTAATTCATTCGTCTTTAATTCTTGTCTTTAGCTTGAAAATCTAATTAAAAGAAATATATTTATAAATGGAGCACCGTGGACAACACGTATGCGTGGGTGGGAAGTTTCTTAGGGCTGAAAGCATTTGTTTGGCACGCAAGAAAAAGGGCATTGGCTTCTACATGAAGGCTCTGCAAAGAAGCTTGCAACGGAAGGAATTAATGTAGTACATTATCGTTGTTATAGAACGTTGATTGTTTAATACTCGTATAACCACACACGGTTTACAAATACGATGAAAATGAGTGTACCGCTTCGTTTTAACACTCTGAACCACATAAAATTCGTTTCATTGAATTTCGATTTCGTTTGTACAACGCCACTATTCTAGTTTATCAGTTCGCCCCTAAATTGCACGCACTGGTAAAACGACTCTGATTGTCCCCAAACTGGAAATCTAGCAATAACTAGCCATATGCATTCCAATAAAATTCGTTTCATTGAAAACAGAGTTGGTTTGGAAATAAAATGTAATGTCCCATATTTTTATGGTATAATAATTAATTTATTTAATTACTTAAATAATAATTTAGAGATATAAAATGGTTTAATTAAATAATATTGAATATTTAATTAATATTTATAATATTAAAATATATTATAATTCCGAGTTAGTCGAAAATAACAGAATTCACAATATTTTATGAATTGGATCATTTATGATATTTAATTCAGTTTAGAATTTGATTAGAATATATTATTTGAACGACAATTGAACGTATAATTATATTATAAATATAATCGAGCTTGAAATGGCATGGCAGTTCATAATGTGGCGATTCGAACTTTAAACGAATATATAGAATCCATTTTAAACCAGATTTCTATGAAACAAGAAACGTTCGGAGCTTGTGAAGTATATTTGTCTAATGGAAGAGAAAAATCGGGATTTCACTGTGTAGATTTTGAGTTATGTCCAAATCAAATTTTAAAATAGTCGCTGTAGAATTCCTTTATAATTTATAACGATTTATTTATATTATAAAAGGGTTTTCAATATAAATTGAACACTGATTTAATCAGGATTTGGAATGTAGAGTTATAAATTCATATAGGAATATTCCGGAGCTGCATGTTATTCTACGTGAATATATACGATAATATTTATTTTTAAACATTTAATTTAATTATTTTTAAATATATTAATATTTGAAATAGGGTTATTTAGAGCTTTAAAAATAGCCGGTTTTGCAAACGACCACCGTTTTCGACGAAACTAATTTTGTTGGATCCACAGTATTAAATTATAGCTACATTTCAATTTTCGTGATTTTTGAAGTCAGTATGTGGCCGCACGGGATTTTAATGTGAAAAAAGTCGATAATTTGACTTTAAAAATACGTTGTGTGAGCAAACGAAGTCAGAATTCGACGAAACCAGTTCCATTGGGTCAGTAATGTAAAACTGTAGCTGTCTGCCAATTTTCATGATTTTTGGGTCTTGGATATGATCACAGGGATTTTTAATGGCAGATACAAATAGCGTAGTAGTGAAAATAAATATAAAAATCAAATATTAAAATATATAACCTTTCTATAAATACCCTTAACCCTAAACAAAATTCTACGTAGTCAAACATCTCAGAAATACAAGCCGCCACCAAAAATGAGAAACTGTGGAATTTAAACTCAAAATAAAATCGAAATGAAAACCATAAATCGCAAAATGTATATATTAGTAATCCTTGGATCGTCCTCTTCAATCCTATATGTATTTTGTTGAACTCGAACTGGGTTTTATTTGTTGTTGTTTTATAGCACAGTTCTAGGGTTGGGTATTCCATGGTATTGGAGTATTGTGTTCGAATCGGAGTTTATATTTGGATTTGCGAGTAGGAATCGAGTCTAGCTGCAAAGTTTCAGGATTTTTGGGGGATAAAAGTGACTCAACTTTTACTGCTGCATGATGTAGCAGTCGACATCGCACTCGACAAGGAGCATTCGAGTATACAGTAAAGGGTATGGGAAGGAAGGCGTCGGAAAAAGGAGTTTAACGGTTGTGTTCCAGTGGCTGTTGATCGCAAGAAGGAGGAGTATGGTGGAAGAGATGTTCGGCTGTGTTGGTTTACTGAAGGAGCAACGGGTTTTAAGTTTTTGGGGAAGAAAGGATTTGGGCGTGGTCTGTGTAACGTTGGGTCGGGGTTTGTTGAAGGACTGGGGAGAAGATAAAAGGTTAAAGCCCATTAAAACCTTTTAACTAGTTTAATTAAAATTTAAATGAGTATATTAAGTTGTAAATTATATAACTTTATCATATTGTATTAGAATTTCGAATGGTAAGTCAAGTTAGGATCGTATCGAGCTCATTACAATTTATAGCGAAATAAATTGTCCGTCTGAATCAAGCGACAATTATCGTTATTTAACAATAATCGTCCAATGTGAGTAAATCTCACTAACTCTATACAGTTTATATTTTTATAAATATAATCTTGTGTTGATAAATGATGATTGATTTCTGTGTGTTGATTGTTTGGAATGTAACACCCTGGATTTTTGAATAATCGAATTAACTAAAATAAATAATAATTAATCTGAAGCGTGAGAATTATGGGAATGGGGTTGCGCCATTGTGTTCATCTTGGAATTCTGGTGGAAATAGAGTCCGAGTTTGCGGGAAACAGGTACCGGATGAAGGAGTTATGGACGAACGAAGTTTGGTGGCAAAATAGAAAAAAAAAAGGAATGCACTGGCGCACTTGGGAAGTACACCAGTACAAATTAACATTGGCGCACCTGCCAAGTGCGCCCATGCCGAGGCAGCCTGCCTGCACAGTTTTTTTGTTCAGGCTGACCCATGTTGATGAGTCCTTTCTGAATCCTTGCTGAGTCATTAGGGCTGAGGTGTCACCCTATCCCGACTGAATGGTTTCGATTAACCCTAAGATCATCTAACGGCTTAAATTAATTCATAACTCTATAAAAAGACCCATAGACTCAAACCCTAAATCAGAATTAAAACTGAAACTATGGTCGTCATGTTGTTGTCTTGAACCCTAGAGCAGCCGCCACCAAATTAAAGAGGAAGAACAGCAAATCAAATCAGAACTACTCAACCCTAACAGCGAATCTTCTTCAAAGGAGAGCTAATTCAACTCCAGAAATTAGAATTCAGAACTCAAGACTGCTTTTGAGTTGTGAGTTCGATAGTTTTAACAAAATAATTAGTAATTTAATTAGATTAAGTTATAATGCGGATTGTATGGATGTGATATGAAGTATTGATTGCATGTTGTAATTATGTTGTAGGATTGTGATTGAAATCTCTATGACATTATGTTGTGATGTTATCATTTATGATGTAAAGTTATGTTGCTATCATCCATGTTGTAATTTTATATACAATCAAATCATCATGTTTCATATGCTAGTTTGGTTATGTTGATTCATATGATAAATCATATGTAGGCAAGTTTAGATTTTGATTCAAACATGAATCATATACAAGTTGGGTAGAATTATATGTGACCTTACATGATTATGATATCTAGTTTATGTGAAATTTTAATTGAAAGTTAGGCTATGACATGTGTGAGTTATATGCTAAATTCTACATGAAACTTTACATGTTAGATACTAGTTTACACCATTGTCGCGATGTATAAATCACATATGTAAGTTTATGACTTGGATATGAATCATGTTATGCAAGTTTAGGGTTATTACCTATGCAAATTTACTCCTTAGATATAGATCTATGACATATGTTGATTATGCAAGTTTGTGGCCATTATCTCATCAAGTTCACACCTTTAGATTTGGATCCATGACATTTGTTGATTATGCAAGTTTGTGGCCATTATCTCATCAAGTTCACACCTTTAGATTTGGATCCATGACATTTGTTGTTTATGCAAGTTGTAACTTTGGCCTATGCAAGTTTTAGATGTAGAACATCATTCACATATGCAAGCTCACCCCTATGTTAGATCTATGTTTTAATTATGTATATATTGTGATGTTTTATTTTATTCCATGATTTAGACTATTCGAGTCTAACGTATATTTTACGTTAAACGAACATACGTACAACGTGGGGAAAGGGGATAATATTAAAAATATTTAATTGGCATAAATGCCTTAAAAGGCATAAAATATAATTGTGGTGAAAATTGATACGATTTTACATACCATAAATGGATGGACATAATTGAGTCAATTATGGACATCGTTAAATTTGGAATTGATTGATAATTTGAATAGGGAAATTAATTCAAATTGGGGAATGATTAATTAGGTGTAATTAATCGTCTAAGACACGAGGTTAGGCTCTTTTGTGGTGTAAGACTGCCCGGACCCGCCCGACAAATCCAGCTGCCACAAATGCCAGTCTAATGTGAGAGGTCTTAGGCATAAATTAAATACGTAACAATTGTAAAGACACGAGGTTAGGCTCTTTTGTGGTGTAAGACTGCCCGGACCCGCCCGGCAAATCCAGCTGCTACAAATGCCAGTCTAATGTGAGAGGTCTTTATGAGGTTACAGTCTTAATGAATTAAGAAACACTTAACCAGATAAACATATAGTGGGACATGAGGGGGTTAAGTGGGTGCCTTGGGTGGCTTGTGGAATCTAGTGGGTGCCTTGGGTGGCATTTGGAAATACGATTAGAAACACTTAACCAAAATTCAAACATGTAATTGAAACATGAATAAGAAGTGGGTTAAGTGGGATGTACCAGAGTGGACCAAGCTTAGGTGGATAGCTTGTGTCAAGTAATGGTGGCCCGTTTCAACCAGTAACCCATACGTATCTTTGTGGGCTCGACCCGAGTCGAGGACGGGACATGCATACTGGGCTTGACTGTAAGTGGCCAAACCGGGTTAGCGGTGGCAACGCAAGTCCAACGGGTTCATATGCGTGTATGGACCCGAGCTGGTAGGTAATACGTTGTTGCATCGTGTAGGTATAAGCCGTGCATCGTTGGTGGTATCGGGTTGCCACTTTGGGGAGTGATACACCCCATTGTGGTGCCAGCATGGGTATCTATGAGTTAAGGAGCCAATCGCTTGGGGGTGGTGGGTACACCTAGTGGAGATAGGGCAGGCGGCACCTATGAAGGCAGCTAGGGGTGCACGAAACTACCAATATCATTGTTAAGTCTGTAGGCGGGATCAACCTTAAGGTGACTAGTGGTGGTGCAGTATAGCAATTATCCTATAGTGTTGGTGTCGTTTAGTAATCATCCTATAGTGGTTTAGGTGCGCTTAAACGATATCGTTGTTCATTCTGTTTCCTTATTTACTCTTCCATACTCAATGGTTCATGATTATTTCCTTATTTTCCAACTTATGCCTTAGCCTAGTTACTTTGTTAATTATATTGTTAAAGTTATCACACTCGCCAGACTTTATGTATGACCACCTTTGTTTCCTCCTCTTTTCTCTCTCCCTCCCCCCCCCCCCCAGGTGCTCGGGTTGGAACTAGCACCAGTGGAGCTTGATTTTGGACTGCTTTTAGAAGATTGCTTGGATCGCTGAAGTAAAGTTCAGCTTCTCTTTAATTATGGCTATTTTAATGTTGGGGATTATATCTTTCAGTTTATGTACTTTGTTTTATCAAGATGGATATGATGTACTTGACTTTGGTTTATGGTTTTGATGATGTAACCAAACATATTTACCTTCTGCTGTAATAAATAAAGTTTTAAATTTTCAAGTACTACTTTATATCTGTCTTGTTGCGATTTTCTGTTCTATATTCACTTAAAATGCCCCATGGAAGTTAATGCATTCCCTTTGCGAGTGACATTAATGGACGTGGGGTGTTACACGTGGTATCAGAGTTGAAGGTTACCAGAACAGATATGAATTTTGAAAAACTATTTTTCAAAACAATTTTTATAAAGAAGTACTTTCAAAAGTATGTTTTACGGAAAGTATTTTCAAGAGAAAAGTATATTTTAGAAAGCATAACCCCAAGAGACATATATCTTTCCCTCGATTCTTTTATATTGAATCTTTCCTTTTTCGTTTCAGCATGTCAGAAGCATCTGAGATACCAGAGGGTGTTCATGTACCCGGTTGGTTTCGTCAATATCTTGAGGCTAGGGCCGCCACTGAAGGTCCAGCAAATGCTCCTCTTCCTCCCCCCCTCCTCGCGTCGATACTTTTGCTAAGATATGTAAGGACTTTTGAGCAATGGGAGGAAAACCTTTTCACGGGACGGAGACATTTGTTGAAGCTCTTAACTGGCTAAAGGAGGTGGAAGAATTGTTTAGGATCTTTGAAGTGGATGATGAAAGAAAAGTCCAGCTAGCTGCCTGGCTCATGAAGGATGAGGCCTCGTTTTGGTGGGAGGTCACTAATGGGGGACGTCCAGTCGATACATAGCCAGATTTTAGGCAGAGGTTTGAGGTGAAGTTTCTCTCGCGGGCTGAAGAGAATCTATACATGGAAAGGTTTTTGTCGCTGAAGCAAGGGAATCTATCGGTGAAAGAGTATGTCAACAAATTCAACCAATTGGTAAGGTTTAGCTTGGACTTGGTGAACACTCCAGAAAAGAAGGCTCTAAGATTTGTTAAGGGTTTAAACGAGTCGCTTCATGGGTTAGCTATGACTCACATTCCCATGGGGGCTACATTCGAGAGACTAGTTGACATGGCGCTCATGCATGAAGAGGAGAAGGGCGCCAATGCTAATAAGGCACCCGAGAAGAAAGGGGATCAAAAGAAGCCACAATAGCAACAACAGAACAAGAAAAGTGGCAAAGGAAACAATGCTTAGGGAAAGAAAAGATGCTTTAATTGTGGGACACCCGGCCATCTAAGCAAAGATTGTAGGAAGAAAAAGAAGACCGGTTGTTTCCACTGTGGCGAGGCGGGACATCTTATTAAGGACTGCCCAAAGAAAGGGCAGAGGGAAGGGTCTACCTCGGGAGGACAGGTGCAAGCTCTTATGGCACCAGGGCAGGCAAGGGGACAAATTCAGGCTCTCGTGGTCCCACCGCTGCAAGAACGAGGTAAAGCAATTTCCGTTGAAAGTTTAGTTTTTCTGTTTGATCATCATGTCCGTACTTTATTCGATGCTGGCGCATCACATTCATTTATCTCTACATCATTAGTTGAAACACTGCACCTAGATACCAGTCTTGTTACTGATCCCTTAGTAGTCTCAAATCCTATTGGTGGTTCGACTCATCTTTCTATGATTTTTCGGGATTTGAGAGTGTTTATCTTGGGCGTTGAGTTTGAGTGCAATGCTTTTATTCTTGGCTTCATGGGCTAGGGTTTAATTCTAGGTATTGATTGGCTAACTAGATATGGGGCCATCCTAGATTGTGAAAGAAGGGTAGTTAGATTGTTGACTCGTTCTGGAAAGACCCTTGATATTTCTTGTGACCCTAGAGGTCCAGTAATGCTTAGCTACCTAGAATCCCTTGACGCATCCAATGATGATTTACATTCTGTTCCCATAGTCCGTGAATATGCTGATGTTTTCGATGAGGTGAGGGGTTTACCCCCAAAACGTGAAATAGACTTTCGAATATATCTTGTAGATAACGCAAAGCCGGTTGCATTGCCAGTGCGCCACATGGCTCCAAGAGAGAGAAGAGAACTCAGTAAGTAAGTGAAAGAATTGCTTGAAAAGGGGTTCATCAAACGTAGTATATCGGAGTGGGGTGCTCCAGTAGTATTTGCCACGAAGGCGGATGGGTCCCTTAGACTTTGTGTGGACTATAGAGAACTTAATAAGCTTACTAAGAAGAATAAAAACCCACTGCCGGGGATTGACAATCTCTTCGATCAGTTAGTTGGCACCTCAGTGTTTTCGCAGTTGGACTTAGCCACGGGTTTCCATCAGTTGAGAGTGGGTGAGGATAGCATAGACAAGACTGCCTTT
This sequence comes from Allium sativum, assembly GCA_030737875.1. Taxonomy (NCBI): domain Eukaryota; kingdom Viridiplantae; phylum Streptophyta; class Magnoliopsida; order Asparagales; family Amaryllidaceae; genus Allium; species Allium sativum. The sequence continues at coordinate 782,843,494 of CM060920.1, read as the reverse complement.
AGGACTCCAGACGGTTTCTTTGAGTGGCTTGTGATGCCCTTCGGTTTGACAAACGCCCCCGCATACTTTGTTGACTTGATGAGTAGGGTGTTTAGGGAGTACCTTAATAGATTCGTGGTAGTCTTTGTGGATGACATCTTGATCTTTTCTAAAAACGAAGAAGAGCATGCCCTACATCTTAGGGAAGTGTTGGAGACTCTTCAAGCGCATAGCATTAAAGTAAAATTTTCTAAATGTCACTTTTGGAAGAAGGAAATGTGATTCTTAGGGCACGTGGTTTCCAAAGAAGGGATAGCTGTGGATCCCGCGAAGGTAGTGGCCATCCAAGATTGGAAGGTTCCTAAAAATGCTACCGAGGTGAGGAGTTTCTTAGGGTTGGCTGGCTACTATAGGAGGTTCATCAAAGACTTTGCAAAAATATCAGCCCCAATAACACATTTGACGAAGAAGAACTTAGTCTTCATGTGGGACGTAGATTGTGATGATGTGTTCCAACATTTAAAGAGAGTTTTGACCACAGCCCCAGTCTTAGTGTTGCCAGATGGGAGTAAGCCATTTACCATTTATACCGATGCTTGTGGGACAGGACTAGGCGCAGTCTTAATGCAAGAGGGAAGGGTAATATCCTATGGTGGAAGGCAATTGAGAATACATTAGAGAAATTACCCTACACATGACCTTGAGTTAGCCGCTATTGTCTTTGCGCTTAAGTCTTGGCGTCATTATCTTCTTGGCGAAAAATTTGAATTATTCACTGACCACAAATCACTAAAATACTTATTCTCTCAGAAGGACTTGAACTTAAGGTAGCAAAGGTGGATGGAATTCTTAGCATCCTACGACTTCGAGATAGCATATACCCCTGGCAAGGGTAATGTGGTGGCAGACGCCTTAAGTAGAAAAAGGTTGTCCTTGAGTCCATTGTTTGTTGAGCGGCGAAGCTTAGAGTTCATCTCTACATTTGACTTTAAACCTTCCGTTGACTTTGTACTCGGTTTGCTAGTATCCTTAGAGGTCAGACCTACGCTTTTGGGACGGATTGGCGAGGCACAGCGAGACGACCCACAATTGGTTGAGTAGGTAGAAAAGCTCAAAAGAGGGGAGTCATCGGGCCATCTCTGTAGGTATACCCTAGATGATAAAGGTTGGTTACGTAGGGACGGTAGACTTTGTGTACCAAAAGACAATGACCTAAGAAAGACCATTCTTGATGATGCACATCGTTCGAAGATGACCATCCATCCCGGCGGGGATAAGATGTACATGGACATGAGAAGAGTTTACTTTTGGGCCGGTATGAAGAAGGACGTGGCAGAGTTTGTTGCTAGATGCTTGGTGTGCCAACAAGTAAAAGTAGAGCAAAAGAAGCCCGGTGGATTGCTTCACCCATTAGAGGTCCCACAATGGAAGTGGGAAAGCGTTACGATGGACTTTGTTGATGGGTTACCGAGATCGAGAAAGGGTAATATGGGGATTTGGACCGTGGTAGACAGACTTACTAAGAGCGCCCATTTCATTCCCGTGAAGAGTAAGAGGACTGCTCCATGGTTAGCCTCCGTATACATACGAGAAATAGTTCGTTTGCACGGTGTTCCTTCTAGCATAGTGAGCGACCGCGATCCTATCTTCACTAGCGAATTTTGGAAGAGCTCGCAAGAGGCGGTAGGGACTCGGTTATGTTTGAGCACCGCATATCATTCTCAGACGGACGGCCAGACCGAGAGGGTGAATCGTATTCTAGAGGACTTATTGAGGTTGTGTGTCTTAGATTTCAGAGGTACATGGAAGGAACATCTTCCGTTGGTAGAGTTCTCATATAATAACAGCTTTTAGTCTAGTATTGGCATGGCACCGTTCGAGGCTCTTTATGGACAGCCGTGTCGTTCGCCTACACGTTGGTGGGAGTCTACATACAAGATCTTGCTTGGACCCGATATGATTAGAGAGACTTCGGAAAAGATCGATTCGATTCGAAGGAGGATGAAGACAGCGCAAGATAGACAGAAATCTTAGGCGGACAAGAGGAGGTCAGATCTTGAGTTTGATGTTGGGGACATGGTCTTTGTCAAGGTGTCTCCATTACGGAACGTCGTTCGCTTTGGGTCCGTTGGAAAGTTAGCACCAACGTTCGTACGGCCGTTTCCTATTAAGGAAAGGATTGGGCAGATGGCGTATAGAGTGGAGTTGCCCAAGAGACTTAGTGGTGTACTTGACGTATTCCATGTATCACATTTGAGGAAGTGCTTACACGAGACCACGGAAGTGGTAGAGCTGAGATTTCTTAGAGAGGTGGAGATCGAGCGTGATATGACGATTCGACGAGCTCCTACGTGCATTCTTGGGTCGGAGATTAAGAAGTTAAGGAATCGAGAGGTCAAACTAGTCAAAGTGCAATGGGGAGATAATGAGAGCAACGCTACTTGGGAGACGGAAGCGAAGATGCATTCATTGTACCCTTTTCTTTTAGAGGGTATGTCTTTTAATTTTTCCTTTATCGCTTACCTTGTACTTATCTTATCTTTAGTATGTCCTCTCGTTACTGTCTTTTACCTTTAGGTAGGGTAGTCCAATGGTTGAAACATGTGTTTGAGACATGTTATGCATGATGGATGCATGTGGATGCAAGTGGTTGCTCGTGGATGCACATACACACACTTTAGGCACTAGATCGGCTCAGTGACTTCATGTTGCATATTGCATATAAATGTGCGTACATATTTAAGTAATGGATCTATAATGGTTGTACCATCATATGGATGTTGAATTTTGGTGAATGGTTGTGCACACATGTAGAAATAATATGTATCGATAAGGTTCTTTCGCATACATAATGGACGCATGGCACTATCATGGTTTGCATTAAGGAGGTCAACTGAATCAGTAGACCGCCTGATTTTGCATTAGATAAGGAACATATACACACACTTCTTGCATATGTTCATACAACATTAGAAATTTTATAAGGACAATGGATGCCCGTGTTTGATGGTTGAGTAGATGGTTGTTTGGATGGTAGGATATGCATTCTCCTTAACTTGGAGATTTCGGGGACGAAATCCTTTAAGGAGGGGAGAATGTAACACCCCGGATTTTTGAATAATCGAATTAACTAAAATAAAGAATAATTAATCTCAGACGTGAGAATTATGGGAATGGGGTTGCGCCATTGTGTTCATCTCGGAATTCGAGTTGAAATAGAGTCCGAGTTTGCGGGAAACGGGTACCGGATGAAGTAGTTATGGAAGAACGAAGTTTGGTGGAAAAATAGAAAAAAAAGGATTGCACTGGCACACTTGGGAAGTGCACCAGTACAAATTAACACTGGCGCACCTGCCAAGTGCGCCCAGGCCGAGGCAGCCAGCCTGCACAACTTTTTGGTTCAGGCTGGCCCATGTAGCTGAGTCCTTTCTGACTCCTTGCTGAGTCATTAGGGCTGAGGTGTCACCCTATCCCGACTGAATGGTTTCGATTAACCCTAAGATCATCTGATGGCTTAAATTAATTCATAACTCTATAAAAAGACCCATAGACTCAAACCCTAAATCAGAACTAAAACTGAAACTATGGCCGTCATGCTGTTGTCTTGAACCCTAGAGCAGCCGCCACCAAATTAAAGAGGAAGAACAGCAAATCAAATCAGAACTACTCAACCCTAACAACGAATCTTCTTCAAAGGAGAGCTAATTCAACTCCAGAAATCAGAATTCAGAACTCAAGACTGCTTTTGAGTTGTGAGTTCGATAGTTTTAACAAAATAATTAGTAATTTAATTAGATTAAGTTATAATGCGGATTGTATGGATGTGATATGAAGTATTGATTGCATGTTGTAATTATGTTGTAGGATTGTGATTGAAATCTCTATGACATTATGTTGCGATGTTATCATTTATGATGTAAAGTTATGTTGCTATCATCCATGTTGTAATTTTATACACAATCAAATCATCATGTTTCATATGCTAGTTTGGTTATGTTGATTCATATGATAAATCATATGTAGGCAAGTTTAGATTTTGATTCAAACATGAATCATATACAAGTTGGGTAGAATTATATGTGACCTTACATGGTTATGATATCAAGTTTATGTGAAATTTTAATTGAAAGTTAGGCTATGACATGTGTAAGTTATATGCTAAATTCTACATGATACTTTACATGTTAGATACTAGTTTACACCATTGTCGCGATGTATAAATCACATACGTAAGTTTATGAGTTGGATATGAATCATGTTGCGCAAGTTTAGGGTTATTACCTATGCAAGTTTACTCCTTAGATATAGATATGTGACATATGTTGATTATGCAAGTTTGTGGCCATTATCTCATCAAGTTCACACCTTTAGATTTGGATCCATGACATATGTTGATTATGCAAGTTTGTGGCCATTATCTCATCAAGTTCACACCTTTATATTTGGATCCATGACATATGTTGTTTATGCAAGTTGTAACTTTGTCCTATGCAAGTTTTAGATGTAGAACATCATTCACATATGCAAGTTCACCCCTATGTTAGATCTATGTTTTAATTATGTGTATATTGTGATGTTTTCTTTTATTCCATGAGTTAGACTATTCGAGTCTAACGTATATTTTATGTTAAACGAACATACGTACAACGTGGGGTAAAGGGGATACTATTAAAAAGATTTAATTGGCATAAATGCCTTAAAAGGCATAAAATATAATTGTGGTGAAAATTGGTATGATTTTACATACCATAAATGGATGGACATGATTGAGTCAATTATGAACATCGTTAAATTTGGAATTGATTGATAATTTGAATAGGGAAAGTAATTCAAATGGGGGAATGATTAATTAGGTGTAATTAATCGTCTAAGACACGAGGTTAGGCTGTTTTGTGGTGTAAGACTGCCCGGAACCGCCCGGCAAATCCAGCTGCCACAAATGCCAGTCTAATGTGAGAGGTCTTAGGTATAAATTAAATACATAAAAATTGTAAAGACACGAGGTTAGGCTCTTTTGTTGTGTAAGACTGCCCGGACCCGCCTGGCAAATCCAACTGCCACAAATGCCAGTCTAATGTGAGAGGTCTTTATGAGGTTACGGTCTTAATGAATTAAGAAACACTTAACCAAATAAACATGTAATGGGACATGAAGGGGTTAAGTCGGTGCCTTGGGTGGCATGTGGAATCTAGTGGGTGCCTTGGGTGGCATTTGGAAATACGATTAGAAACACTTAACCAAGATTGAAACATGTAATTAAAACATGAATAAGAAGTGGGTTAAGTGGGATGTACTAGAGGGGACCAAGCTTAGGTGGATAGCTTGTGTCAAGTAATGGGGGCCCGATTCAACCAGTAACCCATACGTATCTTTGTGGGCTCGACCCAAGTCGAGGACGGGACACGCATACTGGGCTTGACTGTAAGAGGCCAAACCGGGTTAGCGGTGGCAATGCAAGTCCAACGGGTTCATATGCGTGTGTGGACCCAGGCTGGTAGGTAAGACGTTGTTGCATCGTGTAGGTATAAGCTGTGCATCATTGGTGGTATCGGGTTGCCACTTTGGGGAGTGATACACCCCACTGTAGGGCCAGCACGGGTATCTACGAGTTAGGGAGCCGATCGCTTGGGGGTAGTGGGTACACCTAGTGGAGATAGGGGCAGGCGGCACCTATGAAGGCAGCTAGGGGTGCACGAAACTACCAATATCATTGTTAAGCCTGTAGGCGGGATCAACCTTAAGGTGACTAGTGGTGGTGCAGTATAGCAATTATCCTATAGTGTTGGTGTAGTTTAGTAATCATCCTATAGTGGTTTAGGTGCTCTTAAACGATATTGTTGTTCATCCTATTTCCTTATTTACTCTGCGATACTCAATGGTTCATGATCATTTCCTTGTTTTCCAACTTATGCCTTAGCCTAGTTACTTTGTTAATTATATTGTTAAAGTTATCGTACTCGCCAGACTTTATGCCTGACCCCCTTTGTTTCCTTCTCTTTTCTCTCTTCCGCCCCCCCCCCCCCCCCCCAAGGTGCTCAGGTTGGAACTAGCACTAATGGAGCTTGATTTTGGACTGCTTTTAGAAGATTGCTTGGATCGCTGAAGTAAAGTTCAGCTTCTCTTTAATTATGGCTATTTTAATGTTGGGGATTATGTCTTTCAATTTATGTACTTTGATTTATCAAGATGGATATGATGTACTTGACTTTGGTTTATAGTTTTGATGATGTAACCAAACATATTTACCTTCTACTACAATAAATAAAGTTTTAAATTTTCAAGTACTGCTTTATATCTGTCTTGTTGTGATTTTCTGTTCTATATTCACTTAAAATGCTCCATAGAAGTTAATGCATTCCCTTTGCGAGTGATATTAACGGACGTGAGGTGTTACAGTTGAATTGCTTAGGTATTGGTTGAAATTATAGATAACGATATATATATATATATATATATATATAAATCGTTAATCAAATATTGATCCTGTTTATAATAATATTTCATATCGAAATGAAATCGATGTTATTATATTGTTTAATATCTGTGTATGTAGGGAAATAGGTTGGAGGGATCCAACTGGATTCCTTAATATTTATAATATTGTTCTTTTCATATATTGTAATATTTGATGTGATATATAAATCTGTTGTTGATTTTGTGTGTTTGAAAGATATCGATCATTGTTATTTGGTATTGTAAATACCATATATAATTCTGGAATTAAAAAGGGAATTTTCAAATGTGTATATTGAAAATAAAGTATATTTATATGAAAACCAAATGATTTATAAAAGGAATATTGATTTAGAAAGTAAATAGAATTATAAAAGGAAAATTGATTTAGAAAGTAGGTAGAATTATAAAAGGGAAATATTTGGAAAATGAATAGAGTTTTGTAAAAAGAGAATTTTACATTAGGAAGGTTTAGACCCGTGCTTCGCACACGGGTGTAACATGATATTGATTAAAGTAAATATTTTGCAAATAAAATACCATAAAGGAATTTGGGGTTTGAATTAGGAATTTAAATGGAATTACTGAAATAAGAACTGATTAGAAATTAGTTGAGTTGAATGGTTGTCTGGGTATTGATCTGATGTTGGTTTCGGCCTTCGGGTTAATACGTAGGGGTTGCTCTCTTACTAGTTTACAGTTAGAGACTGATTATGTGAGAAGATAGTAATGTGTGAATCAGAAATGGAAACGTTTTCCAAAGTTAATAACGTATACTTTCTAAAATTTGAAAATAAGGATTTGATCAATATATGGAAACGAGAAATGGGGAAATGAATAAATGTTGATTTATGATTGATCGATAGAATTTCCATCTGGAAATAATATTGTTGTTTGCACACATGTTTTCTTTGATAAGTTAAATCACCGACTATCAAAGTTTTTGACCATTTCTGTGTCAATACGGAGAGACCGGGATCAGATATATTATTTGAAAACCACTCTGTATGGCATTAGCGTTGTGAATCAAATATGATGAAGATAATTGAAGATGGAGTTATGCAAGGGCTGTCCTGTTTACAGAATAGTGCCTTCGGATTGTCCAATCCCGGGGTAACTTGAATGGACGAATGTCTGACAGAGTATACCTGGCAGATCGCGTAAGTTGATCGTTTCAAACGTATTTACGTTGGTGGCGGAGGAATTCATTTTTCTTATCTTATACCCATGGTATTTTTGGTGAAGTCAATTTTTGATTTAACGCTATGACGATGTGGCATTCAAAGTAAATGAAGGAGCGATCGGCTAAAAGATACGTTATGACCTCAAGCCTCATCAACTGGGAAATGACAGAAATCCGGCAGGCAACATGGCTAAGTGGGCCGCACCCAATTAGGGTATATTGTCACCATCTGGAGAATATTCATTTGTTACTTCTTTTGCTTCTATATCTCCTAGGAACGGTTATGTTGGTATACCAACCACAAGGTGATAATATATTCGAAACATTCAAGCGAATTGAATGGCCGGTCATGTGTGGCCGAGTTACAAGATGTTCTTGTTGAACTCCAGTGTATCGCTTCTAGAGTACACTGATTGGAAGGTGGATCCATACCTTGTCATAATTGGAATCCATACCCCAATAAGAGCCTACGGTTTTGATTGTATATTATATATGTAGAGCGTGAGATGAAAGCATTCTACTAGATTGCTATCTATTTGATTTAGACATTATTATAATATCAGAAGAGATTGATATAAAGAATATTTTGGTTTGTCGTAAGGTAAAAACCATCCGTGTTTATGTGTGGATCGGTCTTATGATTATCCTTTGTTTCAAAGGAATTTTGAAAGGTTAAACAAATGATTTGAGTTTACTCACACTAGTCACATGACAGACCTTGAGTTTATTTTGTTTTGTTTTCCCTAAACTCTTAGGTGCCCAATTTTGTATGGGCAGTCAAGTAGTTGGGATTTACAGATACTTGAAGAGCTAGAGCAGGAGGCTTCAAGATTTTATAGCTATTGTTATTTCCGCTGTGTTGTAAGTGTTATACTCTAATAACGGTATTGATACAGATACTATTTTATTTCAAAGTTATGTTATGAAATATATTTATTCGTTCCACTGTGAGATTCATGTTTACTCTGTTGTTGTATGTTCTTCTTCTTCTTCTATTCTAAGTTTCTATCTTATCTATTCTCACCCTTTGTTTTCTTTCATTAACTATCTGGTATTTCCGATGCTTGATAGTCAACGTTGGGTTATGTGTCGATTACTCTGGAACGCGAAAACATGGGTCGTTACAGTTGGTATCAAAGCTGAAGGTTAAGTAATTACCTTGGCTCTGTGGCGTGACTCAGTAAAGATGGAGTTAGTAATACCCTAGATTGAGTTGAGTGTATATATATGATCACATATTTGTAATTCAATATAAAATGGTTTTATATTGTGGAGATTTATTGATTGAGTTGTTTATGGGTTCTGGTCGATCAGTTTGATCCACTTTATCGGTAGGGGTTTATAAACACTCGAATACGATGAACCGACACGGTATGTTTTGAAAAGAGGGTAAAACAAAATAATTTTTACCCAAACTATATTTTTGATATAAAAGATTTATATTGCAGTGATTATAAAATATTGGATATATTGGTTGTTATAATCGAATTAGATTATAATTGAAACGGTTATGTAAATAACTAATCAAAATTCGTACAAGTGTTACGAAATGAATTAAATCTGAATTTGAATCAGAATTGAAATTACAACTCTGGAAAGTTGGAAAGGTGTTTGTAAATGGAATTGAATTAAATATATGAGAATTTTAAAATCCTAGGAGATTTTAAATTTGTTACAAGCATCGAAAAGGATATTTTGAAATGTATTTCAAAATGGAAATGTTTAGAAATGGCTTTGAAAGTGATATAGTATTGAACTCACTTCAATCGCTGGAAAATAAATTCCGATGATGAAGTCGACCATCATCGGTGTTCATTTTTGAGTTGCTAAAGGACATGTTACCACAAAGAATTTGGTTTTCGAATTATTTTGGGAAAAAGAGTTGTTTTGATATTCCAAAATGAATATGTGATCTGCGAAAAGCAAAGCTGTTTAAAAACTCCAAGAAACGGATTGTTTGAATTAAAACAAATTAGATGGAAATTTGTGAAACTAAATTAAAAATCAAGAATGATATTTGTGATCGATAATGGAATTTGGCTTGGATAAACGAATGGTTGTGTTGGAGATAAAAGTGATTTGATTTTGATTAGGATGATATGGGTATATGAAGAATTGGTAACACATGGAAAGGATATATTGATATGCCCGACAAAAAGGTACCAGTTTATATTATATATAGGTTTGAGATTTTTATGAGCCGAATTGGCAAGCCTCTTGGCTGTTTGATTTTCTTTTGGGTTGGAGAAGGCCTAGAGAGGCGAGTTGTAGTTGTATTGATTGACCAGTACAAAGGAGGTGCTGGCGAATTTTTTCGAAAATTTAAGGTGTTAGAAATTTTTCGGAACATTAGAAAATTGTCATTGATAAGAATGAATTAATATTTAATTGAAATTAATTGGTACTATGAAACTGAAGATAATGGATAAACAAATAATTTTTAACCCCGTTAATAGGGTTTGTTTTCCACCTTAGCAATTTCTAGGATGAAATTATTTTAAGGGGGAAGAATGTAATGTCCCGTATTTTTATGGTATAATAATTAATTTATTTAATTATTTAAATAACAATTTATAGATTTAAAATGGTTTAATTAAATAATATTTAATTAATATTTATAATATTATAATATATTATAATTCCGAGTTAGTCGAAAATAACTGAATTCACAATATTGTGTAAATTGGAACATTTATGATATTTAATTCAGTTTAGAATTTGATTAGAATAACGAATATATTATTTGAACGACAATTGAATGTATAATTATAATTATAGTCGAGTTCGAAATGGCGTGGCAGTTCGTAATGTGGCGATTCGAACTTGAAACGAATATATCGAATCCATTTTAAATCGGATTTCTGTGAAACAAGAAACGTTCAGAGCGGTGAAGTATATATTTCTAATGGAAGAGAAAAATCGGGATTTCACTATGTAGATTTTGAGTTATGTCCAAATCAAATTTTAAAATAGTCGCTATGGAATTCCTTTATAATTTATAACGATTTATTTATATTATAAAAGGGTTCTCAATATAAATTGAATACTGATTTAGTCAGGATTTGAAATGTAGAGTTATAAATTCAGATAGGAATATTCTGGAGTTGTATGGTATTCTATGTGAATATATACTATAATATTTATTTATAAACATTAAATTTAATTATTTTTTAATATATTAGTATCTAAAATGGGGTTATTTAGAGCTTTAAAAATAGCTAGTTTTGCAAACGACCACCATTTTTGATGAAACTAATTTTGTTGGATCCACAATATTAAATTATAGCTATATTTCAATTTTCGTGATTTTTGAAGTCAGTGTGTGGCCGTACGGGATATTAATGTGAAAAACAGTCGATAATTTGACTTTAAAAATACGTTTTATGAGCAAAAGAAGTCGGAATTCGACGAAACCAGTTTTGTTGGGTCAGTAATGTTAAACTGTAGTTGCATGCCAATTTTTAATGATTTTTGGGTATTGGATATGATCATAGGGATTTTTAACGACATATACAAATAGCGTAGGAGTGAAAATAAATATAAAAATCGAATATTAAAATATAAAACCTTTCTATAAATACCCCTTAACTATTTTCTAACCCTAAACAAAATTTTGCATAGTCAAACATCTCAGAAATACAAGCCACCACCAAAAATGGGAAACATGGAATTCAAACTCAAAATAAAATCCAAATGAAAACCATAAATCGCGAAATGTATATATTAGTGATCCTTTGATTGTCCTCTTCAATCCTATATGTATTTCATTGAACTCGAGTTGGGTTTTTATTCGCTGTTGTTTTATAGCGTAGTTCTAGGGTTGGGTATTCCATGGTATTGGAGTGTTGTGTTCGAATCGGAGTTTATATTTGGATTTGCGAGTAGGAATCAAGTCTAGCTGCAAAGTTTTGGGATTTTTGGGGGATAAAAGTGATGCAACTTTTACTGTTGCGTGATGTAGCAGTTGACGTCGCACTCGACAGGGAGCATTCAAGTACACGGTAAAGGGTATGGGAAGGAAGGCATCGGAAAAAGGAGTTTAACGGTGGTCTTCCAGTGGCTGTTGATCGCAAGAAGGAGGAGTATGGTGGAAAAGATGTTCGGCTGTGTTGGTTTACTGAAGGAGCAACGGGTTTTAAGTTTTTGGGGAAGAAAGGATTTGGGCGTGGTCTGTATAACATTGGACCGGGGGTTTGTTGATGGTCTGGGGAGAAGATAAAAGGTTAAAGCCCATTAAAACCTTTTAACTAGTTTAATTAAAATGTAAATGAGTATATTAAGTTGTAAATTATATAACTTTATCGTACTATATCAGAATTTCGAACGGTAAGTCACGTTAGGATCATATGGAAGAAGGCTACACAATGGAACTGAGTGGGAGTGAATTCGAGCTCGTTACAATTTATAGCGAAATAAATTGTCTGTCTGAATCAAGCGACAATTATCGTTATTTAACTATAATCGTCCAATGTGAGTAAATCTCACTAACTCTATACAGTTTTTATTTTTATAAATATAATCTAATGTTGATAAATGATGATTGATTTCTATGTGTTGATTGTTTGGGTTGAATTGCTTATGTATTGGTTGAAATTATAGATAACGATATATATATATATATATATATATAAATCGTTAATCAAATATTGATTCTGTTTATCTGAATATTTCATATTGAAATGAAATCGATGTTATTATATTGTTTAACATCTGTAGATGCAGGGAAACAGGTTGGAGGGATCCAACTGGATTCCTCAATATTTATAATACTGTTCTTTTCATATATTGTAATATATGATGTGATATATAAATCTGTTGTTGATTTTATGTCTTCGAATGATATCGATCATTGTTATTTGGTATTGTAAATACCATATATAATACTGGAATTAAAAAGGGAATTTTCAAATGTGTATATTGAAAATAAAGTATATTTATATAAAAATCAAATGATTTTTATAAAAGGAATATTGATTTAGAAAATAAATAGAATTATAAAAGGGAAATATTTGGAAAATGAATAGAGTTTTATAAAAAGAGAATTTTACATTAGGAAGGTTTAGACCCGTGCTTCGAACATGGGTGTAACATGATATTGATTAAATTAAATATTTTGCAAATAAAATATCATAAAGGAATTTGGGGTTTGAATTAGGAATTTAAGTGGAATTACTGAAATTAGAACTGATTGGAAATTAGTTGAGTAGAATGGCTGTCTGGGTATTGATCTGATGTTGATTTTGGCCTTCGGGGTTAATACGTAGGGGGTTGTTCTCTTACTAGTTTATAGTTAGAGACCGGTATATGTGAGAAGACGGTGATGCGTGAATCAGAAATGGAAACGTTTTCTAAAGTTAATAACTTATATTTTCTAAATTTAGAAAATAGGGATTTGACGAATATATGGAAATGAGAAATGGAGAAATGAATAAATGTTTATTGATGATTGATTGATAGAATTTCCATCTAGAAATAATATCATTGTTTGCACACATGTTTTCTTTGATAATTTAAATCACCGACTATCAAAGTTTTTGACCATTTCCGTGTCAATACGGAGAGACTGGGATCAGATATATTATCTGAAAACCACTATGTATGGCATTAGCGTTGCGAGTAAAGTATGATTAAGATAATTGAAGACGGAGTTTTGCAAGGGCTGTCCTGTTTGCAGAATAGTGCCTTCGAATTGTCCAATCCCAGGACAATTTGAATGGACGAATGTCTAACAGAGTATGTCTTGCAGATCGCGTAAGTTGATCATTTCAAACGTATTTAAGTTGGTGGCAGAGGAATTCGTTTCTCTTAGCTTATACCTATGATATTTTTGGGGAAATCAATTTGTGATTTATTGGTATGACGATGTGGCATTCAAAGTAAATGAAGGAGCGATCGGTTAAAAGATACGTTATGACCTCAAGCCTCATCAACTGGGAAATGACAGAAATTGGGCAGGCAGCATGGCTAAGTGGGTCGCACTCGATTAGGGTATATTGTCACCATCTAGAGAATATTCATTTGTTACTTCTTTCTCTTCTATATCTTCTAGGAATGGTTATGTTGGTATATACCAACCATAAGGTGATAATATATTCGTAACATTCAAGCGAATTGAATGGTCGGTCATGTGTGGCCGAGTTACAAGATGTTCTTGTTGAAATCCAGTGTATCGCTTATAGAGTACACTGATCGGAAGGTGGATCCATACCTTGTTATAGTTGGAATCCATACCCTAATAAGAGCCTGCGGTGTTGATTGTATATTATATATGTAGAGCGTGAGATGAAAGCGTTCTATTAGATTGCTATCTACTTGATTTAGACATTGTTATAATATTAGAAGAGATTCAGTATAAAGAATATTTTGGTTTGTCGTAAGGTAAAAAACCGTCCGTGTTTATGTGTGGATCGGTCTTATGATTATCCTTTGTTTCAAAAGAATTTTGAAAGGTTAAACAAATGATTTGAGTTTACTTACACTAGTCACATGACTGACCCAGATTTTATTTTATTTTGTTTTCCCTAAACTCTTGGGTGCCTAATTTTGTACAGGCAGACAAGTAGTAGGGATTTACAGATACTTGAAGAGCTGGAGCAGGATGCTTCAAGATTATATAGCTATTGTTATTTCCGCTGTGTTGTAAGTGTTATATTCTAATAATGGTATTGTATACAGATACTGTTTTATTTCAAAGTTATGTTATGAAATATATTTATTCGTTCCGCCGTGAGAATTGTGTTTACTCTGATGTTGTATGTTCTTCTTCTTCTTCTTCTATTCTAAGTTTATATCTTATCTATTGTAACACCCCGCAATTTTAAATCGGGACATAAGATATAATCAAAGAATAATTTATTTCAAATGCGAGAATTAAGGGAAACGGGTTATGCCATTGCATTCGTCTCGGAATTCTGCTTGAGATAGACTCTGAGTTTGTGTAAATCGGACACCGTATGAAGAAGATATGGACGAACGAAGTTAGGCAGAAAACCAGAAGAAGAGAAGAAAAAAATTGCACTGACGCACTTGGGAAGTGCGCCAGTACAAAAGTTGCATTGGCGCACCTGCCAAGTGCGCCCAGGTCGAGCTGAAAACCTGCACAGTTTTTTGTTGTGTTTTAATCCATATTGTGACTCGTTGCTGAGTCCTTTGTGACTCCTTGCTGAGTCATTCGGGCTGAGGCATCACCCTATCCTGACTGAATGGTTGTGATTAACTCTAGGATCATCCGACTGCTCCAATTGAATTTGAAACTCTATATAAACAACCTAACACTCAACCCTAAAATCACACTAATTCTTTCCAAGAGCCGTCATACCGCCATACTCAACCTAGGACAGCCACATTCTCTTTCAACTAAAAAGAAAACTAGAAAGCTACGAAGTGAATCAAATCTGAATTATAAGAAAAACGATCTACATCAAAGGCGAGCATACCAACTTCGGAATTCAGATTCCAGAAATCAAGAATTCCTTCTTTGTAAGTTCGGTTATTCCTTAGATTTGAATGTGTAATTGGAATCGTGATGTAATGAATCCAAATATAGAACTATACCAATTTGCAAGTTAATTATCATTGATTCGTGCTTATGTCAAATCGAAAGTTATCTATGCCTCTGGATCTGATTTACGACTATGACTGTGAGACTTTTGCCTAAGACTATGACTATGGAACTGTTGCCTATGAACCTATTGCATATGACTATGACTATGAATCTGAGACCTTTGTCTAAGACTATGGCCATGAATTGTCGCCTATGAAATTATTGCGTACGACTATGAATCATGACTATGAGACTATTGCCTATGACATTGATTAAGAAATTATTGTGATTAATCGCCCATCACTATTGTGTTTAATTGCCTATGACTATTGTAGTTAGTTGCTTATGACTATTCCCATTGTTACAATTAACCGATCATGTTGTACCTTGAACTGGCATTATGTTGGACCAAATCACCTATGCCTATACCCTTGATTATGTGGATCTCATATTTAGTGTGTAACTTGGATAGTTTATTCCTATTCACTATTATGTACATCGAACCTGTTGGAGCCATTATTTTTGCATGCCTAATCTTTTATGTCAATTCTTGCGCTTATCCCCTATTCCTTTTGATTAGTGCCATTTCATGAGTATATAGAAAACTTGTGAAATCATGTTATACGTATGATTATGATGCGGAGATTGGGCATAGTTTAATTAAGTTAGTTTGGCATAATAAATATGTTGGCATAATCTAAATTGGCGATAATAGTGAATGATTTACATGCATATTACACTTGGGCATAAGTTGATAAATTTAATTGGCCGAAAAGTGTGTAATTGGTGTTTAAACAAAGTTTTGGACATAAACGGTAAAATAAAATATTAAATCTAGTTTTGAAATGAACTGTTGATTGGAATATTAATCTAGATTGGGCATGAATTGTAAAAGGGGAATATTAAATCTAAATTGGTATAAACTGCAAGTTAGGTTAATTGATTGATAAATCAAGTTTTGGGCATAGAATATAAGCATGTTAATTTGCATGACAGATGAATATGATCTAGGCTATTTACGGAAAATTTACATAAATAGTAAATATGTAAATTTAGTAAAAGACGAATATGCCTAACCCGAGGTTAGACTGGGTTGTGGTGTAAAACTGTCCGAAACCGACCGGCACATCCAACGACCACAACAATACCTTTCTAATGTGGGTGGTTAGTGCATCAAGCCCGGAAAGACCCAAGGTTAGACTGAGTTGTGGTGTAAACCTCCCCCGAACCGACCGGCACATCCAGTAACCACAACAATATATGTCTAGTGTGAGTGGTTGGTGCTTTAATTAATTAATTAATTAAGGCTCATGAATAAATCAAGCTAGAAATGGTTAGGTTAAGTAATTAGGGAAAACACTTCACCGTAATAACATGTTAACAAAGACAAGAAGGGTGGGGTTAAGTAATCGAGAAAACACTTAGCCAATTCAACTTGCTAACTAGACTAGATGGTGAGGTTAAGTAAATTTAGAACACTTAACCATCATAACATGTTAAATAGACAAGTGGGTAAGGTTAAGTAGGTGTTTAACATGCTAACTAGACTAGATGGTGAGGTTAAGTAAATTTAGAACACTTAACCGTCATAACATGTTAATTAGACAAGTGGGTGAGGTTAAGTAAGTTTAGAACACTTAACTGTTGTAACATGTTAATTAAGCAGATGATAGGGTTAAGTTAACTAAGGTAACACTTAAACAAAATATATAATGACATGTGATGGGTTTAAGTAACACAAGAGGAAAACACTTAACCAATTATATAACATGATGTATGAGAAGGGTTAATTTAACACGAGAACAACACTTAACCAATATAACATGACTTGAGGTAGGGTCAAGTCAACGCCAGAAGGAAACACTTAACCAACATGATGTGACGGGTGAATGGGTTAAGTTAACTTGAATTGATTAATGACACTTGACCAATATAACTTGATGAGCGAATGGGGTTGAGTTAAATGGGAAATACTTAACCAATATAACCTGATGAATGAACATGGTTAAGTTAATAAGTCACACTTAACCAATCCAACATGATAAGCGAGAAAGGTTAAGTTAATAAGAACCACTTAACCAATATGACATGACGAGTAGGAAGGTTAAGTACACATTGGTTTGTGGCTAATATTAGTAAATATAGGCCCACAAAACTTACCCGTTAAATAAACATGCTTGAATCGATGGGAGGGTTAAGTACATCTCGTGTAGGTGGGTAATATTAGTACATATAGGTCCATAAACTTAACCATTAAGAAAACATGATAGAATCGGTGGGAGGGTTAAGTACATCTCGTGTAGTTGGGTAATATTTGTATATATAGGCCCACAAACTTAACCAGCAGGAAACCCTAGTAACGGGGACCCATTTCAGCAGTAACCCACATAGATGTATCATGGTACCCTGAAACTAGGCAGGGAGGGCACGATTACTGGGCTGATTATAAGTGGTCAAAATAGCGGCAGGAGGTACGTCAGTGTAGGTTCCGACGGTTTACGGGCGTGCACGTACTCCGGAGTGAAAAAAAGGCATTGGGTACCAGTAGTTATACAATGTGCATCTTGAATCGTGTTGGGTTGCTATCATAAGTCTTGATACACCTTATGGTGGTGCCAGCACAGAGTATCTACACGCAAGAGAGGGCCGACTAACATAAACACATGGAAAATTAATACAAGTAGGTAGCATAATACCTAGTTGGACCTAGGTCGCGTAAACCCTGAATCCGAGAGGCGTTCAACAGGTAGCATAAACCCCAGCGGCCCTGGGTAGCGTAAACCCTGGTTGAATCTAGGAAGCACTCAATAGTAAACCCTAGATTAGATCTAGGTAATAAATGGAATCCCCATAATAGATGTACACCTGAAGGCAACCGCAAAAACGGGGATTGGGATCGCGCTATCATATGATCATATATTACTAGTTTGGACACCAGTTAGGTAGTGCAGAGATATAGAAATCAGTATAAACAGGGTAGTTGCGAAGCAGAGAAGGAGTAGAAGCACATTCAGTTTATCGGTACATTTAGTTTATCTTGCCATATCCCAAGCTTATCCCATGTTATCTTCTTACTATGGTTTAGTCTTATATTTAATTTATTCATGTCATGACCCCTTTTCCTCATTTAAATACTAAGAATCACTGGACTTACCAGACTTTATGTCTGACCTAGTTTGCTTTCGCCTCTTTTCTTCCATCTCCCCCCCCCCCCGGTCGTCTAGGAGGGAAAAGTTCAGCTCATTTTGGAGCCGTTACTCTCTCCGAGCTTGAAGATTCTTTGGCGCATTGCTTTGAACTCCATTTTCTACTGCTATGACTGGCTCATGCTTTATTGGGGAATATCATTTGTCAGTTTGTGCTTCTTATATATTAAACAAGACAAATGCTTTCTTGTAATAAGTATTGGTGTTGTAAAACAATCTTTGTACAAGCTATTTTAATCAACAAAGGTTATTTATCTTCCGCTGCTTTATTTGTCTGTCTTGTAACTTTTCTGCATCTTGTACTAAAAATGCTCCACCGAAGTTAAGGCATTCCCTTTGTGAGTGACCTTAACGGAGGTGGGGTGTTTCACTTAGTATCAGAGCCAAAGGTTACCAAATCAGATAAAAAGATTTGAAAAATTATTTTCATAACGGTTTTAAAAGAAGCATTTTCAGAAGAAAAGTTTTGTTTTAAAGGCGTATTCCCAGTGCCATATGCACTATCTTTTGACCCTCTGCTTGAATGCTTGTTTCTTTCTTTCTTGAATCTCTGGGGCTCCTGGCTTTCTGGGAGGTAACCTCATCGCGGCATGGTTCTGTAGGCTTGATGAGACTACGACACTTGTCAAAGGGCAAATAAGTGCCTAACTTCCATCTGTAGCCGTAATTTTCTTTCGAGCTTTGTAGGATTCCCCGTGCGATGGAGGCAGCTTTTGAGAGACATGTCAACAAGTTACACAAGGATGGCAAAGTTGAGAATGAGGGGGTCTGGCTACGGAGCACAACACAAGGATGAAGAACCCATGGATATGGACTTGGTTCACAAAGGAGGGGAGGAAAAAAATAGTAAAACCTAAAAAAAGAGGAAGTATCTTTATTTTGGTATAACGGGTCGTATAATTAAGGGCAATGGCAAGAACAAGGGATAGGATTTTCCGGAAGACGAGTGCATGCTCTCACCTCCAGCATACCTGGGAGAGAGAGGCAGTAATATTTCTATTGGAAGAGTTTTTCCTTTTTTTTTGATTATCCTACTAATACTCTTTCTGACTTTAGCGCTTCGCACCCGTATATATCTGCTTCCATAGTTGAGTCTCTGCACCCTAGTTATTGTGTAGTAGAGGATCCCATTATAGACTCAAATCCAATTGCCGGTTCGACCCATTTATCTTTGACTTTTGAGGATTTGAGAATAACTATATTTATGCTTATGTTTTTGGGCAATGGGTTGATTCTAGGCATTGATTGGTTAGCTAGTAATTGTGAAGCAAGGATTAGTTTGTCTTAGCTACCTAGAATCACTTTATTTACCTATCGACGATTTTCGATCCGTTGGAGTAGTCCATGAGTACGCAAGGTGTTTTGATTAGGGTAAGGGTTTTCCCACTAATACTCGGGACATACTTCCGCATATATCTAGATGACACTGCAAAGCCAGTTATGCGATCAACGATAATTTTGGAGCAAGATTGGCGAGGATAGCCAGAGTCGATGGAGTGCTCAATTGTTTGGTTGTATCGTCTCACATAGATCATCCAAATTCGGAGGAGATATCTCTTGGGTGCTTGTCTGATATTGGTTTAGGCCTTTGGGGGTTGTGCTTGAGGGATGTCGAGTTCAACTTCAAGGGTTTGCATGAGAAATAAATGTTTGGGGCTGGCACCCTAAGTTAGACTGACCTTATGAGAGGTAATAAGCATATAATAACCCCTAGCATTAGACCCTCAGACTTGCAGCATGATGGATAAGCTAAGTAGAGGAGAGACCTCTAATCATCTTAGGATATACACTTGATATCATGGTTAATATTTGTTTATCTTGGAAAGATAGTTCGACTACATTGGATACCGTCTAGCATAGTAAGTGATCGAGGGCATATCTTTACTAGTGGTTTTTGGAAATGGAGGTCAAGAAGCTTCGCAACCATAAAGTTAAATTAGATAAGGTACAATGGAGTGAAGCTCAAGAAGATGCGACTTAGAAGACCGAAGACTTGATACGCGCATCTTACCCTTTTTGAGGGTATATCCTTGATTCCTCTTTTTCTCTAAAAACTATTTGCATGCTAGTCTTTAGCTTTTAAGTATATCCTCTTGGTCCTATCCTCAATCCTTAGGCAGAAGCCAATGGATGTAAACATGTGTTTGAGACATGTTATGTTTGGTGGATGCAAGTGGTTGCAAGTGTTTGTTAGTGATTTCTCGTGGATGCATATACACATATATGGCACTAGATCAGCCCAGTCACTTCCGTATTGCATTTGCATATATGTATTTGTTTATGGATTGAGCCTGATGTGTTATCCTGTGGACGTTGCATTTGAGTGAATGATCGTGCACTCATATAGAAATAATATGTATCATTAGGATTGCATACATATTGGACGCATGACACTGACATGATTTTGCATTGAGGAGGTCAACTGAATCAGTAGACCGCCTGATTTTGAATTAAATAAGGACATATACACACACTATGCATATGATCATGAAAGCATTAGAAATCTTTTAAGGACAATGGACGCCAGTGATTGAATGGTTGAGTACATAGATGTTAGATGATAGGATATGCATTCTTCTTAACTTAGAGATTTCGGGGACGAAATCCTTTAAGGATGGGAGAATGTAACACCCGTAATTTTAGATCGGGACATAAGATATAATCAAAGAATAATTTATTTCAAATGCGAGAATTAAGGGAAACGGGTTACGCCATTGCGTTCGTCTTGGAATTCTTCTTGAGATAGAGTCTGAGTTTGCGTAAATCGGACGTCGTATAAAGAAGATATGGACGAACGAAGTTAGGCAGAAAACCAGAAGAAGAGTTGAGAAAAAAAATTGCACAGGCGCACTTGGGAAGTGCGCCAGTACAAAAATTGCACTGGCGCACCGGCCAAGTGCGCCCAGGTCGAGCTGAAAAACCTGCACTGCTTTTTGGTGTGTTCTGATCCGTACTGTGACTCATTGTTGAGTCCTTTCTGACTCCTTACTGAGTCATTAGGGCTGAGGTGTTACCCTATCCTGGATGAATGGTTGCGATTAACTCTAGGATCATCCGACGGCTCTAACTGAATTTGAAACTCTTTATAAACAACCTAACACACAACCCTAAAATCACACTAATTCATTCTAAGAGCCGTCATACCGCCATACTCAACCTAGGACAACCACCATTCTCTTTCAACTTAAAAGAAAACTAGAAAGCTACGAAGTGAATCAAATCTGAATTATAAGAACAACGATCTACGTCAAAGGCGAGCATACCAACTTCAAAATTCAGATTTTAGAAATCAAGAATTTCTTCTTTGTAAGTTCGGTTATTCCTTAGATTTGAACGTGTAATTGGAATCGTGAATGTAATGAATCAAAATATAGAACTATACCAATTTGCAAGTTAATTATCCTTGATTCATGCTTATGTCAAATCAAAAGTTATCTATGCCTTTGGATATTATTTATGACTATGACTGTGAGACTTTTGCCTAAGACTATGACTATGAAACTATTGTCTATGAAGCTATTGCCTATGACTATGAATATGAGACCTTTGTCTAAGACTATGGCCATGAATTGTCGCCTATGAAATTATTGCCTACGAGTATGAATCATGACTATGAGACTATTTCCTATGACATTGATTAAGAAATTATTGTGATTAGTCGCCCATGACTATTGTTGTAACACCCCACCTCCGTTAAGGTCACTCACAAGGGAATGCTTTAACTTTGGTGGAGCATTTTAGTAAACAGAACAAAAACTTACAAGACAAATAAAACAGTACTTGAAAAATTTATAACTTTATTTCAACAGAAGCTTGGTTACATCCTTTCAAATCACAATATCAGAATTCAAGTACAAAATATCAGTCTTGTACAAAAGCCTTCAGAATGCATAGTTTAAAATCATAAACCCCACAGAAGAAGACAAGCCATACTTTAAGCACTGCAAGCGGAAGAAATCTGGATCAAGCTAGAGTATTCCCTTCTACGAAACCTTGGGGGGAGAAACGGAAGAAAGGAGGCGAAACAACAAGGGTCAGACAAAAGTCTGGCAAGTCCAGTGATTTTCAGTTATGAACAGATAATAATAATATGACATGAAAATAAAACTGGATGAGAGATAACTGTAACAGATGTAGCAGATATGACAGAAGAACAGAATGATATAAGCTATTGCTTTACACTTCTCTGCACTAATACTAGTATAACAGAATTAGGTGTCACCCAAATGTCTAAACTGAAACAGAAACAGGTACAGAATAATTCCCACGCTAGTAATGGGCCTTTACCACCCGATCAGAAACAGACAGAAGCAGAATGTAGCATAAGGTGTACACTAGTAATTGGGCCTTTACCACCCGAACAGTCGGTACCACGCAGAAACAGAAAGGTGTTGCCACCCAACAGAAACAGACGGTACCAATAGAAACAGACTGAACTAAGTGTACCCTAAAATCCTACCCCAAGCGATCGGCTCCCTAATACATAAATACCTTGTGCCAGCCCCACCGAAGGGTGTATCATTCCCTAAAGTGGCAACCTTTGAATGACACAGACCTATTTACAGATGTCACGGCGTCTTACATCCTCAGAGGCAGACCGGGATCCATGCACGCACATGACCCGGTTGGAACGCACCATCAACACCCCTCGCCATTATCAGAATGAACCGCTTATAATTAGTCCAGTAAGCGTGCCCGGACCCTACCTACTGTTGGGTCAAAGTTTTGATACCAGAAAGGGTTACTGACTAATATGGGTCCCAAACAACAGATGACACAAGTAATTCCCCTCCTATTCTTGTGTCCCCAGACTAACAGATTTCACATTAATAAGTTCAGACATACAGAATTCAGATCAACTAGTTCACAGGTCAGACAAGTTTTAGACTAACGGATCAGATATACGGATTTAACAGATTTACATATTTGTCTAACTTTGTAATTGGGCCTACGATTCACGGAACAGATTTATTAAACTCATCAGTCTAGTGGGTTTAACCCTATCCGCCCAACACGTTTTAGACATTATATTTATCTCAGATTTTCATTAATTAAATATTAATGCCCAGACCTCTCACATTAGACTGACAGTTTGCGGCTACTGGTTAGGCCGGTTGGTTCCGGGCAGATTTCTGCCGCAAACTGAGTCTAACCTCGGGTTTCAAGCACGTTATGACTAACTTCTCACATTAGAACCTATTGTTTGCGGCCACTGGATGTGCCGGGCGGTTTCGGGCAGGATTACGCCGCAAACTCATTCTAACCTCGAGTTAGCCATGTTTATCTTTGCGGCCAATTAATTAATGATTCACCATTTATACCCACACCTAATATACATGTCAATAATTCATAACTATAGCCAATTCAGAATATGTCAATAGCGGACTAATTATATCAACTCAACAGATATTGCAGATAACAGATTTTTCAGATTAGGCGACTTAACGGATTTAGCAGATTAAGCAAACTAGCAGATCAAGCATATAATAGTTTAGGCATCTTCAGCAGACTTAGCAGATGAAAGATTTGGTATATGAACAGATATAGCAGAACTAGCAGATTAGGCAATATAACAGAACTAGCAAATTAGGCAATATAACAGAACTAGCAGATTAGGCCATATAACAGATTTAATCATTCCTTAAAGTTTCATAAACATATCTTGCCTAATTATAAATTTGGCCTAAGTTTGCATGCCTAAATAGTTGTCATGATTCACATTATGATCATATACCCCAAGTTTGCATTGAATTTACATGGCACAGATTATGGTCATAATTTACCATATAACACACGTCCCAAATTTAGTTAAACTTGCCTAGTATAAAAGATTCACGTATAAATTATACCAAATATTGTCATCGATTTCAATGCATGTCATATATTCAAAAATCTCCCACTTAGGTGTTATTCACACTTAATAGTTATCAAATCTTAACATAAATCTTCACACCTAAGTCATATTCCCTTTTTATCCCAAATCATGAATTTCTATATAAACAATATGCCCAACAATCTAGAACTTTAAATTATAACAGATCTTTAATTCAAAAATATGCGTTATTTCCAATGTCTCAAGTCACATGTTAATATACAATGGTTCCTCTTCTTCCAATTCACAGAATATGCACAGATCTAAATCTAGTTTACAACCTATGTCCTTTTAGTCACAGATTAGCCATGTCCAATTATGCCACAATTCATTATTTATCCCAAAGTTTAACGTTCGTGCGTTAATCTCTTATGAGATTTGGCGCAGGCTCGGGGTAGCCTGGCTATAGAACAGAAAGAAGAAAGAGATATAGAATAAAATAGATCAGAATAGAACATACGCAATCTCAAATTCAGATTTACAATCATGTCACAATTATAATTAAAGTTTATATCGGAAAATAACTGCACTTGCCTTGGTTGGATTCTAAAAGAAAAAGGTGTTGTAGTTGTTCTCTTTTAATCCTAATCAGAATTGGAGGAAGAAGAAGCACAAGTCCTAGCTTAGGTTTCAGCAGAGTAGAGACGCCATTGATTTATTTATTTTTAGAGAGGAAGAGAGCAATGGAGGCTAGAGAATTGTATATGAGATTTAGCTTTAGGTTAGGGATGTATATATAGGTGTAGGAAATTATTTAGGACCATTAGATTAACCCTGAATCATGAGAACCATTCAAATGCAAAATCTGCATTTGAGCGAATCGGCCCACGGGATGACAGCCAAACACCCTGGATTAACCCCTAGTCGACCCAGCGGAGCTTGGGTCGACCTCAAAAATGGGTCGGTTCAGTTATTCCCCCTCCCAATTCGCTGTTTTGAAACTTTTTTGCATGTTTATTTATTTAATTTTTATATATATCTATATATATTTCTCTCATATGCATACAAACTTCAAGGCTTAATAACTTCTTCATAATTAACCATTTTTTTTAGTATTCTCAGAAAATACGGGGTGTTACAATTGTGGTTAATTGCCTATTACTATTGTAGTTAGTTGCTTATGACTATTCCCATTGTTACAATTAACCGATCATGTTGTACCTTGAATTGGCATTATGTTGGACCAAATCACCTATGCCTATTCCCTTGATTACGTGGATCTCATATTTAGTGTGTAACTTGGCTAGTTTATTCCTATTCACTATTATGTACATTGAACCCGTTAAAGCCATTATTTTTGCATGCCTAATCTTTTATATCAATTCTTGTGCTTATCCCCTATTCCTTTTGATTGGTGCCATTTCATCAGTACATAGAAAACTTGTGAAATCATGTTATACGTACGATTATGATGCGGGGATTGGGCGTAGCTCAATTAAGTTAGTTTGGCATAATAAATAAGTTGGCATAATCTGAATTGGCTATAATAGTGAATGATTTACATGCATATTAGACTTGAGATAAGTCGATAAATTTAATTGGCCGCAAAGTGTGTAATTCGCGCGTAAACCAAGTTTTGGACATAAACGGTAAACTAGAATATTAAATCTAGTTTTGACATGAACTGTAGAATGGAATATTAATCTAGATTGGGCATGGATTGTAAAAGGGGAATATTAAATCTAAATTGGTATAAACTGCAAGTTGGGTTAATTGATTAGTAAATCAAGTTTCGGGCATAGAATATAAGTATGTTAATTTGCATGACAGATGAATATGATCTAGGATAAATTGATTTATGGAAAATTTACATAAATAGTAAATATGTAAATTTAGTAAAAGGCGAATATGTTTAACCCGAGGTTAGACTGAGTTATGGTGTAATACTGCCCGGAACCGACAGGCACATCCAGTGACCACAACAATACCTGTCTAATGTGGGTGGTTAGTGCATCAAGCCCAGAAAGACCTAAGGTTAGACTGAGTTGTGGTGTAAACCAGCCTGGAACTGACCAGCACATCCAGTAACCACAACTATATCTGTTTAATGTGAGTGGTTGGTGCTTTAATTAGTTAATTAATTAAGGCTCATGAATACATCAAGCTAGAAATGGTGAGGTTAAGCAATTAGGGAAAACACTTAACCGTAATAACATGTTAACAAAGACAAGAAGGGTGGGGTTAAGTAATCGAGAAAACACTTAGCCAATTCAACTTGCTAACTAGACTAGATGGTGAGGTTAAGTAAATTTAGAACACTTAACCATCATAACATGTTAAATAGACAAGTGGGTAAGGTTAAGTAGGTGTTTAACATGCTAACTAGACTAGATGGTGAGGTTAAGTAAATTTAGAACACTTAACCATCATAACATGTTAATTAGACAAGTGGGTGAGGTTAAGTAAATTTAGATCACTTAACCGTTGTATCATGTTAATTAAGAAGATGATAGGGTTAAGTTAACTAAGGTAACACTTAACCAAAATATATATAATGACATGCGGTGGGGTTAAGTAATACAAGAGGAAAACACTTAACCAATTATATAACATGATGTATGGGAAGGGTTAAGTTAACACGAGAACAACACTTAACCAATATAACATGATTTGAGGTAGGGTCAAGTCAAAGCCAGAAGGAAACACTTAACCAACATGATGTGACAGGTGGTTGGGTTAAATTAACTTGAATTGATTAATGACACTTGACCAATATAACTTGATGAGCAAATGGGTTTAAGTTAAATGGGAAATACTTAACCAATATAACCTGATGAATGAACAGGGTTAAGTTAATAAGTCACACTTAACCAATCCAACATGATAAGGGAGAAAGGTTAAGTTAATAAGAACCACTTAACCAATATGACATGACGAGTAGGAAGGTTAAGTACACGTCAGGTTGGTGGGTAATATTAGTAAATATAGGCCCACAAAACTTAACCATTAAATAAACATGCTTGGATCAATGGGAGGGTTAAGTACATCCCATGTAGGTGGGTAATATTAGTACATATTGGCCCACAAACTTAACCGTTAAGAAAACATGCTAGAATCGTTGGGAGGGTTAAGTACATCTCGTGTAGGTGGGTAATATTTGTATATATAGGCCCGCAAACTTAAACAGCAGGAAACCCTAGTAACGGAGACCCATTTCAGCAGTAACCCACATAGATGTATCACGGTACCCTGAAACTAGGCAGGGTGGGGCACAATTACTGGGCTGATTATAAGCGGTCAAAATAGCGGCAGGGGTACGTCAGTGTAGGTTCCGATGGTTTACGATCGTGCACGTACTCCGAAGTGGAAAAAAACAGGCACTGGGTACCAGTAGTTATACACTGTGCATCTTGAATCGTGTCGGGTCGCTATCATAAGGCTTGATACACCTTATGGTGGGGCCAACACAGAGTATCTACACGCAAGAGAGGGCCGACTGACATAGACACACGGAAAATTAATACAAGTAGGTAGCATAATCCCTATTTGGACCTTGGTCACGTAAAACCTGAATCCGAGATGCGTTCAATAGGTAGCATAAACCCTAGTGGCCCTGGATAGCATAAATCCTGGTTGAATCTAGGAAGCACTCAATAGTAAACCCTAGATTAGATCTAGGTAATAAATGGAATCCCCATAATAGATGTACACCTGAAGGCAACCGCAAAAACGGGGATTGGGATCACGCTATCATATGATCATAGATTACTAGTTTGGACACCAGTTAGGTAGTGTAGAGATATAGAAATCAGTATAAACAGGGTAGTTGCGAAGCAGAGAAGGAGTAGAAGCGCATTCAGTTTATCGGTACATTCAGTTTATCTTGTCATATCCCACGCTTATCCCTTGTTATCTTATTACTATGGTTTAGTCTTGTATTTAGTTTATTCATGTCATGACCACTTTTCCTCATTTAAATACTAAGAATCACTGGACTTACCCGGCTTTATGTCTGACTTAGTTTGCTTTCGCCTCTTTTCTTCCTCAAGGTAGTCAGGGAGGGAAAAGCTCAGCTCATTTTGGGGGCATTACTCTCTTTGAGCTTGAAGATTCTTTGGCGCATTGCTTTGAACTCCATTTTCTACTGCTACGGCTGGCTCATGCTTTATTGGGGAATGTCATTTGTCAGTTTGTGCTTCTTATATATTAAACAAGACAGATGCTTTCTTGTAATAAGTATTGGTGTTGTAAAACAATCTTTGTACAAGCTATTTTAATCAATAAAGGTTATTTATCTTCCGCTGCTTTATTTGTCTGTCTTGTAATTTTTCTGCATCTTGTACTAAAAATGCTCCACCGAAGTTAAGGCATTCCCTTTGTGAGTGACCTTAATGGAGGTGGGGTGTTTCATCTACTCTCATCCTTTGTTTTCTATCATTAACTATCCGGTATTTCCGATGCTTGATAGTCGACATTGGGTTATATGTCGATTACTCTGGATTGCGAAAACACGGGTCGTTACAGAAAACTATTTTTAAGGACTATATAACATCGATAAAATATTATATCAAATTCTAAAATGATTAAATTAAATAATAATAAATTATTATTATCATAAATATCCAAATAAAATATATTAGCTTCAATTATAAACTAATATGGAATACACAACTCAATATTATAAATATCTATTGTACCACCCTACCTCCGCCAGTGCCACTCTTGCAAGGACACTGACTTTGGGGGGGCGTTTAAATAAGTTAATCATGCATGCAGATATCACAAGACAGAACATATAAGTGAAAAAAAAAGAGTAAGTATAGCAGCGGATAAAAGCTAGCATATCAAATCCATAGGTTAAGTTACAACACAGTACTTAATTATTTTCCATAAACAAAGTCTAGAAACATAAAACTTGTAACTGAAAAGGAAAACATGAAGTAGCTATCCCCAAGTAGAAAACCATAGCAAGCTCAAGTCCGAAGCATACATGAGCTATCCAAGAAAAAGCAGCTAAGATCCAAGCTAAGTGCTGGTATTCCCGCCCTGTAAACCTGGGGGGGAAACGAAAGAAAAGAGGCGAAAGAAAATGGGTCAGTCAAAAGACTGGTAAGTCCTATCTACAATTGTACAACAACTAATAAAGTTAACAGTATATATAAACAAGGATGAGTCAAAGGATGATAACTGGCATGGTAAGAAGTCAACAAGATAGATCAAATGTGGTACCGCATAAACAAGATTGAGGTTTGCACCAAGTGTACTAGTATCACAAGTCGTGTCAAGTGTAAACAAGAGGTGATCCCCAGGCCCAAGTTTGGCCCACCATCATGAATGACCTAAATCAAGGCCCAACTAGCATGGTCTAGTCGATCGGCTCCCTACAGCCTAACCCGTCAAGTGTCGGTGTTATACGACCCAACTACGAAGTTTAGCTAAACTGTGCTAGGTCCACCCTAGGGTGTATCAAGTCCTAGGGTGTCAACCCCTGACACAAACCAAGCATGCACAGTTTAAACCTACTGGTGCCCGTGCCTGCTTTTTCAACTCTGGACCATGTGCACGACCATGGCCCGCCTGAACCTACACCGGCGCACCTACACAGCCGTCGTTTTAGTCGCTTACATGTCATCCCAGTAATCGTGCCCCACCCTAGCCTAGTCCCTAGGGTATCATGATACATCCAAGAGGGTTACTGGTGCAAAGGACCACGTAACTAGGGTTTCCTTAATGGGTTAAACGTGGTTAACCCAACTCATCTAAGTACCAAGTTGGTTAAGTGTACCCAAGGTTCATGACATAACCCTACCAACCCATCGTGTTTAATTGGTTAAGTATTCAAGCGGTCCATGACTTAACCCTACCATGTGGCCTTACTTAATTTAATGCAGCCAACCTCTCACATTAGACCTTGTTGTGGTTACTAGTTAGGCCGGGCGGGTCCGGGTAGTTTTACACCACAACTTAGTCTAACCTCGGGTCTCACGTGCAACATGACCAACTACTCACATTGGGTGTTATTGCTTGTAGCCACTAGTTAAGCCGGTCGGTTCCGGGTAGGTTTATGCTACAAGCTCAACCCAACCTCGAGTTGGCCATTCTCATGTTTTCTAAGTGTCATGTCCATCACATTACAAATTTTCAAGCAATTGGGTAGACCTAACTTAATAGGTAAATTCCCAATGGGTAGACCTAACTTAATAGGTAAATTCCCAAGCTTATGATTTTTATGTCTTTTAAGTTTACCCAATCCCAAACGCAATCCCATCGCTTACATATCGCAATAGCGCATAAAGGATAGAAAGAGGGAACTTGGCACAATCATGACATAGAGGGGTTGGAGCCACAAGTTAAACATGGTGGCGTGAGACAAAGATGTGATCATAAACTTGCATATCATATTATCAACTTGCAAAATATTCATAAGCATGCATAACATCATTTTAACTTGCATAGTGTTCATATGCATGCATAACATGGTTTCAACTTACATAAGGTTCATATGCATGCATAACATCAAACTTGGCAAATAGGTGGAACATGGCCATAGATAGCATGAGATAAGGGCTAGTAACATGCATATAACATTATATGCATGTTAATGCAAGGGTTATGAGAGTTTCAAAGTCGCATTATGCAACATTTCCAACCAAAGATCATATCTTTCTATGCATAAAGCCAAGGTAATGACTTTACTAACATGCATAGAGTAATCTTATGCATAAAATCATAAGATCAAAGCACATATCATGATTAACCCCAAACTCAAACTTGAAACGTAACATATTAACTTCATAGTTAAAATACAAGAGTAGGAATAGGCTTACAATGCTATGAAGACTCAATTGAGTATAGCAAATGTAAGAAACCCCTTATGCAACTAATTAAAACCCCAAAATGCAAGCAAACTTGATCAAGACTCCTCCTTTATAATGCCAATAGAGAAACAAGACTTTAATGCAAGCTAAAGAGGATCATACAAGCCTAAATACACTTGTATGCATGGGAATCTCTTGAAAATTGATTTAGGAATTTATGAAGAGAGTGGAGGCCATGAGAGGATTGATTTTGCCATAGTTTAGTTGTAGGATAGATTAATGAGGATTTAGGGTAGGTTAGGGTCTTATTTATAGATTAGGCTAGTGATTTAGACCATAGGATTAAACCCTAGTTCTCATCTTAGCCCTCCAAATCGAATCTGGCCCTCTAGCTCAACACATTCTCAAGATGGTGCACCAGGCAGGACTTGGCGTCTGAGCCAAGTCGACAGCCAAGTCGACAGGGCTGTCGACCTGGTCAGACCCAGTCGACTCCCAAGTCGACAGGGCTGTCGACTTGGGTACTGTGGCGGGAATTTTCCCGCCTTGGCCCAACTGGCCCAACTTCTAAGCTTAGATTTGAATTTGAAAATCTGTTTTTATTTAGAAATTTTCTGAAAACTTTGTTGGGCCTTAATCGGGTCATACGGACTCCGATTTTCGAAAACTCGGACTCTATTTCGCATATTTTCCGAGACGAACGCAATGGCATAGCCCGTTTCCCTTGATTCAGATTTTACTATTTAATTCTGCCTTGTTTTGTGTTATATCTTGTTATTAAAATACGGGTTATTACATTCGCCCCTCCTTAAAGGATTTCGTCCCCGAAATCTCTAAGTTAGGAAGTATGTGTCATACCATCCATCATCCATCTACTCACCACATCATCCACGAGTAACCACTGTCCTTAACAATTTCTACATGCTGTATGATCATATGCCAAGGTGTGTGTATATGTACTTATCTAATGCGAAAATCAGGCGGTTACTGATTCAGTACACCTCCTTAATGCAAAGTATGCTAGTGAAATGCGTCCATATGTATGCAAATTCCTAGCCTAATTTTATAATTTCTACATGAGTGCACATAACATTCATCCATATGCATCATCCATGAGATAGCACAACAAGTTTCAGCCATGAATAAGTATAAGCACTCATGCATATGCAATATGAAGGTGTGTGAGCCGATCTTAGTGCAAATGTGTATCATGCATCCACGAGTATCCACTTGCAAACACTTGCAACCACTTGCAACCATCAAGCATAACATGTTTCAAATACATGTTTCATCCAAGGGGTTTCTACCTAAGGTTCTCATGACGAAGTTACAAGATAAACAGGATAAACATGGATAGGAAAAGAAAGATATGCCAAAGAGGGAAAAGAGGTCGAGAATGTACCCTCAAAAAGGAATGGATAAAGCCTAAACATCTTCTCCTCCGTCTCCCAAGTTGCATCCTCTTCGGCTTCACTCCACTGAACTTTCACCAATTTGACCTCTCGATTCCTTAGCTTCCTGACCTCCGTTCCCAAGATACGAATCGGAGCTCTCCTCAAGGTTGCCTCTTTTTCTACTTCCACGTCTTCAAGAATGCTAGGTTCAACCACCTCAGCGGACTCATGTAGGCACTTTCGGAGATGCGAGACATGAAAGACATTATGCACTCCAGACAGCTTCTCGGGCAATTGCACTTTATAAGCCATCTTCCCAATTCTCTCTATGATAGGGAAGGGTCCTACGAATCTGGGTGCCAGCTTCCCAATTGCTCCGAAGCGAACCACATTACGCAAAGGAGAAACCTTCACGAAAACCATGTCTCCAACTTCGAACTCCAAATCTGTCCTTCGCTTATCAGCATAGGATTTATGTCTATCTTGGGCCACTTTCATCCGTCTTCTCACCAATTCAACTTTCTCAGATGTGTCTCGTATCATATCGGGCCCAAGTATAAGTTTATCTGTTGTCTCCCACCAACAAGATGGTGACCTACACGGCCTCCCATATAAAGCTTCAAATGGTGCCATCCCTATGCTAGCTTGATAGCTATTGTTGTAAGCAAACTCCACAAGAGGAAGGTGGTCTTCCCAAGTACCACCAAAATCAAGAACACAAAGCCTCAGAAGGTTTTCTAGCACTCTATTCACCCTTTCGGTTTGGCCATCCGTCTGGGGGTGATAGGCTGTACTCAGATTCAATTGCGTACCCATTGCTTCCTGCAAACTATTCCAGAATTGGCTAGTGAAGATTGGGTCACGATCACTGACTATGCTAGAAGGAACCCCATGCAATCTCACTATTTCTCGAAGGTAAACAGATGCCAGCCATGATGCAGTTCTTTTGCTCTTTACCGGGATAAAGTGAGCACTCTTCGTAAGTCGATCAACGATGACCCATATGCTTGAATTCCTTTTTCTTGATCTAGGCAATCCATCCACAAAGTCCATAGAGATGCTCTCCCACTTCCATTGCGGGACCTCCAATGGATGTAATAGCCCACCTGGTTTCTTCGACTCAGCTTTCACTTATTGGCACACCATGCACTTTGAAACATAGTCTGCCACATCCTTCTTCATTCCAGGCCAAAAGAAAATGCGCTTCATATCCCTATACATCTTATCTCCACCAGGATGTATAGTCATCTTTGAGTGATGTGCTTCTTCGAGAACTTTATGCACCAAGCCTCCCACTTGTGGAACGCAGAGTCTTCCATCACGCCTTAGCCAACCCTTGTCATCAATAATATATCTAGCAAGGTGACTAGACGTCTCTCCACGAATCAACCTATCCATGATCTCCACTATTTGTGGGTCTTCTTTCTGCGAAGTCCCTACTTGATCAAGAAGTGTGGGTCTAAGCTCGAGAGATGCTAACAATCATGTCATCGACTCAACTGCTGTCGTGAAATCAAAGGTTGCCAGGAACTCTAGGCTCTTCATCTCAACAAACAAGGGACTCAAAGCCAACCTTTTTCTGCTTAGTGCATCAGCCACAACATTACCCTTGCCAGGGGTATAAGCTATCTCGAAGTCATAAGATGCCAAGAATTCCATCCACCTTTGCTGCCTAAGATTCAGATCTTTCTGCGAGAAGAGATACTTGAGTGATTTGTGGTAAGTGTACAACTCAAACCTTTCGCCTAAAAGATAGTGGCGCCAGGATTTGAGTGCAAAGACAATCGCCGCTAACTCCAAGTCATGAGTGGGATAGTTCTTCTCATGAACTTTAAGTTGCCTACCCCCATAACATATCACCCTTCCTACCTGCATTAGAACAGCGCCTAACCCTGTGCCACATGCATCGGTATACACGGTAAACATCTTACCGCCATCGGGTAATGCCAAAACTGGAGCTGTGGTAAGGGCCCTCTTGAGCCTTTGAAAAGCAAGCTCACACTCTGAGTCCCATGCAAAGACTAAGTTCTTCTTCGTCAATCTAGTGAGAGGGGCCGAAATCTTAGCGAAGTCTCTAATGAACTTCCTATAGTAGCCTGCCAGACCGAGAAAGCTTCGCACTTCGGTTGCATTCTTAGGAGTCTTCCAGTCTTGAACTGCAACCACTTTCGCGGGTTCCACAGCTATACCCTGCTTAGAAACTATATGCCCAAGAAATCGGACTTCTTTTCTCCAAAAGTGGCATTTGGAGAACTTGGCTTTCAACTGATGGGCTCTACGCGTATCCATCACCTCCTTGAGGTGTCTAGCATGTTCTTCCTCGTCTTTTGAAAAGATCAGAATATCATCCACGAAGACAACAACAAACTTGTTAAGGAACTCCCTGAACACCCTACTCATCAAATCTACGAAGTAGGCGGGTGCATTAGTCAAGCCGAATGGCATGACAAGCCATTCAAAGAATCCGTCTGGAGTCCTAAATGCAGTATTATCAATGCTGTCTTCGGCCACCCTAAGCTGATGAAATCCGGTGGCTAAATCAAGCTGAGAGAAAACAGAAGCACCAACAAGCTGGTCGAAGAGGTCATCTATCCTCGGTAATGGATGCCTATTCTTCTTGGTCAGCTTGTTCAGCTCTCGATAATCAACACATAGACGAAGCGAGCCGTCCGCCTTAGTAGCGAACACCACCGGAGCACCCCATTCGGAAATGCTTCGCCTAATAAAATTCTTCTCAAGAAGCTCCTTGATTTGCTTACTGAGCTCTCTCCTTTCCCGCGGGGCCATGTGCCTAACTGGTAAGGAGACTGGCTTAGCATTATCAACCAGATAAATGCGGAAATCTATCTCTTGCTTAGGGGGTAACCCCTTAATTTCTTCAAAAACATCAGGGTATTCTCGAACCACCCTTACAGATTGCAGATCATCGATAGACGAGTCAAGAGATTCAAGATAACATAGCATGACGAGATCTAGCGGGTTGCAAGAAATCTCTAGGGTATTACCAAGGCGAGTCATGAGTCTCACCACCCTATGCTCACAATCGAGAATGGCTCCATAGCGGGACAACCAATCCATGCCCAAGATCAACCCGTATCCCGTGAACCCAAGAACATAAGCATCACACGATAATTCTACGGTCAAGATAGAAATCCTCAAATCCATACAGATCATAGACAAATGGGCTGAACCCCCAATCGGATTTGAAACACTAACGGGATCCTCAACAAGACTAGTACTTAGGTGCAAACTTCCAACAACATCAGAGGAAATAAAGGTATGTGATGCGCCAGAATCAAACAAAGTGCGAACAGGAAAACCAGAAATATAAACAAGACTTTCCACAGAAATAGTACCTCGGTCCTGAACTGGAGCGGTGTTGAGAGCATGCACTTGCCCTCCAGATGAACCTGCGCGCTGAGTTTGTCCATGCCCCTGCTTCTTAGGGCAATCCTTGCTAAAATGTCCCGTCTCTCCACAATGAAAGCATCCACCCAATTTCATTTTCTTCTTCCTACAGTCCTTGGCTACATGCCCAACAATCCCACAGAAGTGGCACTTTCTTGTGTCCTTTGCCTTGTTCTTGTTGCCCTTGTTGTTCTTATTGTTCTTGTTGTTCTGATTACTCTGATTCCCTCCCCACTTGGAGTCTGTCTTCTTAGGCTGAGTTTCATTGGGCTTGACTTCCTTCTTCCCATTCTTATCCTCTCCCTGCAGCAATGCCATGTCTACCAGGCTCTCGAAAGTGGCCCCCATGGGTATGTGTGACATGGCTAGACCCTGTAATGGCTCATTTAACCCTCGTGCAAAACGTAGAGCCTTCTTCTCGGGAGTATTGACCATGTCCAAACCGAATCGGGCAAGCTGGTTGAACTTATTCACATACTCTCTCACTGTCATGTCTCCTTGCTTCAAAGCTATGAACTTCTCTAGTTGCAAATTTGCCTCTGCAGATGATAAAAACTTAAGCCCAAACCTTGCCCTAAAGTCGGCCCAGGTTTCTACGGGCCTTGTAGCATTGGTGACCTCCCACCAATAAGAATATTCCTCCTTTAGTAGCCAAACCGCCAACAGAACCTTTCTATGGTCCCCTATATCAAAGATGGCAAAAAGATCTTCGGTCTCCTTCAACCAATTTCTTGCTTCCACGAAAGTCTCTGTCCCAATAAATTTTTTGCCACCCATGGCCTTGAAGTCCTTGCAAACCTTGGCGAAATCGGCTTGTGGTTGCTGAGGAGGAGGAGGAGGTGGAACCTCAGTGATAGTGGGAGTGGTTGCGGGACCTGGATTATTGGCCCTAGCTTCCAAGTACCTCCGGAACCATCCGGGAATGGTGACTCCCTCAGGAAGATTGAGATCGGCCATGCTGAAAAAGGAAAAGATAGATTTAGAACGAGGAAACGAAGGATAGTGCTTATGGCTCTTGGGGGATAGCCTTTCAAAATAAACTAGACTTTTCTTTGGAAAATACTTAATTGGTTTTGAAAATAGCTTTTAAAAGTAACTTTAAAACCCTTTTTGCTCCAATCTCGTAAACCTGGCTCTGATACCAAATGTAACACCCCACCTCCGCCAGTGCCACTCTTGCAAGGACACTGACTTTGGAGGGGCGTTTAAATAAGGTAATCATGCATGCAGATATCACAAGACAGAACATATAAGTAAAAAAAAAAGAGTAAGTATAGCAGCGGATAAAAGCTAGCATATCAAATCCATAGGTTAAGTTACAACATAGTACTTAATTATTTTCCATAAACAAAGTCTAGAAACATAAAACTTGTAACTGAAAAGGAAAACATGAAGTAGCTATCCCCATGTAGAAAACCATAGCAAGCTCAAGTCCGAAGCATACATGAGCTATCCAAGAAAAAGCAGCTAAGATCCAAGCTAAGTGCTGGTATTCTCGCCCTATAAACCTGGGGGGGGGGGAACGAAAGAAAAGAGGCGAAAGAAAATGGGTCATTCAAAAGACTGGTAAGTCCTATCTACAATTGTACAACAACTAATAAAGTTAACAGTATATATAAACAAGGATGAGTCATAGGATGACAACTGGCATGGTAAGAAGTCAACAAGATAGATCAAATGTGGTACCGCATAAACAAGATTGAGGTTTGCACCAAGTGTACTAGTATCACAAGTCGTGTCAAGTGTAAACAAGAGGTGATCCCCAGGCCCAAGTTTGTCCCACCATCATGAATGACCTAAATCAAGGCCCAACTAGCACGGTCTAGTCGATCGGCTCCCTACAGCCTAACCCGTCAAGTGTCGGTGATATACGGCCCAACTACGAAGTGTAGCTAAACTGTGCTAGGTCCACCCTAGGGTGTATCAAGCCCTAGGGTGTCAACCCCTGACACAAACCAAGCACGCACAGTTTAAACCTACTGGTGCCCGTGCCTGCTTTTTCAACTCCGGACCATGTGCACGACCATGGCCCGCCTGAACCTACACCGGCGCACCTACACAGCCGTCGTTTTAGTCGCTTACATGTCATCCCAGTAATCGTGCCCCACCCTAGCCTAGTCCCTAGGGTATCATGATACATCCAAGAGGGTTACTGGTGCAAAGGACCACGTAACTAGGGTTTCCTTAATGGGTTAAATGTGGTTAACCCAACTCATCTAAGTACCAAGTTGGTTAAGTGTACCCAAGGTTCATGACATAACCCTACCAACCCATCGTGTTTAATTGGTTAAGTATTCAAGCGGTCCATGACTTAACCCTACCATGTGGCATTAATTAATTTAATGCACCCAACCTCTCACGTTAGACCTTGTTGTGGTTACTAGTTAGGCCGGGCGGGTCCGGGTAGGTTTACACCACAACTTAGTCTAACCTCGGGTCTCACGTGCAACATGACCAACTACTCACATTGGGTGTTATTGCTTGTAGCCACTAGTTAAGCCGGTCGGTTCCGGGTAGGTTTATGCTACAAGCTCAACCCAACCTCGAGTTGGCCATTCTCATGTTTTCTAAGTGTCATGTCCATCACATTACAAATTTTCAAGCAATTGGGTAGACCTAACTTAATAGGTAAATTCCCAATGGGTAGACCTAACTTAATAGGTAAATTCCCAAGCTTATGATTTTTATGTCTTTTAAGTTTACCCAATCCCAAACGCAATCCCATCGCTTACATATCGCAATAGCGCATAAAGGATAGAAAGAGGGAACTTGGCACAATCATGACATAGAGGGGTTGGAGCCACAAGTTAAACATGTTGGCGTGAGACAAAGATGTGATCATAAACTTGCATATCATATTATCAACTTGCAAAATATTCATAAGCATGCATAACATCATTTTAACTTGCATAGTGTTCATATGCATGCATAACATGGTTTCAACTTACATAAGGTTCATATGCATGCATAACATCAAACTTGGCAAATAGGTGGAACATGGCCATAGATAGCATGAGATAAGGGCTAGTAACATGCATATAACATTATATGCATGTTAATGCAAGGGTTATGAGAGTTTCAAAGTCGCATTATGCAACATTTCCAACCAAAGATCATATCTTTCTATGCATAAAGCCAAGGTAATGACTTTACTAACATGCATAGAGTAATCTTATGCATAAAATCATAAGATCAAAGCACATATCATGATTAACCCCAAACTCAAACTTGAAACATAACATATTAACTTCATAGTTAAAATACAAGAGTAGGAATAGGCTTACAATGCTATGAAGACTCAATTGAGTATAGCAAATGTAAGAAACCCCTTATGCAACTAATTAAAACCCCAAAATGCAAGCAAACTTGATCAAGACTCCTCCTTTATAATGCCAATAGAGAAACAAGACTTTAATGCAAGCTAAAGAGGATCATACAAGCCTAAATACACTTGTATGCATGGGAATCTCTTGAAAATTGATTTAGGAATTTATGAAGAGAGTGGAGGCCATGAGAGGATTGATTTTGCCATAGTTTAGTTGTAGGATAGATTAATGAGGATTTAGGGTAGGTTAGGGTCTTATTTATAGATTAGGCTAGTGATTTAGACCATAGGATTAAACCCTAGTTCTCATCTTAGCCCTCCAAATCGAATCTGGCCCTCTAGCTCAACACATTCTCAAGATGGTGCACCAGGCAGGACTGGACGTCTGAGCCAAGTCGACAGCCAAGTCGACAGGGCTGTCGACCTGGTCAGACCCAGTCGACTCCCAAGTCGACAGGGCTGTCGACTTGGGTACTGTGGCGGGAATTTTCCCGCCTTGGCCCAACTGGCCCAACTTCCAAGCTTAGATTTGAATTTGAAAATCTGTTTTTATTTAGAAATTTTCTGAAAACTTTGTTGGGCCTTAATCGGGTCATACGGACTCCGATTTTCGAAATCTCGGACTCTATTTCGCATATTTTTCCGAGACGAACGCAATGGCACAGCCCGTTTCCCTTGATTCAGATTTTACTATTTAATTCTGCCTTGTTTTGTGTTATATCTTGTTATTAAAATACGGGTTATTACATCTATTTAAAACGGTGTTCAAAATATATTAAAATCTTACTAAATATATAAAAACGTTATATTTTAAATAACGATTTCCATAGCGACCATTTCAAATTTTGATTTGACCATAACTAACAATCTATTACACGAAATCAGAATTTTTCTCTTCCATATGAAAATTATCATCACCACGATTCCAATGTTTCTTGTTTCACAGAAATCTGACTTATATCGAACCATGTATATCCAACTGAAGTTCAAAACTCTATATTACGTACTGCAGCGCCATTTCATGCTCGATTTATAATTATATAAATATATAACATTTAAACTCCATTTTATATAACGAGTTAAATATTAAAATCCATTAATATTTCAAATATAATATGTAAAATAATAAATTAAATTAAATATTTGACTGCCAAAAATACGGGTCGTTACAAATATCGTCTTTCTTAGAAAACATTCTAATATTTTTAGTTCAAAATCTGACAATGTTCTATTCGTAACGATTTATTAATTGTCTAATTAAATTAACGAGAACGGAACAAGCTTGCATATTTTTCTATGAAATTCATTCTTCTGCTATGTCTTGTTAGACGTATCCCAAATATAAAACTTCGGATTTTATTTCGATTAGTTATGCCATGTCACTTGTCGTTACTGTAAATCAATCACATAAAAATGGTCGGACCCGCGGCAGCGGCCCTAGCCTCGAGATATTGACGAAACTAACCAGATACATGAAAACCCTCAGGTATCTCAGATGCTCCAGACATGCTGAAAAGAAAAAGAAAGAGTTTAAAAACAAGGAGCGAAATAGAGATGTATGGCTTGCGGGGATTATGCTCTTTAAAGTAAACTTCCCTTGAAAATAGCTTCTTCAAAACAAGTTTTTGAAAATACTTTCTAGGAAAATAATACTTTTGAAAACACTTTTCAAAACTTTTTATCTGTTCTTGTAACCATAACTCTGATACCACGTGTAACACCCCATGTCCA
The DNA here is from genome assembly GCA_030737875.1 of Allium sativum. Lineage (NCBI taxonomy): Eukaryota > Viridiplantae > Streptophyta > Magnoliopsida > Asparagales > Amaryllidaceae > Allium > Allium sativum. The sequence continues at coordinate 782,802,642 of CM060920.1, read as the reverse complement.
TTAATGTCACTCACAAAAGGAATGCATCAATATCCATGAAGCGTTATTGTTGTATAGAACAGATAAATTACAATAATAAATAAATAAAACAACACAGCGGAAGTTAAAAATTATTTCATAGCATCATAACTCAAAACGAGTTTACATAAGTAGTCTCCAAAACCATTACATCAGGATCAATAGTCTTTTCCAAAAACTTCAAAGTACATAAAGAAGCAAATACTTAAATAACATAAATGCATAAATCCCCACTGAGCATAAGCAAAGCCATAAAGATGAGAGAGTCCCAAGTGATACATCTACTCTCTTCAAGCAACTGAAAGAAATCGGCACTAAGCTGTAGTATTCCCTCCTTGCAAACCTGAGGGGGGAAAAAGGAAGAAAAGTGGTGGAAAGAAAAGGGGGTCAGACATGAAGTCTGGCGAGTGCGATAACTTTAACAATATAACTATCAAAATAACTAGGCTAAGGCATAAGCTGGAAAATAAGGAAACGACTATGAACAACTGGGTATGACAGGGAAATAAGACGAACAAAGGTAACATAAAAGGCACCCCTAATCACTATAAGATAATTACTATACTGCACCACTACTAGTCACCATAAAGCTTGATCCCGTCTACAGAACTAAATACTGCTAATGGTAGTTTCGTGTACCCCTAGCCACCTCCATAGGTGTCGTCTGCCCCTATCTCCACTAGGTAAACCCACTACCCCCATTCGATCGGCTCCTAACTCATAGATACTCATGCTGGCCCCACAGTGGGGTGTATCACTCCCCAAACTGGCAACCCGATACAACCAAAAATGCACGACTTATATCTACACGACCCAATAACATCTTACCTACCAGCCCGGGCCCACACATGCATATGAACCCGTGGACTAGCGTTGCCACCGCTGACCCGTTTTGACCTCTTACAATCAAATCCAGTACGCATGTCCCATCCTCGACTTAGGTCGAGCTCACAAAGATACTTAATGGGTTACTGGTTTGAAAAGGGCCCCCATGCATGACACAAGCTTTCCACCTATGATTGGTCCCCTCTAAGGTTTTTCCTACTTAACCCCGTTCTTATTCATTTCTTCTTACATGTTTCAATCTTGGTTAAGTGCATCTAATCGTATTTCAAATGCCACCCAAGGCACCCACTAAATTCCACATGCCACTCAAGGCATCCACTTAACCCCCTCATGTCCCACTACATGTTTATCTGGTTAAGTGTTTCTTAATTCATTTAGACTGTAACCTTGTAAAGACCTCCCACATTAGACTGGCATTTGTGGCAGCTGGATTTGCCGGGCGGGTCCGGGCAGTCTTACACCACAAACGAGTCTAACCTCGTGTCTTTACAACTGTTACACATTTAATTTATGCCTAAGACCTCCTACATTAGACTGGCATTTGTGGCTGCTGGATTTGCCGGGTGGGTCCGGGCAGTTTTACACCACAAAAGAGTCTAACCACGTGTCTTAGGCGATTAATTACACATAATTAATTGTCCCCAATTTGAATTAATTTCCCTATTCAAATTGTCAATCAATTACAAATTTAACTATGTCCATAATTAACACCTTAATTATGTCCATTTATTTTTGGTATATAAAATTATACCAATTAACATCACATTTAAGGCATTTATGCCAATTCTCAATATTAAATCTTTTAATATTATCCCATTGCCCCACGTTGTACATTCGTTCGTTTAACGTGAAATATACGATAGACTCAAATAGTCTAACTTATGGAATAAAGAGAAAACATCACAGTAAGCATAGAATAAAAACTAGATCTAAACATAAGGGGTGAACTTGCATGTGTGAATAAGGTTTTTCATCTAAAACTTGCATAGACCAAAGTCACAAACTTGCATAAACTATGGATGTCATAGACTAGTCATAAGGTGTAAACTTGCATAGGCAATAGTCACAAACTTACATTACATGATTCATACTCCAACTTATATATACTTGCATATATGATTTACGCAACATAAACTATGGTGTAAACTTGCATCTAAACATGTAAATTAAGATCTACATGTAAACTAGCATATAAAATTTTGTATACTAGCATATAACTCACACATTTCTTAGCCTAAACTTTAGATCCAAGCTTACACATAAAATAGATGTCATGAAACATGTAAGGTGGAATGTGATTCTCTGCATATGATTCATATCTAAATTAACATCCAAACTTGCATATAGAATTATCAAGTTAAACTTACATATGATTTAACATATGAATTAGTTCCAACAAACATAACCAAACTAGCATATGAAGCATCATTATGAATTGATTGTACATAAGCTAACAATTAACATAGATATTCAACATAGATAATAACATCACAGCTTTACAACATAGACAATAACATCATAGATTTACAACATAGATAATAACATAACGGTCAATGATTCACAACATAACCATATAACCCAAATCATAACTCAACCTAATTAAATTGTTAATTATCTTATTAATGAAATTGAACTCACTACTCAAAGAAGGTCTTGAGTTCTGAAATTGATTTAGCTTTCCTTTGAAGAAGACAAATTCGTTGTTGTTTAGATTTGAGTTGAATAGAATTGAGTTGATTAGCTTTTCTTTCTCCTAAATGGTGGCGACTACTCTAGGTTGCAAGGTGACAGCATGGCAGCCATGGTTCAAAATTTTTATTTGATTTTAGGGTTTGAGTCTACATGTGTTTATATAGAATTTAGGATTAATTTAGGCCATCCGATCAACCTATAATAAAGCACAGCCGTTCAGTCAAGGTAGGGTGACAAGTCATCCCTAATGACTCAGCCAAGAGTCAGAAAATCGTCATCTTTCAAATCTGCCAGGGGGGCAGGTCGACCCCTTGGTCGACCTGTATGGGTAGGTCGATGCCCAGGTCGACCTGGCCCCTGGCAGGAATTTTGCTGCCAAGCCCAATCTGAGTCTGAATTTGAATTTTTGAAATCTATTTGAATTTTTCTAAAACTTCCGATCACCATAACTTCTTCAAAGTCCAATTCACGCAAACTCGGACTCTATCTCAACCAGAATTCCGAGACGAACACAATGGCGTAACCCGTTTCCCTTAATTCTCGCATTTACAATTAAATATTTTTTAATTCATTACTTTAGTGTTAACAGAAATAAGGGGTGTTACATTCTCCCCTACTTAAAGGATTTCGTCCTCGAAATCTCTAAGTCAAGAAGAACGTATCCTACCATCCAATCATCCATCTACTCAACCATTAACCACTAGCAGCCATGGTCCTTACAAGATTTCTAATGCTTTTCATGTACATATGCATAGTGTGTGTATATGTTCGTATACTAATGCAAAATCAGGAGGTCCACTGAATCAGTCGACCTCCTTAATGCAAATAATGATAGTGCCATGTATCCATCATGTATGAAAAGAATCCTATACATATCATTACTACATGTGTGCACAACCATCCATTTAAATGCAACATCCATATGATACACACATTCAATGTACATTCATTTTACTAAATACATCCATTTATTTGCAATATGCAATATGAAAGTGACTGAGCCGATCTAGTGCCTAAAGTGTGAGTATATGCATCCACGAGCAACCACTAGCAAACACTTGCATCCACATGCATCCACCATATATAACATGTCTCAAACGCATGTTTCAACCATAGGACTACCCTATCTAAAGGTCAAAGATACTAGCGAGAGGACATACTAAGGATAAAACGAGTACAAGCTAAGCGATAAAGGAGAAATTAAAAGACATACCCTTGAAAAGAAAATGGTACAATGAATGCATCTTCTCTTCTGTCTCCCAAGTAGCGTTGCTCTCATCATCTCCCCATTGCACTTTGACTAGCTTGACCTCTCGATTCCTCAACTTCTTAATCTCTGACCCAAGAATGCATGTAGGAGCTCGTCAAATCATCGCATCTCCACCTCTCTAAGCAGGCTCGGCTCTACCACTTATGCGGTCTCGTGCAAGCATTTCCTAAAATGTGATACATGGAATACGTCCTGTACACCACTAAGTCTCTCGGGCAACTCCACTCTATACGCCATCTGTCCAATCCTTTCCTTAATAGGAAACGACCCTACGAACCTTGGTGCTACCTTCCCAATGGACCCATAGCGAACAACATTCCGTAATGAAGACATCTTGATAAAGAAAATGTCCCCAACATCAAATTCACGATCTGTGCTCCTCTTGTCCGCATACGATTACATGATTCATACTCCAACATATATATACTTACATATGTGATTTATGCAACATAAACTATGGTGTAAACTTGCATCTAAACATGTAAATTGAGATCTACATGTAAACTAACATATAGAATTTTGTATACTAGCATATAACTTGCACATTTCCTAGACTAAACTATAGATCCAAGCTTACACATAAAATAGATGTCATGAAACATGTAAGGTGGAATGTGATTCTCTGCATATGATTCATATCTAAATTTACATCCATACTTGCATATAGAATTATCAAGTTAAACTTACATATGATTTAACATATCAATTAGTTCCAACAAACATATTTAAACTAGCATATGAAGCATCATTATGAATTGATTGTACATAACCCAACAATTAACATAGATTTTCAACATAGATAATAACATCACAGCTTTACAACATAGATAATAACATCATAGATTTACAACATAGATAATAACATAACGGTCAATGATTCACAACATAACCATATAACCCAAATGATAACTCAACCTAATTAAATTGTTAATGATCTTATTAAAGAAATCGAACTCACTACTCAAAGAAGGTCTTGAGTTATGAAATCTGAGTTCTGAAATTGATATAGCTTTCCTTTGAAGAAGACAAATTCGTTGTTGTTTAGATTTGAGTTGAATAGAATTGAGTTGATTAGCTTTTCTTCCTCCTAAATGGTGGCAGCTACTCTAGGTTGTAAGGTGACAGCATGGCGGCCATGGTTCTAAATTTTTATTTGATTTTAGGGTTTGAGTTTACATGTGTTTATATAGAATTTAGGATTAATTTAGGCCATCTGATCAACCTAGAATAAACCACAACCATTCAGTCAAGATAGGGTGACAAGTCAGCCCTAATAACTCAGCCAAGAGTAAGAAAATCGTCATCTTTCAAATCTGCCCGGGGGGGGGGGGGGGGGCAGGTCGACCCCCTGGTCGACCTGTATGGGTAGGTCGATCCCCTGGTCGACCTGGCCCCTGGCGGGAATTTTCCCGCTAGCCCAATCTGAGTCTGAATTTGAATTTTTGAAATCTGTTTGAATTTTTATGAAACTTCCGATCGCCATAACTTCTTCATACGAAGTCCAATTCGCGCAAACTCGGACTCTATCTCAACCAGAATTCTGAGACGAACACAATGGCATAACCCGTTTCCCTTAATTCTCATATTTAAAATTAAATATTTTTTTATTCTTTACTTTAGTGTTAATAGAGATACGGGGTGTTACATATCCTGACTCATATCATGTATTGAAATATAGCCAATTTACAATTACTATGAGAAATCTTTAAAAAAATAGCGTTTTCAAGACATATATCATGTGATTTCCAAATGTATATATAAGGATTTTACCTAAGCGCCTTTCTAAATTCTTAATTCATACATTTGAATTCAAGTTAAGTTTATATCTAAATTCATTATTATAGATTTCTTAAATCTTATTATCACTAAGACACACCAGTTAAGTTCCATTTAAAAATCAATAAACAAAATAAGCATATACATCAAATATCTTTATGTTATATTCTTCCCAACATTATTCTGTATTGTTCTTAATCGCACTAAGTTAAATTACCGTTATTGATTATTACAAACATCCTAAGTCAAAATTGTGTAAAGATTGCTGAAACTTAATGTAGATAATACTCGGTTTATAAACTTAAAGTTATAATCACCTGCATAAGTTATACTTTGAGGTCCATTTGATTACACGATTTAAATTATATTTATTCATCAATCATTATTTCTTGATAATTTCAATATCCACATATATAATAGACTTTATAAGTCCAAAATTGTTCCTCAGAAATCAACTATCACTTCAATTATATTTCCTCAAAATCAAATTTATTCTCATGCTTATTAGAATTAAATAAGATTAATCAATTTCAAAACATCACATTTCAAGTTATGTTTATAATCTGGGTAGTATATGTTCACTTAGCATATTATCTCAAGTCTTTACCCGATATTACTTCCAAACGTTTATTTTATTAGATAGCTAAGTTATTATTTCCTTAGCTATTAATACATTTACATTTTCACAATAGTTCTTAACACAACTTATACTGAAAACTTATCAGTTTAATTAATTCAAAGATGAGTCAAAACACAAAGTAGAATGGAGCCAACGGAAGAACCTAACTAATGAAATCAACGAAGATGGAGACCTTAATCAGTATAAATTCGGGAACACAAATGATTTCAAAAGGTACCAACTATAAATTTCAAAGGGTATATATTTAGGACAAAAATCAAGAATTAAACAAAGGAGATCCTAATCTAAGAGAATTTCTAACAAAGGAACGAATCCAAAGGAATGAGCACTTTGAGAGGAAAATTTCTAAAACAATTTTTTATATTGAAATTACTTTTACATTATTTAAAACAATTTATACTTTCCAAAATACGATCTACAGATTTCTCTCATTCTAGGGTATCTCTACCCTATCTCTAATGAGTTTTAAACCCCATTAGCTATGGTTTTATTATTAAACCAAAGCTCTGATACCACGTGAAACATCCCATTTTTCTTACCACTTAATTTAGTAATAAAACATGAAACATCCTATTTTTCTTACCACTTTATTTAGTAATAAAACCAACCCAAATCATTCAATAGAAAAAAAAACTCGCACGGGAAATAACTTAATAGTTCATGAAGCTACTAATCACAGATCTCAAAATCAAAAAACATAATATCAGAGTCATAAATCAGTACATTAAAAAATATGAGATACATATATGCCTAGTATATAAACAAATTATAGAAATGGAATAACCAGATCCCCAAGATTGCAATAGTAGATATATAATAAGCTAAATGTCTAATAGTTCTCCGGCTCTCAAAGGATAAATCGCAAAAGCTGAACTCCTCAGTCTAGCGGAGTGTGAAGTCAAAACAAAACACTCGGCTTATGAGTAATAATCTCAATAGTAAATCAACTCAAGTAAAATGTATAATTGAATGCATTAGTAAATTAAATAATGTTTGGGATTCCATTCTTTAAGGATCCATTAAACTAGATATCAAATAATGTAACAGCCCGAATTTCGATAGACTTATTTTTTTTCAAAATTCCAATATATCGAAACTCGGATTGGTTTGCTCTGGTATCCTGTAGAAAAGACAGAGACATAAAATATGTCATAGCTTAGAAAATATCTCATAGCGAAATGGATAAAATATAATATAATCAAAGTATAGCCTTATCATATTAATAATACTGCCTATCCAGTATCCAAAGCTATATTGTTTCATGTCACTGCCACAAATCAAACCTATGAGTATGTTATGAGGAGGGGGTCAGAACACAAGTTCTGGTGATTGGATTTAAATTATACACTTTGGATAATCCTACATATACCGTTCAATCATATTTTCTTATTTATTAGGTGACTGGGTTTGTAGCACTCAAGGCTTATACACATATCGTACCCATTTACTTCTAGTGGATTAACCTAATATAGTATATGTAGCTACCCCCAATATTAAGGTATGCCCCATGGCACCCCACTCACATAATCTCCACCGTAACACCATCAAAATATACGCAGTCCTTCATCCTACGCCATAGTGACGTACGGATCTCTATATAACAATGTTACGTTCTGCATATATCTGTCATTGCTATGCTACTTAAGCGTTCGAACTTCCACCTTTGATCAAATCATACTCCATACTAGAGTAATGCCCTCAAGTTTACGATACACCACCCAAAGCCAACATGTATGTATCTAGACTGTTACGACCCAAACTCGCCCTTATGGGAAAGCGCGGATTGATTTGGGAACACGACAATTCAGAACGCAAACAATAGAACATTTCATTGCTTATCACAACAATTTACATCATAGTATAAAAATATATCAGAGTATGAATAAATATATACATTAGAAAAATACCAGAGATTTAAAATACATTACATAGCAGCGGAAAAATAATACATAACACAACTGAAAGAAATACACGGATACAAAGCTTTCCGAATATAGCTCTAGCTGCAAATCCAGGATCCTAGAAAAGAAATAACTACAAAAACTAAAACTACTAGCTACCTGCATGGAAAATAGGGGCACCTAGAGTTTAAGTTAAAATAATAAACTCCAAGTTAGTCATGGGACTTGTGTGAGAACTAAAACAGTTATTTTAAACTTTACTCTAAAAATAGAGTAAATCATGGGACCACGACGTATAACATGGAACGGGTTTTCTTCCAAGAATACCAGTGCATGAAATAAACAGCGCAATGCTTTTTGGAAAAATAAAGCTATTATAAGACTCAGGTCCCATCACACAATGCAACGCAAACAGGAGGATATAGTTTTCCCTTATAATAGCCAAAGATGCTGGGTACGTTTTAAAACAAATCATTATAATATTACCATAAGTGCATAGTGTATCAAATGACTTCAAATATAAATGTATCGATCATGGACGACATAGTACCCCATCCTACTATGTCGCCATACTAGTTTTACAACTAAAACCCAAATGTCACGTATTGGAAATTGGATTTCTGTCATGTGTAGGGATGTACTCCTTGTTGAATCAAGGAATTCATGGCATTTTGATCAATGATAAGGAGAAGTTTCAAGATCAACAAAAAGAAGAGATTCAATGGTATTGAAAGTTAGAGGTTGATTATTTAGTTATTTAATTATGTTAAAAATGTTAAAATATATCCTCAAATAATCATATACCTCAGTAGTTTGAATATATATATATGTATATATATATATATATATATATATATATATATATATATGTGTAACAACCCGTATTTTGATAACGTGTTTTAACCATAAATCTAGGCAGAATTAAATTTTAAAATAAGAACCAAGGGAAACGGGTTGTGCCATTGCGTTCGTCTCGGAATTCTAGATGAAATCGAGTCCGAGTTTTCGAAAATCGGAGTCCGTATGACCAAGTTATGGCTCCCCAAAATTTCATAAATTTTCTGAGTTCAAAACAGTTCGAATTCGAGTTCAAATTCGAATTTGAAAACCCAGAGAGACTGGGCGGGAAATTTCCCGCCCAGCACCCCAGGTCGACTGGGGAGTCAACTGGGCAGTCGACACCCCCAGGACTAGGTCGACTGCGCAGTCGACTTGGGTGTCGACCTGGTCCCCGAACCTGGTTTGGGCCTGGTTGCTCCTACTTGACCCTGTTGGCTTGTTTGAGGGCCTGTGACGATTTTTGGCGGTTCAGATCGATTCTAGGGTTTATCCTATGGCCTAAACTAGTTGTTGCAACTATAAAAACACCCTAAGACCTAGGCTAATCCACAAAAAATCTTTCTAACACCATTATGCTGCTAAGTCTCCTCTTAAACCATGGCCACCGCCTCCAACTTGAAGCTTAAGCATTCAAACCAGATCCAAATCGAAGGCCAACGTTTCTACAACAATTCAAGGGAATAGATCAACATCTCAACAACGATCCTACGATAATTTCTGTTCTTAGTTCTCAAAACCCACGATCTGTAAGCCCCAGTTACTATTAGATCTAAACTCTAAACTTAATATGGACATGTATAAATTGAAGTTGAACATAAACATGATAACTACTTGAGACCTACTCTTGTATATCTTTGATCTATGACTATTCCTTTTTGATATATTATTTTAGATCTCCTCTTGTTCACCCTAGATCTATTCACCTTGAACCTAGTACCGTTCATATTGAACCTTGATTTGTGGAATACTGATAAGAACTTGATTAAGGGGCATGTTCATGTCATAACCTAAACCCTATCATTATTTTAACATGACTGTGATGTTGTGATGTTGAAACTATTGCTAGTCACAAGTTTAGGATTATCATTTTATTTCATTTATTGCTATGTTTATCACCCTATTTCATATGCCAGTGATGTTATGATCATATCTCCAGTTACACCATGCTTGCCTTGAAATCACCTTTTCCACTTTATACCCATCCTTGTTATGTTATTCCCTAGTTACATATATTGCCCTGATTCGAATTCACGAGCGTTGGGGATGCGATTTGGTTAGTTTAGGAAAACCTGAATTTAGTATGAACTTGAAAACATGAATATCGTTATAACTTGAGCTTGGATAGGAACATGAACTTGACATGAAATTATACTTGAAAATATGAATTTGGGACATGACACTTAGATAACTTGAACGTGGCCAACTCGAGGTTGGGTTGAGCTTGCAGTATAAATCTGCCCGGAACCGCCCGGCGAATCCAGTAACTGCAAACAATAGGACCCAATGTGAGTAGTTGGTCATATCGCACTCGAAACCCGAGGTTAGACTAGGTTAAGGTGTAAAACTGCCTGGACCCGCCCGGCACATCCAGTAACCATAACCAAGTCTAATGTGAGAGGTTAGGGGTGCATTAAGTAAATTAATGCCACTGGATAGGGTTAAGTAATGGACCACTTGAATATACTTAACCAATTTGACACGTTGATTTGATAGGGTTAAGTCAAGAACCGTTTGAACACACTTAACCAACCTGACACATGATTCGTAGGACTAAGTCTTAAACTAGAACGACACACTTATTCAATTTGACATGACATGTAGATGGGGTTAAGTCTCGATTTTAAATGACAACTTAACCTGCTGAACGAAACCCTAGTTACGCGGTCCTTTTCGGCAGTAACCCACTAGATGTATCACGGTACCCTGGGACTAGGCAGGGTGGGGCACGATTGCTGGGCTGATTGTAAGTGACCAGAACGACGGATGAGTTGGTGCGCCATTGTAGGTTCAGGCGGACTAGGGTCGTGCACTTAGTCCGGAGTTGAAAAAGCAGGCATTGGACATCAGTAGGATTATCTGTGCATTCTTGATTCGTGTCGGTGGTTGGCACCCTAGGGCTTGATACACCCTATGGTGGACCTAGCACAGGTGACTACATTCGTGATAGGGCCGTATGACATAGACACACGACGAGCTAGACTTGTAGGGAGCCGATCGATTAGATCATACCGTTGGACCCCGAATTGGGTCACTTCACGATAATTGGCCAAGGGATTATTTCTTGATTTATAGTTGACACGGGATTAGTATACCAGTATAGTTGGTATGGCGAACCTTGAATACGCAACGTTAGACTTGAGTTATCTTGTTAGCTTAGTTATCATGTCAGACTTATCATCATTCCTATGTTTAATTCCAGTTTATTCATGTCTTGTTAACTTTACTAGTTTCTATGCTGATAGTCACTAGGGCTTACCAGTCTTTTATGACTGACCCGTTTTCTTTCGCCTCTTTGTCTTTCGTTTCCCCCCCTAGGTTCTCAGGGAGGAAACTCTAGCTCTTAGCTTGGACTTTGCTTGCTTTCTGACAGCTCATGTACGGTTTGGTCTTGAGCTATGCTATGGCTGCACTCATGCACTTTTTGGGGAATAATATTTTACTTATGTTGTTTTAAGTACTTTGCTTCTTTAGAACTTGATGTAATGAAATAATTACTTGGCATTTTGATGTAAGAGGTTTTGACTCTATTTTTCAGTAATGAGATTTGGTTTTAAAGTTTATATCCGCTGCTTTATATACTCTATTTTATCTATGTTCTGTCTTGTGTTATCTCTGTGCCTGTTTACTAGATAATACCCCTCCAAAACTAGGGCATTCCCTTTGTGAGTGACCCTAGTGGAGGTGGGGCGTTACATTTGGTATCAGAGCAGAAGGTTACCAGACTAGGCAAAAGTTTTAAAAACCTTCTGACACTATTTTCAAAACCATTTATAAAGAAGCATTTTTCAAGAAAAGTTTTATTTTTAAGAAAAGGATATTCCCCAAAAGCCATTAGCACTTTCCTTTGTTTCCATGTTTGAATCTTTTTCCTTTTCGCTTTTCAGCATGTCTGATCTTAACCTTCCTGAGGGAGTACCCATACCTGGCTGGTTCTGAAGATACTTGGGAGCTAGGGACAACGGCGCGGGCCCGGCAGATATCCCTCCTCCTGCCCCGGTGACCACAGTTCCTCCTCCTCCTCCTCCGGGTACCGCCTTCGCCAAAATATGCAAGGACTTTATAGGAATGGGCAGCAAGAACTTCGTTGGAACTAAAACCTTCGTTGAGGCGCGAAACTGGCTAAAAGAGACTGAAGACTTGTTTGTTATTTTCGATATGGAGGATCATAGGAAAGTTCAGTTAGCAGCAAGGTTGTTGAAAGAGGAAGCTGCATTTTGGTGGGAAGTCATCAACGCTACCAGGCCAATTGAGACTTGGGCAGACTTTAGAGAGAGGTTTGGGCTTAAGTTTTTTATCATCCGCAAAAGCGAGTCTTCAGATGGAGAGGTTCCTGGCACTCAAGAAAGGGGACATGTCAGTTAGGGAATACGTGAATAAGTTTAATCAGCTTGCTTGGTTTGGTTTGGACTTAGTCAACACGGCTGAGAAGAAGGCTCTATGCTTTGCTCGAGGACTGAGCGAGCCACTCCACACTATGGCCATGACTCATGTACCCATGGGGGCGATCTTTGAAAGCTTGGTGAATATGGCCCTACTTCATGAAGAAGACGAGAATGGAAAGAAGAAGGTCAAGGCGAATGAGTCTCAAGACAAGAAGGTAGACTCCGAGAAAGGAGGAAAGAACACCAACAACAAGAATGACAAGTCACGTGAGAAAATAAAATGCAACTTCTGTGGTATTGACGGGCATATAGTCCAGGACTGTAGGAAGAAGAAGATGAAGATAGGAGCATGTTTTCAATGCGGTGAAACTAGACACATCAGCAAGAACTGCCCTAAGAAGCAAGGGCAAGCCCCGCAAGAAGGACCTTCTAGGGGTACATCTTTAACTTCTTTTACCTAGATACTCTGTTTTATCTTGTATATCCTTTCGATCATGTCTTGAGAACCTTAGGTATAATCCTATGAATGTAAACATGTATTTGAAACATGTTATGCTTGATGTTTGCGAATGGTTGCAAGTGGTTGCAAGTGATTGCTCGTGGTTGCATAACACACATTAGGCACTAGATCGGCTCAGACACATTTTCATATTGCATATGCATGAGTGTTTATACTTATTTATGAATGAAATTGAATGTGTTATCATATGAATGTTGCATATGGATGAATGTTTGTGCACACATATAGTGCTTACGTGACTAGGATTATTGCATACATGTTGGATTCATGACACTAAACATATTTTGCATTAGAAAGATCAATCAGGCCTGATCATTTGCATTAGATAAGGAACATATACACACACTTTCTGCATATGTTCTTACAGCATTATAAATCTCTTAAGGACAATGTTTGCTTGTGGAAGATGTTTTGAGTAGATGGATGATGGATGGTAGGATACGTTCTTCCTAACTTAGAGATTTCGGGGACAAAATCCTTTAAGGAGGGGAGAATGTAACAACCCGTATTTTGATAACATGTTATATAAATCTAGGCAGAATTAAATTTTAAAATAAGAACCAAGGGAAACGGGTTGCGCCATTGCGTTCGTCTCGGAATTATGCATGAAATCGAGTCCGAGTTTTCGAAAATCGGAGTACTTATGACCAAGTTATGGCTCCCCAAAGTTTCAGAAATTTTCAGAGTTCAAAATAGAATTCGAGTTCAAATTCGAATTTCAAAACCCATACAGACTGGGCGGGAAATTTCCCGCCCAGCACCCCAGGTCGACTGGGGAGTCGACTGGGCAGTCGACACCCCCAGGACCAGGTCGACTCCGCAGTCGACTTGGGTGTCGACCTGGTCCCCGAACCTGGTTTGGGCCTGGTTGCTCCTGCTTGACCCTGTTGGCTTGTTTGAGGGCCTGTGACGATTTTTGGCGGTTCAGATCGATTCTAGGGTTTATCCTATGGCCTAAACTAGTTGTTGCAACTATAAAAACACCCTAAGACCTAGGCTAATCCACAACAAATCTTTCTAACACCATTATGCTGCTAAGTCTCCTCTTGAACCATGGCCGCCGCCTCCAACTTGAAGCTTAAGCATTCAAACTAGATCCAAATCGAAGGCCAACGTTTCTACAACAATTCAAGGGAATAGATCAACATCTCAACAATGATCCTACGACAATTTATGTTCTTAGTTCTCAAAAACCACGATCTGTAAGCCCTAGTTACTCTTAGATCTAAACTCTAAACTTAATATGGACATGTGTAAATTGAAGTTGAACATAAACATGATAACTACTTGAGACCTACTCTTGTATATCTTTGATCTATGACTATTCCTTTTTGATCTATTATTTTAGATCTACTCTTGTTCACCCTAGATCTATTCACCTTGAACCTAGTACCGTTCATATTGAACCTTGATTTGTGGAATACTGATAAGAATTTGATTTAGGGGCTTGTTCATGTCATAACCTAAACCCTATCATTATTTTAACATGCTTGTGATGTTGTGATGTTGAAACTATTGCTAGTCACAAGTTTAGGATTATCATCTTATGTCATTTATTGCTATGTTTATCACCCTATTTCATATGCCAGTGATGTTATGATCATATCTCCAGTTACACCATGCTTGCCTTGAAATCACCTTTGCCACTTTATACCCATCCTTGTTATGTTATTCCCTAGTTACATCTATTGCCTTGATTCGAATTCACGAGAGTTGGGGATGCGATTTGGGTAGTTTAGGAAAACCTGAATTTAGTAAGAACTTGATAACATGAATATCGTTATAACTTGAGCTTGGATAGGAACATGAACTTGACATGTACTTATACTTGAAAATATGAATTTGGGACATGACACTTAGATAACTTGAACGTGGCCAACTCGAGGTTGGGTTGAGTTTGCAGTATAAATCTGCCCGGAACCGCCCGGCGAATCCAGTAACTGCAAACAATAGGACCTAATGTGAGTAGTTGGTCATATCGCACTCGAAACCCGAGATTAGACTAGGTTATGGTGTAAAACTGCCCAGACCCGCCCGGCACATCCAATAACCATAACCAAGTCTAATGTGAGAGGTTAGGGGTGCATTAAGTAAATTAATGCCACTGGATAGGGTTAAGTAATGGACCACTTGAATATACTTAACCAATTTGACACGTTGATTTGATAGGGTTAAGCCATGAACCGTTTGAACACACTTAACCAACCTGACACATGATTCGTAGGACTAAGTCTTGAACTAGAACGACACACTTAGTCAATTTGACATGACATGTAGATGGGGTTAAGTCTCAATTTTAAATGACAACTTAACCTGCTGAACGAAACCCTAGTTACGCGGTCCTTTTCAGCAGTAACCCACTAGATGTATCACGGTACCCTAGGACTAGGCAGGGTGGGGCACGATTGCTGGGCTGATTGTAAGCGACCAGAACGACGGCTGAGTTGGTGCGCCATTATAGGTTCAGGCGGACTAGGGTCGTGCACTTAGTCCGGAGTTGAAAAAGCAGGCATTGGGCATCAGTAGGATTATCTGTGCATTCTTGATTCGTGTCGGTGGTTGGCACCCTAGGGCTTGATACACCCTATGGTGGACCTAGCACAGGTGACTACATTCGTGATAGGGCCGTATGACACAGACACACGACGAGCTAGACTTGTAGGGAGCCGATCGATTAGATCATACCGTTGGACCCCGAATTGGGTCACTTCATGATATTGGGCCAAGGGATTATTTCTTGATTTATAGTTGACACGGGATTAGTATACCAGTATAGTTGGTATGGCGAACCTTGAATACGCAATGTTAGACTTGAGTTATCTTGTTAGCTTAGTTATCATGTCAGACTTATCATCATTCCTATGTTTAATTCCAGTTTATTCATGTCTTGTTAACTTTAGTAGTTTCTATGCTGATAGTCACTAGGGCTTACCAGTCTTTTATGACTGACCTGTTTTCTTTCGCCTCTTTGTCTTTCGTTTCCCCCCTAGGTTCTTAGGGAGGAAACTCTAGCTCTTAGCTTGGACTTTGCTTGCTTTCTGACAGCTCATGTACGGTTTGGTCTTGAGTTGTGCTATGGCTGCACTCATGCACTTTTTGGGGAATAATATTTTACTTATGTTGTTTTAAGTACTTTGCTTCTTTAGAACTTGATGTAATGAAATAATGACTTGGCATTTTGATGTAAGAGGTTTTGACTCTATTTTTCAGTAATGAGATTTGGTTTTAAAGTTTATATCCGCTGCTTTATATATTTAATTTATCTATGTTTTGTCTTGTGTTATCTTTGTGCCTGTTTACTAGATAATACCCCTCCAAAACTAGGGCATTCGTTTTGTGAGTGACCCTAGCGGAGGTGGGGTGTTACAATATATGAATGCACATTCATTATGCATAATGCCAGAAACCGGTCGACCGGTTTCAATACGTTCGGTCGACCGTTTCTGGGTAGAAATGCACATTGAACGTGCACACATATATATAACGTATATGTATAAATTCAAATACCAGTCTACTAGTTATTTTTTAACCTGTCTACTAGTCTTCGAACTGAAAGCAACTCTTCGTACATACGTCTTCATTCATCATTGGTTGCTTCCTTTTCCTTTCATCAAAAATCATTTCTGTTTAATACTTCTCTTCACCAATGTTTGCATCTCTTTATCCTCTATAAATACAACATGAAATCATCAATTCTAACAACTAATTCTTTCTATCTATTCTATATATTGCTGATTTCATTCTTGATCATTCAAAGCATTCAAAAGCTCATAATCTTCTTATATCGCTGTTGAATCCTAGAATCTATATAATATTCTTTTGATTCAAACACGATATTATCTTCCAAATCTTCATGAATTCAAATTCTATTTGAGGGTAAGATTATAGGAACGTTGTACAAGAATTGACAAATTAGTGTTATTATGAACACACATTGTCAAATTACAAGTCTACTCATCTTGTGTGAAGTCCTCCGTGTTGTGAGAGGCAAAGTTGTGAAGTCCTCGTGTTGAAAGAAGCGTGAAATCCCATTCGGCTGCTCGGGTATTGTGAACCTGTTCCTCCGGGTGAAGCGAGGTAGTTGATTAGTGAAAATCCAGAGAGAGGTCTGGGACTGGCCGTAGGACGGTGCTCCAAACCATTATAAAAATCCCTGATGTGATTTTCTTTTACTACATTTACATATATGTGATACTGTTTCTGTGAGATCTTTCTATTTCATATTTGTTTACATAACTATTGTATTAGACAAATAGTTATGTGTTATTCCATATTACACGATCCGAGTGTACTATTACCTGACAAGTACACGCACAAACTTTCAATTGATATCAGAGCACGGTTATCTTATAACCGTAACACAGTTATTTGATATATTCTAGTAATATGGCAAATAACCCAAGTAGTAGCACTAACACCACTTACATTGAAGGTCAATCGACACAAAGACCTCCTTTCTTCAATGGTCTTAACTATAGCTATTGGGCAACACGTATGGCTTTTTACATGCAATCAACTAACTATGATGATTCGAATGCTACTCAGAAAGAAATAGTGAATCCAACAACTGAGTATTCAGAATGGACACCTGCTGAGAAAACAGCAGCAGCTGTAAATGCAAAAGCAATAAATATGTTGTTTTGCGCATTAGATCAAAATGAATATAACCGTGTTAGTATCTGTACCACTGCATATCAAATTTGGCAAACGCTAAAAACCACTCATGAAGGTACTAACAAGGTTTAAAAAGCAAAAATAGCATTGTTGAAAAGTCAATTTCAAAATGAAGCCGAATGAAACAATCAGTGAGATGTATTCGCGGTTTCAAACCATTCATCATGCACTTATCGGATTAGGGCAAAAAATATTCTGATTTTGATGTAGTTTCAACAGTCCTACATTCTCTGACTAATGAATGGGAAGGAAAAGTATTAGCAATAGAAGAAGCTAATGATCTTTCCACCATGAAGGCAGATGAATTGATAGGAAATCTTATGTCCTATGAAGCTAACTTGCAAGCTAGAAAAGAACAAAAAGAAGAAAAGAAAAATGTAGCTTTTCATGCTGAAAAAGATAAAGATATCTCAGATTCCGAAGACGAAGATCTAGCGTTCATTGCAAAAGGATTCAAGAAATTCTTAAAGCAACGAAAAGCTAGTCGATACAACAAAAAGAAGTTCAGTTCAAACAAACCATCATCATCAAATATAGAATGCTTCAATTTTCACAAAAAGGGATATATGCAAAAGGATTGTCTGGAGAAAAGAAGAAATCAGAAAATGAATAATTCAAACACAAGAAGGACAAGTCAAAGAAACGAGCATTCTCAGTGACATGGGATGATTCAGACTCATCTTCTTCTGATAGTGAAAGTGATTCGGACAATGAACAAGCTAATGTATGTTTCATAACGACAGAAGATGAGGTACAAATTCCTTCTTTTGAAGAAGTTCTTGATATAAATGCTGAATTAATATTTAAATTTAAAGTTATGAAACGATAATGCAAGCAAGCTCAAGCAGATTTAAGTAGAGTAGAATTTGAATGAGATATGTTAAAAGATGAGAAGAAAATATTAGAAGAGGAACTTGAAAAGTTCAAGAATCATCATCTAATATTGATTCTCAATTATTTCTTTTAAGTCAAGAAATTGAAACTCAAAAAGAGAAAAATGATGCTCTTACTACTGAAAATCATGAGCTTAAGGCGAAAGTCAAAATTCTAGAACTAGAAAAAGCTAGTTTACAAACTAAGTTAGACAACATCACTCAGAATGTTTTTAACTTCAACAAAGGTCGAGAAAATTTGACAAAAATTATTGAAAGTTCACAATCTGCTACGAACAAACAAGGTTTGGTATATAAGAAACAAAATATCAAGAAACATCTTAGCAATAAAAGAAAAAGAAAAAAAAGTACAAGAAACTGAAGCTAAGAAAAATCTTAGCCTATTATATTCCAAACCAAAACCGGTTGTGAAATTTCAAAAGAAAAATGTCAAGACTATCAAAATATAGGTTCCTAAAACAAATAACAATTTGATTAGGAACAAATACATTTAGAATTTTTTGAATACTGTGCATCATAATTCCAATTATTTATATAAGGGGGATACCGGACTCGTATGGGTTTGGACTCCTAAGACCTAACTCTTAGGACCCTATGAAAAGGTGGGTACCATGAACTTAATTTTATTTTTTGCAGGTCCCACTTAAGAAAAGAGGAAAGTGGATACTGGATAGTGGTTGCTCGAAGCATATGACTGGAGACAAGAGCTTATTGACAAATATCACTTATTCAGATGGTGGCTCCGTCACTTTTGGAGATAATTCAAAAGGCTATATCATCGGCAAAGGTGATGTGAGCAATTGCGGTACATCTAACTTACCTCTTATAACAAATGTCATGCTAGTTAAAATTTTAAAACACAATTTACTTAGTATCAGTCAACTATGCGACAAAGGTTTTACCATTTCTTTTTCGGATAACAAATGTAGTATTTTATATAAAGATCGTAATTTAGTTTTCGAAGGTTATAGAGACAGAAATATTTATATTCTGAATATGAATATTAATCATAATTCAGATATGTGTCTTGTAGCAGATGATAATGATCCATAGCTATGGCACAAATGTTTCTGTCATATAAACTTCAGAACTATCGACAAGCTAGCCAAAAATGATCTAGTTAGAGGACTACCCAAAATGAGTTTTATGGTTGATAATATTTGTGATGCATGTAAATTAGGAAAATTGACTAAATCGTCATTCAAATCCAAGAAAGTCATATCAGCATTACAACCGCTTGAGCTACTACATATGGATTTATTCGGACCAACACAGGTTTAGTCAATAAATCATAGTCGATATGTGTTTGTAATTGTTGATGATTATTCTCATTATACATGGGTGATTTTATTGAAAAACAAAAGTGACACTTTTAATCATTTCAAATCCTTTGTCAAGAGAATTCAAAAATCAAAAGATCTTAAGGTTAAGAATATAAGAAGTGATCACGGCGGAGAGTTCGAAAATAATGAATTTGAACATTTTTGTACAAAGATAGGTATAAATCATAATTTTTCGTTTCCTTTAACTCCACAACAAAATAGAGTTGTAGAATGGAAAAATCGGACATTACAAGAATTTGCAAGAACATCATTACATGGATCCACCTTACTAGAACGTTTTTGGGCAGAAGCTGTTGCAACTGCGTGTTATGTTTTGAATCGTGTATCCATTCGACCGCTTACCAAGAATACACCTTATGAGTTATTTAATCAAAGAAAGCCAAATATTTCATACTTCAAAGTTTTCGGTTCTAAATGCTTTATTTTAAATACGAAAGATCATCTTGGAAAATTTGATCCAAAATCCAATGAAGGTATATTTGTCGGATATTCAGAACGAAGCAAGGCCTATCGTATATTTAATAAGAGAACTAAAACTATTGAAGAATCACTTCATGTCTCGTTCAATGAATTCTGTAAACCGTCTCATAATGTATCAGATGACGAAGAAACTATAGTCATTGATAATCCTATCATCACAAATAATGACTCTGACTCAGAAATTGTTGAGGATATTCCTCGACCTATTGTGATACCTTCTCCACCAAGATTTCGATCTCTTTCGAGAATTCTAAGAGATCATCCTGTTCAAAATGTTATTAGAGAAGTAACATCACAAATAAGAACAAGGAGTCAACTCAATCAAATGGGTCATGTCGCGTTTCTTTCAAATATCGAACCTAAGAATCTGAAAGAAGCTGCTACTGATGATTATTGGATCATTGCCATGCAGGAAGAACTAAATCAGTTCGAACGCAATGATGTCTGGGAACTTGTTCCAAGACCAACTGATCAGTCAGTTATTGGTACGAAATGGTCTATAAAAATAAGGCCGACGAACAAGGAAATATAACCAGAAATAAAGAAAGATTAGTAGCACAAGGATACAATCAGGAAGAAGGTATCGATTACAAAGAAACTTTTGCACCCGTTGCTCGACTAGAAGCTATTAGAATGTTATTGTCCTTTGCTTGTCATCATAGTTTCAAACTTCATCAAATGGATGTCAAAAGTGCTTTTCTAAATGGGTTTATCAAAGAGAATGTATATGTCGAACAACCTCCCTTGTTCGTACATGAGAAACATCCAGATCACGTATATAAACTTAAGAAAGCTTTATACGGACTAAAACAAGCACCTCGTGCCTGGTATGAACGTTTAAGAAGTTATCTTACTGATTCTGGATTTCAAATTGGTAAAGTCTATCAGACTTTATTCATCAAACAGTCTCAACAAGATATATTAGTTATCCAAATATATGTAGACGATATTATCTTTGGCTCAATAAACGGTAAACTCTGCAAAGAGTTTACAAATATTATGACCAAATAATTTGAAATGTCTCATATGGGAGAACTACCGTATTTTCTTGGTCTTCAAATAAAACAGCATTATAACGGTATTTTTATTAATCAAGAAAAATACTATGGAAATCTTATCAAACGCTTCGGTTTAGAAAATACATCTGGTAAACCGACTCCTATGAGTACGACTATACATCTTGAAAAAGATGAACATGGTAAGAATGTTGACCAGAAGTTATATCGAAGCATGATTGGTTCTCTTCTTTATCTTACCGCAAGTCGTCCTGATATAATGATGAGTGTTTGTTTGTGTGCAAGGTTTCAAGCAAACCCTAAAGAATCCCATTTACGAGCTGTAATACGTATAATACGGTATCTTAATAAAACCAAAGACTTTGGTCTTTTCTACCGAAAAGATTGTCCATTCGAATTAGTGTCCTATAGTGATGCTGATTTCGACGGCTCTCGTACGGATAGAAAGAGTACAAGTGGTACGTGCCATTTTATTGGTAAATCGCTTGTCTCTTGGTTTAGTAAGAAACAAAATTGTGTTTCACTCTCGACATGTGAAGCTGAGTATATGTCAGTAGCTCTAGCTTGTACTCAAGTACTATATATGCAACAAACACTTCGTGATTTTGATATTCATTTATCAAACTCCATCATATACTGTGATAACACAAGTGTGATAAACTTATCGAAAAACCCAGTCAATCATTCTCGAACAAAGCACATTGATATTCGACATCATTTCTTAAGAGATAATATTAAAAAATGAACAATATGTCTCGAATATGTCCAGACTGAACATCAGCTAGCGGATATTTTTACTAAGCGTCTACTTGAATCAAGTTTTATTTATTTGCGTAGAGAGCTTGGATAGATTTCTAGAATAGAACTTGATGTTTAACCTGTAAACGTACATAAACATTGATAAGTTCTTTTCTAAATAGTGCTTTCATTTCTATATATCTTAGCTATTAAGTAGCTTTTGGTATTATTAGTAAGAAATTATGAGCTTTAAATTTTTATGGTTTATATGATCTGAATGTTTTTAACCATTACTCTTTATTTAGAAAATCCTATATATATATATATATATATTCTTTCCTTCTCTTTTCTGCAACTACTACTTTTGAGTCCATTTTATTATTCGTAAACGAGTTTAATTATATCCAAAATGTCACACATCTGCGACGAATGTGCTCAGAGATCACATATCTCGGTCACTAGTTCTGAACTAGAGGAATACGACTCTCCGGAGAAACCTTAAAGTGGACTAGAATGTTCGCATACCCCCAGATATACACCAAAGTCTAAACATGCTAAGAAAGCATTATTTTGCTCCTCACGAACTAGAGAAAAGATAAGCGAGATTCACCACTACCAGAAACATCAGATGGATCTCCAGCGTCAACTTCATTACGAACAAAAACTTACGTCTGACCGTTTAACACTCTTAAAACGCATGGCGTCATTTTTCTGTAGCACAGATAAACACGACGTTCATAAACCAATGTCACATGCTCCATCTTCATCTAGGAGTTCTAACACCTGGGATCTTAACTACATGAGAAATGAAGGAGCAAAGGAAACTTGGTCGCCATGGACTCCGAGAGTTACCAATATCAAAGAAATTTCCGAAGACAAGTCATCCACTTTCTATTGATCTTATATCATTATTACTTTGTTGGATAATAAGTGTTTTTCAATAAGATTTCCTTTGTTTGTTTTCATATATTTTGTTTGATTCTTTCTTATTTTGAAATAAATTATTATAGAGCTTTGAAAAATCTTAGAAAACAGGAAAAACAAAGCTCAGACGAAACGGTCAACCGCCAGAAATACACCAGTCGACCGGAAAAGTCTCTGGAAAACATATTTTTCATATACCGGTCGATCGGTATGAAGTTAACGGTCGACCGTTTAAGTCTCTGGAAAATTATGTCTTTTCATCAACCAGTCGACCGGATAAATTTTCACCAGTCGACCGAAAATGTTTCTGTTTGAAACCAGTCGACCGGTGAAAATTCAACGGTCGACCGGTTACGTGATTTTCTGTTTTTTTAAATCCCAATCAAAACGTCGGTTCTATCAAACTCACCCATTCACTTCCTTTTTATATCTCTCATACTCTCAAACCCTTTGAAAACCAAAAAATCCCCAAATTTCTTTCTCCTACAAAATCAATGGCTATACCAGAAAAGAGATTAAAGAAATCAAGTTCTACTCAACTCCAACCTATTGATTCCAATATCAAACAATGGCTAGTGGATCCAATAGCAGTGAGAAGATGGAATGCTATGAAAGATTATACGATTCACGAAGGTTATTTCATCAATTTCTCTGATTTTATTCTCTACGATGTTAAAGAATTAGCAAAACAAGCTTGTATTCAAAATCTCCTAGACCATGATAAGAACAACTGGAAACCAATCATATCATGATCAAGTTGTTCTATGCTAATCTTAACATAGACAAGTTTAAACCAGAAATGCTGCTCATTGTCTATGGTCCATTGTATGTGGTGAGCACATTTTTATTTCAAAGGAACGAATGGCCACGGTTCTCGGTTCGCCTAATAATAGAAGAGAATTCTCTACCGATTTTTGTACTGTTCATACTCGAGACAAGGTCAGTCATCTTCTTATTGAAGATCATAAAATCAGTACAAAAGCAGTTAACCTACAGCCTACTGCTAGAATTTTACATCATAATATCACACACTCTTTGTTGCCGAGAGTTGGTAATTTTGATGCCATATATAAAGAGAATTTTAATACTTTGTGTGCGATATATGGAGATATAGAAATTAACTGGATAAGCATGATCTTTGATGAGATTCTGCTTGTGAATAATCGTACAAGACCACACTTATTCTACAATGAATATATCATGAGACTTATACTCGATTGTGGTCTCAAGTCTCCCTAATCTAAAATCTCCAAACCAAAATATATCGACAAGGCAACGAGAAAGAGAATGAAGCTTCCTGGACCTTGTTTGAATATCATACCCTTCGAACAATATCAACAACAAGGTCCCCAAGAAAGCACTTTATCAAAAGCCTCCAAACCTAAACCAGAAGAGGTAAAACTCCTTCAACCATCCTTGTCGACTAAAGAATCACTTGAACAAATTGCATGGAATCAATTCCTTCTTGAAGCAAGAATTAAGCGTACCGACAACAAAATCAAACGTTTAGATACAAAGCTTGACAAGCGCTTCTCAAAACTTAAGTCTTTCTTTGGTACTCTTTGGGATGCAATTTCATGTGCATCGTCATCCTCCTCTACGCACATACAAGACCCAGTCAAACGTCCAATGCCTCCTATTTTAAATGGTCATCTTCAGAGGAAGGCACAAGTTCTGGAGCAACTGTTGGACGTGGTCGTGGGGAAACCGAGACTGAGGAAGAAGATGTTCAAGACGAAGGACACAAGGAAGAAGAAGGAAACAAAGAAATAGATTGGGATACAACTGAATCCGATTCTCCACCTCAGTAGTACTTTTCATCCACGTCTTTTGGTATTTTGCTTTACTTAAGCAAGACTTAACTCAGCACTTGTACATAAATAGTGTTGTATTTCATTTTGGGTTTGTACGTATTAACTCTTAGATACATAACTTGTTTGGCTATATCTGGTGTGTATTGTATGCTACAATCCTTGTGCATTTCATGCTTAAGTTATGGTATTTGTATGATATCTACTCCTTTTTGTCGTTGACAAAGGGGGAGAAAAATGTTACTAGCAATAGGTTTTGCAGATTGGTTTAATATATATTTCAGGGGGAGTTAGAAACACTTTCAGAGCATGTTGTCATCAATCAAAAAGGGGGGAATGTTGAATCAAGGAATTCATGGCATTTTGATTAATGACAAGGAGAAGTTTCAAGATCGACAAAAAGAAGAGATTCAATGGTATTGAAAGTTAGAGGTTGATTATTTAGTAATTTAGTTGTGTTAAAAATGTTAAAATCTATCCTCAAATAATCATATACCTCAGTAGTTTGAATATATATATGTATATATATGAATGCACATTCATTATGCATAATGCCAGAAACTGGTCGACTGGTTTCAATACGTGAGGTCGACCGTTTCTGGGCAGAAAGGCACAGTGAACGTGCACATATGTATATAACGTATATATATTCAAATACCAGTCTACTGGTTATTTTTTACCTGTCGACTAGTCTTCGAACTGAAAGCAACTCTTCGTACAGACATCTTCATTCATCAATGGTTGCTTCCTTTTCCTTTCATCAAAAATCATTTCTATTCAATACTTCTCCCCACCAATGTTTGAAACTCTTTATCCTCTATAAATACAACATGAAATCATCAATTCTAACAACTAATTCTTTCTATCTATTGCTGATTTCACTCTTGATCATCCAAAGCAATCAAAAGCTCATAATATACTTATATCACTGTTGAATCCTAGAATCTACATACTATTCTTTTGATTCAAACACGATATCATCATCCAAATCTTCATGAATTCAAATTCTATTTGAGGATAAGATTATAGGAAGGTTGTACAAGAATTGATGAATTCGTGTTATTAAGAACACACATTGTCAAATTACAAGTCTACTCATCTTGTGTGAAGTCCTTCGTGTTGTTAGAGGCAAAGTTGTGAAGTCCTTGTGTTGAAAGAGGCATGAAATCCCGTTCGGCTGCTCGGGGATTGTGAACCTGTTCCTCCGGGTGAAGCGAGGTAGTTGATTAGTGAAAATCCAGAGAGAGGTCAGGGACTGGACGTAGGACGGTGCTCCGAACCAGTATAAAAATCCCTGGTGTGATTTTCTTTTACTGCATTTACATATCTATGATACTCTTTCTGTGAGATCTTTCAATTTCATATTTGTTTGCATAACTATTGTATTAGACAAATAGTTGTGTGTTATCCATATTACACAATCCGAGTGTACTATTACCTGACAAGTACACGCACAAATTTTCACTCCTTACCGATTCGGATCACCTCTAGCAAGATGACACAGGATCCCCCGTAGTTAACCCTTGGATCTTGCAGTGCCGGTCCACACTTAAGTTAGAGGATTAGTTATTCCTGAACACACATTTCCTGGTCCTATAAGACCTATCCATCGGCTCCATAGTAACCGATATATCCGAGGCGCCGCTCTATCCATCATCTACATAGGTAAAAATATAATAAATGTCTGTATTCCATACCATGACACCACCCATAGCTAGAAGGAAATGTCATGCACTCCTTGCTGTCCCTTATCCCGTTTTTGACTCATACCAAGGTTTGAGGCTCGCGAATTAACACTATACACAAAGCTATGCTATTTAAAGCCATGCTTTGATCATCAACCACAAGACTCTGCTTTTCAACAAAAGCCTTGATCATTTGCATCTTAGCATGCCACACAGGCAATTCATGCCATGCCACTGATATTTGTCAATATATAACCTCTAAGCTCATACGTCTCAGAGAAGGGTGTTAAGCAAGATGATAAATTCTCTGCCACCAAACAGATATATATTTAATAGAAATCAATCAACATAGAATGAAATCCAATGTCAGACACGCATCCATTTACTAGTTCGTTCGGGGTCTGAACGAAACCGGAGGCACCTTATTCCTCGTCCCATATATCCAATACAGGAGAGAGGTCCTTGCATATACGGTCGATCTTCAAGTATGTCTGGACGATCACCACTTATTACCTTGTCTTGGGTGTACAGCCCAATCAAGACATCAGTAATCATCCATACGATGTGAAGATCTCCGATCTTCAACCACCATCTTCATCGTCGACTTATCCTCGATTCAATTATTCTGAATGGGTATAAACCCGGCCTTTCCAAACAATTCACGTATCTTATAATCAAGTGCTATAAAAACACAACATATGCCTCATTCCAATTCTGAATATTCTTTTACTCAAATATTCATATACTTTGGGAAAGGTTCCCACTAATTTTATCAAATATAAATTCTTTTAAATTTATACTTTAATCTCCTTTTGGATATCAATTCAATCCAAACTAAGGTATATAAACTAGTTGGGATTATCGAACCATACCTAAGTAATTGTTTCTTTTATTATTCCAATCCCAACCTATTCATCCCATGGAGAAAAACTGGTAATACTCCATATCTAACACCATAGTGTTATCGGTAAATTTAATTACCATTTCACATTCAAATCTAATTAAAGATTTAACTATCGCCTGGAGTAAAACTGGTGATACTCCATTCTCGATCATTTCCCAAATTTGATAATTTAATTTATCACGTTCACCTTTTAATCTAATTAAAGATTCATTAAAACTTCACTTAGTTTTAATCTTCCTAAAAATCATTATTAATGATTATTTAACTTTGGGAAATCAAACATGCGACACTGACAATCTACACCGTACCATTGATTTCTGCCGATATATAACCTCTAAGCTCGTATGTCTCAGAGAAGAGTGTTAAGCAAGAGAATAAATTCTCCGCCATCAAACTGATATATATTTAGCAGAGATCAACAATACAGTTCGTAATATAATGCTAGACTTGAAATCCTTTCTTTAACTGGGTTGAAGAACCAATGTCATTTAAAACACAGTTCACAACAAACCCAAAATCACATTATGTTAATAATGGAATCTTCATGGAAAAATAGATCAATATATATAATCGATATCAATTTCCATATATGAATAATATTATAAATGGAATATTGATAAAGCCTTTTAAATTCCCTATATATTAACAGTCTTCCTCCACAGAAGTTCATTTCGATTATTACCAAATCGAATTCCATTCAATCCCAATTTATTTTATTAAATTGGAAAACTTTACTTTGGGAAATTTCCATTAAATATTAATAAAAATATTTATAAGTTCCAAATCACATTTCACTGTTAATCGGGTTAAAGAAATAATGTCATTAAAAACAGAGCTTACAATAAACACAATTCACATTCCATTCCAATTACTAAATATAATTGGAAACTCTATTAATCTTAATTAAAAGATTTATTATTTTCACATGGGGTTTAAGAACAGTGTTATTTAATACACCATTCACGAAAAACCCAAAATCCAATTCGATATTAAATATAAGGCTCTAAACAGAAATTATGTCGGCTTATACTCAATATCAAATTCTGGAACCAACACATATCATATGGGGAAATAACGATATATATCTATCTTCCAAATTCCTCCACAATATCCGTATAGTCACAAAATCCTATCGAAATCTCCCTAAGATGATTTCGATTCAAATCCCTACCAGTTTATACATTGGAAAAATCCTGGTTAAATTAAAACCATTTCCATACCCAATTTATTTATTTAAAACCATTGGATTATTTCTCTGGTTAATAACTAGTTCATTTTGATAAAAATATATTTTTATCTTTTCAAATACGAATTTTTTTATCCCAATTCTTTTCAAATCATTTAATTGAATTTACACAAATAATTGATATTTTTAATGATTTTATCAAGGCCCGTACAGTCAGTTTCCGATAACGGCCACCGAACTGTATTCATAGCGACCTTTTCCAAATTTGATTTGGACATAATTCCAAATCCAACCATTCAAATTTAAATATCTTATATTCGTTGGAAATCTTCTTCCGATACTAACCCAACGGTTCCAGTTTTAGGAGAATTTGACGGTCGGATCTCCCGTAATGTCGATTCGAAGTCAATGGTCGAAATTTGCGAACGGTCGCGGCGCGGCGCACTCTATTCAGGCCATTAATATTGAAACACCCCACCTCCATTAGGGTCACTCTCAAAGGGAATGCCCTAATTTTGGTGGAGGTTTATAAGTATAAGTCACAGATACACAAGACAAATATATTAAAAAGCATATATTTTTGAAACAGCGGAAACAACATCAACTTTTATTTCATTAAAATACGTGTTACACAAACCATGCCATAATTTGTCTTACAATACTTCCAAAAACATAACACCTTCATAACTATCTTGATTACATTATTTAAAGAAGCATAAAAACATAAGTAAACTGCATAAGTCCCATAATTGTTGTCCAAAGCTATAGTCCAAAACGAAAAGATCCAAGCAATACATTCTTTCTCTTCAAGCTGGATGTGAAAACTGGTCAAGCTGCGGTATTCCCTCCCTGTGGACCTGGGGGGGGGGGGACGAAAGAAAAGAAGACGAAAGAAAAGTAGAGTCAGACATAAAGCCTGAGTAAGTCTAGGACTATTCAGTCTATGAATAAAGAATTGGGCATGATAAGTATAAACTGGAAATGGGAAAGCACCGTAAACTAAGTTAAGTTGACTTGAGTCGAATATACTTATCGTACCCCATAATAATCTCTGTACCCATATAAACTAGTTCCCAACAGGCACCCCATAATCAGGGTGAAGTGATCCATTTCTGATGATCGGCTCCTACTCGCATAGTTACATGTGTCATACGGCCCCCGTAGTTGTAGTTACCTATGCTGGTCCCACCATGGGGTGTATCAAGTCCCATGGTGGCGGCCCGACACAATTCTAGAATGCACAGGTATACTACTGGTGCCCAGTGCCTTATTTTTCTGCGCCGGAGTGTGTGCACGCCCGCACCCCGTTAGAACCTACACTGCTGCACCACCGCCGTCGATTTGACCTCTTACAATCAGCCCAGTAATCGTGCCCCACCCTTCCTAGTTCAGGGTATCCTGATACACCTTGTAGGGTTACTGCTGAAAAGGGTCTCCCGCTATAGGTTTTCTATTTCTAGCCAACATGCTAAGTCGGTTAAGTGTTTTGTAAACCTAACCCCCAATCAGTCTGTATAGTTTAGCATGTTCCATTTTGATTAAGTATTAATTCAATTCACTTAATCCTATCAATCCTGACTCAGCCTTAATTGTCTTATTAAAGCCTCGACCTCTCACATTAGACAGATATTGTTGTAGCTGCCTGTTGCCGGTTGGGTCTGGGCAGTCTTACACCACAACTCAGTCTAACCTCGAGTCTTTCTTGGGCTCCGTGTTTAACCACCCATATTGGATAGGTATTGTTGTGACTACTGGACAGCCGGGCAGTTCCGGGTAGGTTTACATCACAACTCAATTCAACCTCGGGTTAAACACATCGTATTTTCTAAATTTACATATTTTGTCTATTTCCTTTTTATATGTAAATATTTGCGGCCCATTATTCAAATTCATCTTTATTGGATAAAATTAATTTATACCACTTAAGGGTTTTTCAAGGTCATTGGCATGCGTCAAACATGCCAACACATATGTTTTATATTTTAATCCAAACGTCACTACCCCCGTTTTATACGTTCGCTACAATATAACATATGTTGGGTTTAACATTTAAACCCAACTTAGCCACATGAAAAAGGGGAGGCTTAGAACATGGTGTTTATATATTCTAAGTAACATAAAATGGGGAGTGCGAACGCATGAACTTGCAACATAGCGAACTAATTAACATAAATTTGGCACTTGTGAACTTGCATTGTAATAGCATATAATCATGGCATAAACATACCTAAACATGAAATCATGGTTTTTGATCTATTCATGTAATCATGGCATAAACCTACCTAAACATGAAATCATGGTTTTTTATCTATTCATGCAAACTTGCAATTGGAATGTAAATCTAACTTAGCTCACATATATTATCATACGTTTTTTATAACAATATAGGCCTAAAACATGTTTTCCAATTAGGCATAACACCAAACATAGTCTAGTCTTGTTCATAGAGTCAACACAAGTTCAAAAAGATGTTTACTTTTGTCTCTAATACAAAAGTATGGTTTTACACTTGAATCATGATGCCAATCCCAACATAAATTCACATAAGTCATAATACCCAAATGGATCCAACTACACTAAAAGTGATTATAATATATATTATGTTGGCATAATAGTGAATACTTGCATGAATCTCAAATAAACTACCACAAACATGTAGTTGTTAACTTTCAACATGAATCACATACTTGCAAATATCCAATCGTTATACCACAACATCCCAAATCGTTTAGAATCAAAACAACATTCAAATATGAATTATTATCACCACAAATCAAATACAATTCTATTTCTCATTTTACACAA
Organism: Allium sativum; assembly: GCA_030737875.1. Classification (NCBI taxonomy): domain Eukaryota; kingdom Viridiplantae; phylum Streptophyta; class Magnoliopsida; order Asparagales; family Amaryllidaceae; genus Allium; species Allium sativum. The sequence continues at coordinate 782,771,078 of CM060920.1, read as the reverse complement.
ATCAAAACACAATTACTTATTCACATCGGAATAGCACTCTACTTACAACGTATGACGAATCTTCAATTCAGGAATCTGAATTCTGAATTTGGAGATGCTATCCTTTGTTGTAGGCATTGTTTTGATTTAGTTGTCGTTGCTTTAAGCTTTTGAATTGTCTCCTAATTGTCTCTCAATTTTGACGGCTATTTCTAGTCCTTCCTCAGCAGCATGACGGTCTCATTCTTATTTTTGTTTGTATGAATTAGGTGGAGTCTGAGGTCCTTTTTATAGAGTTTGTGAATTGATTAGGACCGTCGATGGAGCTTGGATTAATATTAGCCATTCATTTGAAGGAGAGACCAATTAGGAGCTGACACCTAGCCCTAGTGACAAGGCAAGGCTCAGGAATTCGGCTAAGCACAGACCAGGCCAACCAGGGGGGCTGGGTTCGACCTGGCTCAGGGACCAGGTCGACTCCCCAGTCGACCCCCAGGTCGACTCTAGAGTCAGCCTGCCTGGGGCAGGTCGACACCCAGGTCGACTCCCAGGTCGACCTGGCCTGGCAGGTCGACCCCCAGGTCGACCTGGTGGGTTGGGAGGGAACTTTTCCCGCCTACTTTGATTGGGCTGAAATTCAAATCTGTTTTCGAAATTTGAATCTTCTGAAACTTCATCGGGCCATAATTTGGTCATACGGGCTCCGTTTTTCGAAAACTCGGACTCTATTTCGCGTATTTTTCCGAGACGAACGCAATGGCTTATCCTGTTTCCCTTAATACTTTGATTTGAAATTAATTATTCTTTAATTTGTGAATTTCACTGTTATAGAATACTCGGGGTGTTACATTCTCCCCCATTTAAAAGGATTTCGTCCCCGAAATCTTCAAGTTTAGAAAGAATGTATATCCTAACATCCAAACATCCATCTACTCATCCATCAAACACGAGCATCCATTGTCCTTAAAAGACTTCTAATGCTTCATGATCATATGCGAAGTGTGTGTACATGTACTTATCTAATGCAAAATCAGTCGGTCTACTGATTCAGTTGACCTCCATAATGCAAATTATGTAAGTGTCATGAATCCATTATGTACGCGAATTTTCCTATTCATGATTTTACATGAGTGCACAATCATTCACATATAAATGCAACATCCATATGGCAACACATTAAACTTCAACCATATACAAATATAAATACATATATGCACATGCAACATGAAGTGAGTGAGCCGATCTAAAACCTAAATTGTGTGTGTATATGCAACCACGAGCAACCACTAGCAATCACTTGCAACCACTTGCAACCATCATCCATAACATGTTTCAATTACATGTTTTCATCCAAAGAATTTCTACCTAAAAGATAAGGTCGAGGAGATATACCTAAAAAGATAGATAAAAGCGCAACTTAAGGAAAAAGAAAGATCAAAGATGTACCCTCGAAAAGAAAAGGTTAGGCAGCGCGTATTCTAGCTTCAGTTTCCCAAGTTGCGTCTCCCTCGGCGTCGCTCCACTGAACTTTGACGAGCTTGACTTCGCGGTTGCGTAGTTTTTCACTTCCGTTCCTAATATGCGGGTTGTAACTTTCCTCACGGTTGCTTCACGTTCCACTTCAGCTTCTTTTAGGATATTTGGCTCTACCACTTCAGCAGATTCATGTAGACATTTTCGGAGGTGCGAAACATGAAAAACGTTGAACTTCGGCCAGCTTTTCGGGTAACTCTAATCTATAGGCCATTTTTCCAATTTTCTCGATGATAAGAAATGGCTCTACGAACCTTGGTGCTAGCTTTCCTGTGGTTCCAAAACGAACAATGTTCCACAGCGGAGATACCTTAAGAAAAACTCTGTCCCCAACCTCAAATTCAAGGTCGGTCCTCCTCTTGTCGGCGTAGGATTTTTGTCTGTCTTGGGCTGTCTTCATTCTTCTCCGTATCAAGTCTACTTTTTCTGAAGTCTCTCGGATCATATCTGGTCCAAGTATGAGCTTGTCAGTAGACTCCCACCAACAAGTGGGCGATCGACACAGTCTTCCACATAAAGCTTCAAAGGGCGCCATTCCGATGGTTGCTTGGTAGCTGTTGTTGTAGGCAAATTCTACCAAAGGAAGATGGTCTTCCCACGTCCCTCCGAAGTCAAGGATGCACAGTCTTAAAAGGTCCTCCAAAACTCTGTTCACTCTTTCTGTCTGGCCGTCGGTCTGGGGATGATAGGCTGTGCTCAAGCATAACTGTGTGCCTACCGCTTCTTGCAGACTCCGCCAAAACTCACTTGTGAAGATAGGGTTTCGGTCACTGACAATATTGGAAGGTATTCCATGGAGTCGAACAATTTCCTTGAGGTAAAGAGATGCTAGGGATGAGGCAGTTCTTTTATTCTTGACAGGTAAAAAGTGGGCGTTTTTATTAAGCTTATCCACTATTACCCAAATGCTAGTGTTGCCTCTTCTAGACCTAGGCAGCGCATCAATGAGGTCCATTGAGATGCTACCCCACTTCCACTGCGGGACCTCTAGAGGATGGAGCAGACCGCCAGGCTTTTTCTGTTCCGCTTTAACCTGTTGGCACACCATACACTTAGAAACGAAATCTGCCACGTCCTTCTTCATGCCGTTCCAAAAGAAAGTTCTCTTTATGTCCTTGTACATTTTATCTCCGCTTGGGTGTATCGTCATCTTGGAGTGATGTGCTTCCTCGAGAACCGTCTTTACCAAATCCCTTGTCTGTGGGACGCATAGTCTTCCGTCTCGCCTTAGCCAACCATTATCGTCGATGGAGTATCTGCTGAGGTGACTTGAAGTCTCACCCCTAATTAGCCTATCAATCGTCTCCACAAGTTGAGGGTCTTTGCGTTGTGCTGTCCCTATTGAGTCCACTAAAGTCGGGCGTACTTCGAGAGATGCTAGCATGCCCGGTACAAAATCGGAGGAGGGCCTAAAGTCAAAGCTGGCTATAAACTCTAGGCTTTGTCTTTCAACAAACAGCGGGCTTAGGGTCAGTTTCTTTCGGCTCAACGTGTCTGCCACTACGTTGCCTTTGCCCGGAGTGTAGGAGATCTCGAAATCGTATAAGGCAAGAAACTCCATCCATCTCTGTTGCCTCAAGTTAAGATCTTTCTACGAGAAAAAATATTTCAACGATTTATGGTCAGTTTAAAGTTCGAACTTCTCACCTAGGAGATAGTGTCGCCAAGACTTGAGTGCAAAGACGATGGCAGCTAACTCAAGATCGTGGGTCGGGTAGTTCTTTTCGTGCACTTTCAACTGTCTTCCGCCATAAGCTACTACCCTTCCTTCTTGCATTAAGACAGCGCCTAGTCCTGTCCCACATGCATCTGTATAAACTGTGAACATCTTGCTTCCATCTGGCAACGTCAAAACTGGGGCTGTTGTAAGAGCCCTTTTTAGTCGTTGGAAAGCAAACTCGCAATCCAAGTCCCAATTGAACACTAGATTCTTCTTGGTCAGCCTTGTGAGCGGAGCTGAGATTTTCGCAAAATCCCTTATGAATTTTCGGTAGAAACCTGCTAGTCCTAGAAAACTTCAGACCTCAGTTGCATTCCTTGGTGTCTTCCAATCCTGTACCGCTACTACCTTAGCAGGGTCCACAGCTAACCCTTCTTTGGATACTATGTGCCCAAGGAACCTCACTTCTTCTCTCCAAAAGTGGAATTTGGAGAATTTGGCTTTTAGCTGATGGACTCGCAGAGTTTCCATGATTGCCCTTAAGTGCTGAGCATGCTCTTCCTCATTCTTTGAGAAGATCAAGATATCGTCTACGAAGACCACTACGAACTTATTGAGAAATCTCTGAACACCCTACTCATTAGGTCCACGAAGTAAGCGGGTGCGTTTGTTAAGCCAAAAGGCTTGACAAGCCATTCAAAGAAGCCGTCTGGGGTTCTGAATGTCGTTTTATCGGTGCTATCTTCAGCCATCCTTAGCTGATGAAAACCGGTCGCCAAATCAAGTTGGGAGAAAAAAAACGCTCCTTCAAGCAGATCAAACAGATCGTCAATTCTGGGGAGAGGGTGCCTATTCTTTTTCGTTAGCTTGTTGAGCTCCTTATAGTCAACACACAGACGGAGTGAACCATCCGCCTTTGTGGCGAACACCACTGGAGCGCCCCATTCTGAAATACTCCTTCTAATGAACCCCTTCTCTAGAAGCTCTTTAATCTGTTTACTGAGCTCCTTCCTTTCACGTGGAGCCATGTGTCTAACGGGCAACGCAACGGGCTTTGCATTATCTACAAGATATATGCGGAAGTCTATCTCCCGCTTCGGAGGCAACCCCTTCACCTCTTCGAAGACATCCGGGTACTCCCGGACAACTCTAACCGATTGCAAACTTTCAACAGAGGCATCTAGCGATTCAAGATAACTAAGCATAACCGCATACGAGGGATTACAAGTAATTTCCAGAGTGTTACCGAGTTGGGTCAGAAGCCTAACCACCCTTTTCTCACAATCAAGGATGGCACCATTACTGGATAGCCAATCCATGCCCAAAATCAAACCATATCCCGAGAAGCCCAAAACAAAGGCACTACATCTAAATTTTATGCTTAGAATAGAAATTTTCAATCCCACACAGATCATAGACAAGTGAGCTGGGCCCCCAATTGGATTTGAAACAATTAAGGGGTCCTCTACCATACTAGTTTCTAGGTGCAGAGATTCTACTAAAGCAGACGAGATAAAGGAGAGTGATGCACCAGAATCAAATAAAGTGCGAACTGGGTGATCATATAGATAAACTACATTTTCTACAGAAGTATTTATACCTCGCTGTTGCAGAGGTGGCGCTTCTAGCACATGAACCTATGCCCCTGAGGTGGATCCAGCCCTCTGCCCCTGCCCTCGTTTCTTCGGGCAATCCTTAGCCATATGGCCTGTCTCACCGCAAGAAAAGCACCCATCATTCATCTTGGCCTTCTTTTTCCGGCAATCTTTCACCAAGTGCCCCACTTTTCCACAGAAATTACACTTCCTCTTCTCTTTTTTGTCTTTCCCGCCCTTCTTAAAGTCTGTCTTCTTAGGCTGTAAACCCTCTTTCTTCACTTGAGAGCTTTCTGCCTTTGTCTCCTTCTTGCCCTTATCCTCTTCGTTCAGCAATGCCATCTGCACCAACCTTTCGTACGTAGCTCCCATGGGTATATGGGTCATGGCCAAACTGTGTAATGGCTCATTCAATCCTTTGACAAAGCGGTGAGCCTTCTTATGCGGAGTGTTGACTAGGTCCAGTCTGAACCTAGCCAGTTGATCGAACTGATTAACATACTCTTTGACTGTCATATTCCCTTTCTTAAGAAATTAGAATTTTTCCAACTGAAGACTCCTTTCAGCTTCTGAGAGAAATTTAGCCTCAAACCTTGCCCTAAAGTCCTCCCATGTTTCCACTGGTCTTTCTGCATTGGTGACTTCCCACCAGTAGGAAGCCTCGCCTTTAAGTAGCCATACTGCCAGTTGTACCTTCTGCCTATCTTCTACCTCAAAGATGACGAATAAGTCCTCGGTTTCCTTCAGCCAATTCCTGGCTGCCACGAAGGACTCGGTTCCATGAAAGTCCTTTCCTCCCATAGCTTTGAAATCTTTACATATCTTAGCAAAAGTATTACCCCGCGGAGGAGGTGGAGGAAGAGGTGCTGCTGCAGCTGGATGATTTCCTGTAGTTGGGGGAGGAGGGACGGTAGGACCTGGCTGAGTGGCCCTTACTTCTAAGAATCGTCTAAACCAACCAGGTATTGGTACACCCTCTGGCAAGTTAAGTTCTTCGGACATGCTGAAATAAAAGGGCAGATTCAAAACGAAGGATAAAAGATAGTACCTATGGCTTTGGGGGACTATGCCTTTTTTTTAAAAAAAAAATGCTTCTTTAAATTTACTTTTTGGAAATGAATTTTCAAAACTTTTTATCATATCTGGTAAACCTATGCCCTGATACCAAGTGAAACACCCCACCTCCGTTAGGGTCACTCTCAAAGGGAATGCCCTAATTTTGGTGGAGGTTTATAAGTATAAGTCACAGATACATAAGACAGATATATAAAAAACATATATTTTTGAAACATCGGAAACAACAACAACTTTTATTTCATTAAAATACGTGTTACACAAACCATGCCATAATTTGTCTTACAATACTTCCAAAAACATAACACCTTCATAACTGTCTTGATTACATTATTTAAAGAAGCATAAAAACATAAGTAAACTTCATAAGTCTCATAATTGCTGTCCAAAGCCATAGTCCAAAACGAAAAGATCCAAGCAATACATTCTTTCTCTTCAAGCTGGATGTGAAAATTGGTCAAGCTGCGGTATTCCCTCCGTGTGGACCTGGGGGGGAAACGAATGAAAAGAAGACGAAAGAAAAGTAGAGTCAGACATAAAGCCTGAGTAAGTCTAGGACTATTCAGTCTATGAATAAAGTATTGGGCATGATAAGTATAAATTGGAAATGGGAAAGCATCGTAAACTAAGTTAAGTTGTCTAAAGTCGAATATACTTATCGTACCCCATAAAAATCTCTGTACCCATATAAACTAGTTCCCAACAGGCACCCCATAATCAGGGTGAATTGATCCATTTTTGATGATCGGCTCCTACTCGCATAGTTACATGTGTCTTACGGCCCCCGTTGTTGTAGTTACCTATGCTGGTCCCACCATGGGGTGTATCAAGTCCCATGGTGGCGGCCCGACACAATTCTAGAATGCACAGGTATACTACTGGTGCCCAGTGCCTTATTTTTCTACGCCGGAGTGTGTGCACGCCCGCACCCCGTTAGAACCTACACTGTTGCACCACCGCCGTCGATTTGACCTCTTACAGTCAGCCCAGTAATCGTGCCCTACCCTGCCTAGTTCAGGGTATCCTGATACACCTTATAGGGTTACTGCTGAAAAGGGTCCCCCGCTACTAGGTTTTCTATTTCTAGCCAACATGCTAAGTTGGTTAAGTGTTTTGTAAACCTAACCCCCAATCAGTCTGTATAGTTTAGCATGTTCCATTTTGATTAAGTATTAATTCAATTTACTTAATCCTATCAATCCTGACTCAGCCTTAATTGTCTTATTAAAGCCTCGACCTCTCACATTAGACATATATTGTTGTGGCTGCTTGTTGCCAGTTGGGTCCGGGAAGTCTTACGCCACAACTCAGTCTAACCTCGGGTCTTTCTTGGGCTCCATGTTTAACCACCCACATTGGATAGGTATGGTGGTGACTATTAGACAGCCGTGCGGTTCCGGGCAGGTTTACATCACAACTCAATCCAACCTCGGGTTAAACACATTGTATTTTCTAAATTTACATATTTTTTCTCTTTCCTTTTTATATGTAAATATTAGCGGCCCATTATTCAAATTCAACTTTATTGGGTAAAATTAATTTATACCACTTAAGGGTTTTTCAAGGTCATTGGCATGCGTCAAACATGCCAACACATATGTTTTATATTTTAACCCAAACGTCACTACCCCCGTTTTATACGTTCGCTACAATATAACATATGTTGGGTTTAACATTTAAACCCAACTTAGCCACATGAAAAAGGGGAGGCTTAGAACATGGTGTTTATATATTCTAAGTAACATAAAAAGGGGAGTGTGAACGCATGAACTTGCAACATAGCGAACTAATTAACATAAATTTTGCACTTGTGAACTTGCATTATAATAGCATATAATCATGGCATAAACATACCTAAACATGAAATCATGGTTTTTGATCTATTCATGTAATCATGGCATAAACCTACCTAAACATGAAATCATGGTTTTTAATCTATTCATGCAAACTTGCAATTGGAATGTAAATCTAACTTAGCTATGTGTCACATATATTATCATACGATTTTTATAACAATATAGGCCTAAAACATGTTTTCCAATTAGGCATAACACCAAACATAGTCTAGTCATGTTCATAGAGTCAACACAAGTTGACAAAGATGTTTACTTTTGTCTCTAATACAAAAGTATGGTTTTACACTTGAATCGTGATGCCAATTCCAACATAAATTCACATAAGTCATAATACCCAAATGGATCCAACTACACTAAAAGTGATTGTAATATATATTATGTTGGCATAATAGTGAATACTTGCATGAATCTCAAATAAACTACCACAAACATGTAGTTGTTAACTTTCAACATGAATCACATACTTGCAAATATCCAATCGTTATACTACAATATCCCAAATCGTTTAGAATCAAAGCAACATTCAAATATGAATTATTATCACCACAAATCAAATACAATTCTATTTCTCATTTTACACAAATCAAAACACAATTATTTATTCACATCGGAATAGCACTCTACTTACAACGTATGACGAATCTTCAATTCAGGAATCTGAATTCTGAATTTGGAGATGCTATCCTTTGTTGTAGGCGTTGTTTTGATTTAGTTGTCGTTGCTTTAAGCTTTTGAATTGTCTCCTAATCGTCTCTCAATTTTGACGGCTATTTCTAGTCCTTCCTCAGCAGCATGACGGTCTCATTCTTATTTTTGTTTGTATGAATTAGGTGGAGTCTTAGGTCCTTTTTATAGAGTTTGTGAATTGATTAGGATCGTCGATAGAGCTTGGATTAATATTAGCCATTCATTTGAAGGAGAGACCAATCAGGAGCTGACACCTAGCACTAGTGACAAGGCAAGGCTCAGGAATTCGGCTAAGCACAGACCAGGCCAACCAGGTGGGCTGGGTTCGACCTAGCTCAGGGGCCAGGTCGACTCCCCAGTCGAACCCCAGGTCGACTCTAAAGTCGGCCTGCCTGGGGCAGGTCGACCCCCAGGTCGACCCCCAGGTCGACTCCCAGTTCGACCTGGCCTGGCAGGTCGACCCTAGGGTCGACCCCCAGGTCGACCTGGTATGTTGGGCGGGAACTTTTCCTACCTACTCTGATTGGGCTGAAATTCAAATCTGTTTTCGAAATTTGAATCTTCATCGGGCCATAATTTGGTCATACGAGCTCTGATTTTCGAAAACTCGGACTCTATTTCGCTTATTTTTCCGAGACGAACGCAATGGCGTATCCCATTTCCCTTAATACTTTTATTTGAAATTAATTATACTTTAATTTGTGAATTTCACTGTTATAGAATACTCGGGGTGTTACAAATGTATAATATATATTTCGTTCAAAACGTATTTTATAAATTCGTTTTAAAAACGATTCCCACTTTCATTTCAATTTTAAATCAAAATCGAATACTCCTTATCATTATAATATTTAAATGATAATATCTTCAAAATGTTGGATTTTGAAATAATTTCCTTTCCGATATTCATTATAAAAATGAATAAAATCGATATAAACATCGTTCGCATCAAAATGGAGCATAACTAATCAATACGGCTTCATACATTTCAATATTTTCGTGTCCATCCAAAATCGGACATCAAATTTGCATTTTTATCCTTTACGGAATATTATTTTAAAATATTCATTATATTAAAATATTCGTTATTTTAAAATAATCTTTATTTTAAATTATTCGTTCTTTCTGAATTGGAATCAGACACAGTCAATTACCATATAATGTTATTTATATGGATTTCATACACACATGTATACAACAATAATTATACACAGTCAACCATCATCCAGAGTGCATTACACAACCGCATAAGCATTAAATATAAATAATTAACGCTTACAACAGGCTGTCAACCAATTAATTGACATACAACTAAACAATTAGGATTCGTGTACGCCAAATATTATCCCAATACCTATGTGGGGTTTCAACCAAAAATTCTAAATATTATTTGTGCAGTTGGGCGATGTGTAAAATTTATCGTCCCAACCCATGTCAGTTAAATGGGTGTTCATAAATAAATTGTCCGATTTATAAATGAATATTTATTTCCAATCTAGGAGAATTTCATGTCGTTCACATATACATTAAAATTAAATTTTTAACCATAAAAATGTTTATTTCAATGCTTGACTATTTTATATAGTTCATACATTCAATAAAAATGATATTTTTATTGTTCAGACATTTTATTCAACACATAAATATCTTATACAGTGCGTCTACACATTAAAAATTATATTTTTAATGAATAAATATTTATTTCAGAAAATTTTGGCATTATAACGGCGCGATATTAAAACCTGAGTAGTGTCTAGCACAACCACTCTCTTGATACTGGCTCGCGCCATACACAATATTCAATCCCATCAACCAAACCACAATATAATCAAATTTCCATAATACAACCCAAACAAACAATCATGGTTTGTACAATAAATAGTGTCAGGGGCTACTAATCCCCGTCTGCATCCTAGTATATATTTAACTGCAAACTAATTAGAGTGAGAAGGAGTTCTCACACTAGGTTCCACTCCGTCAGTCTTTAACTGATGTTTTTAGTTCAGTTTGGATTTGAATCTACCTAAATTCCTAACATGCTCCAAATTGGACCTAGCCAGTCTTGTTGTGAAGCTCTCGTCCCCACGATCGCAACAGATCCAGTTTCGCGCGATTTGGACCTCGTATGGAAAAGATATTAACGTTTAAAATTTAATTACATAAATTAATTAATTAATTAAAACAAAATTAACCTTCTCCCTCTACAATATACACAGGGCGTCGTTCAAAGCCATGGGTTCGAAACTAGGGTTGCTTCTTGCGCAAAATACACATAGCTTGGCGATGATCGGATAGGACCACGTCACGCGCCCTGGAGAGAGTTTCCAGCCGCCCCCCTTTACGTTGAACTCGAACGCCGCCTGGAGGAGCAATTCGACGGCGAACGGCGCTGGTTTTGGGCCATGATTCTCCCTTCACACTTAACGATAATTGACGAGGGTGGTATGGATTTGAAGAGGGGAGAGAGTACAATGAATTTCCCTTCAGGAGCTTGCAAATTCATTGAGTGGATTGAGAGGAATTGGAGGGGGAAGATTCGAATGGGTTTCCTCCATTCGTCGCGAGTCAACAGAGCGGATTTTTTTTATATAAATTCTTATTGGCCGGAGGGATTTATATAAATAATTTATTTTGTTTTTAGCTATGAACTCCAAATCAAACCCAACGACTGTCACCCTTAAATAAATACCCCCATTCAGAACACAATGGGATATGTTTTGTAAGCCAATCCTAACATTTTGATCATTTTTCGTCAAAATTAAAATATAAATCAAATAAAGTTGAATTTGAGCTTACTTTTAATTTATCGGGGCCACATACTGACTCCAAAAATTCCAGAAAAATAAGTGTAGCTTTGTTCTGACGATATGGCCCTAACAAAACTAATTTCGTCAAATCTGGAGGTCATTTGAAAAATGGTCATTTTCCAGTCGATTAAATTCAAACTGAAATTAACCAATGCGTTTAAATTCACCATGCTCACATATTAATTCCTAAAATTATGAAAATTGTAATCTAGAAATAATTTCACATTCCAGATCCAACAAAAGTGGTTTCGTAAAAAATGGAGGTTATTCACAAAATGGCTATATATATTATATAATATATATATAAATTCCATAGCGACTATTCTAAATTTTAAAATGGACATAACTTTTGATTTATGTTATGAAATATCAATTTTTCACATCCGTTAGAAAGATATGATTAAACAGTTTCAAATATTTCTGGTTTCACTGAAATCCGATTTATTTTGAATCATGTACATTCAATTGAAATTTAAAACCTAATTTTCAAACTGTCGCGCCATTTCAAACTCTATTTATAATTAAAAATAAATTTATATATTCTAACTTCGTTCAAAATAAATTTACAGTCATTATTATTTAAAATAAATCACTTTAAATAATCGAAATCCGTTAAAATAGCTAAAATAAAAAAAATTAATTGGTTCTGAAAATCCGGGTTATTGCAATCCCCCCCTCCCCCACTTAAAATCTTTTTGTCCTCGAAAAGGAACGGAGCTGAAAGTTGTTTAACTAACCAACTCAACTTTCATTTAGGCTTTCATTCTTCAACTTTTTAGTTCCTAAGAATTTTCTAATTTTTCAAAAATTTGTCAAACGCCCTAAATTTTTGATTTTTTTTGCCATAACTTACTTTGTACGGGGAGACTTTCAAAATCGCAATTTGCCTCACAGGGCCCTCATTAGTCCAAAAGAAAAAGCCAACCGACTCATAAAATCATCAAAACCTAAGAAAATAGTAAACATGTACCTATTTGTCGGGCATACAATTTTATTCCTCTTCTTAGCTTCCCTGCCATGACCTGTTCATTATATATACATGTACATATATGCAATTGCAGTCAATTTTCAATTCTGTTCAATATTTGATTCGATTTGGCTAAATTTACCTTTTGTTCTCTTATTGGTACAACATTTTAATTAGTCGAACTAATTATCATACAACACAACTAGCAATCAATTAGTTGATTAAAATTTCAAATATATATCTTTGTACATGTACTTTAAAAAACATATTTTTAGTGTCAAATCACAACAGTAAAACCTATCTAGTTTTGGTTCTCACACCAGTCAATTGGAAATATATAGATATCCCTCTTTCGACACTCGAACATAAACTCTTATGATGATGCATCAATCATCAGAATCACTTCCGGGCAACTAGAGTGTGATTTTATATTTATCCAGTATATTTGAGGCTTCGTATACACGTTTGCAAGGCGTATATGTAAAATCTTCATATACTCGATTGTCCAAAATCAATTTTAAAATAAAATACTCAAATACGTATAATAAGTTTTAAATTTTCAAAATAATTTTTTTCATTTTTATTTTAGAAACAATACTATTTGAAACTCATTCTAGGATACTACTGATCCTATCTCTAACTAGTCATTTCTCATTGGATATTACTAATCCAATCTCTGATGAATTCTTTTGTTTGGTTCTAAAGTGTCTTATTCTCGAGCTTTGTAAACCAAAGCTCTAATACAAAACTGTAGCGACCCGAACTTCCCGGCTGGCCTAAAATTAACAAGAAGGCCACTGCTTTAAGAGCTAGACAAATTGGAACGCAAACATCAGAACATTTCATTGCTTATTACAACAATTTACATCAGAGTGCAAGAATACATCAGAGTATGAATAAATATATACATCAGAAAAGTATCAATGATTTAAAATACATTACATAGCAGCGGAAAAATAATACATAACACAACTAAAAGAAATATACGGATACAAAGCTTTCTGAATATAGCTCCACCTGCAAATCCAGGATCCTAGAAAAGAAATATTTGCAAAAACAAAAACTACTAGCTGCCGGTGTGAAAAATAGGGGCACCTAGAGTTTAGGTTAAAACAATAAACTCCAGGTCAATCATGGGACTGGTATGAGAACTAAAACAGTTATTTGAAACTTTACTTTAAAAATAGAGTAAATCAAGGGACCACGCTGTATAACACGAAACGGGTTTTCTCCTAAAAATACCAGTGCATAAAACAAACAGCGCAATGCTTTTTGGAAAAATGAAGCTATTATAAGACTCAGGTCCCATCACACAATGCAACGCAAGTCGGAGGATAGAGTTTTGCCTTATAATTGCTAAACGTGCTTGGTGCGTTTTAAAACAAATCATTTTGATATTACTGTAAGTGCATAGTGTATCAAATGACTTCAAATGTAAATGTATCAATCACAGATGGCAAAGTACCCCATCCTACTGTGCCGCCATACTAGTTTTACAACTAAAACCCAAATGTCACGCATTGGAAATTGGATTTCCATCATGAGTCATGGCAAGGGATGTACTCCTTACCGATTTGGAACGCCTCTAGCAAGATGACCCAGCATCCCCCGTAGTGAACCCTTGGATCTTGCAGGGCCGGTCCACACTTACGTTAGTGGATTGGTTATTTCTAAACATACGTTTCCCGGTCCTATAGGACCTATCCATCGGCTTCGTAGTAACCGAAATATCTGAGGCGCCTCATTATCCATCATCCACATAGGTAAAAATATAATAAATGTCTGGGCTCCATACCATGACAACACCCATAGCTAAAAGGAAACGTCATGCAGTCCTTGCTGTCCCTTATCCCGTTTTTGACTCATACCGAGGTGTGAGGTTTGCGAATTAACGCTATACACAAAGCTATGCTATTTAAAGCCGTGCTTTGATCATCAATCATAAGAATCTTCTTTTCAACAAAAGCCTTGATCATTTGCATCATAGCATGCCACACGGGCAATTCATGTCATGCGACTGATATCTATCAATGTATAACCCTTATGCTCATACGTCTTAAAGAAGGGTGTTAAGCAAGAAAATAAATTATCCGCCACCAAACAAATATATATTTAATAGAAATCAATCAACATAGAATGAAATCCAATGTCAGACACACATCCATTTACTAGTTCATTCTAGATCTGAACGAATCCAAAGGCACCTAATTCCTCATCCCATATGTCCAATACAGGAGAGAGGTCCTCGCATATCCGGTAGATCTCCAAGTACGTCTAGACGATCACCACTTATTACCTTTTCTTGGGTGTACAGCCCAAACAAGACATCAGTAATCATCCATACGATGTGAAGATCTCCGGTCTTCAACCACGATCTTCATCGTCGAATTATCGTCAAATCAATTATTCAAAATGGGTATAAACTCGGCCTTTCCGAATAATTCACGTATCTTATAATCAAGTGCTATAAAAACACAAAATATGCCTCATTCCAATTTTGGATATTCTTTTATTCAAATATTCATATCTTTCGGGAAAGTTTCTCATTAATTTTATCAAATATAAATTCTTTTAAATTTTTACTTTAATCTTCTTTCGATATCAATTCAAACCAAATTAATGTATATAAACTAGTCGGGATTATCGAACCATACCGAAGTAATCATTTCTTTTATTATCCCAGTCCTAACCTATTCATCCCATGGAGCAAAATTGGTAATACTCCGTATCTAACACTAGGGTGTTATCGATAAATTTAATTACCATTTCACGTTCAAAACTAATTAAAGATTTAACTATCGCCTGGAGTAAAACTGGTGGAACTCCATTCTTGATCATTTCCCAAATTTGATAGTTTAATTTATCACATTCACCTTTCAATCTAATTAAAGATCCATAAAAACTCCACTTAGTTCTAATCTTCCCAAAAATCATTATTAATGATTATTTAACTTTGGTAAATCAAACATGCCACACTGACAATCTACACCGTACCACTGATTTCTGCCGATATATAACCTCTAAGCTCGTACGTCTCAGAGAAGGGTGTTAAGCAAGAGAATAAATTCTCCTCTACCAAACAGATATATATTTAGCAGAGATCAACAATATAGTTCGAAATACAATGCTTGACATGAAATCCTGTCTTTAACTGGGTTAAAGAAACAATGTCATTTAAAACTTTGTTAACGAAAAACCCAAAATCACATTCCATTAATTGTGGAATCTTCACGAAAAAATAGATCGATGTATATAATCGATATCAATTTCCGTATTCGACTAATAATATAAATAGAATAACGACAAAGACTTTTAAATTCCCTATACACTAGCAGTCTTCCTCCACAGATGCTCACTTCGATTAGTACTAAATTGAATTCCATTCAATCCCAATTTATTTTATTAAATTGGAAAACTTTACTTTGGAAAATTTCCATTTAATCTTAATAAAATAATTTATAAGTTCCAAATCACATTTCACTATTAATCGTGTTAAAGAACGAGTGTCGTTAAAAACATTGTTCAAAATAAACCCAATTCACATTCCATTTTATTCCAATTACTAAATATAATTGGAAACTCTAGTAATCTTAATTAAAAGATTTATTCTTTTCACACGGGGTTTAAGAATAGTGTTATTTAAGACACCATTCACGACAAACCCAAATCAAATTTGATATTAAATATGAGGCTCTAAACAGAAATTATATCGGCTTATATTCAATGTTGAATTCTGAAACTAACACATATCGTATGGGGAATAACGACATATATCTATCTTCCAAATTCCTTCACTATATCCGTATACTAACGGAGTCCAATATCAAAATCTCCCAAAGATGATTTCTATTCAAATCCATTCCAATTTATATATTGGAAAAATACTGGTTAAATTAAAACCATTTCCCGTTCCAAATTATTTATTTAAAACCATTGGATTATTTCTCTAGTCAATAACTAGTTCATTTTGATAAAAATATATTTTTATCTTTTCAAATACGGAATTTTTCATCCCAATTATTTCCAATCATTTATTTTGATTTTACATAAATAATTGATATTTTTAATAATTTTATCAAGGACATATAGTCGATTTCTGATAACAGCCACCGAATTATGTCCATAGCGACCTTTTCCAAATTTGATTTGGACATAATTCTGAATCCATCCGTTCAAATTTAAATCTCTTATATTCACCGGAAATCTCTTTTCGATACTAACCTAACGGTTCCCGTTTTAGGAGAATCCGATGGTCGGATCTCTCGTAATGTCAATTCAAAGTCAATGGTCGAAATTCGCGAACGGTCTTGGTGCGATGCATTCTATTCATGCCATTAATATATATATATATATATATATATATATCGTTCAAGATGTATTTTATAAATTCGTTTAAAAAATGTACTTTCATTTCAATTATAAATCAAAATTGAATACTCCTTATCATTATAATATTTAAATGATAATATCTTAAAAATGTTGTATTTTGAAATAATTTCATTTCCGATATTCATTATACAAATGAATAAAATCGATATAAATATCGTTCGCGTTAAAACGCATAACTAATCAACACGGCTTCATACATTTAAATATTTTCGTGTCCATCCAAAACCGGACATCAAATTACCATTTTTATCCTTTATGGAATATTATTTTAAAATATTAGTTATTTTAAAATATTTGTTCTTTCTGAATTGGAATCAGACACAGCCAATTACCATATAATGTTATTTATATGGATTTCATACACACATGTACACAACAATAATTATACATAGTCAACCTTAATCCAGAATGCATTACACAACCACATAAGCATTACTTGTAAATAATTAACGCTTACAATAGGCTGTTAACCAATCGATTGACATACAACTAAACAATTGAGATTAGTGTACGCCAAATATCATCCTAATACCCGTGTGTGATTTCAACCGACAAATACTGAATATTATTTGTGCACATGGGCGATGTGTAAAATTTATTGTCCCAATCCATGTCAGTTAAATGGTTGTTCATAAACAAATCGTCCGATTTATAAATGAATATTTATTTTCATTCCAAGAGAATTTCATGCTATTCACATATACGTTAAAATTAAATTTTTAACCATAAAAATATTTATTTCAACACTTGGCTATTTTGCATAGTTCATACATTCAATAAAAACGATACTTTTATTGTTCAAACATTTGTTTCAACACATGAATATTTTATACAGTTCATACACATTAAAAATTACATTTTTAATGAATAAATATTTATTTCAAAAAAAATTGGCATTATAACGGCATGATATTAAAATCGAAGTAATGTCTAGCACTACCCCTCTCTTGATACTGGCTCGTGCCATACACAATATTCAATCCCATCAAAAACCAGAATACAATCGACAACCACAGTATAATCAAATTTCCACAATACAACCCAAACTAACAATCATGGTTTGTACGATAAATAGTGTCCGGGGCTACTATGCCCCATCTGCATCCTAGTATATATTTAACTGTAAAATAATTAGAGTGAGAAGGAGTTCTCACATTGGGTTCCACTCCGTCAGTCTTTAACTGATGGTTTCAGTACAGTTTGGATTTGAATTTGCCTAAATTCCTAATATACTCCAAATTGAACCTAGTCAGTTTTTTTTGTAAAGCTCTCGTCCCCACGATTGCAAAGATCCAGTTTCGCGCGATTTGGACCTCGTATCGAAAAGATATTAACGTTTAAAATTTAATTAAATGATTAAAATAAAATTAATCGTCTTCCTCTACAATATACACAGGCCGCCGTTCAAAGCCGTAGGTTCGAAACTAGGGTTGCTTCTTGCGCAAAATACACACAGCTTGGCGACGATCGGATAGGACCACGTCACGCATCTTGGAGAGAGCTTCCAGTTGTCCCCCTTCATGTTAACCTCGAACGCCGCCTGGAGAAGCAATTCGACAGTGAACGGCGCTGGTTTGGGGCCACGATTCTCCCTCCACACTCAACGATAATTGACGAGGGTGGTATGGATTTGAAGAGGGGAGAGAGTACAATGATTTTCCCTTCAGGAGCTCGCGAATTCATTGAGTGGATTGAGAGGAATCGAAGGAGGAAGATTCGAATGGGTTTCCGCCATTCATCGCGCGTCAGTGGAGAGGAATTTTTTTATATATAAATTCTGATTGGTCGGAGGGTTTTGTATAAATAATATAGTTTGTTTTTAGCTACGAACTCCAAATCAAACCCAACGACTATCGCCCCTAGCTAAATACCCCATTACGAACACAACAGGATATGTTTCGTAAGCCAATCCTAATGTTTTGATCAGTTTTTGTTAAAATTAAAATTAAAATAAATTAAAATTGATTTTTAATGTACATTTTAATTTATTAGGCCACATACTAACTTCAAAAATTCCAGAAAAATAAATCTAGCTCTGTTCTGACGATACGGTCCTAACAAAACTAATTTTGTCGAATTTGGAGGCTATATGAAAAATGATCATTTTCCAGTCGATTAAATTCAAACTGAAATTACAAAACGCATTTAAATTCATCACGCTCACATATTAACTCCAAAAATTATGAAAATTGTAATCTAGCAATAATTTGACATTCCGGATCCAACAAAATTTATTTTGTCGAAAAAAGAGGTCATTTGCCAATCGGCTACTTTTAAGGGCTATATATTATATAAAGTATATATAAATTCCACAGCGACTATTCTGAATTTTAAACTGGACATAAGTTTTAATTTATATTATGAAATCTCAATTTTCCACATTCGTTAGAAAGATATGATTAAACAGATTCAAATATTTATAGTTTTACTAGAATTCAATTTATTTTGAATCTTGTACATTCAATTGAATTTTCAAACTGTCGCGCCATTTCAAACTCTGTTTATGATTGAAAATAAATTTATATGTTCTAACTTCGTTCAAAATAAATTTATAATCATTATTATTTAAAATAAATCATTTTAAATATTTGAAATCCATTAAAATAGCTAAAATAAAAAATTTAAATTGATTTTGACAATCCGGGTTGTTACAATCTCCCCCATTTAAAACCTTTTCGTCCTCGAAAAGGAATGGAGCTGAAAGTTTTTTAACTAAACTACTCAACTTTCATTCCGGCTTTCATTCTTCAACTTTTCAGTTTCAAAGAATTTTCTAATTTTTCAAAAATTTGGCTAACACCCTAAATTTTCGAAAAATTTCGCCACAACCTCCTTTGTACGGGGAGTCCTTTGAATCTGCAACTTGCCTCACAGGGTACTCATCAATCTAAAAGAAAAAGAAAAAGCCAAGCGGCTTGCCATTCGGCTAATAAAAGCATCAAAACCCAAGAAAATAGTAAACATGTATCTATTTGTCGGGCATACAATTTTATTCCTCTTCTTAGCTTCCTTGCTATGACCAGTTCATTTTATATACGTGTACATATATGCAATAGCAGTCAATTTTTAACTTGTTCAATATTTGATTCGATTTGGCTAAATTTACCTTTTGTTCTCTTATTGGTCCAACATTTTAATTAGTCGAACTAATTATCATACAACACAACCAGCAATCAATTAGTTGATTAAATTTTCAAACATATATCTTGTACATATACTTTAAAATCCATATTTTTAGTGTCAAAAAACAACAGTAAACCCTATAGTCTTGGTTCTCACACCAGTCAATTGGAAATATATATATATATCCCACTTTCGGCACTCGAACATAAACTCTTATGATGATGCATCAATCATCAGAATCATTTCCAGGCGATTAGAGTGTGATTTTATATCTATCCAGTATATTTGAGGCTTCGTATACATGTTTGCAAGGCGTATATGCAAAATCTTCATATACTCGATTGTACAAAATCAATTTAAAATAAAATACTCAAATACGTATAATATGGTTTAACTTTTCATAACAAAATTTGTTTTCATTTTTATTTTAAAAATAACACTCTTTGAAACTCATTCTAGGATACAACTGCTCCCATCCCTAGCGAGTCATTCTCATTGGACATTACTAATCCAATCTCTGATGAATTCTTTCATTCGGTTCTAATGTGTCTTATTCTCGAGCTCTGTAAACCAAATCTCTAATATCAAACTGTAGCGACCCGAACTTCCAGGCCAGGCTAAACCGAACAAGAAGGCGGACTGATTTGAGAACTAGACAAATCAGAATGCAAACAGTAGAACATTTCATTAATTATTACAACAATTTACATCAGAGTAAAAGAATATATTGAGTATGAATAAATATATACATTAGAAAAATATCAGAGATTTAAAATACATTACATAGCAGCGGGAAAATAATACATAACACACCTGAAAGAAATACACTGATACAAAGCTTTCCGAATATAGCTCCAGCTACAAATCTGGGATCCTAGAAAAGAAATATCTGCAAAAAGAAAAACTACTAGCTGCCCATGTTGAAAATAGGGGCACCCAGAGTTTAGGTTAAAACAATAAACTCTAGGTCAGTTATGGGACTGGTGTGAGAACTAAAAGAGTTATTTGAAACATTACTTTAAAAATAGAGTAAATCAAGGGATCATGTCATATAACATGGAACGAGTTTTCTCCCAAGAGTACCAGTGCATAAAACATACAGTGCAATGCTTTTTGGAAAAATGAAGCTATTACAAGACTCAGGTCCCATCACACAATGCAACGCAACCCGAAGAATAGAGTTTTCCCTTATAATAGCCAAACATGCTAGGTACGTTTTAAAACAAATCATTTTGATATTACTGTAAGTGCATAGTGTATCAAATGACTTCGAATATAAATGAATCAATCATAGACAGCATAGTACCCCATCCTACTATGTCGCCATACTAGTTTTACAGCTAAAACCCAAATGTCACGTTTTGGAAATTGGATTTCGTCATGAGTCAAGACAAGGGATGTACTCCTTACTAATTTGAATCACCTCTAACAAGATGACCCACGATCCCCCGTAGTGAACCCTTGGATCTTGCAGTGCCGGTCTACACTTACGTTAGTGGATTGGTTATTCCTAAACACACATTTCTCGGTCCTATAATACCTATCCATTGGCTCCATAGTAACTGATATATCCGAGTTGCCTTGCTATCCATCATCCACATAGGTAAAAATATAATAAATGTTTGGGCTCCATACCATGACACCACCTATAGCTAGAAGGAAACGTCATGCACTCCATGTTGTCCCTTATCCCATTTTTGACTCATACCGAGGTGTGAGGCTCGCGAATTAACGCTATACACAAAGCTATGCTATTTAAAGCCGTGCTTTGATCATCAACCAAAAGACTCTGCTTTTCAACAAAAACCTTGATCATTTGCATATCAGCATGCCACATAGGCAATTCATGACATGCGACTGATATCTATCAATATATAACCTCTAAGCTCATACTTCTCAGAGAAGGGTGTTAAGCAAGAGAATAAATTCTCCATCACCAAACAGATATATATTTAATAGAAATCAATCAACACAGAACGAAATCCAATGTCAGACACACATCCATCTACGAGTTCGTTCTGGGTCTAAACGAAACCGAAGGCACCTTAATCCTCGTCCCATATGTCCAATACAAAAGAGAGGTCCTCGCATATCCGGTCGATCTCCAAGTACATCTGGACGATCACCACTTATTAACCTTGTCTTGGGTGTACAACCCAATCAAGACATCAGTAATCATCCATACTATGTGAAGATATCTGGTCTTCAACCACCGTCTTCATCATCGACCTATCGTCGAATCAATTATTCAGAATGGATATAAACCCGGCCTTTCCGAATAATTCACGTGTCTTATAATCAAGTGCTATAAAAACACAACATACACCTCATTCCAATTCTGAATATTCTTTTATTCAAATATTCATATCATTTGGGAAAGGTTCCCATTAATTTTATTAAATATAAATTCTTTTAAATTTATACTTCAGTCTTCCTTTGGATATCAATCTAAACTAAATTAAGGTATATAAACTAGACGGGATTATTGAACCATACCGAAGTAATCATTTCTTTTATTACCCCCAGTCCCAACCTATTCATCCCATGTAGCAAAACTGGTAATACTCCAAATCTAACACCACGGTGTTATCGTAAATTTAATTTCCATTCACGTTCAAATCTAAGTAAAGATTTTAACTATCGCCTGGAGTAAAACTAGTGGTACTCCATTCTCGGTCATTTCCCAAAGTTGATAATTTAAATTATCACATTCACCTTTCAATCTAATTAAAGATTCATTAAAACTCCACTTAGTTTTAATCTTCCAAAAAATCATTATTAATGATTATTTAACTTTGGGAAAAGAAACATGCCACACTGAAAATCTAAACCGTACCATTGATTTCTACCGATATATAACCTCTAAGGTCGTAGGTCTCAAAGAAGGTTGTTAAGCAAGAGAATAAATTCTCTACCACCAAACAGATATATATTTAGCAGAGATCAAAAATACAGTTCGAAATACAATGCTAGACATGAAATCTTGTCTTTAACTGGGTTAAAGAACCGATGTCATTTAAAATACAATTCACGATAAACCCAAAATCACTTTCCATTAATTATGAATTCTTCACGGAAAAACAAGTCAATGTATATAATCGATATCAATTTCTGTATCCGACTAATGATATAAATGGAGTAACGACAAAGCCTTTTAAATTCCCTATATATTAACAGTCTTCCTCCACAAAAGCTTACTTCGATTATCACCAAATCGAATTCCATTGAATCCTAATTTTTTTTATTAAATCTGAAAACTTTACTTTGGAAAATTTTCGTTCAATCTTAATAAAAAGATTTATAAGTTACAAATCACATTTCACTTTTAATCGCATTAAAGAACGAATGTCGTTAAAAACACAGTTCACAATAAACCCAATTCACATTCCATTTTATTACAATTACTAAATATAATGGGAAACTCTAATAATCTTAATTAAAAGATTTATTCTTTTCACATGGGATTTAACAACAGTGTTATTTAAGACACCATTCATGACAAACCCAAAATCCAATTCGATATTAAATATAAGGCTCTAAACAGAAATTATATCAGCTTATATTCAATATCAAATTCTGAAACCAACACATATCGTATGGGGAATAATGATATATATCTATCTTCTAAATTACTCCACGATATCTGTATAGTCACGGAGTCCAATATCGAAATCTCTCGAAGATGACTGAAACACCCCACCTCCGTTAAGGTCACTCACAAAGGGAATGCCTTAACTTCGGTGAAGCATTATAGGTAAAAGATACAGATAATTTACAAGATAGACATATAAACAGCAGAAAAACTAAATTTATTTCATAAGCACGTGGTTCAGTTAAAACATTACAACAACTATCTCAAACCAACTTCCAAATTATTATAATAAAATCTCTGTCTGGAATTATAACATAAAGAAGCATTAAAACAACAGTAAGACTGCATAAATCCCCAATAAGAGAGTATCCAAAGCCATAGCCCAAGGAAAAAGATTCCAAGAAATATATCTACTCACTTCCAGCTGGAAATGATCCGATCTAAGCTGAAGTATTCCCTCCCTGCGGACCTGGGGGAGGGGAAAACGAAAAAAAAAAAGACAAAAGAAAATGGGTTAGACATGAGTCTGGTATGTCCAGTGACTATTTAGCATGTAAACAAGAAAAAGGGTTATGACATGAATAAACTGAATCTAGGACAACACCCTAGAAATAAGATAATAAGTCTAAGTATGCTATTATACTCATTTCACTCCTCTGCACCCCTTTACAAGTGTTTCAACTAGCATCATGTGTTCAAGATAGATGATCCCCTTTTTATCAATTGATTCCTACTCGTATACGTTTACCACTTGTGTAATTCGGCCCCGCATGATTGTAGATACCTGTGCTGGTCCCACCATGGTGTGTATCAAATCCTATGGTGGCAACCCGACACAATTCAAGATGCATAGAGTATAACTACTGATGCCCAGTGCCTGCTTTTTCCACTCCGGAGTACGTGCACGACCGCACTCCGTCGGAACCTACACTGACGCACCACCTGCCGTTGTTTTGACCGCTTATAATCAGCTCAGTAATCGTGCCCCACCCTGCCTAGTTCAGGGTACCATGATACATCTATGTGGGTTACTGCTGAAATGGGTCCCCGTTACTAAGGTTTCCTAATCAAAATGTTAAAATGGTTAAGTGTTCTCAAATTAACCTAACCCCACCCATTAGTTTAGGTAACATATTGCATTGGTTAAGTGTTGCCTTTATTAACTTAGCCCTACCATTCCTGTCTTAGCTTTAATTCATTCATTAAAGCACCAACCACTTACATTATATATGTATTGCTGCGGTTGCTGGATGTGCCGGTCGGTTCCCGGCAGTCTTACACTGCAACTCAATCTAACCTCGGGTTCTTTTGGGCTTGATGCACTAACATATCACATTAGATATATATTGTTATGGTTGCTGGATGTGTCGGGCGGTTCTGGGAAGTCTTACACTGTAACTCAATCTAACCTCGAGTTAGGCATATTCGTCTTTTACTTAATTTACATATTTACTTTTCATATTTATATGTAAATTTTCTACAATTATTTCCATTCAAGCTATGCCCAATTTTTCCTCTAAATCATATTCAAAAAATTTGGTATATAAATTATACCATTTTTATGCCACTAATCATTCATATAGTTATGGGCCAAATTATGCCAATAGTATAAATTTAAGGTTTTTCCCAATGTTACCCCAGTCATACGTTCGCAAAATTCACATAGAATGTTAGGCTCGTAACTTAGCCTAATGTATATGCAAAAGGGGAAAGAAGGGAACATGTGCCATTCATACAACATAATAAGGATCTAACTAAACATGTGTCATATAAATTTTGGCATAAAATAATGAACTTGCATTTTTGGATCCAATTATCATGAGTCTTAAGCATATGAAATTACCCAAATCCGACTAGGCATGTAAACGTAAACTAGCAATTTGGATCCAATAAATATGAATCCTAAGCATATAGAATTACAAAAGTTCATCTAGGCATGTGAATGTAAACTTTTATTTTGGATCCAATAAACATGAATCTTCAGCATATGGAATTACACAAGTTCAACTAGGCATGTAGATGTGAACTTTTATTTGGGATCCAATAAACATGAATCTTAAGCATATGGTTTTACACAAGTTCAACTAGGCATGTGAGTGAGAACTTTTATCTTGGATTCAATTGTCATAGATCTAAATGTAGATCTAAACATAACACATGTCTTATCCTAACAACTTGCATGTAACATAACATGAAAAAGTCACCAAATTTACATGATTGGTTTAACATCAACATAATAACCACAATAGCCTAACAACTTGCATGTAACATAACATGAATAAGTCACCAAATTTACATAATACATGATTGGTTTAACACCAACATAATAACCACAGTAGTCTCATAAGCATATACGATAGAATTATTACAAGAATAGACATGAATCAGCATCATCATTATCTTACAACTAAAAATAACGCTTGTTTTCACTTTATTACAAATCATAACTTTTAATCGTTCACATCTAAATAGTAACAGGACTTACAAACAAAAGAAAGTCTTGTTTTTTGGGATCTATTTTCTAAAACTGAAAATCAATCCCTTGAAGAAGACTATCAATTCTCTAATTTAGTTTTGATTCGTAGCTTTTAACTTGTTTTCTAATTGAAGAAGAAATGGTGGCTAAGCCAGAACGATCATGGACAGCATGGTGGCTTATTGGAATGAATTTTTGTGATTTAGGGTTTGAGGACTAGGGTCGCTTTTATAGATCTTTAATCTTTTGTGAGTCGTTAGATCATTCTAGGAGCAACCACCACCGTCCAGACTAGATAGAGTTATCCAGAATTGCCACCTATGCACTAGTGACTCAGCAACAGGTCAGAAAAGACTCAGCAACAAGTCAGAATCGTCACAGTTTTGGATCTGGGCGAGGGGGGTAGGTCGACCCCCAGGTGGACCCTCTGGTCGACCTGTATTGGGGAGGTCGACCCCTTGGTCGACCTGGCCTGGGGCGGGAAAAATCCCGCCCAGCCCTCTTCTTTGTTTTCCTTTGAATTTTGAATTTTAACTCTAAACTGTTTTTAATTTATTTAAAATTCTGAAACTTTTGAGGGCCATAACTTCGTCATACGAAGTCCGATTTACGAAAACTTGGACTCTATTCCAAGCAAAATTTCAAGACGAATGCAATGGCATAACCTGTTTCCCTTAATTCTCACTTTAAAATTTAAGTATTCTTTAATTCGTTCTTTTAATAGACACAGAAAATTCAGGGTGTTACATTCTCCCCTCCTTAAAGGATTTCGTCCCCGAAATCTTCAAGTCAAGAAGAATGTATATCCTACCATCCAGTCGTCCATCTACTCAACAATCAAACATAAGCGTCCATTGTCCTTAAAAGACTTCTAATGCTTTCATGATGATATGCATAGTGTGTGTACATGTCCTTATCTAATGTAAAATCAGGCGGTCTACTGATTCAGTTGACCTCCTTAATGCAAATTATGTTAGTGCCATGAGTCCATTATGCATGCAATTATTCCTAATCATACTTTCTACATGAGTGCACAATCATTCATACAAATGCAACATCCATATGACAACACATCAAGTTCCAATCCATATACAAATACATATATACATATGCAATATGAAAGTGACTTAGCCAATCTAGTACCTAATGTATGTGTATATGCATCCATGAGCAACCACTTGCATGTTTCAAATACATGTTTACATCCATTGGTTTCTACCTAAGGATAAAGAATAGGACCGAGGAGATATACTTAAAAGATAGATATAAGCATGAATAAACTTATGGAAAAAGAGATCAAGGAGGTACCCTCAAAGGAAAAGGGTAGGCTGCGCTTATTTTTATCTTTGTTTCCCAAGTCGCGTCTTCCTCAGTGTCACTCCATTGAACTTTAACAAACTTAACTTCTCAGTTGCGTAGCTTTTTGACTTCTGTACCCAAGATATGAGTTCGAACTCTTCTCACAGTCGCTTCTCGTTCCACTTCTACTTCCTCTAATATACTTGGCTCCACAACTTCCGCAGACTCATGTAAGCACTTTCGTAGTTGAGAAACATGAAAAACATTATAAACTCCAGCCAGTCTTTTGGGTAGCTCTACTCTGTAAGCCATCGTCCCAATCCTTTCAATGATAGGAAATGGTCCTACAAATCTTGGTGCTAGCTTTCCTACAGATCCAAAGCGAATGACATTCCTCAAAGGAGATACTTTAAGGAACACCTTATCTCCAATCTCAAACTCAAGGTCGGTCCTTCTTTTGTCTGCGTAGGACTTCGTTCTATCTTGTGCAGCCTTCATCCGTCTTCTTATCAAGTCCACCTTTTCTGAGGTTTCTCTAATCATGTCTGGCCGAACTACAAGCTTTTCTGTAGACTCCCACCAACAAGTTGGTGATCGACATGGTCTTCCATATAAAGCCTCGAAGGGTGCTATGCCTATGGTGGCTTGGTAGCTATTGTTGTAAGAGAATTCCACCAAGGAAGATGATACTCCCATCTTCTTCAAAGTCAAGAATGCGCAATCTCAAGAGGTCTTCCAATACTCTGTTCACCCTTTCCTTCTGACCATCGGTTTGGGGGTGATAGGCCGTGCTTAAGCATAATTGTGTTCATACAGCCTCCTGCAAACTCTTCCAAAACTCGCTCGTAAAGATAGGATCTCGATCACTCACTATACTGGAGGATATGCCATGGAGTCAAACTATCTCTTTAAGATAAATGGATGCTAGGGACGAGGCATACCTTCTACTCTTAACAAGTATAAAGTGAGTGCTTTTAGTGAGCCTGTCCACTATTACCCAAATACTGGCATTGCCCCTTCTTGACCTAGGCAACCCACCCACAAAGTCCATCGAAATGCTATCCCATTTCTACTATGGGACCTCTAGAGGATGAAGCAGACCACCAGGCTTCTTCTACTCCGCTTTGACTTGCTGGCATATCAAGCACTTAGCGACGAACTCAGTTACATCCCTCTTCATGCCATTCCAAAAGAAAACCCCTTTTATGTCTTTATACATCTTATCTCCACCTGGGTGTATGGTCAGCATAGAATGGTGTGCTTCTTCGAGAACCGTCTTCACCAAATCCCTTTCTTGTGGGACGCATAGTCTTCCATCCCATCTCAACCAACCCTTATCATCGATGGAGTATCAATTAAGGTGACTAGAAGTCTCACCCCTAATTAGCTTATCCATCATATCAACTAGCCGAGGGTCTTCTCGTTGCACAGTTCCTATTGATTCCAAAAGAGTAGGCCGCACCTCTAGCGATTCTAACAGACCAGGTACAATTTCAGAGGAGGGTCTAAAGTTAAAGTTTGCTATGTACTCCAAGCTTTGCCTTTCTACAAAGAGAGGACTTAAGGTCAGCTTCTTTCTACTCAAGGCGTCTACTACTACATTGCCCTTGCCAGGGGTATAGGAAATCTCAAAATCATATGAGGCCAGAAATTCCATCCACCTTTATTGTCTTAAGTTAAGATCTTTCTGTGAGAAAAGGTACTTTAACAATTTATGGTTAGTAAACAATTCAAACCTTTCTCCTAGTAGATAATGGTGTCATGACTTAAGAGCGAAAACAATAGCAGCTAGCTCCAAATCATGAGTTGGGTAGTTCTTCTCATATACCTTCAATTGCCTTCCCCTATAACAAACTACATTGCCTTCTTGCATCAAGACAGCGCCTAATCCTATATCGCATGCGTCTGTGCATACAGTAAACATTTTGCTCCCATCAGGCAATGTCAGAACTGGGGCTGTTGTTAGAGCCCTTTTCAAACATTGGAAAGCAATATCGCAATCCAAATCCCAAGCGAAAGTTAGGTTCTTCTTTGTCAATCTTGTGAGTGGGGCCGAGATTTTCGCAAAGTCTTTAATGATCTTTCGGTAAAAACCCTCTAGCCCGAGAAAGCTTTGGACTTCAGCTGCATTCCATGGAACCTTCCAATCTTGCACCGCAACTACTTTTGCAGGGTCCACATCTATCCCCTCTTTGGATACCACATGTCCAAGAAATGTAACACCCCGTATTTTCTATGAACGTATAAGTAACAAATTAAAGAATACTTAATTTTAGGAGAAGAATTAAGGGAAACGGGTTGCTCCATTGCGTTTGTCTCGAAATTCTGCTTGAGATAGAGTCCGAGTTTGCGTAAAAAAGATACCATATGAAGAAGATATGGACGAACGAAGTTAGGCATAAAAACCGGAAACAAGCCAGAATACACTGGCGCACTTGTGAAGTGCGCTAGTACAAAAATACAGTGGCGCACCTGCCAAGTGCGCTCATACCGATCCGGCACAGAATTCTGGAGTGTTCTGTGATGACTTGTCTTCTTCTGAGTTGTTGGATGACCTGTCTTCGAGCTGGGTGGTTCTGATGACTTGTGGACTGATCTGAAGGCTCTAAATCACCCTACTCTCCTATAAAAACACCCCAAACCTCACTTTCTCTCCACACAATTTCATTCTGCCTATACTCTACCTCTATTCTAATTAAAATAAAATAATGGTGTTGCTACTCTGCTGAAATCTAAGCTAGAACTAGTGCATCTTCTTCCAATCTGA
Organism: Allium sativum; assembly: GCA_030737875.1. Lineage (NCBI taxonomy): Eukaryota > Viridiplantae > Streptophyta > Magnoliopsida > Asparagales > Amaryllidaceae > Allium > Allium sativum. The sequence goes on along the minus strand of CM060920.1, from coordinate 782,741,274 downwards.
ATAGAATTAAACAGAACAACTATTTTCTAATCTAATCGATAGTCTATGCCAAAGGAGAGTTATTCAGTGTCAGAATACAGATTCCAGAATACAAGAATCGTTCCCTTTTTGTGAGTACAGTTATTTTCAGATATGAACTTTAATTATGATCTTGACATGGCTATAAATCTGAATCTGAGGTTATGCATATTCTTATCTGTCAGATCTGCTTTTCTGTGACTATTCTCTTTCTTTTTCTCTATTCTATAGCCAGGCTACAACGAGCCTGCGCCAAATCTCATATGAGATTAATGCAAGAACGATAAATTTTGGAATAATAATAAATAATGCATAATTCGACATGACTGATTTGTGACTGATTTGAGAAAAGGAAATATGTTGTAAATTAGAACTAGATCTGTGCATACTCTGTGATTTGGAAGAAGAGGAATCATTGAATATTAACATATGACTTGAAACTTGGGGACATAATGCATATAAAAATTAAGATCTGATTTTGAGAGGATATAATATAAAGATCTAGATTTTTGGATATATTTTATATAACGATTCATGACTTGAAAAAGGAATATGAAACTTAGGCGTAAGGACCTATATTAAAATATGATAACTATTAATGTGAATGTGCCTAAATATGGATTTTTGGATATTGGCATTAAAGGCTATAATTTGGCATAATTCATATCATGATTTGGGGCTTTTAGAGAGTGTTCTGTACTGTGCAAAGTTTAACGAAAATTTGGGGGCATATATTGTACTATGAATTATGACCATGATTTGAGCGTGTAAATTTAGGCTTAATTTATGATTAGGCAAGATATGTAAATGCAATTTTTAAGAAATGTTAAATCTGCTAATTTGCTGAATTGCCTAATCTGCTAAATCCGTTGAATTGCCTGTTCTAGTAATCAGCTAAAACTCCTAATCTGCTAGATCTGTTATCTGCTAAATCTGTTGAATTGCTTAATCTATTGAAAGCTGAATAATTTGGAGGCTCGATCTAAAATTGAGCAAAACATGTTAATTGAACTTTGGGTAATCTGCCGTAACTTGTAAAGAAGTTAAATCTGCTAAATGGACATAGTTAGTCAGATATTTTCTGTAACGAAATAAAGTGGCTATGACACGAGATTAGACTCCGTTTATGGTAGAAGCCTGCCCGGAACCAACCGGCTTAACCAGCGACTGCAAATTGTTATTCTAATGTGAGAGGTCGTAGGCATAACTAAAATATGCTTAGACACGAGGTTAGGTCTGGCTTGTGGCTGAAGTCTACCCGGAACCGCCCGGCATATCCAGCGATCACAAGCTACAGACCTAATGTGAGAGGTCTGTGCATTAATATTTAATTAATGCAAATCTGAGATAAATATGATGTCTAAAACGTGTTGGGTGGATAGGGTTAAACCAATTGGACTGATGAATTTAACAAACCCGTTTCATGAATCTGTAGGCCTAATACAAAGTTAGACAATCTGTAAGTCTGTTAAAACTATACATCTGATCCGTTAGTCTGAAAACTTGTTAACTTGATTGTCTGATCTGTGAACTAGTAAATCTGAACTCTATTTGTCTGAAACTTGTAGACAAGTTAATCTAAAATCTGTTAGTCTGGGGACACAAGGTTAGGAGGGGAAATACTTGTGTCATCTATTGTTTGGGACCCATATTAGTCAGTAACCCTTTCTGGTATCAAAAACTTTGACCCAACGCTATGTAGGGGTCCGAGAACGCTTCTTGAACTAATTATAAGCGGATTATTCTGATAATGGCGAGGGGTGTTGATGGTGCATTCCAACCGGGTCATGTGCGTGCATGGATCCGGTCTACTCTGCGATGTAAGACACCGTGACATCTATAAATAGGTTTGTGCCAATAGGTTGCCACTTTAGGGAGTGATACACCCTACTGTGGTGCCGACACAGGGTACTTATGTATTAAGGAGCCGATCGCTTGGGGTAGGACTTAGGGTACACTTAGTTCTGTCTGTTTCTGTTGGGTGGTAACACCTGTCTGTTTCTGCGTGGTACCGTCCGTTGGGGTGGTAAAGGGTGTACACCTAATTCTAACATTCTGTTTCCATAGATTAATCTGTTTCCGTCTCTGATTCCATTTCCGATTCAATTTCCGTACCTTCTATCTGTTGGGGTGGTAAAGGCCCATTAGTTGGGTGGTAAAGGCCCATTATTAGTATTCTGTTTCTATACCTTCTGTCTGTTGGGGTGGTAAAGGCCCATTATTAGTATTCTGCTTCTATACCTTCTGTCTGTTGGGGTGGTGAAGGCCCATTACTAGCATTCTGTTTTTGTATAGATTATTCTGTTTCAATTCTGTTTAAGTTTAGACATTAGGGTAACACCTAACCCTGTTACACTAGTATTAGTGCAGAGAAATAAGATGTAAGTAAGGAACATAACTTGGTTTACATCATCCTGTTTCTTCTGTTAACTTCAAGTATATATGTTATTCTTGTTGATGTAATCTCTCATCCAGCTTTATTTACATGTCATGATAATATTATCTGTTTATATGTTGGAAGTCACTGGACTCGCTAGACTTTATGTCTGACCTCGTTTGTTTTCGCCCCTTTTCTTTCCCTCCCCCCCCCCAAGGTGCGCAGGGTGGAAACATAGGAGCTTGATTCTGATTCTCTCTGCTTGAAGTGCTTAGAGTATTGCTTGGCTTTGCCTCTATCTTTTCATGGCAGTTTATGTTGGGGATTATGGCTTTGAAACTTTAAATTCTGAAGGATTTTGTATAATAATGATAATTGTGTACTTGAGTTTTAGTATTGTGATTTAGAAAGATGTAACCAAACTTATTTCTTCTTCTGCTATAATAAAGTTATAATTTTTCAAGTACTACTTATCTGTCTTGTAATATTTTGTTATGTCTACTAAAACGCTCCATCAAATTTAAGGCATTCCCTTTGTGAGTGACCTTAACGAAGGTGGGATGTTACACTTGGTATCAGAGCTGAAGGTTACCAGATTTGATAAAAAAAATTTGAAAGCTATTTTCAAAAATGTTTTAAAAAGGAAGTATTTTCAAAAGTAGAGTTTATTTTGAAAAACATAGTCCCCAAAGCCATATATCTCTCTTTTGATTTTCTATTTAATCCTTGTTTCCTTCTTTTATGAGTCTCCGGGGCTCCTGTCTTTCTGGGAGGTAGCCTCATCGCGACATGGTTCCGTAGGCATAATGAGACTACGGAATCTGTCGAAGGGAAAAAAGTTGCCTAACTTCCATCTGTAGCTGCAGTAATTTCACCTATGGCTAATCCTCTTTCGAGCTTCGTAGGGTTTTCTATGCGATGGGGGAAACTTTAGAGAAAGACTTGTTAACATGTAAGAAGATTAGTTGTTTTCACTGCGGTGAGACAGGACATCTGATCAAGGATTGCCCCAGAAGGCAAGGGTAGAGGGCCGAACCTACTTCTGGAGGGCAGGCGAATGTTCTCGTGGCTGGTGGATAGGATAGAGATAGGAAAAATTTCTGTAGAAGGTTTAATTTCCTTATCTGATTATTGAGTTAAAACTCTCTTTGATTGTGGCATTTTGATTTTTTTAATTGAGACTCTGCACTTTAATACTAGTCTTGTTTTTGATCCCGCTATAGTCTCAAACCCCATGAGGGTTACGACTCATCTATTTGTGATAGGTTGGGGTTTGAGGGTATTTGTGTCAGGCATTAAGTTGACTATGGCGCATACATTTTGGTTTTTGTGGGACATGGTAGGGTTTTATCATGCTTAGTTTCCTAAGAATCATTTGATAATCTGATATGTACCAGTAATTTGTAAGTATTTGAATATTTCTGAAAAGGATAGTGTTTTTACTCAAAGCGAGAAGTAGATTTCCAGTTTTGACATTGTTTAATGGGAGTAATTCTCTGAGTGTCAATATGATGTTGATTTCGGTCTTCGGGGTTGATACTTAGAGATTTATTATCTTAACCGATGTCTAATGGGAATAGAACTTTTATTTTAATTGTACTTTCTTCTATCACTCAGCTGTATCCTATCGATCGAGTCTTCGACCTTTAGGTATAAACCAATTGGTGTAAACATGTGTTTGAGACATGTTATGTTTGATGGTTGCAAGTGGATGCAAGTGGTGGCTAGTGGTTGCTCCTGGATGCATATACACACACTAGGCACTAAATCGGCTCAAAACACTCTCATACTGGATATGAATGTATGCGCATTTTTCAATTTTTGTGGATGCAAAATGATTAACTCATCACATGGATGTTGCATTTGGATGAATGGTTATGCACACATATAGAAATGATGTAACACCCCGCATTTTTAATTATACTTAAAAATGCGGAGTGTAACACCCCACCTCCGTTAAGGACACTCACAAAGGGAATGCCTTAACTTTGGTGGAGCATTTTAGTAAAAAGAACAGAAACTTACAAGACAGCTAAAAACAGTACTTGAAAATTTTTAACTTTATTACAATGGAAACAGAAATCAGTATGGTTACATCCTTTCAAATCTCAGAATTCAAGTACAAAATATCAGTCTTGTACAAAAGCCTTCAGAATGCATAGTTTTAAAATCATAATCCCTATAGAACGGAAGCTATACAGAGCCAAGCCATACTTTAAGCACTTCAAGCAGAAGAAATCCAGATCAAGCTAAAGTATTCCCTCCTTGGATAACCTGGGGGGAAACGGAAGAAAGGAGGCGAAACAACAAGGGTCAGACAAAAAGTCTAGCAAGTCCAGTGATTTTCAGTTATGAACAGATAATAATAACATGACATGAACATAAAACTGGATGAGAGATAGCTGTAACAGGTGTAGCAGATATAACAGAAGAACAGAATGACATAATCTATTTCTTTACACTTCTCTGCACTAATACTAGTATAACAGAATTAGGTGTCACCCTAATGTCTAAACTGAAACAGAAACGGGTACATAATAATTTAGCAGAAACAGAATGCTAATAATGAGCCTTTACTACCCGATCAGAAACAGAGAGAAGCAGAAAAAGATTCATCCCTACGGAAACAAAATGTAGAATTAGGTGTACACTAGTAATGGGCCTTTACCACCCGAACAGACAGTACCACGCAGAAACAGACAGGTGTTACCGCCCAACAGAAACAGACAAAACTAAGTGTACCCTAAAACCCTACCGCAAGCGATCGACTCCCTAATACATAAATATCCTGTGTCGGCCCTACAGTAGGGTGTATCACTCCCTAAAGTGACAACCAATTGGCAAAGACCTATTTACAGATGTCACGGCGTCTTACATCCTCAAAGGCAGACCGGGATCCATGCACGCACATGACCCGGTTGGAATGCACCATCAACACCCCTCGCCATTATCAGAATGATCCGCTTATAATTAGTTCAGTAAGCATGCCCGGACCCTACTTACTGTTGGGCCAAAGTTTTGATACCAGAAAGGGTTACTGACTAATATGGGTCCCAAACAACAGATGACACAAGTAATTCCCCTCCTAACCTTGTGTCCCCAGACTAACAGATTTCAGCTTAACTTGTCTACAAGTTTCAGACATACAAAATTTAGATTAACTAGTTCACAGATCAGACAATCAAGTTAACAGGTTTTTAGACTAATGGATCAGATGTTCGGATTAACAGGCTTACAGATTAACTGGTTACAGATTAACAGACTTATAGATTAACTGGTTACAGATTATCTAACTTTGTATTGGGCCTACGGATTCACGAAACGGGTTTATCAGATTCATTGGTCCAATTGGTTTAACCTTACCCAACACATTTTAGACATCATAATTATCTCAGATTTTCATTAATTAAATATTAATGCCCAAACCTCTCACATTAGACTGACAGTTTGCGGCTACTGGTTAGGCCGGTTGGTTCCGGGCAGGTTTCTGTCGCAAACTGAGTCTAACCTCGGGTTTCAAGCACGTTATGACTAACTTCTCACATTAGAACCTATTGTTTGCGACCACTGGAATATGCCGGGCGGTTCCGGGCAGAATTACGCCGCAAACTCATTCTAACCTCGAGTTAGCCATTTTCATCTTTGCGGCCAATTAATTAATGATTTACCATTTATACCCACGCCTAATATACAGGTCAATTATTCATAACTATAGCCAATTCATATTATGTCAATAGCGGACCAATTTTATCAACTCAACAGATATAGCAGATAACAGATTTTTTTTTCCAGATTAGGCGACTTGACGGATTTAGCAGATTAAGCAAACTAGCAGATTTAGCATTTTCAACAGACTTAGCAGATGACAGATTTGGCAGATGAACAAATCTAGCAGACTAGGTAGTAGAGCAGAACTAGAAGATTAAGCAATATAACAGAACTAGCAGATTAGGCAATGTAACAAAACTAACAAATTAGGCAAATATAACATATTTAATCATTTCTTAAAGTTTCACAAACATATCTTGCCTAATTATAAATTTTTCCTAAGTTCACATGCATAAATAATAGTCTTGATTCACAATATGATCATATACCCCATGTTTGCATTACATTTACATAGCATAGATTATGGTCATAATTTACCATATCTCATATGTTTCAATTTTTATTAAACTTGCATAGTACAGAAGATCCATGTATATAAATTATACCAAATATAATTATCGACTACTATGCATGTCATATATTCCAAAGATCCCTTACTTAGTTGTTTATTTACATTAATAGATACCCTACTCTCATGTAAATCTTTATACCTAAGCCATATTCTCTTTATCTCAAGTCATATGTTCAATTACCATTTATGTTATAAATATAACATGTCCAGTCATATGTCTCAAATTTATGTTCTAGCTACAGCCCATGTTCTTTCCTCAAATCAGTCACCTATTGGTCATGCCCAAATTATGCATCATTCATTTTATTGTCCCAAACATTTTAGCGTATGTTAATCTCTTATGAGATTGGCTCAGGCTCGTGGTAGCCTGGCTATAGAACAGAAAGAGGAAAGAGATACAAAATAAGATAGATCTAAACAGAACAGAATAGATATAACCTCAGATTTAGATTTACAATTCATGTCACAATCAGAATTAACGTTTATATCAGAAAATAACCGTACTTGCCTTGATTGGATTAAAGAAATAACTTTAGTTGCCGTAGAATCGTTGCAGAAGCTTTAATCTCTAATTTGAATTGAGTTGCTTATGTTGATGTTGATTAGCTTCTAGTTTTGATTCCAGCAGAGTAGCGGCACCATTTTTATTTTTATTTAGAACAGAGGCAGAGAAGAAGCAGAATAGAATTGTGTGTAGAGAAGGCTAGGTCTTAGGTTGTTTTTATAGGTGTAGCAATTCATTTCAGCCATCAGATTTACCCTAAAACCAATCCGGACCATCAAAAATCGTCCTTGGGCTTCAAAAACGTGTTCTGGACCGAAACAAGCCGACCAGGTCAACCTGTAGGGGGGTCGACACTATAGTCGACCCCCATGGGGGAGTTCGACTCCCAAGTCGACCCCCTGGTCGACCTGGCCCCAGGTCGACTTGCCCAGTTCTGTGCTGACCGAAACCTTCTGAATCTTCTATAGGCCATATCTTCTTCATCCGGACTCCGATTTTCGAAAATTCGGACTCTATTTTATGTAAAATTTCGAGAGGAACGCAATGGTGGTGTCCATTTTACCTAATTCCTGGTTCTTATATTAATTATTCTCATTTTACTATCTTTTCCGTTACACACACCGTTATCGAACTAATTTTTATTCTCTTTCATGTATTAATTAATTCTTCTTATGCATCACAATTATTTACCTATCATAAGCATATTTTCATATATTTTATTTCATTTTTAATTATACTTAAAAATGTGGGGTGTTACATTCTCCCCTCCTTAAAGGATTTCATCCCCGAAATCTTCACGTTAAGAAGAATGTGCCCTACCATCCAATCATCCATCTACTCAATCACCAATCACATGCATTCATTGTCCTTAAGAGATTTCTAATGCTGTATGAACATATGCAACAATTGTGTGTATATGTTCCTTGTCTAATGCAAAGATCAGGCGGTCCACTGATTCAGTTGACCTCCTTAATGCGAATTATGCCAGTGCCATGTGTCCAACATGTATGCAATTTTCCTACTCGATACATATCATTTCTATATGAGTACACAACCATTCAGTCATATGCAACATCCATGTGCTGAGTTAATCATTTTGCATCCACAAAAATTGAAAATGCTCACACATCCATATGCAGTATGAGAGTGTTTTCGAGCCGATCTAGTGCCTAGTGTGTGTTTATGCATCCACGGGCAACCACTAGCAACCACTTGCATCCACTTGCAACCATCAAACATAACATGTCTCAAACACATGTTTACACCCATGAGTTTCTACCTAAAGTTCGAAGATTCGATCGATAGGATACAGTCGAATGATGGAAGCGAGTACAGATAAAACAAAAACTTGGTTCCCATTAGGCATGGGTCCTAAGTATCGGCCCCGAAGACCGAAACCAACATCAAATTAATACCAAGAGGATTACCCTCTTTAGACAACGTCAAAACTGGAAATGTTAACCTTATCAGAAATATTCAGATATTTACAGATTACTGGTACAGATCAGATTACCGAATGATTCTTAGGAAACTAAGCATGATAAAACCCAGAATGTATGCGTCCTACTTGACGCCTAACACAGATACCCTCAAACCCCAACCTATCACCAGCAGATGAGTCGTAACCCCTATGGGGTTTGAGACTATAACCAAATCAGAAACAAGACTAGTATTAAAGTACAGAGACTCGACTACAGAATCAGAATGCCATAATCGAAAAGAGTTCTAACTCAATAATCAGATAAGGAAACTAAACTCTCTACGAAAATTTTCCTACTTCTATCCTATCCACCAACTATGAGAGCATTCGCCTGCCTTCCCGAAATAGGTCATATCCTCTGTCCTTGCACCCGTTTCTTCGGGCAGTCCCTAGTGAAGTGTCCCATCTCACCACAGTTGAAGTGAGTGTCCTTCCTCTTTTAGCAATCCTTGTTCAGATGAGTCAAGCTTCCATAAGTAAAGCACATTTCTCCTCCTTTATCATCAGACTTTTCTTCCTTCTTTTGTGTTTCCTTTTTTCCTGCTTTGTGAACCAAGTCCATATCCATGAATTTCTCATCCTTGGGTTGTGCTCCTTAGCCAAACTCCCTCATTCTCATCTTTACTATCCGTGTGTAACACGTTGACAAGTCCCTCGAAAGCGGCCTCCATTGCATGGAAAATCCTACAAAGCTCGAAAGAAAATTAGCCGTAGGTGAGACTACTGCGGCTACAGATGGAAGTCGGGCGCTTATTTGCCCTTTGACCGGTGTCATAGTCTTATCAAGCCTACAGAACCATTCCGCGATGAGGTTACCTCGCAGAAAGCCGGGAGCCCCGGAGAAAGAAGGAAACAAAGATTCAAACATAGGATCAAAAGATAGATATATGGCTTTTGGGGATTATGTTTTTCAAAAATAAGCTTTACTTTTGAAAATACTTCCTTTTTTGAAAATAGTTTTCAAAACTTTTTATCAAATCTGGTAACCTTCACTCTGATACCAAGTGTAACACCCCACCTCCATTAAGGACACTCACAAAGGGAATGCCTTAACTTTGGTGGAGCATTTTAGTAAACAGAACAGAAACTTACTAGACAGATAAAAACAGTACTTGAAATTTTTTAACTTTATTACAGAGGAAACAGAAATCAGTATGGTTACATCCTTTCAAATCTCAGAATTCAAGTACAAAATATCAGTCTTGTACAAAAGCCTTCAGAATGCATAGTTTTAAAATCATAATCCACATAGAACGGAAGCTATACAGAGCCAAGCCATACTTTAAGCACTTCAAGCAGAAGAAATCCGGATCAAGCTAAAGTATTCCCTCCTTGGATAACCTGGGGGGGAAACGGAAGAAAGGAGGTGAAACAATAAGGGTCAGACAAAAAGTCTGGCAAGTCCAGTAATTTTCAGTTATGAACAGATAATAATAACATGACATGAACATAAAACTGGATGAGAGATAGCTGTAACAGGTGTAGCAGATATAACAGAAGAACAGAATGACATAAGCTATTTCTTTACACTTCTCTGCACTAATACTAGTATAACAGAATTAGGTGTCACCCTAATGTCTAAACTGAAACAGAAACGGGTACAGAATAATTTAACAGAAACAGAATGTTAACAATGGGCCTTTACTACCCGATCAGAAACAGATAGAAGCAGAAACAGATTAATCCCTACGGAAACAGAATGTAGAATTAGGTGTACACTAGTAATGGGCCTTTACCACCCGAATAGATGGTACCACGCAGAAATAGACAGGTGTTACCACCCAATAGAAACAGACAGTACCAACAGAAACAGACAGAACTAAGTGTACCCTAAAACCCTACCCCAAGCAATCGGCTCCCTAATACATAAATATCCTGTGTCGGCCCCACAGTAGGGTCTATCACTCCCTAAAGTGACAACCAATTGGCACAGACCTATTTACAGATGTAACGGCGTCTTACATCCTCAGAGGCAGATCGGGATCCATGCACGCACATGACCCGGTTGGAACGCACCATCAACACCCCTCGCCATTATCAGAATGAACCGCTTATAATTAGTTCAGCAAGCGTGCCCGGACCCTACTTACTGTTGGTTCAAAGTTTTGATACCAGAAAGGGTTACTGACTAGTATGGGTCCCAAACAACAGATGACACAAGTAATTCCCCTCCTAACCTTGTGTCCCCAGACTAACAGATTTCAGCTTAACTTGTCTACAAGTTTCAGAGATACAAAATTTAGATTAACTAGTTCACAGATCAGACAATCAAGTTAACAGGTTTTCAGACTAACGGATCAGATGTTCGGATTAACAGGCTTACAGATTAACTGGTTACAGATTAACAGACTTACAGATTAACTGGTTACAAATTATCTAACTTTGTATTGGGCCTACAGATTCACCAAACGGGTTTATCAGATTCATTGGTCCAATTGGTTTAACCTTACCCAACACGTTTTAGACATCATAATTATCTCAGATTTTCATTAATTAAATATTAATGCCCAAACCTCTCACATTAGACTGACAGTTTGTGGCTACTGGTTAGGCCGGTTGGTTCCGGGCAGGTTTCTGTCGCAAACTGAGTCTAATCTCGGGTTTCAAGCACGTTATGACTAACTTCTCACATTAGAACCTATTGTTTGCGACCACTGGAATATGTCGGGCGGTTCCGGGCAGAATTACGCCGCAAATTCATTCTAACCTCGAGTTTGCCATTTTCATCTTTACGACCAATTAATTAATGATTTACCATTTATGCCCACGCCTAATATACAGGTCAATTATTCATAACTATAGCCAATTCAGATTATGTCAATAGCGGACTAATTTTATCAACTCAACAGATATAGCAGATAACAGATTTTTTTTTCAGATTAGGCAACTTGACGGATTTAGCAGATTAAGCAAACTAGCAGATTTAGCATTTTCAACATACTTAGAAGATGACAGATTTGGCAGATGAACAAATCTAGCAGACTAGGCAGTAGAGCAGAACTAGCAGATTAAGCAATATAACAGAACTAGCAGATTAGGCAATGTAACAAAACTAACAAATTAGGCAAATATAACAGATTTATTCATTTATTAAAGTTTCACAAACATATCTTGCCTAATTATAAATTTTGCCTAAGTTCACATGCATAAATAATAGTCTTGATTCACAATATGATCATATACCCCATGTTTGCATTACATTTACATAGCATAGATTATGGTCATAATTTACCATATCTCATTTGTTTCAATTTTTATTAAACTTGCATAGTACAGAAGATCCATATATATAAATTATACCAAATATAGTTATCGACTACTATGCATGTCATATATTCCAAAGATCCCTTACTTAGTTGTTTATTTACATTAATAGATACCCTACTCTCATGTAAATCTTTATACCTAAGCCATATTCTCTTTATCTCAAGTCATATGTTCAATTACCATTTATGTTATAAATATAACATGTCCAGTCATATGTCTCAAATTTATGTTCTAGCTACAGTCCATGTTCTTTCCTCAAATCAGTCACCTATTAGTCATGCCCAAATTATGCATCATTCATTTTATTGTCCCAAACATTTTAGCGTATGTTAATCTCTTATGAGATTGGCTCAGGCTCGTGGTAGCCTGGCTATAGAAAAGAAAGAGGAAAGAGATACAAAATAAGATAGATCTAAACAGAACAGAACAGATATAACCTCAGATTCAGATTTACAATTCATGTCACAATCAGAATTAACGTTTGTATCGGAAAATAACTGTACTTGCCTTGATTGGATTAAAGAAAGAACTTTAGTTGTCGTAGAATCGTTGCAGAAGCTTTAATCTCTAATTTGAATAGAGTTGCTTAGGTTGATGTTGATTAGCTTCTAGTTTTGATTCCAACAGAGTAGCGGCACCATTTTTATTTTTATTTAGAACAGAGGCAGAGAAGAAGCAGAATAGAATTGTGTGTAGAGAAGGCTAGGTCATAGGTTGTTTTATAGGTGTAGCAATTCATTTCAGCCATCAGATTAACCCTAAAACAAATCCGGACCATCAAAAATCGTCCCTGGGCTTCAAAAACGTGTTCTGGACCGAAACAGGCCGACCAGGTCGACCTGTAGGGGGGTCGACACTATAGTCGACCCCCATGGGGGTGGTTGACTCCCAGGTTGAACCCCTGGTCTACTTGGCCCCAGGTCGACCCCTAGGTCGACCTGCCCAGTTCTGTGCTGACCGAAACCTTCTGAATCTTCTACAGCCATATCTTCTTCATCCGGACTCCGATTTTCGAAAACTCGGACTCTATTTTATATAAAATTTCGAGAGGAACGCAATGGTGATGTCCATTTTACCTAATTCCTGATTCTTAAATTAATTATCCTCATTTTACTATCTTTTCCGTTACACACACCGTTATCGAACCAATTTTTCTTCTCTTTCATGTATTAATTAATTCTTCTTATGCATCACCATTATTTACCTATCATAAGCATATTTTCATATATTTTATTTCATTTTTAATTATACTTAAAAATGCGGGGTGTTACAAATGATGTGTATCATATAGGATTTCTTGCATACATAATTGGACTCGTGGCACCAACATGGTTCGCATTGAGGATGTCAACTGAATCAGTAGACCACCTGAATTTTGCATTAGATAAGAGACATATACACACACTTTTGCATATGTTCATACAACATTAGAAGTTTTCTAAGGACAATGGATGCTTGAGGATGATGGTTGAGTAGATGGATGATTGGATGGTAGGAAACATTCTTCTTAACTTGAAGATTTCGGGGATGAAACCCTTTAAGGAGGGGAGAATGTAACACCTCGTATTTTCTGTGAACGTATAGATAACAAATTAAAGAATACTTAATTTTAGGAGAAGAATTATGGGAAACGGATTGCGCCATTGCGTTTGGCTCGAAATTCTGCTTGAGATAGAGTCCGAGTTTGCGTAAAACGGATAACGTATGAAGAAGATATGGACGAACGAAGTTAGGCAGAAAAACCGGAAACAAGCCAGAATACACTAGAGCACTTGGGAAGTTCGCCAGTACAAAAATACACTGGAGCACCTGCCAAGTGCGCCCATACCGATCCAGCACAGAATTCTGGAGTGTTCTATGATGACGTGTCTTCTTCTGAGTGGCTGAATGATCTGTCTTCCAGCTGGGTGGTTTTGATGACTTTGGACTGATCTGAAGGCCCTAAATCACACTATTCTCCTATAAAAACACCCCCCAAACCTCACTTTCTCTCCACACAATTTCATTCTGCCTATACTCTGCCTCTATTCTAATTAAAATAAAATAACGGCGTCGCTACTCTGCTGAAATCTAAGCTAGAACTAGTGCATCTTCTTCCAATCTGAATAGAATTAAAAAGAATAACTATTTTCTAATCTAATCGCTAGTCTACGCCAAAGGAGAGCTATTCATGTCAGAATACAGATTCCAGAATACAAGATTCGTTCCCTTTTTGTGAGTACAATTATTTTTAGATATGAACTTTAATTATGATCTTGACATGGCTATAAATCTGAATATGAGGTTATGCATATTCTTATATGTCAGCTCTGTTTTTCTGTGACTATTCTCTTTCTTTTTTCTGTTCTATAGCCAGGCTACTACGAGCCTGCGCCAAATCTCATAAGAGATTAACGCACGAACGCTAAATTTTGGAGTAAATAATGAATAATGCATAATTGGACATGACTGATCTGTGACTGATTTGAGAAAAGGACATATGTTGTAAATTAGATCTAGATCTGTGCATACTCTATAATTTGGAAGAAGAGGAATCATTGAATGATAACGTATGATTTGAAACTTGGGGACATAATGCATATAAAAATTAAGATCTGATTTTGAGAGGATATAATATAAAGATCTAGATTTTTGGGTACATTTTATATAACGATTCATGACTTGAAAAAGGAATATGAAACTTAGGCGTAAGGACCTATATTAAAATAGGATAACTATTAATGTGAATGCGCCTAAATATGGATTTTTGGATATTGGCATTAAAGGCTATAATTTGGCATAATTCATATCATGATTTGGGGCTTTTTGAGAGTGTTCTGTACTGTGCAAAGTTTAACCAAAATTTGGGGGCATATATTGTATTATGAATTATGACCATGATTTGAGCATGTAAATTTAGGCTTAATTTATGATTAGGCAAGATATGTAAATACAATTTTTAAGAAATGTTAAATCTGCTAATCTGTTGAATTGCCTAATCTGCTAAACCTGTTGAATTACCTGTTCAGGTAATCAGCTAAATTTCCTAATCTGCTAGATCTGTTATCTGCTAAATCTGTTGAATTGCTTAATCTGTTGAAAGCTGAATAATTTGGAGGCTCGATCTAAAATTGAGCAAAACATGTTAATAGAACTTTGGATAATCTGCTGTAACTTGTAAAGAAGTTAAATCTGCTAAATGGACATAATTAGTCAGATATTTTCTATAATGGAATAAAGTGGCTATGACACGAGGTTAGACTCCGTTTACGGTAGAAGCCTGCCCAGAACCAACCGGCTTAACCAGCGAACGCAAACTGTTAGTATAATGTGAGAGGACGTAGGCATAACTAAAATATGCTTAGACACGAGGTTAGGTCTGGCTTGTGGCAGAAGTCTGCCCGGAACCGCCCGGCATATCCAGCGGCCACAAGCTACGAATATAATGTGAGAGATCTGTGCACTAATATTTAATTAATGCAAATATGAGATAAATATGATGTCTAAAACGTGTTGGGTGAATAGGGTTAAACCAACTGGACTGATGAATTTAACAAACCCGTTTCGTGAATCTGTAGGCCCAATACAAAGTTAGACAATCTGTAAGTCTGTTAAAACTGTACATCTGATCCGTTAGTCTGAAAACTAGTTAACTTGATTGTCTGATCTGTGAACTAGTAAATATGAACTCTGTTTGTCTGAAACTTGTAAACAAGTTAATCTGAAATCTGTTAGTCTGGGGACACAAGGCTAGGTGGGGAAATACTTGTGTCATCTGTTGTTTGGGACCCATATTAGTCAGTAACCCTTTCTGGTATCAAAAACTTTGACACCACGCTATGTAGGGGTTCGGGAATGCTTAGTGAACTAATTATAAGCGGTTCATTCTGATAATGGTGAGGGGTGTTGATGGTGCTTTCCAACCGGGTCATGTGCGAGCATGGATCCGGTCTGCTCTGAGGTTGTAAGACATCATGACATCTGTAAACAGGTCTATGCCAATAGGTTGCCACTTTAGGGAGTGATACACCCTACTGTGGTGCCGACACGGGGTATTTATGTATTAAGGAGCCGATTTCTTAGGGTAGGACTTAGGGTACACTTAGTTCTGTCTATTTCTGTTAGTACCGTCTGTTTCTGTTGGGTGGCAACACCTGTCTGTTTCCGTCCGTTTGGGTGGTAAAGGCCCATTACTAGTGTACACCAAATTCTAATATTCTGTTTCCGTAGGGATTATTCTGTTTCCGTCTCTGATTCCATTTCTGATTCTGTTTTCGTACCTTCTGTCTGTTGGGGTGGTAAAGGGCTATTAGTTGGGTGGTAAAGGCCCATTATTAGTATTCTGTTTCCGTACATTCTGTTTGTTGGAGGTGGTAAAGGCCCATTATTAGTATTCTCCTTCTATACCTTCTGTCTGTTGGGATGGTGAAGGCACATTACTAGCATTCTGTTTCTGTATAGATTATTCCGTTTCGATTCTGTTTCAGTTTAGACATTAGGGTAACACCTAACCGTACTAGTATTAGTGCAGAGAAGTAAGATGTAAGTAAGGAACATAACTTGGTTTACTTCATCCTGTTTCTTCTGTTAACTTAAAGTATATATGTTAGCCTTGTTGATGTAATCTCACATGCATCTTTGTTTACATGTCATGATAATATTTTCTGTTTATATGCGAAGTCACTGGACTCGCCAGACTTTATGTCTGACATCTTTTTTTTTTTGCCCCTTTTCTTTCCGTTCCCCACCCCCAGGTGCTTAGGGTGGAAACATAGGAGCTTGATTCTGATTCTCTCTGCTTGAAGTGCTTGGAGTATTGCTTGGCTTTGACTCTATCTTTTCATGGCAGTTTATGTTGGGGATTATGCCTTTGAAACTTTACATTCTGAAGGATTTTGTATAAGACTGATAATTGTGTACTTGAGTTTTAGTATTGTGATTTAGAAAGATGTAACCAAACTTATTTCTGCTTCTGCTGTAATAAAGTTATAATTTTTCAAGTACTACATATCTGTCTTGTAATATTTTGTTCTGTCTACTAAAACGCTCCATCAAAGTTAAGGCATTCCCTTTGTGAGTGACCTTAACGGAGGTGGGGTGTTACAAGAAACCTCACTTCTTCTCTCCAGAAATGGCATTTGGAGAATTTGTCTTTCCGCTGATGTGCACGAAGAGTATCCATGACTTCCCTTAAATGCAAAGCATGCTCTTCTTCATTCTTCGAGAAAATCAAAATGTCGTCTACGAAGACCACCACAAACTTATTAAGGAACTCCCTGAACACCCTGCTCATCAAATCAACGAAATAAGCGGATGCATTTATCAAGCCGAAAGGCATGACAAGCCATTCGAAGAAACCATCCGGGTTCTGAACGCGGTCTTATCAATGCTGTCAGTAGCCAGATCTAGTTGGGAGAAAACTGACGCACCTACCAGCTAATCAAACAAGTCATCTATTCTTGGAAGTGGGTGCCTATTCTTCTTGGTCAGCTTGTTTAGCTCCCTATAGTCAACGCATAGGCGAGGCGAACAATCCGCTTTGGTTGCGAATACTACTAAGCACCCCATTCAAAAATACTCCGCCTTATAAACCCTTTTTCGAGCAGCTTATTAACATGCTTGCTGAGCTCTCTTCTCTCCCTTGGAGCCATGTGTATAGCGGGTAGAGCTACGAATTTTGCATTATCAACAAGGTATATGCTTAAGTCTATCTCCCGCTTCGGAGGTAAGCCCTTCACCTCTTCGAATACACCTGAGTATTCACGGACTACTCTAACAGACTGCAAGTTTTCAACAAATGCATCAAGAGATTCTAGGTAGCTAAGCATAACAAAATGTATGGGATTACATGAGATTTCGAGAGTGATACCGAGGCGAGTCAAAAGTCTAACCACTCTCTTTTCACAATCGAGGATGGCACCATTACTGGTGCCTAGAATCAACCCATAGCCCGTGAAGCCCAAAACATAGGCATTACATCTAAACCCAACGCTTAGTACGAACATTTCGAAATCCAAACAAATCATTGACAAATAGGCCGAGCCTCCAATTGGATTTGAAACAACCAAGGGATCCTCTTCTACACAGGTGTCTAGGTGCAGAGATTCAACTAAAGCAGTGGATATAAAAGAGTGCGATGCGCTAGAATCAAAGTGTACGAATAGGATGATCAAAAAGATAAACTAAACGCTCAACAAAAATATTTCTACCTTGTTCTTGGGGAGGTGCCATGAGAGCGTGAACCTGCCCTCCAGAAGTAGATCCAGTCCTCTTCCCTTGCCCTTGCTTTCTTGGGCAGTCCTTAGCCATGTGTCATGTCTCGCCGCAGTGAAAACAACCATCCTTCTTCCTCTTTTTCTTTCTGCAGTACTTAATCGGATGTCCAGGAATGCCACAAAAATTACACTTCCTCTTGTCATGGGGTTTGTTGTTCTTCCCGTCCTTCTTTGAGTCTGTCTTCTTATTTTGGGATCCCTCCACTTTCTTATTTTGAGGTACTTCCACATTTGCCTCTTTCTTGCCATCCTTGTCTTCCTCCTGTAGCAGTGCCATGTCCATCAGTCTCTCATAAGTTGCATCCATAGGTATATGGGACATAGCTAGGTTGTGCAGTGGCTCATTCAACCCTTTAACAAAATGGAGAGCCTTCTTATGGTGAGTGATCACTAACTCCAGTCCGAATCTAGCCAGCTGGTTGAATTGGTTGACGTATTCCTTAACCGACATACTTCCCTATTTGAGAGCTAAGAAATTATCCATCTGTAGGCTACGTTCAGCTTGTGAGAGGAATTTCATTTCAAACCTCATTCTGAAATCCTCCCAAGTTTCAACTTGTCTCCCAGCATTAGTAACTTCAATCCAGTAAGAGGCTTCATCTTTAAGCAACCACACGGCCAACTGTATCTTCTGCCTATCGTCCACTTCGAAGATAACAAACAAGTCCTCGGTTTCTTTGAGCCATTTTCTTGCCTCTACAAATGACCCAGTCCCATTAAAGTTCTTTCCATCCATGGGTCGAAAATCCCTACATATTTTGGAGAAAGCATTTGCACGAGGAGGAGGAGGAGGAGGAGGAACAGCTGTAACTAGGGGAGGAGTAACGTCTGCTGGGCCTACATCATTAGCCCTAGCCTCTAGGTACCTTCTGAACGAGCCAGGTACCAGAACACCCTCTGGAAGGTTAAGATTCCCAGACATGCTGAAATGGAAAAGAAAAGATTCAAAACAAAGATAGAAAAGATAGTGCATATGGTTTTGGGGGGGATTATGCCTTTTAAAACAACACTTCTTCTTGAAAACTTTTCTTTAAACTTCTTTTTGAAAATTAATTTTCCAAAAATTTTATCTGTTCTAGCAACCATCAGCTTTGATACCAAGTGAAACACCCCACCTCCATTAAGGTCACTCACAAAGGGAATACCTTAACTTCGGTGGAGCATTTTAGGTAAAAGATACAGATAATTTACAAGATAGACATATAAACAGCGGAAAAACTAAATTTATTTCATAAGTACGTGGTTCAATTAAAGCATTACAACAACTGTCTCAAACCAACTTCCAAATTATTACAACAAAATCTCTGTCTTGAATTAAAATATAAAGAAGCATTAAAACAACAGTAAGGCAGCATAAATCCCCAATTAGAGAGTATCCATAGCCATAGCCTAAGGAAAAAGATTCCAAGCAATACATCTACTCTCTTCGAGATGGAAATGATCCGATCTAAGCTGAAGTATTCCCTCCCTGCGGACCTGAGGGGAGGGAAACGGAAGAAAAGAAGACGAAAGAAAATGGGTCAGACATGAGTCTGGTATGTCCAGTGACTATTTAGCATGTAAACAAGAAAAAGGGTTATGACATGAATAAACTAAATCTAGGACAACACCCTAGAAATAATATAATAAGGCTGAGTATGCTATCGCACTCAGTTCACTTCTCTGCACCACCTTACAAGTGTTTCAACTAGCATCATGTGTTCAAGATTGATGTTCCCTTTTTTATTGATCAGCTCCTACTTGTATACGTTTACCACTTGTGTCATTCGTCCCAGCATGATTGTAGATACCTGTGCTGGTCCTACCATGGGGTGTATCAAATCCTATGGTGGCAACCGACACAATTCAAGATACACAGAGTATAACTACTGATGCCCAGTACCTGCTTTTTCCACTCCGAAGTACGTGCACGACTGCATTCCGTCGGAACGTACACTGACGCACTACCCGCCGTTGTTTTGACCGCTTATAATCAGCCTAGTAATCATACCCCACCCTGCCTTGTTCAGGGTACCATGATACATCTATGTGGGTTACTGCTGAAATGGGTCCCCGTTACTAGGGTTTCCTAATTAACATGTTAAAATGGTTAAGTGTTCTCAAATTAACCTAACCCAACCCATCAGTTTAGTTAACATGTTGCATTGGTTAAGTGTTGCCTTAATTAACTTAACCCTACCATTCCTGTCTTAGCTTTAATTCATTCATTAAAGCACCAACCACTCACATTAGATATGTATTGTTGCGGTTGCTGGATGTGCCGGTCGGTTCTGGGCAGTCTTACACCGCAACTCAATCTAACCTCGGGTTCTTTTGGGCTTGATGCACTAACCTCTCACATTAGATATATATTGCCACGGTTGTTGGATGTGCCGGGTGGTTCCGGGCAGTCTTACACCGTAACTCAATCTAACCTCGGGTTAGGCATATTCGTCTTTTACTTAATTTACATATTTACTTTTCATATTTATATGTAAATTTTTCACAATTATTTCCATTCAAGCTATGCCCAATTTTACCTCTAAATCATATTCAAAAAATTTGGTATATAAATTATACCATTTTTATGCCACTAATCATTCATATATTTATGGGCCAAATTATGCCAATAATATAAATTTAAGGTTTTTCCCAACGTTACCCCCATCATACGTTCGCAAAATTCACATAGAATGTTAGGCTCGTAACTTAACCTAACATATATGCAAAAGGGGAAAGAAGGGAACATGTGCCATTCATACAACATAATAAGGACTAACTAAACATGTGTCATATAAATTTTGGCATAATACAATGAACTTGCATTTTTGGATCCAATTAACATGAGTCTTAAGCATATGAAATTACCCAAATCCAACTAGGCATGTAAATGTAAACTTTCAATTTGGATCCAATAAATATGAATCTTAAGCATATAGAACTACACAAGTTAAACTAGGCATGTGAATGTGAACTTTTATTTTGGATCCAATAAATATGAATCTTAAGCATATGGAATTACACAAGTTCAACTAGGCATGTAGATGTGAACTTTTATTTGGGATCCAATAAACATGAATCTTAAGCATATGGTTTTACATAAGTTCAACTAGGCATGTGAGTGTGAACTTTTATCTTGGATCTAATTTTCATAGATCTAAATGTAGATCTAAACAATAAACATGTCTTAGCCTAACAACTTGCATGTAACACAACATGAAAAAGTCACCAAATTTACGTGATTGGTTTAACATCAACATAATAACCACAATAGCCTAACAACTTGCATGTAACATAACATGAATAATTCACCAAATTTACATAATACATGATTGGTTTAACACCAACATAATAACCACAATAGTCTCATAGGCATATACGATAGAATTATTACAAGAATAGACATGAATCAACACATTATCTTATAACTGGGAATAACGCTAGTTTTCACTTTATTACAAATCATAACTTTTAATCGTTCACATCTAAATAATAACCGGACTTACAAACAAAAGAAAGTCTTGTTTTCTGGGATTTGTTTTCTGGGATTTGTTTTCTGAAACTGAAAAGCAATCTCTTGAAGAAGACTATCAATTCTCTAAGTTAGCTTTGATTTGTAGCTTTTAAATTGTTTTCTAATTGAAGAAGAAATGGTGGCTAGGCTAGAATCATGGATAGCATGGTGGCTCCTTGGAATGAATTTGTGTGATTTAGGGTTTGATGACTAGGGTTGCTTTTATAGAAGTTTAATCTTGTGTGAGTCGTTAGATCATTCTATGAGCAATCACAACCGTCCAGACGAGATAGAGTTATCCAGTATTGCCACCTATGCCCTAGTGACTCAGCAACAGGTCAGAAAAGACTCAACAACAAGTCAGAATCGTCACAGTTTTGGATCTGGGTGAGGGGGTAGGTCGACCCCCAGGTCGACCCCCTGGTCAACCTGTATGGGGGAGGTCGACCCCCTAGTCAACCTGGCCTAGGGCGAGAAAATCCCATCCAGCCTGCTTCTTTGTTTTTCATTTGAATTTTGAATTTTAACTCTGAACTGCTCTTAATTTATTTAAATTTCTAAAACTTCTGTGGGCCTTAACTTCCTCATACGAAGTCCGATTTACGAAAACTTGGACTCTATTCCAAGCAGAATTTCGAGACGAACGCAATGGCGTAACCCATTTCCCTTAATTCTCACTTTAAAAATTAAGTAATCTTTAATTCGTTCTTTTAATAGACATAGAAAATTCAGGGTGTTACAATGATTTCTATTCAAATCCATTCCAATTTATACATAGGAAAAATAATGGTTAAATAAAAACTATTTCCCTATAAAATTTATTTATTTAAAACCATTGAATTATTTTTCTAGCTAATAACTAGTTCATTTTGATAAAAATATATTTTCATCTTTTCAAATACGGAAATTTTCATCCTAATTCTTTCCAAATCATTTAATTTGATTTTACACAAATAATTGATATTTTTAATAATTTTATCAAGGCCCGTACAGTCGGTTTCCGATAACGGCCCCCGAACTGTATCCATAGTGACCTTTTCCAAATTTTATTTGGACATAATTCCGAATCAACCGTTCAAATTTAAATATCTTATATTCGTTGGAAACCTCTTTTGAGACTAACCCAATGGTTCTGGTACTAGGAGAATCCAACGGTCGGATCTTCCGTAATGTCGATTCGAAGTCAATGGTCGAAATTCGCGAATGGTCGCGGTGTGGCGCATTCTATTCAGGCCATTAATATATATAATGTATATAATATATATTTCGTTCAAAACGTATTTCATAAATTCATTTTAAAAATGATTCCCACTTTCATTTCAATTTTAAATCAAAATTGAATACTCCTTATCATTATAATATTTAAATGATAACATCTTCAAAATGTTGGATTTTGAAATAATTTCCTTTCTGATATTTATTATAAAACTGAATAATATCAATATAAATATCGTTTGTGTCAAAATGGTGCATAACTAAGCAACACGGCTTCATACATTTCAATATTTTCGTGTCCATCCGAAATCGGACATCAAATTCACATTTTTATCCTTTAAGGAACATTATTTTAAAATATTCATTATTTTGAAATATTCGTTCTTTCTAAATTGGAATTAGACATAGTCAATTACCATATAATGTTATTTTTATGGATTTCATACACATATGTATACAACAATAATTATACACAGTCAACCATCATCCAGAGTGCATTACACAACTGCATAAGCATTAAATATAAATAATTAATGCTTACAACAGGCTGCCAACCAATCGATTGACATACAACTAAACAACTGCGATTAGTGTACGCCAAATATCATCCCAATGCCCGTGTGGGGTCAATCAACAAATACTGAATACTATTTGTGCAGTAGGGCGATGTTTAAAATTTATCGTCCCAATCCACGTCAGTTAAATGGGTGTTCATAAACAAATAGTATGATTTATAAATGAATATTTATTTTCATTCCAGGATAATTTCATGTCGTTCACATGTACATTAAAAATTATATTTTAGCCATAAAAATATTTATTTCAACACTTGACTATTTTATATAGTTCATACATTCAATAAAGATGATATTTTTATTGTTCAAACATTTTATTCAACACATGAATATTGTATATAGTTCATATACGCATTAAAAATTATATTTTTGATAAATAAATATTTATTTTAGAAAATTTCGGCATTATAACGGCGTAATATTAAAACTGGAGTAATGTCTGGCACTACCCCTCTCTTGATACTAGCTCGCGCCATACACAATATTCAATCCCTTCAACCAAACCACAATACAATCAAATTTCCACAATACAACCCAAACAAACAATCACGGTTTGTACAATAAATAGCATCAGGGGATATTAAGCCCCGTCTGCATCCTAGTATATATTTAACTATAAAATAATTAGAGTGAGAAGGAGTTTTCACCTTGGGTTCCACTCCGTCAGTCTTTAACTAATGATTTTAGTACAGTTTGGATTTGAATTTTCCTAAATTCCTAACATGCTCCAAATTGGACCCGGTTAGTCTTGTTGTGAAGCTCTCGTCCCCACAAACGCAACTGATCCAGTTTCGCGTGATTTGCACCTCGTATGGAAAAGATATTGACATTTAAAGTTTAATTACATTAATTAATTAATTAATTAAAATAAAATTAGCCTTCTTCCTCTACAATATACACAGCCGTCGTTCAAAGCCATGGTTTCGAAACTAGGGTTACTTCTTGTGCAAAATACACATAGCTTTGCGACGATCGGATATGACCATGTTGTGCGCCGTGGAGAGAGCTTCCAGAGACCCCCCTTCACGTTGAACTCGAACGCCGCCTGGAGGAGCAATTCAACGGCGAACGGTGTAACACTCCAAAATTTTAACGACACTAAAGACGATGAATTAAAGAATAATTAATGTGAAATATACTATTAACAATGAATTAAGTAAAACTTAATTAAACATTCAGAATTAAGTAAAACGGACCACGCCATTGCGTCCTTCTCGGAATTCTGGTCAAGATAGACACATGGTTTGCATAAATCGGACAGCGTATGAAAAGTTATTAAGGTTTGAAGTTTGTATGCATATAGGAAAGATATATACACATATAAAATTCAAATATATTCAAAAATCAGCAAAACCAGAAATCCGGCGTGCAAATCGAGTAATGGACGACATTTTGAAGTCGACCCGTGACCCTGTTGGGTCGACCTAGGTGTCGACTCAGCCTCATGGGGTTCGACCTCCGGGGTCGACCTAGGGATCGACACCCATGAAGGGGGTCGACCTAGGGGTCGACCCACCTGAAGGGGGGTCGACCTAGGGGTTGACCCATCTGAAGGGGGGTCGATCCACCCATGGCTCTAGAAATTCTTTTTTGAACCTGGACGATTTTGGAGCTAGATTCATGAACTCTAGGCTATATAAAAGACCCTAGACCTAGGTTTTACTCATCTAAAAACAATGGTGACGGCGAAGCTCCGCTGCAATGAAGATTGAATGGCCTAATCTACTCCAAATCTAATTCAGCAAACATTATACAAATTCAATGATTGCTACAACAAATTTAGTAATGGCTATAACATGTTCTTCGCAGTAATTTGGATCCATTTCCTTAGATCTATTCACTATGAGTTCCTATTATTTTTAGATCTAAATATTTAAATAGTTATCTTGATATTATGTAAAAATGGGATCTAGAATCGGTGCATAATCAGTTCTATTATGACATAACTATTAGATCTGCTTTTGTATGTTCATACTTGCGCCATGTTAAATCTTGTCATAATATGCCTATTCAGTTATGCTTATTTCTATTAGTGTTTTATTGATTTGTTATTATGCATGTTATCGATTCTCTTCTCTCCCTCTTTTCCCTTTTTATATTTATATAGCCAGGCTACCTTCGAGCCTAGGCCTGACGCTGAAAAATGCGAACGTGTGAAATTAGGAATAATAGGGAAAGACATAATTTGGGGCATAATTAATACTGGAAAATATAGATCTAAATTTGGGCATAAATTTGGAAATATACGAATATGGGTTTGGGGGCATATGTGTTGTTGGATAATATGAATTTAGGCATACATTGGAAAATATAATTTGAGCATAAATTGGGACATGTGTAACAACCCGGAAAATCAGAACCAATTTAAAAACTTTATTTTGGCTATTTCAATGAATTTTGAATAGTTAAAATAACTTCTTTTAAATAAAAACAATTAAAAATTTATTTTAATCGAAGTTAGAGCAAATATATTTATTTTAATTTCAAAAGGAATTGGAAATAGTACGGTAGTTTGAAAAGTCAAACCTGATCTTTAACTGAATGTACCGGATTCAAAATTTAACGGATTTTAGTGAAACCAAAAATACCTAAATCTGTTCGAAAATATCCTTCCAACAAATCCTAAAAATCAAAATTTCATAGCGGAAATCAAAAGTTATGGCCAGATGAATATTCAAAATAGTCGCTATAGTATAATTTATAGCCCGTATAAAAGGCCATTTTTCAAACAACCTCCGTTTTCGATGAAACCACTTTTGCCGGATCCGGAATGTCAAATTATTACTAAGTTTAATTTTCCAGAATTTTTGGAACTAATATGTGAGCGTGGAAAAAGAAAATGTGTTTTGTCAATTTCAATCAAATTTAATAGACTTGAAAATGGCCATTTTTCAAACGGCCTCCAAATTCAACGAAATTAATTTTGTTAGGACTGTATTGTCAAAACAAAGCCAGAAATAATTTTTCCAGAATTTTTAGAGTTTGTATGCGGCCTCGGTGAATTTAAATGTACGATCAAATTAATTAAATAAATGGATTAATTTTTAAATTAAATAAAACGAGCTAAAGAAGACCGTTTGGGCTGACGGGACCTATCCATTGGATCTGGGATGGGGACTATTGGGTCGTATCAACTTCTGTTGGACTGAAATTGGAGTTGTTTAGAACTTATGGATTTTTTTGTAAAATTAACAATAAAATATTATAAAAGAGCTTTTGTCTTCTTCCTCAAAGCCCTAACCTACTGTAGCCGCCGCCCCCCTCCCATGGCTGTGAACACTCATAGCTTCTACCATTAAAATCTGTCAATCCTCTCAACAAAACTCCCCCCTCCTTTAGACTTATTTGTAGAGATTTTCCTCCTCTCTCCATCCATATGGACATTAGCATTTGTAGTGAGGTATTTCGAGAGCTCCAGGCCCCTAAACCCAATGGGTTTCAACCGTCGCCGCCTCCTATAGTCGCCATCGTGACTGTCGCAGGTGGGACCCCCTGTGCGCCTCACTTTCCCCTTCGTCGTGCCAGTGTCTAATCAATCTCCAGCACCTCGATCCGCGAGCAAATTCCAACCCTAGAACAGAACCCAACCTAAAAAGCTACGGCCTTTTCTGAATAAAGAGGAAGAAGGGTGTAAAATCCTATTTTATTTTAATATTTTATTTTAAAATGTGAACTACACAAATTAAATCATAACTCATCCATACTGACTCAGAATAACACGATTTTCGAAGCGTTGCAATCGTAGAGATGAGATCTACGATTCTAGACTGAAAAGAAGCAATTCTGAGCGGACTGAATTTTGGGCCAAATTTTCAGATCTGAACTATTTAGATTCAAAAGAACTATGAGTAATCCTATTTTATTTTTGTTGTTATTTATTTTAAATTAGTTAGAATATTCGTAATTGTATTCTCATTGATTCGTTGTATATGTGATGTGTTAATATAGATCTGTTAATTTAGATATTTTGTTAATATAGATCTGTATGTGATGTGTTAATTAGAATAAATCATTTTTGTTGATATTTTGTTGAATCATATATATTCAACAAAAAGGGAGCTTTGTTTGTTTATTGGATTGAATTGGAATTTTCAATTCAACAAAAATATCACTTTGGTTTACAATAAAAATTACACCTTTGTTTATTTATTGAACTGAATTAGAATTTTCAATTCAATAAAATTTTAAACTTTGTTTATTTTGTTGAATTGAATTAGAACTTTCAATTCTATATATATATATATATATATATATATATCAATTTGTTTATTTTTGTTGAATTGAATTAGAATTTTCAATTCAATAAAAACGTCACCTTTGTTTATTTGTTGAATTTAATTAGAATTTTTAATTCAATAAAAATGTCACCTTCGTTTATTTTTGTTGAATTGAATTAGAATTTTCAGTTCAATAAAATTGTCACCTTTGTTTATTTTTGTTGAATTTAATTAGAATTTTCAATTCAATAAAAATGTCACCTTTGTTTATTTATTTGATTGAATTAGAATATTCAATTCAATAAAATTTCACCTTGTTTATTTGTTGATTGAATTAGAACTCTCAATCAGTAAAAAAATATCACCTTGCTTATTTATTGACCGAATTAGAATTTTCAACCAATAATGATATCACCTTGTTCATTTGTTGATTGCATTAGAATTTTCAATTCAATAAAAGTATAACATTTGTTTATTTGTTTGGATTGAACTAGAATTTTCAATCAAAATAAAAACATCACTTTTGTTATTGTTTGATTGAATTATAATTTTCAATCAAACAAAAATATAATTTTTGCTTGTTATTTGATTGAGCTAGAATTTTCAATAAAAAAGAAATATCAAATATTGTAATTTTGTTGAATTATAATATTCAACAAAAATGAAATGTAAATTTCTACCATATTATGGAATTACTATAAAAATAGAATGGAATTACTATAAAAGTAGAAATGCTCATGTTTTAGGTAAAAATAAGGACATTACATTAAAAAGTTACATTTATATGTAATGTTAAAAATAAAGAAAGTGTTCATGTTTTTATCCAAAACATGAATTCATTAAAAATATACATTTTTAATGAAATGTTAAAAATAGAGAAAATGTACATGTTTAGAAATAAAAGCAAGCAGTCATTAAAATCCATATTTTAATGTCATTAAGGAAATAAGCAAAATGTTCATAGTTTGAACAAAAACATTATTTCATTAAAATATACATTTTTAATGTTAAGAATATAAGTTTTGAAAAATGTTCATGTTTTTAATCAAAACATGATTTCATATGAAATATACATTTTAATGTAATGGTTGGAAAATGGAGAAATGTTCATGTTTTTAACCAAAACATGAATTCATTAAAAATATACGTTTTTAAGGTAAAGTTAAAAATAAGAAAAGTGTTTATGTTTTAAGGTCAAAACCTTATTAAACTAAAAATACACTTTTTAATGTAATAGTATGTAATAAGAAAAATGTTCATGTTGTTAATCAAAACATGATTTCATTAAAAATATACAGTTTGAATGAAATGTTGAAAATAGGAAAAATGTACATGTTTTCAATCCAACATGGTTTCATATAAAAAAGTTCACATTTTTAATATAATGTTAAATAAAACAGAAAATGCACAAGTTTTAAAAAGACACCATCATTTCATTTAAAACAGGAACATGATTTAATTAAAATTAAAAACATGATTTCATTAAAAATATATATTTTTAATGTAACGTTAAAATAAAGAAAATATAAATGTTTTAAAATGCAAAACATGTTATACATTAAAATTTCACTTTTTAATGTAATTATAAAAATGCATAAAAGAAACATGTTTTAAATGAAAATAGGTTCTACATTAAAAATTCATTTTTAATGAATAATATAAATGTTAAAAACATGAAAGTTGTTCATGTTCTAAATAGAAACATGACTTCATTAAAAATATGCATTTTAATGTAAAAAGACAAACATGCAAGATTTCAAAATAAAACATGTTTACATTAAAAACTTTATTTTTAATGAAATGGTTAAAATTACATCTATATTACCCCGCATATATTAGAATTTATATGCGCTGTTAAAATCACATTTATATTACACCGCATATATTAAAATTCACATGCGTTGTTAAATTTGCATTTTTAATTACATCGCATATCATAAAATATATGCACTATCAAAAATTACATTTATATTTACCTTTGCATATATTGCATTTATATGCAAAGTTGGCTTGTCATTGGATAAATTTTCATGTGAATGAAATATACTTTGTTTGACAGTACATGGTTATGATATGCCAATTAAAATGTTCTTTTATTTGGCATGTTAAATACGTTAGAGAAATCGTCGAAGAGTAATTATATATATACATAAATATAAATTAAAATTAAACGAATCGCGCAAGGTAGTTCGCATTTCAGAATCATAACTTTAAAGGATTATATCGACAGATCCGACCACCAGATTTTTCCAAAACTGGAACCGTTAGGACCGCTTTGGGAAGATCTTTCCAACGATATAAATTTTGTTAAAATCCAACGGTTAGATTTCGAAATAAGCATAAATAAAATTTCGATAAAAACAGCGCCAAGGCAGCCCATTGACCCGAAGCGTCGTTATATAAATTTAGCTATTTTTAAATAAATAAAAATAGCGAGTAATTGTTATTAAAAACTATTAACGATATGGAATGATTTTAAACTACATATATGCGAGAATCAATTGAAAAGAACAAGTTATATCTACTTTCAAATGATTAAACGACGATCTAAACTGAAGATTTTAAAGACGACGATTGAAGACGACGATCTTCACATCGAAAGGATAACTACTGATGCCTAGCATTGGCTAGCAACCAATAAAGGGTTAAAGTTGTAGTTTTCCGGACGTACTTGGGGATTGTATCGATATGCGAGCACCTCTCTTCCATATTGGACATACGGGACGAGGAATAAGGTGACTCCGGTTTCATTCAGACCCAAAACGAACTTGTAAATGGATGTGTGTCCGACATTGAATTTAATTCTGTGTAATTAAATTGATTTCTATTTAATATATATCTTTGGTGGTGGAGAATTTATTCTCTTGCTTAATACCCTTCTTTGAGACGCACGAGCTCAAAGGTTATATATTAGTAGTTATCGATCGCGTGGCATGAAGTGTCAATGTGACATGCCAAGATGCAATTGATCGAGGATTTTGTTTAAAAGTAGAGCCTTGTGGATGATGATCAAAGCATATCCTATTTCAGCATAGCCTTGTGTATTACGTTACCTCACGAGCCTCACACCCCGGTAGAGTCAAAAATGGGACGAGGGAACACATGGAGTGCACACGTTTCTTTCTTGCTAGAAGTGGTGTTTGGGTTTTTACAAGACCCGACATTTTTACTTATGTGGTTGATGGAATGAGGTGCCTCGGTTTTTATAGGTCGATTATGAACATTTTATAGGTTCAATAGGACCGGGAAACATGTGTTCAGGAATTGCCAATCCATTAATGTTATTTATGGACTGGCCCTGCAGTATCTAAGGGTTCACTGGGGGGGACCCTGAGATATTGCTAGAGTGTCTCGAATCGGTTAGGAGATCGTCCCTAGCCTTGATTCATGATGGAAATCCACTCTCCAATATGACCTTACGGTTTTGATTGTAAACCTATATATGGCGACATAGTATATGGTAGCTATGCTGTCTAGGATTGATACATTTACTTTGAAGTATTTTTGAAACATATTAGACGTTTATAATAATATTAAAAATATTACTTCTACGAATCAAGCATTTTTTATCATTATAAGGTAAAACTCCATTCTCCGGTCTGCGTTGCAATGTGTGATGGGACATGAGTCTTATAATGGTTTCATTTTCTAAAAAGCATTACGTGGTTTTTTTTATAAAATTTATTAAACATATGCACTACCAATTCAATGGAGTAAACCCATTCTGTGTTAACGGCGTGGTCCAGTGATTAGCCATATTGTTAGGTAAGATTTCTCATATCAGTCCCATAACTGACTCGTAGTTTGTTTCACTTTGCAAACTCGGGTGCCCTCTTTCTACACGGGCAGCCAAATTACAGGTTTTAGGTATGGATATTTTCTGGACTGAAACTTGCTAAGGAAGAAGATGAAGACTCTTTTTATTTTAACTTTTTATTTGCTTCTTGAGACATTTAGACATTATTGAGCTTTGATGTATTTGGAGGAGATTGAGACTTTCTTTCTTTCCTTGTTTAGACTTCTATTTTTCTAAGTGTACATTATCCTGTACTTCATACTCTGATGTCTGTGATGTTATGTTGTGATGATATTTCCATTTCTGCTGCAATGATTTATATGTTCTGCTATTATCTGAGATCTGTTATTGTTTTAATTATGCTATGCTCCTATGATTATCCTTACTTCCGTACCACGGAAGTTTGGGGTCGTGACAGTTGATATCAGAGCTAAAGGTTAACCTTAGCTTCGGAGTATTACATTTTTAGAACAATTCGTCTAGATATAATAAGTAGTATTCTAAGACAAGTAGCTCATTAAAGATAGGATTTAGTAATGTCCTAGAAAGAGCACAGAAGAATAGCACATATTAATCAGTCATTAATTCATTATCATCTTATCATATGTCTCTACTTTTAACCTTTCCTTTGAAATTATCGTTTCTTTTAGTCTGACTCTTTCCTTGATGATATAGACTAATTGAAAAATGAGTATGAGAGCCAGAACTAGAGGAAGAGGTCAAGGTGGAGAAGCAGGCATGGGCGGAAAAGAGATACAGTCCCAGCTGCTCAGGAACAACCTAATTTGGATGTTGAGGTGCCATTACCACCACCACCTCCAAGTTCTTTTGATCTAGACAAGGTGGCAAAGAAAATCAAGAATCTAGGAGGCGTGCATTTCATCGGCCGGGAGACGATGACAGAGGCTGTAACACCCCGTATTTTCTGTAAACGTATAAGTAACAAATCAGAGAATAATTAATTTTTAACATAAGAATCAAGGGAAACGGATTGCGTCATTGCGTTCGTCTCGAAATTCTACTTGGAAACGAGTCCGAATTTTCGAGAAACAGAGTCCGTATGAGGGAGATATGACCCTCCGAAGTTTTAGGAATTTTCAGAACTGAAAACATCTTGAAATTCGAATTCAAACGCCAGCGCAGACTGGGAGGGAGTTTTCCCGCCCAGGACCAGGTCGACCTGGGGGTCGACACTATGGTCGACCTCCCAGGGACCAGGTCGACCCTATGGTCGACCTGGGGGTCGACCTGGTGACAGAACCCAGTTCTGAGCCTGGGTTCATTCTGATGTATCTGGTCACGTTTTCTGTCTAGATTCGTCCGCCTAATCCTATATAAACAGCCTCCTAGCCTCATTCTCTTTACACCATTTTATTCTCTCCTTATGCTGCCTCTGAAATATTATAAATAAATAAAATAATGGCGTTGCTACTCTACTGGAATCAAAACTAGAAATAGTGCATCTTCTTCCAAATCCGAATTAGGTTAAAAGAGAACTACTGCAACTCTTCTTCTATAATCCAATCAAGGCAAGGACAGTTATTTTTAGATATGAATTTTAATTATGATCGTGACATGGTTGTAAATCTGAATCTGAGGTTATGCATATTCTGTTCTGTTTAGATTATCCTATTGTAACTATTCTGTATCTCTCTTCTTTCTGTTCTATAGCCAGGCGACCATGAGCCCGAGACAAATCTCATAAGAGATTGACGCACGAATGCCAAACTTTTGGGGCAAATAATGAATGATGCATAAATTGGGCATGACTGATCTGTGACTGATTTGAGGAAAGAATATAGGCTGTAGCTAGAACATAAATCTGAGACATATGGCAAGACATGTTTGAAACATAAAGTGTATTGAACATATGACTTGAGGCATAGAAGAATATTGGACATATGACTTAGGATTTGGGCGTAAAGATTTAACTGTAAATAAGCAATTGATTTAGATACATAGCACATGTTGTAATTCAGGACATAAGTTGGAGGCTTATTATATGAGATTGTTTATGACTTAGAATATAAAGGACATATGTTGTAATTCTAGATCTGGACATACTTTATATATTATAGTCTATAATTTAGAAGAAGGAGGATTATTTTGTGTGTAACTTAGGCGTAAAGACCTATATTAAATAGGATAACCATTAATGTGAACATTCCTAAAAGTGGGTTTTTGGATATATGACATGCATTGTAATCCATGGCTATATTTGGCATAATTTATATGTAAGGTTTTTGGAGAATATTCTGAACTATGCAAGTTTAACTAAAATTTGGGACATATGTTATATGGTGGATTATGACCATAATTTGGGCATATAAGTTTAACCTTACTTTATGAATTAGGCAAGATATGTGAATAGGACTTTAAGGAATGTTTAATCGACTAAAACTGTTATCTGTTTAATATGCTAAATTTGCCTAATCTGCTAAATCTGTTACCTGTTTAATCTACTGAATTGCCTAAACTGTTAAATATGTTGAATCGCCTAATCTGCTAATCGTGCCCAATCTGCTAAATCTGTTGACTTGTCTAATCTGCTAAATCTGTTGAACTGCCTGAGCTGCTAAATCTGTTAGATCTATTGAAAAGCTGAATGATTGTAATTTGTGTAAAACATGTTAATTTGTTTAATCTGCTGCGACTTGAAAAGAAGTCAAATCTGTTAAATTGGCATAATTAGTCTGATATTTGTATCATTTGTAATGGAATAAATGGGTTATAATAAAAATGCTGAGACACGAGGTTAGACTCATGTTTGCGGTAGAAGCCTGCCCGGACCCAACAGGCTTAACCAGCAACCGCAAACTGCTAGTCTAATGTGAGAGGTCGTAGGCATAAACAAAATATGCTTAGACACGAGGTTAGGTTCGGCTTGTGGCAGAAGTCTTCTCGGAACAGCCCGGGTTATCCAGCGGCCACAAGCTATCGACCTAATGTGAGAGGTCTGCGCATTAATATTTAACTAATGCAAATCTGAGGTAAATATGATGTCTAAAACGTGTTGGGTAGATAGGGCTAAACCAACTGGACTGATGAATTAATAAACCTGTTTCGTGAATCTGTAGGCCCAATACAAAGTTAGACAATCTGTCAGTTTGTTTAAACTGTACATTTGATCCGTTAGTCTGAAAACCTGTTAACCTGATTTTTCTGATCTGTGAACTAGTTGACTTGAACTTTGTATGTCTGAAAACTTGTAAACAAGTTAATCTGAAATCTATTAGTCTGGGGACACAAGGTTAGGAGGGAAAATACTTGTGTCATTTGTTGTCTAGGACCCATATTAGTTAGTAACCCTTTCTGGTATCAAAACCATGACCCAACAGTAGGTAGGGTCCAGGCACGCTTACTGAACTAATTATAAGCGGTTCATTATGATAATGGCGAGGGGTGTTGATGGTGCGTTCCAACCGGGTCATGTGCGTGCATGGATCCCGGTCTGCCTCTGAGGATGTAAGACGTCGTGACATATGTAAATAGGTCTATGTCATTTAAAGGTTGCCACTTTGGGGAGTGATACACCCTTCTGTGGGGCTGGCACATGGTATTTATGTATTAGGGAGCCGATCGCTTGGGGTAGATTTAGGGTACACTTAGTTCTGTCTGTTTCCGTTGGGGTACCGTCTGTTTCTGTTGGGTGGTAACACCTGTCTGTTTCTGCGTGGTACCATCTGTTGGGGTGGTAAAGGCCCATTTACTAGTGTACACCTAATTCTAACATTTTGTTTTCGTAAGGATTATTCTGTTTCTGTTTCTACCTTCTGTTCGGGTGGTAAAGGCCCATTATTCTGTTTCTGTTTAGACATTAGGGTAATACCTAATCCTGTTATACTAGTATTAGTGCAGAGAAGTAGAATATAAGTAAGAAGCATAGCTTGAGCTATATCATTCTGTTTCTTCTGTTTATCTTAAGTATATTAGTTACTCCTGTTGATATTTTCTCTTATCCAGCTTTATTTTCATGTCATGATATTATTATCTGTTTATATGCTAAAAGTCACTGGACTTGCCAGACTTTATGTCTGACCTTGCTTGTTTTCGCCCCTTCTCTTTCATTCCCCCCCCCCCCAGATTTGTAGGGTGGAAATCTAGGAACTCGATTTGGACTTTCTCTGCTTGAAGTATCGCTTGGCCTTGGCTCTATCTTTCCGTGGTAGTTTATGTTGGGGGATTACGATTTTAAAAACTATGTATTCTGAAGGTTTTTGTACAAGACTGATATTTTTGTACTTGAATTCTGATATTGTGATTTGAAAAGATGTAACCAAACTTACTTCGGTTTCTGTTGTAATAAAATTATAAATTTTTCATGTACTGTTTTATCTGTCTTGTAAATTTCTGTTCTGTCTACTAAAACGCTCCATCAAAGTTAAAGCATTCCCTTTGTGAGTGACCTTAACGGAGGTGGGGTGTTACACTTGGTATCAGAGCTGAAGGTTACTAGACTTGAAAAAAAAGGCTTTTGAAAAATTATTTTCAAAAAGGTTTTAAAAGAAAGTATTTTCAAAAGGGAAAGCCTGTTTTGAAAAACATAATCCCCAAAGCCATAGCCTATCTTTCTATCCTTTGTTTTGAATCTTTCCTTTTTCTTTCGTTTCACCAGGTCTGGGGATCTTAACCTTCCTGAGGGCATACCGGTACCTGGTTAGTTCAGGAGGTACTTAGAGGCTAGGGCCAACGATGCAGGCCTAGCAGACATTCCTCCCCCAGCCGCAGCGATTCCCCCTCCTCCGCCCCACCTCGTGCAATTGCTTTCTCAAAGATCTGTAAAGATTTTAGTGCCATGGGTGGAAAGTATTTCAAGGGAACTGAATCGTTCATAGAAGCGAGGAACTGGCTCAAAGAAACTGAGGATCTGTTCGTTATCTTCGAGGTGGACGATAGGCAAAAGGTACAATTGGCGGTATGGTTGCTCAAGGACGAAGCTTCCTATTGGTGGGAAGTAACTAACGCCGAGAGGCCGATTGAAACATGGATGGATTTCAGAACAAGCTTTGATACGAAATTCCTCTCGCAAGCTGAACGAAGTCTAAAACTAGAAAAGTTCTTATCACTTAAGCAAGGAAGTATGACGGTCAAGGAATACGTCAACCAGTTCAACCAACTAGCTAGGGTCGGACTAGATTTAGTCAACACCCAGCATAAAAAGGCTCTCAGCTTTGTTAAAGGATTGAACAAGCCACTGCACAACCTAACCATGACCCATGTACCCATGGGAGCGACTTACGAGAGATTGGTGGACATGGCACTACTACACGAGGAAGACAAGGGCAAGAAAGAGGCAAAGAAGGAAGAACCACAGAACAAGAAAGCATGGCCCAAAAGGAAACACAAAAGAAGGATGAAAAGTATGAAGATAAGAAGGAGAAAAAGTGCTTTACTTGTGGAAGCTCGACTCATTTGAACAAGGATTGCAGAAAAAGAAAGGGCACTTTCTTCAACTGTGGTGAGATAGGACACTTCACTAGGGACTGCCCGAAGAAATGTGGGCAAGGGTAGAGGGCAGGACCAACTTCTAGAGGGCAGGCGAACACTCTCGAGGCTAGTGGATAGGATAGAAATAAGGAAACTTTCTGTAGGAGGTTTAATTTCTTTATCTGGTTGTTGAGTTAAAGCTCTTTTCTGATTCTGGCATTTTTTCTGTAATCGATACTCTGCACTTTAGTACTAGTATTGTTTCTGATTCCGCTGTAGAATCAGACCTATAAGGGTTATGACTCATCTAATTGTGATAAGTTGGGTATCTATGTTGAGCGTTAAGTTGACTATGACGCATACATTCTGAGTTTTTATCATGCTTAGCTTCCTAAGAATCATTTGGTGATCTGATCTGTACCTGTAGTCTGTAGGAATTTTTACTCAAAGTGTGAAACAGATTTCCAGTTGGGCATTTGTTTAATGGGAGTGATTCTCTGAGTATTAATCTGATGTTGATTTCGGTCTTCGGGGTTGATACTTAGGGAGTTATTCTCTTAAACCGATGTCTAATAGGAACCTAGCTTTAGTTTTAATTATACTTGCCTCTATCACTCGACTTTATCCTTCGACCTATAGGTAGAACTAATGGGTGTAAACATGTGTTTGAGACATGTTATATTTGATGGTTGCAAGTGGATGCAAGTGGTTGCTAGTGATTGCCAGTGGATGATATACACACACTAGGCACTAGATCGGCTCAAAAACACTTTCATACTGCATATGGATGTGTGTGCATTTTTTTGTGGATGTGAAATGGTTGACTCAGCACATGGATGTTGCATATGAATGAACGGTTGTGCACTCATATAGAAATGATACGCATCAAATAGGAAAATTGCATACATGTGGAACTCATGGCACTGACATAATTCGCATTAAGGAGGTCAGCTGAATCAGTAGACCGCCTGACCTTTGTATTAAATAAAGAACATATACACACACTTTTGCATATGTTCATACAACATTAGAAGTTTTCTAAGGACATTGGATGCTTGTGGATGATGGTGAGTAGATGGATGACAGGATGGTAAGACACATTCTTCTTAATTTGAAGATATCGGGGACGAAATCATTTAAGGAGGGGAGAATGTAACACCCCGTATTTTCTGTAAACGTATAAGTAACAATTCAGAGAATAATTAATTTTTAAAATAATAATCAAGGGAAACGGGTTGCGCCGTTGCGTTCGTCTCGAAATTCTGCTTGGAAACGAGTCCGAGTTTTCGAGAAACGGAGTCCGTATGAAGGAGATATGACCCTCCGAAGTTTTAGAAATTTTCAGAATCGAAAACATCTTGAAATTCGAATTCGAAATTCGAATTCAAACGCCAGCGCAGACTGGGCGGGAGTTTTCCCGCCCAGGACCAGGTCGACCTAGGGGTCAACACTATGGTCGACCTCACAGGGACCAGGTCGACCCTATGGTCGACCTGGGGGTCGACCTGGTGACAAAACCCAGTTCTGAGCCTGGGTTCATTCTGATGTATCTGGTCACGTTTTGTGTCTAGATTCGTCCACCTAATCCTATATAAACAGCCTCCTAGCCTCATTCTCTTTACACCATTTTATTCTCTCTTTATGCTGCCTCTGAAATATTATAAATAAATAAAATAATGGCGTCGCTACTCTGCTGGAATCAAAACTAGAAATAGTGCATCTTCTTCCAAATCAGAATTAGGTTAAAAGAGAACTACTGCAACTCTTCTTCTATAATCCAATCAAGGCAAGCACAGTTATTTTTAGATGTGAATTTGAATTATGATCGTGACATGGTTGTAAATCTGAATCTGAGGTTATGCATATTCTGTTCTGTTTAGATCTATCCTATTGTAACTATTATGTATCTCTCTTCTTTCTGTTCTATAGCCTAGCTACCACGAGCCTGAGCCAAATCTCATAAGAGATTGACGCACGAATGCCAAACTTTTGGGGCAAATAATGAATGATGCATAAATTGGGCATGACTAATCTGTGACTGATTTGAGGAAAGAATATAGGCTGTAGCTAGAACATAAATCTGAGACATATGGCTAGACATGTTTGAAACATAAAGTGTATTGAACATATGACTTGAGGCATAGAAGAATATTGGACATATGACTTAGGATTTGGGCGTAAAGATTTAAATGTAAATAAGCAATTGAATTAGATACATAGGACATGTTGTAATTCAGGACATAAGTTAGAGGCATATTATATGAGATTGTTTATGACTTAGAATATAAAGGACATAAGTTGTAATTCTAGATCTGGACATACTTTATATATTATAGTCTGTAATTTAGAAGACGGAGGATTATTTTGTGTATAACTTAGGCGTAAAGACCTATATTAAATAGGATAACCATTAATTTGAACACGCCTAAAAGTGGGTTTTTGGATATATGACACTCATTGTAATCCATGGCTATATTTGGTATAATTTATATGTAAGGTTTTTGGAGAATATTCTGAACTATGCAAGTTTAACTAAAATTTGGGACATATGTTATATGGTGGATTATGACCATAATTTGGGCTTATAAGTTTAGGCTTACTTTATGAATTAGGCAAGATATGCGAAGAGGACTTTAAAGAATGTTTAATCGACTAAAACTGTTATCTGTTTAATATGCTAAATTTGCCTAATATGCTAAATCTGTTACCTGTTTAATCTACTGAATTGCCTTAACTGTTAAATATGTTGAATCGCCTAATCTGCTAATTGTGCCCAAGCTGCTAAATCTGTTGAGTTGCCTAATCTGCTAAATCTGTTGAACCGCCTGAGCTGCTAAATCTGTTAGATCTGTTGAAAAGCTGAATGATTGTAATTTGTGTAAAACATGTTAATTTGTTTAATCTGCTGCGACTTGAAAAGAAGTCAAATTTATTAAATTGGAATAATTAGTCTGATATTTGTATCATTTGTAATGGAATAAATGGTTTATAATAAAAATGTTGTGACACAAGGTTAGACTCATGTTTGCGGTAGAAGCCTGCCCGGAACCAACCGGCTTAACCAGTAACCGCAAACTGCTAGTCTAATGTGAGAGGTCGTAGGCATAAATAAAATATGCTTAGACACGAGGTTAGGTCTGGCTTGTGGCAGAAGACTGCACGGAACTACCCGGCTTATCCAGCGGCCACAAGCTACCGACCTAATGTGAGAGGTCTGCGCATTAATATTTAATTAATGCAAATCTGAGGTAAATATGATGTCTAAAACGTGTTGGGTAGATAGGGTTAAACCAACTGGACTGATGAATTAATAAACCTGTTTCATGAATCTGTAGGCCCAATACAAAGTTAGACAATCTGTAAGTCTGTTAAAACTGTACATCTGATCCGTTAGTCTGAAAACCTGTTAACCTGATTTTTCTGATCTGTGAATTAGTTGACTTGAACTCTGTATGTCTGAAAACTTGTAAACAAGTTAATCTGAAATATGTTAGTTTGGGGACACAAGTTTAGGAGGTAAAATACTTGTGTCATTTTTAGTTTGAGACCCATATTAGTCAGTAACCCTTTCTGGTATCAAAACTATGACCCAACAGTAGGTAGGATCTGGGCACGCTTACTGAACTAATTATAAGCGGTTCATTTGATAATGGTGAGGGGTGTTGATGGTGCATTCCAACCAGGTCATGTGAGTGCATGGATCCCGGTCTGCCTCTGAGGATGTAAGACGACGTGACATCTGTAAATAGGTCTATGTCATTTAAAGGTTGCCACTTTGGGGAGTGATACACCCTTCTGTGGGGCTGGCACAGGGTATTTATGTATTAGGGAGTCGATCGCTTGGGGTAGATTTAGGGTACACTTAGTTCTGTCTATTTTCGTTGGGGTACCGTCTGTTTCTGTTGGGTGGTAACACCTGTCTGTTTCTGCGTGGTACCGTCTGTTGGGGTGGTAAAGGCCCATTTACTAATGTACACCTAATTCTAACATTTTGTTTCCGTAAGGATTATTCTGTTTCTGTACCTTCTGTTCGGGTGGTAAAGGCCCATTATTCTGTTTCTGTTTAGACATTAGGGTAACACCTAATCCTGTTATACTAGTATTAGTGCAGAGAAGTAAAATATAAGTAAGAAGCATAACTCTGGCTATATCATTCTGTTTCTTCTGTTTATCTTAAGTATATTAGTTACTCCTGTTGATATTGTCCCTTATCCAGCTTTATTTTCATTTCATGATATTATTATCTTTTTATATGCTAAAAGTCACTGGACTTGCCAGACTTTATGTTTGACCTTGCTTGTTTTCGCCCCTTCTCTTTCGTTCCCCCCACCCCCAGGTTTGTAGGGTGGAAATCTAGGAGCTTGACTTGGACTTTCTCTGCTTGAAGTACCGCTTGGCCTTGGCTCTATCTTTCCATGGCAGTTTATGTTGGGGGATTATGATTTTAAAAACTCTGTATTCTGAAGGCTTTTGTACAAGACTGATATTTTTGTACTTGAATTCTGATATTGTGATTTGAAAAGATGTAACCAAACTTACTTCGGTTTCTGTTGTAATAAAGTTATAAAATTTTCAAGTACTGTTTTATCTGTCTTGTAAATTTCTGTTCTGTCTACTAAAACGCTCCATCAAAGTTAAAGCATTCCCTTTGTGAGTGACCTTAACGGAGGTAGGGTGTTACAAAGGCACAAGTGTGGCTTAAGACAATCGAGAAGATCTTGGGAGGATTAGAACTAGAAGATCATAGGAAGCGATTTATGGCGACATGGTTCCTAAAGGACCAGGCTTAGATTTGGTAGGAAACATTTATGATTGGTGGTAATGAAATTGATATTACTTAGGAGAAATTTAAAGAGCTCTTCAACGATAAGTTTATTCCACCTCTCGAAGTTGAATGCCTTCATGATGAGTTTGCCAACCTCCAACAGGGAAGTATGACTATTGCCGAATATGTGAAGAAATTTGACGAGCTCTCCAGATTTGCCCCTGATTTAGTTCAAGACCCACTTCAGAAGAATAAGAGATTTATCAATGGTCTTGTGAGGAGGTATCATAATAGAGTGATGATACACATTGAGCGTCCATTTGCTGAAGTGATCGAGATGGCTTGCAGAAATAAGGAGATTGACAGAAATGTTCTCAGCAAGACCGAGAAAGGAATCAAGCCAATAATAAGAAAAAAGAGTCTGACAAGAAATCAGAGGCGGGTAATCCATCTACCGCCAAGCCCCAAGGGAAAAAGAAAAGGGATAAATCAAAGGTCAAATGCTTCAACTGTCAGAAGATGGGGCATTTAGACTATGAATGCCGAGCTCCCAAGAGGCCGAAGAGAAATGAGTCTGGACCCAGCCAAAGTTCTCAGGATAAGAGAGAGTGCTATAATTGTCACCAGAAGGGGCACATCAAACCAAACATCCCATTGCTGAAGAGTTCTTAGGTGGCACATGTTTATGATGGAGCAGCTACACCGTCTTCTTCCGAAGGAAAAGGTGAACCTGATGTTTTAGGAGGTACTCTTAATATTAAGAACATTCCTATTACAGTTTTGTTTGACATGGGAGCATCAAGAAGTTTTATTTCTAGTGACACGATTAAAAAGCTTAAATTGAAACCCAGAAAACTTAAAGAATCATTAGAGCCCACAGTCCGATAAGAGGATCACTTATCCTTGATCAGTACTGTAGAGTGCCTGTTTCTTGCTCTTACTTCCAGTTCCCTTTTGACCTGAACATTATGAGTTTTCTGGATACGATATCATACTTGGGCCAAACTGGCTAACAATGTATGAGGCTGAGGTACTATGCATAGAAAGAGTAGTCAGAATTAAAACCAAATTCGGAAATACGATGACTATACCATGCCACGGCTCAGCTACAGATAGGAAAGAATTTTGGTCTTCTCTAGAAGTCACTCCTGCTTCTATTGAGGATATTCCTATCGTCAAAGACTATGCGGATATGTTTGAAGAAGTTGACAGCTTACCTTCGCGTAGAGAAATCGACTTCAGAATTGACTTGGTTCCAAATGCAAGGCCCGTTGTACACCCTATTCGGAGAATGTTACTGAAATAAAAAGAGGAACTGAGCAATCAAACTAAGCAACTTTTATGGAAGGGTCTGATCAAGCCTAGCTTCTCGAGCTGGGTTGCAGCAGTGGTTTTCGTCCTAGAGTCAGACGGTACCCTTAGGCTATGTGTGGACTACCGTGACCTAAATAAGCAGACTCTGAAAAATAAATACCCACTGCCACACATTGATGATCTGTTAGACCGCTTGAATGGAGCATGAGTACTCTCTAGGATGGACCTAGCTACAGATTTCCATCGACTATGCATTGCCGAAGAATGTGTGCCTTTGACAGCTTTTAGAGGACCAGACTTATTTTGTGAATGGCTAGTAATGCCCTTTGGCTTACGCAAAGATCTAATGAATAGTATTCCGAGATGTTTTAAATAAATTCGTGCTAGTGTTCATCGATGATATCCTAATATTTTCTAAATCCACTGCTGAACACGAAAAGCATCTGAAAGAAATCTTGGAGATTTTGCGAAGAAATGTGTTGAAAGCCAAATTCTCCAAGTGCATATTCTGGCAAGAAGAGGTGAAATTCCTCAGCCATGTTGTATCAAAGAAAGGCATCTCTGTAGTTCCAGGAAAGATCTCAGCCATCCAAGATTGGAAGCAGCCTAGCACACCCACAGAAGCTAGAAGTTTCATAGGACTGGCTGGTTACTATCGGAAATTCATTAAGGATTTTTCAAAATTATCTTGTCCATTGACGAAGCTGACTAAGAAGCATACAAAGTTCATTTGGACACCCGAATGTGAGGCAGCTTTCCAAGAGCTGAAAAGGAGGTTGATCACTGCTCCTGTGTTAACCATTATCGATGGAAATCAGGATTTGAAAGTCTGGACAGACGCCTCTAGAGAAGGTTATTCTTTTCATCTAAATAAACATGTTTGAAATGACATTTTTCTAATGTCAGATCTTATTTTAACATGTTTTCCTTCTATCTATTTAAGGTATTGGTGCGGTGCTAATGCAAAGGGACAAAGTGGTCGCATATGCCAGCCGTCAATTAAAACCGCCTGAGAAGAATTACACCACTCATGATCTTGAGCTAATGGCCATCGTATTTGCTCTAAAGATATGGAGGCACTATCTCTTTGGCGAGAAATTCGAGTTGTATACTAATCAAAAATCCTTGAAGTATTTGTTCTCCCAAAGAGATTTGAACTTGAGGCAGCAACGTTGGGTTGATTTCCTTGCACCCTATGACCTGGACATCTTATGTACTCCAAGAAAATCCAATGTAGTACCCGATGCACTCAGCAGGAAGAATATGGCCAGCACCAATCTTATCCTCGTCAATCTCATTATTACCCCTACCTTGATCGATAAGATCTCTGCTCTTCAAAAGAATGATGAAATTATTTAGAGAATCAGCAAAAGAGTAAGGGAAGGCGAACCCACGAGTTTCTAGATTGAAGACAAAGGGGTTCTGAGGCTATAGG
Organism: Allium sativum; assembly: GCA_030737875.1. NCBI lineage: Eukaryota > Viridiplantae > Streptophyta > Magnoliopsida > Asparagales > Amaryllidaceae > Allium > Allium sativum. Next base: position 782,696,956 of record CM060920.1, on the reverse strand, counting down.
GCCGAATATGTGTTCTGAATCTTCCTAAGCTCAGAAAGGAAGTAATGGACGAATGTCAAAAATCTAAGCTCAGCATTCATCCGGGAGTGAGCAAGATGTATCATGACCTGAAGTGCACATTTTGGTGGAGATCCATGAAGAGAGACATTTCTATATATGTTGCTAGATGTCCCACCTGCCAGCAAGTCAAAAGCGATTAGCAAAAGAAAGCAGGTTTGTTGCAACCGCTTAGGGTTCAACATTGGAAGTGGAATGAAATTTCTATGGACTTCATTGATGGCTTGCCCTGGACTAAGCAAGGCAATGACAGTATATGGGTGATTGTAGATCGATTCACAAAGACTGGCCATTTCTTTCCTGTCAAATCTAATAGAACAGCTCGAAGTTTGGAACCGTTGTATTTCACAATGAATGTCAGGCTACATGGAGTTCCCAGTAGCATTGTCAGTGACCGCAATCCGATATTTGCTAGCAAATTCTGGGACGCTTTCCAAGAAGGGCTAGGTACTAAGCTGAATATGAGCACCGCTTATCATCATCAGACAGATGGCCAGACTGAGAGGGTGAACCGCATATTAGAAGACTTGTTGCGAGCATGAATTCTATATTTTGGTGGGTCGTGGGAAGATCATTTACACTTGGTTGAATTCTCTTATAATAACATTTATCGAGCGAGCTTGCAGATGTTGCCATTTGAAGCATTATATGGCAGGCCATGCAAATCTCTCACATGTTGGGTGGAACCCGACAATCGATTAGTACTGGGTCCCGACATGATTCGTGAAGTAGTAGATAAAGTTGATTTTATTAAGAAGTGATAACTGGCTGCTCAAAGTCGACAGAAGAGCTATGCAGACGCTCGAAGAAGGGATTTGGAATTCTCTGTTGGTGATATTGTATACTTGAAGGTTTCCCCATTGAGAGGTGTAATGCAATTTGGGAAGAATGGAAAGTTGGCGCCGAGATTCATTGGTCCATTTCCTATTCTCGAAAGGATTCAGACTCTCGCTTACAGGGTGCAATTGCTCGACTAGTTGCCAGGGGTTCACGATGTATTCCATGTGTCCCAACTTCGGAAGCATATTCATGATCCAAACTTAGTTGTGGAGGAATCAACACAACAAGATTTGGAGATTACCCCGAGCTTAGCAGTAAGGAGGGAGCCAGTAAAAATAGTTAGCAAGGAAATCCATGTTCTGAGGAACAAGAGGATCCACTTAGTCAAGGTGCAGTGGAGCGGGGTTCCTAGAGACTATACATGGGAGACTGAGGATAACATCAAACAGGCTAATCCTAAGTGCAGAGTGGACATCTCCGAGTGACTCTTGTGTCGAGGTACATTTACAATACCTTGCATTTTCCCTTTTTTCCTACTTTACTATTGTTTCCTTTTCGGGGACGAAAAGCTTTTAAGTGAGGGAGATTGTAACAACCTGGAAAGTCAAAACCAATTTAAAATTTTTATTTTGGCTATTTCAGTGAATTTTGAATAGTTAAAATAACTTATTTTAAATAATAATGATTAAAAATTTATTTTAATCGAAGTTAGAGCAAATATATTTATTTTAATTTCAAAAGAAATTGGAAATAGTACGGTAGTTTGAAAAGTCAAACTTGAACTTAGACTGAATGTACAGGATTCAAAATTTAACGGATTTTAGTGAAACCAAAAATATCTAAATCTGTTTGAAAATTTCTTTCCAATGAATCCAAAAAATCGAAATTTCATAGTGGAAATCAAAAGTTATGGCCAGATGAATATTCAGATTAGTCGCCATAGTATAATTTATAGCCCGTATAAAAGGCCATTTTTCAAACGACCTCCGTTTTCGACGAAACCATTTTTATCTGATCCGGAATGTTAAATTATTGCTAAGTTCAATTTTCCAGAATTTTTGGAATTAATATGTGAGTGTGGCAAAAGAAAATGTGTTTTGTCAATTTTAGTCAAATTTAATCGACTTGAAAATGGCCATTTCTCAAACGGTCTGCAAATTTGACGAAATTAATTTGGTTAGGACTGTATCGTCAAAACAAAGCCAAAAATATATTTTTTGGAATTTCTAGAGTCCGTATGCGGCCCCAATGAATTTAAATGTACGATCAAATTAATTAAATAAATGGATTAATTTTTAAATTAAATAAAACAGGCGAAAGATGACTGTTTGGGCTGACGGGACCTAACCCATTGGATCTAGAATGTGGGCTATTAGGTGGGATCAACTCCTGTTGGACTAAAATTGGAGTTGTTTAGAACTTATGGATTTTTTTGTAAAATTAACAATAAAATATTATAAAAGAGCTTTTGTCTTCTTCCTCAAAGCCCTAACCTACTGTAGCCGCCGCCCCCCTTAACCCAAGGTCGTGAATAATCCTGGCTTCCACCATTAAAATCCGTCAATCCTCTCAACAAAACTCCCCCCTCCTTTAGACTTATTTGTAGATATTTTCCTCCTCTCTCCATCCATACGGACTTTAACATCTATAGTGAGGTATTTCGAGAGAGCTCCAGGCCCCTAAACCCGACGGGTTTCAACCGCCGCCGCCCCCTATAGTCGCCATCGCGACTGTCGTAGGTGGAACCCCCCCCCCTTTGCGCCTCACTTCCCCCTTCGTCTTGCCGGTGTCTGATCAACCTCCAACACCTCGATCCGCGATCAAATTCCAACCGTAAAACAAAACACAACCTGAAAAGCTACGACCTTTCCTTAATAAAGAGGAAAAAGGGTATAAAATCCTATTTTATTTTAATATTTTATTTTAAAATGTTAATTACACAAATTAAATCATAACTCATCCATACTAACTCAGAACAACACGATTTCCGAAGCGTTGCAATCGTAGAGACGAGATCTACGATTCTAGACTGAAAAGAAGCAATTCTAAGCTGATTGAATTTTGGGCCAAATTTTCAGATATGAACTATTCATATTCAAAAGAACTGTGAGAAATCCTATTTTATTTTTATTGTTATTTATTTTAAATTAATTAGAATAAATCGTAATTGTATTCTCATTGATTCGTTGTATATGCTATGCCACGTGATTCGATTTGTATGTGATGTGTTAATATAGATCTGTTAGTTTAGATATTTTGTTAATACAGATCTATATGTGATGTGTTAATTAGAATAAATCGTTTTTGTTGATATTTTGTTGAATCATATATATTCAACAAAAATGGATCTATGTTTGTTTATTGGATTGAATTAGAATTTTCAATTCAATAAAAGTATCACTTTTGTTTATAATAAAAATTTCACCTTTGTTTATTTATTGAATTGAATTAGAATTTTCAATTCAATAAAAATTTCACCTTGTTCATTTGTTGATTGCATTAGAATTTTCAATTCAACAAAAATATAACCTTTGTTTATTTGTTTGGATTGAACTAGAATTTTCAATCAAAATAAAAATTACACTTTTGTTGTTGTTTGATTGAATTAGAATTTTAAATCAAAACAAAATATCACTTTTTCTTGTTATTTGATTGAGTTAGAATTTTCAATCAAAAAGGAAATATCAAATCTTGTCATTTTGTTGAATTAGAATATTCAACAAAAATGAAATGTAAATTTCTATCATATTATGGAATTAATATAAAAATAGAAATGCTCATGTTTTAGATAAAAATAAGGACATTACATTAAAAAGTTACATTTTAATGTAATGTTAAAAATAAAGAAAGTGTTCATGTTTTTAACCAAAACATGAATTCATTAAAAATATACATTTTTAATGAAATATTAAAAATAGAGAAAATGTACGTGTTTAGAAATAAAAGCAAGCAGTCATTAAAAGCCATATTTTAATGTCATTAAGGAAATTAGCAAAATGTTCATAGTTTGAACAAAAACATGATTTCATTAAAATATACATTTTTAATGTTAAGAATATAAGTTGTGAAAAATGTTCATGATTTTAACCAAAACATGAATTCATTAAAAATATACATTTTTAAGGTAAAGTTAAAAATAAGAAAAGTGTTTATGTTTTAAGGTCAAAACCTTATTAAGCTAAAAATACATTTTTAATGTAATAGTATGTAATAAGAAAAATGTTCATGTTTTTAATCAAAACATGATTTCATTAAAAATATACAGTTTGAATGAAATGTTGAAAATAGGAAAAATGTACATGTTTTCAATCCAACACGGTTTCATATAAAAAAGTTCACATTTTTAATATAATGTTAAATAAAATAGAAAATGCACAAGTTTTAAAAAGACACCATCATTTCATTAAGAACAGGAACATGATTTCATTAAAATTAAAAACATGATTTCATTAAAAATATATATTTTTAACGTAACGTTAAAATAAAGAAAATATACATGTTTTAAATGCAAAACATGTTATACATTAAAATTTCACTTTTTAATGTAATTATAAAAATGCAGAAAAGAAACATGTTTTAAATGAAAATAGGTTCTACATTAAAAATTCATTTTTAACGTAATAATAGAAATGTTAAAAATATGAAAGTTGTTCGTGTTCTAAATAGAAAGATTACTTCATTAAAAATATGCATTTTAATGTAAAAAGACAAACATGCAAGATTTGAAAATAAAACATGTTTACATAAAAAACTTTGTTTTTAACGAAATGGTTAAAATTACATCTATATTACGACTCATATGTTAGATTTTATATGCGCTGTTGAAATCACATTTATATTACACCGCATATATTAGAATTTATATGCGTTGTTAAATTTGCATTTTTAATTACATCGCGTATCTTAGAATTATATGCACTGTCAAAAAATACATTTATATTTACCTTTGCATATATTACATTTATATGCAAAGTTGGCTTTCATTGGATAAATTTTCATGTGAATGAAATATACTTTGTTTGACAGTACATGGTTATGATATGCCTATTAAAATGTTCTTTTATTTGGCATGTTAAATACGTTAGAGAAATCGTCTAAGAGTAATTATATATATATATATATATATATATATAAACGAATCGTGCGCGGTAGTTCGCGTTTTGGAATCGTAGCTTTAAACGATTATACTGATAGATCCAACCGTTGGATTTTCCCAAAACTGGAACCGTTAGGACCTCTTTGGGAAGATCTTTCCAACGATATAAATTTTGTTAAAATCCAACGGTTAGATTTCGAAATAAGCGTAAATTAAACTTCAATAAAAATAGCGCTAGGGCAGCCCATCGACCCGAAGTATCGTTAAATAAATTTAGCTATTTTTAAATAAATAAAAATAGCGAGTAATCATTATTAAATACTATTAACGATATGGAATGATTTTAAACTATATATATGTGCGAGAATCATTTGAAAAGACCGAGTTATACCTCATTTCAAATGCTTAAACGACGATCTAAATTGAAGATTTTTAAGACGACGATTGAAGACCGGCGATCTTCACATCGAAAGGTTAACTACTGATGCCTGACATTGGCTAGCTACCAATAAAGGTTTAAAGTGGCAGTTGTTTGGACGTACTTGGGGATTGTCTGGATATGTGAGCACCTCTCTTTCGTATTGGACATACGGGACGAGGAATAAGGTGACTCCGGTTTCGTTCAGACCCAGAACGGACTACTAAATGGATGTGTGTCCGACATTGAATTTCATTCCATGTAATTAAATTGATTTCTATTTAATATGTATATGTGGTGGCGGAGAATTTATTCTCTTGCTTAACACCCTTCTTTGAGACGCACGAGCTCAAAGGTTATATATTAGTAGTTATCGATCGCATGGCATGAATTATCAATGTGACATGCCAAGATGCAATTGAAAGAGGCTTTTGCTGAAAAGCAGAGCCTTGTGGATGATGATCAAAGCATGTCCTATTTCGGCATAGCCTTATGCATTACGTTACCTCGCGAGCCTCACACCACAGTAGAGTCAAAAACGGGACGAGGGAACGCAAGGAGTGCACACGTTTCTTTCTAGCTAGAAGTGGTGTTTGGATTTTTACAAGACCCGACATGTTTACTTATGTGGTTGATGGAATGAGGCGCCTCGATTTTTATTGGTCGATTGTGACCATTTTATACGTTCAGTAGGACTGGGAAACGTGTGTTCAGGAATTACCAATCCACTAACGTTATTTGTGGACCGGCCCTGCAGTATCCAAGGGTTCAGTGCGGGGGACCCTGAGACATTGCTAGAGTGTCTCGAATCGGTTAGGAGATCGTCCCTAGCCTTGACTCATGATGGAAATCCACTCTCCAATAAAACATTACGGTTTTGATTGTAAACCTATATATGGAGACATAGTATACGGTAGTTATGTCATCTTGGATTGATACATTTACTTTGAAGTAATTTTGAAACATATTAGACACTAATAATAGTATTAAAAATATTACTTTCTACGTATCAAGCATTTTTGATCATTATAAGTTAAAACTCTATCCTCTGGTCTGCGTTGCGTTGTGTGATAGGACATGAGTCTTATAATGGTTTCATTTATAAAAAGCATTGCGTGGTTTTTTTTTATAAAATTTATTAAACATATGCACTGGCAATCCAATGGAGTAAACCGGTTCCACGTTAGCGGCGTGGTCCAGTGATTAGCCATATTGTTAGTTAGGTAAGATTTCTCGTACCAGTCCCATGACTGACTCGCAATTTGTTTCACTTTGCAAACTCGGGTGCCCTGTGACGGCCCCAAACTTCCACGAGTGAAAGCAGGAGAAATCATTTTTGGAATACAACATAAAAACAATAAAACAGAACACAGATACAATATAGCAAAGGAGATTCATAGAGTAATAACATTATAGCAGCGGAAAAATATAATGTCATCAATCACAGAAAATCCACAATCACAGAATCTAAGCTATTACAACAAGTTTGCAGGAAAGAAATAAGTTTGATGTCTAAAAAGAAAAGAAAAGATGCCAATAGAAACAAAAAGTCTTCAAGCTCCAAGTCATCACCTCTTCTCCCAAGCAGAATCCAAGAGAGAGAAAATAAGCAGCTACAAAGAAAATCTCCAAGCAAAGAATGAACCTGTCTACTTGGCTGCCCGTGTAGAAGAGAGGGCACCCAAGTTTGCAAAAAGGTGAAACAAACTATGGGTCAGTCGTGGGACTGGTGTGAGAATTCTTAAATAACTTATACTAATAAAAATAAGGCAAATCCAAAAGACCACGCCGCTAACGCGGAACAGGTTTACTCTAAGGGACTGCCATGTATAATTTAAAGTGTCATAATAAATGATTTAATAAGTCGTCAACAACGCAATGTCTTTTGAAAAATGGAACCACCATAAGACTCAGGTCCCATCACACAATGCAACGCACACCAAGAGGATAGAGTTTTACCTTATGGTGGTTAAACATGCTAAATACGCCAAATACGAAACTAATACTATTATTAGGGTGTATATGTTTTAAAACAATTCAAATTATAAGTATCAATCCTAGGAAGCATAGGTACCATATATTATGCCTCCAATACTAGTAATACAATCAAATCCGTCGGGGTCGTATTGGAAATTTGGGTTTCCATCATGAGTCCAGGCTAGGGAGGACTCCTTACCGATTCGAGACACTCTAGTTAATGCCTCAGGATTACCCGCAGTTAACCCTTGGAAATGGCAGGGCCGGTCCTCACATACAGCTTAGAGGATTAGTTATTCCTAAGTACACGTTCCCCGGTCCTATAGGACCTATCCGAGGCGCCTCATTTCATCATCCTCCAAAAGTAAAATGACTACTAACTAGAAAGAAACGTGCTACTCTCCCTGCGTTCCCTTCCCCCTTTTTAGACTCTACCGGTTTGTGAGGCTCGTGAAGTCATGTTCTTCGTACCACAAGGTTCTGCTTTTCAACAAGAAACCCTGATCATTGCATCTTAGTATGCCACACCGTCACTCCATACCGTACTATTGATCTTCCGTCACTATATAAACGGGTGTTAAGTAGAGAATAAATTCTCTACCACCAATCGTTTATATATTAACTGAATATCAACAACATAATATTTTGTGGGGTACGATGTCAGACACACTATCCATTTATACCCATGCTCTAGGTCTGAACTAGGGTCAAACCCGTGAAATCAACACGTACGTTTGGGCAATTACCCCGACCCTTGAATTGGGATCAAACCAATTCAGAGTCTTGATCGTTGTCCATTCGAGGGAAGATTTACGGTCTTCATACGTCGTCTTCATACTTGAATTCTTGAAATCGTACGATCATTTGGAATGGGATTAACCCGGTCTTTCCAAATAATCTCGCATTCATATATTTTGAGAAAAACATATTTCATATTGTTATTTTATTTTATAACGATTAATTCTTGCCTTAATTATTTTAATATAATTAATTTCCTTATTTAACGACGCTTCAAGTCAAGGGCGACCTTGGCGCTGTTTTCAATCAATTTTTGTTATTCACTCTCCTCAAAATCTAACCGTTGGATTTTAGCGTAGCTTTTATCGTTGGAAAGATTTTTCCAAGACGGTCCTAACGGTTTCAGTTTTGGGAAAATCCGACGGTCGGATCTTCCGGTATAATCGTTTAAAAGTTCGATTTCAAAACACGAACTACTGCGCTCGATTCGTTATATTATAATTATATATATATAAATATATATAAATAATTCGTTTAACTTATCGTCCTTACATACAGCTTACATTTCTCTTATCTCCCACTTTTCTACTTACAGGATAATGTAGTTTAGGATTAGACGATAATTCTTCTTTTATTTCATTATTGCTTATTTTTATATTTTATAATTTACATTTGAAAAATGTAAATTATAACATACCATTCCATTCATCTCTTTATATATTTCTTCATGAACAATTTCATTATGAATAATGAACACTTTCTTATGGAGTAAATTCCCTTTTATTATGCATAAAAAAAAAAAAAAAATGAATATGTTCTTACAATGCAAATTCTCTTTTTATTTTACATTATAAATAATGTATAAACTTCCTACGGTCAAGTTCTTTAAATCTTAACGTTATAAAATAGTGTAACTATCATACGGTGAAATTTTCCTTTTATTTAACATTATGAATGATGTTAAATTTACATACACTTCCTTTTCCTTTTTATAACATTGAAAATATATTATTAGAAAATATAGATTTCCCAATATCATTAGAAAATATAGATTTCCCAATATTATTTCTTTATCTTTTACATTAAAAATAATGTTAATTCTTTTCATACAGTTTCATTTCTTTTGCTTAACCTTAAAAATAATGTTAATTCTTGCATATAGTTTCATTTCTCTTATTTAACATAAAATAAATGTTAATTCTTCCTACGGGGTGAATTCTCTTTTTATTTACATTATAAATAATGCTTATTATCTTACAATGCAAATTCTCTTTTAATAAACATTATAAATAATGTATATTTACATGACATGCATTTTCTATATTGTTGACATGACAAAATATTATTTTTCATACAATGCATGTCTTATTTTAACATAACAAAAATATTCTTTTACCTACAATGCATTTATTATTTTCTAACGTAACAAAATAATAGTTTCATACAATGCATTTCTATTTCTCTAACATGACAAAATAATATTTTATGCAATGCATTTCTATTTCTCTAACATGACGAAATAATATATTCATACAATGCATTTCTATTTCTCTAACATGACAAAATATTATTTTATGCAATGCATTTCTATTTCTCTAACATGACGAAATAGTATTTTATGTAATGCATTTCTATTTTTCTAACATGACAGAATAATATTTGCATACAATGCACTTCTATATAACGTTCTAACTTGACAAAATATTATTTGCATACAATGTATTTTCTATTTTGACAAAAATAATATGCTATGCATACAATGCATTTTTTTCTATTTTGACAAAAATAATATGCAATAACACAAAATGCATTATATTCTATTTTGACAAAAATAATATGCAATAACACAAAATGCATTATATTCTATTTTGACAAAAATAATATGTTATGCATACAATGCATTTTTTTCTATTTTGACAAAAATAATATGCAATAACACAAAATGCATTATATTCTATTTTGACAAAAATAATATGCAATAACACAAAATGCATTATATTCTATTTTGACAAAAATAATATGCTATGCATACAATGCATTTTTTTCTATTTTGACAAAAATAATATGCAATAACACAAAATGCATTATATTCTATTTTGACAAAAATAATATGCTATGCATACAATGCATTTTTTTCTATTTTATAACATGACAAATATGCTATTTTTATATAGTGCCATCTTCTATTTTATATAATGGACAAAATATAGTTCATTAACATACTATGCTATTTTTATTTTTAATAAAGAACAAAATATAGTTCATTAACATACGATGCTTTCTTCTTTTGATAATGAACAAAATTTATTCACTTACATACGATGTTTTCTTATTTTGATAATGAACAAAATATATTCATTCAACATACGGTGCTTGCTTATTGTTACTAATGAACAAAATATCTGTTCATTACATATAGCGACTAATTCTATTTTTATTAACGAAAAAAAATGGTTCGTTTCACATAGCGACAAATTTTATTTTGAATAATGACACAAAATATAATTCTTTAACATATAGCGCTTTCTTATTTTATAAATGAACAAAATATAATCATTCACATATAACGACCAATTCTATTTTATAAATACACAAATTTGTTCATTCAACATACGGTGCTAATTTTCTTATTTTGATATTGACAAAAGTGTCAATTTACAACATGTATGTTTATTTTCTTATTTTAATATTGACAAAAATGTCACTTTACAACCTACATGAACAATTTCTTATTTTAATATTGACAAAAATGTCACTTTACAACATACATGAACAATTTCTTATTTTAATATTGACAAAAATGTCACTTTACAACATACATGAACAATTTCTTATTTTAATATTGACAAAAATGTCACTTTACAACATACATGAACAATTTCTTATTTTAATATTTTAAAATATTAATACAACATACAATGGACAATTTTAATATTTCATACTCTAACAAATCAACATACAGTGGGTTTTGTCCTATCATACATGTACAGATTAAGGTCATAGCACACACATAGGGTGTTCATGTCATAACAGATTCATACGGTTTATTTATTTAAATAAAAATCAAGTTCAGTGAATTCTCACCGAGATCTAATATTAGCCATCCTATTTTAGAACCATCATCATCAAATATGTCAAACCAAACAGATCTAGATTTATTTTACCATCACATCGATATTGAATAATTCATTACGACATAAATTTCAAATAATAAAAGAATAAAAACTCTCACCTTTGATTGGATAATAATAAATCCAATTAATTTTTCAGAACGCTCCAATCGGTCTCAGCAAATACTACTCGTCCTCACGGTCATGTCGGATCTGAAATTTTCAGAATCGGGGTTCATATGCATAAGTTATTGATGTTTTAATTATACAGACCTTTAACAACTGCTGCAGCAACGCTTAAAAGCGTCGCAAAATCTGAAGCATACCTCAATTTCAGAATTTGTTCAAAACTTCAAATCCCGATAACTTTTGATTTACTGAACGGTTTTGGGTGCGGTTTTTTGGAGAATGACCGCCTTGGAGAGATCTTTGTACGGCCAGAAGAGGGTGGAGTTCGGTCGAGCGTGGTGGGCCCGGCGTGGCTGCGACCGGCGGAACTTCGTGCTGACGTGGCGGGCGCGACAGTGGATGAGGTGGTTCGGGGTTGGTACCAAATCGAAGATCTCGAAAAGAGCTTCGAATCGGTATATGGTATGCTGAATTCCGTCGAGAGATGAGGGAGAAAAGTGAGTTTGAAATTTGATGCTCTATGGGTTCGGCGGCTTCATAACGAGAGGAAGAAGAAGGAGTATACGTACTGTATACGGGTATATATACTAGTATTTAGGGTTTTATTTTAATTATTTAATTAATTATTTAATTCAAGAAAATACCGTTTTCACATACGACCTCCGATTCGCGCTCAACGACTGTCGAACTTAATGTTTTGACGTCTTCTGAACGCGATGGCGCTATTCCCATGGTCCAATTCTGAAGTTACAGTATGGTTTTCTTTTATTTTCAAATAAATCCTTTATTTTAAATTCGAACGTAAATATAATTTTGCCGGGGCCACATACGAAGTCAGAAAAATCCGGAAAAATTATTTTTGGCTTTCTTATGCCGATACGAAAACAACAAAATTCGTTTCGTTCAATTCTGAGACCGTTTGAATTTTTAAAGTCAAAAATTTGCCCGTTTATGCTGAAAAATCAATTATAATTATATATTAATTCTAAAAATTACCAAAAAATCATTTTTAGCTTTGTTTTGATGATACGAACCCAACAAAATTTATTTCGTTCGATTCTGAGACTTTTTGAAAAATGGCTATTTTCAAGGCGAATATTTTTAATATTAAAAATACATTTTTAAACAAATATTTTCTGAAACTCGAAACATATAAGTGTTTACTGTTTTTCAATGCAGAAACGTCATTCTGAAACCAATGGAAGTGGTTTCGAGTTCAAATTCCTACATATGTGAAAAGTAGCATTTTTGTCTTATGCAAATTACCCACCGACCTTTCTAAAAATTGAATTAGCCATAACTTTTGATTTCCGCTATGAAATTTCGATTTTTCGGATTCGTTGGAAAGGTATTTTTAAATAGATTCTAATATTTTTGGTTTTACTAAAATCCGTTAAATTTTGCATCCTGTATGGTTAGTCAAAGTTCAAGTTTGACTTTTCAAACTACCGCGCCATTTCTAGCTCTTTTTATATTTAAAATTAATTTATTCATTCTAACTTCGATTTGAACCAAATTCGTGATCCTTATTATTTAAAATAGATTATTTTAAATGTCAAAACTCATTTAAAATCACTCAAAATAAATTTTAACTTGGCCCCAAAATTCAGGGTCGTTACAGTCTCCCCCACTTAAAAACTTTTCGTCCCCGAAAAGGAAAAAGAAAAATAGAAGAGGAAAAGAGGAAGAATAAACACAGAGAATGTTTTTAACAGAGATGGTACCGTCTATAACATCAGGCTTTCTACCGAAGAAGTTGGTCCTTTCGCTCCTTCGTACACATGTGCCAATTGAGCATCGCCACTTCTCTTAGTCTTCTTCGAACGCATGATCAAGGAAAGAGTCAAAACAACAGAAAAGGTGATTCTAAAAGATCGAAGGATGAATGAAAAGATGACGATAAAGTGACTGGCTATTATGTATCTCATGAACTGTTCGCCATAGAATATAGTGATTCTACGTAAACGAATTATTATAGATATGTTGTACTCCGCTTTGTAAACCAAAGCTCTGATACCAACTGTGACGGCCCCAAACTTCCACGAGTGAAAGCAGGAGAAATCATTTTTGGAATACAACATAAAAACAATAAAACAGAACACAGATACAATATAGCAAAGGAGATTCATAGAGTAATAACATTATAGCAGCGGAAAAATATAATGTCATCAATCACAGAAAATCCACAGTCACAGAATCTAAGCTATTACAACAAGTTTGCAGGAAAGAAATAAGTTTGATGTCTAAAAAGAAAAGAAAAGATGCCAATAGAAACAAAAAGTCTTCAAGCTCCAAGTCATCACCTCTTCTCCCAAGCAGAATCCAAGAGAGAGAAAATAAGCAGCTACAAAGAAAAGCTCCAAGCAAAGAATGAACCTGTCTACTTGGCTGCCCGTGTAGAAGAGAGGGCACCCAAGTTTGCAAAAAGGTGAAACAAACTATGGGTCAGTCGTGGGACTGGTGTGAGAATTCTTAAATAACTTATACTAATAAAAATAAGGCAAATCCAAAAGACCACGCCGCTAACGCGGAACAGGTTTACTCTAAGGGACTGCCGTGTATAATTTAAAGTGTCATAATAAATGATTTAATAAGTCGTCAACAACGCAATGTCTTTTGAAAAATGGAACCACCATAAGACTCAGGTCCCATCACACAATGCAACGCACACCAAGAGGATAGAGTTTTACCTTATGGTGGTTAAACATGCTAAATACGCCAAATACGAAACTAATACTATTATTAGGGTGTATATGTTTTAAAACAATTCAAATTATAAGTATCAATCCTAGGAAGCATAGGTACCATATATTATGCCTCCAATACTAGTAATACAATCAAATCCGTCGGGGTCGTATTGGAAATTTGGGTTTCCATCATGAGTCCAGGCTAGGGAGGACTCCTTACCGATTCGAGACACTCTAGTTAATGCCTCAGGATTACCCGCAGTTAACCCTTGGAAATGGCAGGGCCGGTCCTCACATACAGCTTAGAGGATTAGTTATTCCTAAGTACACGTTCCCCGGTCCTATAGGACCTATCCGAGGCGCCTCATTTCATCATCCTCCAAAAGTAAAATGACTACTAACTAGAAAGAAACGTGCTACTCTCCCTGCGTTCCCTTCCCCCTTTTTAGACTCTACCGGTTTGTGAGGCTCGTGAAGTCATGTTCTTTGTACCACAAGGTTCTGCTTTTCAACAAGAAACCCTGATCATTGCATCTTAGTATGCCACACCGTCACTCCATACCGTACTATTGATCTTCCGTCGCTATATAAACGGGTGTTAAGTAGAGAATAAATTCTCTACCACCAATCGTTTATATATTAACTGAATATCAACAACATAATATTTTGTGGGGTACGATGTCAGACACACTATCCATTTATACCCATGCTCTAGGTCTGAACTAGGGTCAAACCCGTGAAATCAACACGTACGTTTGGGCAATTACCCCGACCCTTGAATTGGGATCAAACCAATTCAGAGTCTTGATCGTTGTCCATTCGAGGGAAGATTTACGGTCTTCATACGCCGTCTTCATACTTGAATTCTTGAAATCGTACGATCATTTGGAATGGGATTAACCCGGTCTATCCAAATAATCTCGCATTCATATATTTTGAGAAAAACATATTTCATATTGTTATTTTATTTTATAACGATTAATTCTTGCCTTAATTATTTTAATATAATTAATTTCCTTATTTAACGACGCTTCAGGTCAAGGGCGACCTTGGCGCTGTTTTCAATCAATTTTTGTTATTCACTCTCCTCAAAATCTAACCGTTGGATTTTAGCGTAGCTTATATCGTTGGAAAGATTTTTCCAAGACGGTCCTAACGGTTTCAGTTTTGGGCAAATCCGACGGTCGGATCTTCCGGTATAATCGTTTAAAAGTTCGATTTCAAAACACGAACTACTGCGCTCGATTCGTTATATTATAATTATATATATATAAATATATATAAATAATTCGTTTAACTTATCGTCCTTACATACAGCTTACATTTCTCTTATCTCCCACTTTTCTACTTACAGGATAATGTAGTTTAGGATTAGACGATAATTCTTCTTTTATTTCATTATTGCTTATTTTTATATTTTATAATTTACATTTGAAAAATGTAAATTATAACATACCATTCCATTCATCTCTTTATATATTTCTTCATGAACAATTTCATTATGAATAATGAACACTTTCTTATGGAGTAAATTCCCTTTTATTATGCATAAAAAAAAAAAAATGAATATGTTCTTACAATGCAAATTCTCTTTTTATTTTACATTATAAATAATGTATAAACTTCCTACGGTCAAGTTCTTTAAATCTTAACGTTATAAAATAGTGTAACTATCATACGGTGAAATTTTCCTTTTATTTAACATTATGAATGATGTTAAATTTACATACACTTCCTTTTCCTTTTTATAACATTGAAAATATATTATTAGAAAATATAGATTTCCCAATATCATTAGAAAATATAGATTTCCCAATATTATTTCTTTATCTTTTACATTAAAAATAATGTTAATTCTTTTCATACAGTTTCATTTCTTTTGCTTAACCTTAAAAATAATGTTAATTCTTGCATATAGTTTCATTTCTCTTATTTAACATAAAATAAATGTTAATTCTTCCTACGGGGTGAATTCTCTTTTTATTTACATTATAAATAATGCTTATTATCTTACAATGCAAATTCTCTTTTAATAAACATTATAAATAATGTATATTTACATGACATGCATTTTCTATATTGTTGACATGACAAAATATTATTTTTCATACAATGCATGTCTTATTTTAACATAACAAAAATATTCTTTTACCTACAATGCATTTATTATTTTCTAACGTAACAAAATAATAGTTTCATACAATGCATTTCTATTTCTCTAACATGACAAAATAATATTTTATGCAATGCATTTCTATTTCTCTAACATGACGAAATAATATATTCATACAATGCATTTCTATTTCTCTAACATGACAAAATATTATTTTATGCAATGCATTTCTATTTCTCTAACATGACGAAATAGTATTTTATGTAATGCATTTCTATTTTTCTAACATGACAGAATAATATTTGCATACAATGCACTTCTATATAACGTTCTAACTTGACAAAATATTATTTGCATACAATGTATTTTCTATTTTGACAAAAATAATATGCTATGCATACAATGCATTTTTTTCTATTTTGACAAAAATAATATGCAATAACACAAAATGCATTATATTCTATTTTGACAAAAATAATATGCAATAACACAAAATGCATTATATTCTATTTTGACAAAAATAATATGCTATGCATACAATGCATTTTTTTCTATTTTGACAAAAATAATATGCAATAACACAAAATGCATTATATTCTATTTTGACAAAAATAATATGCAATAACACAAAATGCATTATATTCTATTTTGACAAAAATAATATGCTATGCATACAATGCATTTTTTTTCTATTTTGACAAA
This sequence comes from Allium sativum, assembly GCA_030737875.1. NCBI lineage: Eukaryota > Viridiplantae > Streptophyta > Magnoliopsida > Asparagales > Amaryllidaceae > Allium > Allium sativum. The sequence continues at coordinate 782,680,149 of CM060920.1, read as the reverse complement.
AATAATATGCAATAACACAAAATGCATTATATTCTATTTTGACAAAAATAATATGCTATGCATACAATGCATTTTTTTCTATTTTATAACATGACAAATATGCTATTTTTATATAGTGCCATCTTCTATTTTATATAATGGACAAAATATAGTTCATTAACATACTATGCTATTTTTATTTTTAATAAAGAACAAAATATAGTTCATTAACATACGATGCTTTCTTCTTTTGATAATGAACAAAATATATTCACTTACATACGATGTTTTCTTATTTTGATAATGAACAAAATATATTCATTCAACATACGGTGCTTGCTTATTGTTACTAATGAACAAAATATCTGTTCATTACATATAGCGACTAATTCTATTTTTATTAACGAAAAAAAATGGTTCGTTTCACATAGCGACAAATTTTATTTTGAATAATGACACAAAATATAATTCTTTAACATATAGCGCTTTCTTATTTTATAAATGAACAAAATATAATCATTCACATATAACGACCAATTCTATTTTATAAATACACAAATTTGTTCATTCAACATACGGTGCTAATTTTCTTATTTTGATATTGACAAAAGTGTCAATTTACAACATGTATGTTTATTTTCTTATTTTAATATTGACAAAAATGTCACTTTACAACCTACATGAACAATTTCTTATTTTAATATTGACAAAAATGTCACTTTACAACATACATGAACAATTTCTTATTTTAATATTGACAAAAATGTCACTTTACAACATACATGAACAATTTCTTATTTTAATATTGACAAAAATGTCACTTTACAACATACATGAACAATTTCTTATTTTAATATTTTAAAATATTAATACAACATACAATGGACAATTTTAATATTTCATACTCTAACAAATCAACATACAGTGGGTTTTGTCCTATCATACATGTACAGATTAAGGTCATAGCACACACATAGGGTGTTCATGTCATAACAGATTCATACGGTTTATTTATTTAAATAAAAATCAAGTTCAGTGAATTCTCACCGAGATCTAATATTAGCCATCCTATTTTAGAACCATCATCATCAAATATGTCAAACCAAACAGATCTAGATTTATTTTACCATCACATCGATATTGAATAATTCATTACGACATAAATTTCAAATAATAAAAGAATAAAAACTCTCACCTTTGATTGGATAATAATAAATCCAATTAATTTTTCAGAACGCTCCAATCGGTCTCAGCAAATACTACTCGTCCTCACGGTCATGTCGGATCTGAAATTTTCAGAATCGGGGTTCATATGCATAAGTTATTGATGTTTTAATTATACAGACCTTTAACAACTGCTGCAGCAACGCTTAAAAGCGTCGCAAAATCTGAAGCATACCTCAATTTCAGAATTTGTTCAAAACTTCAAATCCCGATAACTTTTGATTTACTGAACGGTTTTGGGTGCGGTTTTTTGGAGAATGACCGCCTTGGAGAGATCTTTGTACGGCCAGAAGAGGGTGAAGTTCGGTCGAGCGTGGTGGGCCCGGCGTGGCTGCGACCGGCGGAACTTCGTGCTGACGTGGCGGGCGCGACAGTGGATGAGGTGGTTCGGGGTTGGTACCAAATCGAAGATCTCGAAAAGAGCTTCGAATCGGTATATGGTATGCTGAATTCCGTCGAGAGATGAGGGAGAAAAGTGAGTTTGAAATTTGATGCTCTATGGGTTCGGCGGCTTCATAACGAGAGGAAGAAGGAGTATACGTACTGTATACGGGTATATATACTAGTATTTAGGGTTTTATTTTAATTATTTAATTAATTATTTAATTCAAGAAAATACCGTTTTCACATACGACCTCCGATTCGCGCTCAACGACTGTCGAACTTAATGTTTTGACGTCTTCTGAACGCGATGGCGCTATTCCCATGGTCCAATTCTGAAGTTACAGTATGGTTTTCTTTTATTTTCAAATAAATCCTTTATTTTAAATTCGAACGTAAATATAATTTTGCCGGGGCCACATACGAAGTCAGAAAAATCCGGAAAAATTATTTTTGGCTTTCTTATGCCGATACGATCACAACAAAATTCGTTTCGTTCAATTCTGAGACCGTTTGAATTTTTAATGAATTTTTAAAGTCAAAAATTTGCCCGTTTATGCTGAAAAATCAATTATAAATATATTTTAATTCTAAAAATTACCAAAAAATCATTTTTAGCTTTGTTTTGATGATACGAACCCAACAAAATTTATTTCGTTCGATTCTGAGACTTTTTGAAAAATGGCTATTTTCAAGGCGAATATTTTTAATATTAAAAATACATTTTTAAACAAATATTTTCTGAAACTCGAAACATATAAGTGTTTACTGTTTTTCAAAGCAGAAACGTCATTCTGAAACCAATGGAAGTGGTTTCGAGTTCAAATTCCTACATATGTGAAAAGTAGCATTTTTGTCTTATGCAAATTACCCACCGACCTTTCTAAAAATTGAATTAGCCATAACTTTTGATTTCCGCTATGAAATTTCGATTTTTTGGATTCGTTGGAAAGATATTTTTAAATAGATTCTAATATTTTTGGTTTTACTAAAATCCGTTAAATTTTGCATCCTGTATGGTTAGTCAAAGTTCAAGTTTGACTTTTCAAACTACCGCGCCATTTCTAGCTCTTTTTATATTTAAAATTAATTTATTCATTCTAACTTCGATTTGTACCAAATTCGTGATCCTTATTATTTAAAATAGATTATTTTAAATGTCAAAACTCATTTAAAATCACTCAAAATAAATTTTAACTTGGCCCCAAAATTCAGGGTCGTTACATGCCCTCTTTCCACACGGGCAGCCAAATGACAGGTTTTAGGTATGCATATTTTCTGGACTGGAGCTTGCTAAGGAAGAAGATGAAAAATCTTTTTATTTTATCTTTTTATTTGCTTCTTGAGACATTTAGACATTATTGAGCTTTGATGTATTTGGAGGAGATTGAGACTTTATTTCTTTCTTTGTTTAGACTTCTATTTTGCTAAGTGTATCCTGTACTGCTGTAACAGCCCACATCCGTTAGTGTCACTCACAAAGGGAATGCACTAAGTTCTGTGGAGCATTTAGGGTAAAAGATGCAGATAAATTACAAGACAGACAGAAATTAAACAGCGGAAAATAAAACTTTGCTTTATTGATAAAATAGTTTATACAAAGATTTCTTTACAATATCAGAGTGTCATCTGTCTTACAAAATAAAGAAGCATAAAACAACATTTATATTCCCCAATTTTAGCAAGAGCCAGCCATAGCATCTGATAAGAGAATCCAAGCAAACTTCGACAAATCTTCAAGCTGGGAAAGAGTGACAGTCCAACTTAACCTGAGCTATACTACTCCCTCCTCTACTGCCTGGGGGGGGGGGGGAACGGAAGAAAAGAAGACGAAAGAAAAACAGAGTCAGACATAAAGCCTGAGTAAGTTCAGTAACTTCTAGCATGTGAACATGAAAAAAAACAAACGACATGAATTAACTGAATCCATGATTACACCCTGACCATAGGGTCAGCAAGATTAGACAAGATAATCACAAGATTTGCTATGATAAGATAAATTGGATATGCTCTAATACTTTCGCCGCTTCACTATTTCCTTGTTATACTGGTTTCTATATCTCTGCACCACCTAACTAGTGTTCCAACTAGTAACGATAACGTGATCCCAACCCCTGTAGTTTCCATTGCCTTCAGGCATACATTTATTATTTATTACCTAGATCTAATCTAGGGTTTTCTATCAAGTGCTTTCTAGATTTAACTAGAGTTTTACGCTATCTGTTGAACGCTTTTCGAGTTCAGGGTTTATGCCACCTAGTCCAACTAGGGATTACGCTACCTGTCGAACGATGCCCCCAAGTCTAGGATACACTACCTAGAGTGGTATATGTTCATATACTTCCCCACGCATGTATCGCGAATCGTTATCACTTGTCTAGATGCACATGTCCTGTAATGTGCGGTCCGAGTCCCGTGACAGGGCAAATCAAGGAATACAGAACTCGGTCGGGAGCTTTCAGATATCTGCCGGTGCAGATGCTAAGGTCTGTTTTTATTCCAGTGGCTATGGTCCCACTTGACCCCTCCCTCAACTAATGAAAGGCACACCTTGTAAAATGAGAACTATACGCCGGCCCCCGGTGCCCCACTATCCTATGGCCATCCGCAACCATAACTAGATAGCAAGTATATGGTCTTTTGGAGTTCTCCGCCTTTCCGCTTCACGTATCTCGATTGACTCAAGATGGATGGTAGACGACGAGTCGCTATCACAGGGCTACCGTTTGCTCGCCGAATCACGCCGGTCCATCCTAGTCTTTAGGTTGCCATGTATTGCAACCAAGGCATACCCCTGGTTCTTCTACGCAGACCTTAACCTCTGTGGGCCCAGGCGGATCATCTACAGCCTCACAGAGGGATACCAAGAGTACCCTCACGTCCCCTCGAAGCCTCGAGCTTCGTAACCCAATTCGTTGGAGCCTTCTTTTTAATCAGACGGACGTTCGCTCATCCTCGTGTTATACTAAGAATTACTACTTAATTTTGTCAACTTAGTTTCCAGAATCGTTGTCTTCTTAACTAAGGCTTACTACTTAGCTCCTTTTAACTAAGGTTTACTACTTAGTTCTCTTTCCCGTCAATTTGGATTGGTTAAGTGTCATTAGTCAATTCAAGCTTACTTAATCCTCTTCATTTATCTTGTTAAGCTGGTTAAGTGTCATCAGCAATTCACGTTGACTTAACCCTACCACAAACCAAGTTATATTGGTTAAATATTTCTTATTACTTAACCCTACCCCTTTATCCTGTACTAGTTAAGTGTTCCTTTTTAACTTAGCCTTGCCCGTCTGTTTTAACTAACATGTTATCAATGGTTAAGTATTATCCCTTCATGTTTTGGACTTAACCTTATTCCTTTATCATAACCTGATGGTTAAGTGTTCAGGTTTACTTAACCCTACGGTCTAGCCCAGCTAACATATCAAAATTGGCTAAGTGTATTAGATTTTACTTAACCCCAACCTCTAGTCTAGTTAACATATTAATTTGGCTAAGTGTATTAACTTTACTTAACCCCTACACGTCTCGTTTTGCTACCTTGAGTTTGGTTAAGTGTCTCTATGGACCTAGTCCTACCATTCTAGCTTAACTGTGTTAAGTTGGTTAAGTGTTCCTATGGACTTAACCCTCCCATTCCAGCTTAACTGTGTTAAGTGTCAGTCTGAACCTAACCCCACCCAACAGTCTAGTTATCATGTTGAACTGGTTAAGTGTCTTAGTTAACTTAACCCTACCATTCTTGTTCTAGTTTTGACTAAATAGATTAAAGCCGCGACCACTCACATTAGATAGATATTGTTACGACTACTGGATGTGCCGGTTGGTTCCGGGCAGGTTTACATCGCAACTCAATCTAACCTCGGGCTAGGCATATTCGTGTTTTCTAAGTTCAAAGGGTTTCAATTTATTTTCAAATCAAGTCTTGAAAGTAACCATCCCATCCGTCGGATCAGTTAGGGATAGCCAGGGAGAGCAGGAAACTTGTATTTTCCAAACCCAAGCCTAGACACTATCCTCTCTGTCACCCTAGAACTTTCTGGTTTATTATTAAAAGAGATGTCATTAACAAACCTTTAATTTGTCTAAATTAACATTTCCTCATTTAGGACAAATTCTATAAGTAAATTAATCCTAATTTACTTATTTCCCAATTACTCTTTTAATGTAAATTGTCAACATTTATTCTTACGGCCCATTTTCCCCTCTATATCATGTTTATGCTTTTTGGTATGTAAACCATACCAAATGAAGTGTCACTAACCGTGATTTTGCTAATCCTGACAATTACTCCCAATTATGGCCAATTTCAAGTTTATGCCAATATACTTATCGAGCCAAATTAGCTAATCCAATTCTGATTTAACATTCTAATTCATGTCAAACTAGACTTATTACTCTAGTTCACAATTCATGTAAATGCTAGATTTACATGTCAATACTAGATTCAAATTACACAATCCTATAATTCCTGTCAAATTTATCCCATTTGCATTTCTATGAACATGCCATAATACATGTTCCCAATTTATGCCAATTTCCAAGTTTATAACTATGTTTTAGTAAATTTCATATTTTTCCCCAAATCGCATTCCCATCGTTCGTATAATCATGTTTCAATCTAGATTATAGATAAATCTAGATTCGTAGCAAATATGGAATGAACCAAAGATTGCTATGAAAAGGATAGATATAACAACTGGCATAAAATGGTTTTGAATAACGACGTAGGTTCAAGAACATGGGTAGACCTAACTTAATAGGTAAATTCCCAAGGTCTAAAACCAAAGAAAACCAAGGACAGGAAGAGTAAATAATCGGGTTTAGACCCAATCTCATAATCACAAAACTTAAGCAACACTTTCCTAGTCATGAATCATAGGTGTTTAATCACAGACGTCCTTGTTATGTCATAAGTAATAGTTTATGTTTTCTAATCAAAGGCATAGGTTTAGTCAAGGAAATAATCCTCATAGTCACAGTCACAGTCATAGGCAATGTTCATAGTCATAGGCAATGTCCATATTCATAGGCAATGTTCATAGTCATAGGCAATGTTCATAGTCATATGCAATGTTCATAGTCATAGGCGGTGCCTAATTGGTCATCGAATCATAACAGTTCTTAATTAGGTCCAAAGATATAGGTACAGGTTCGAATAGAAAGATTTGGCATATTCTTTTATTCCTTTAATTTCATGTCACGAACAGAGAGAAACGTTCAAATCTAAAAATAACTGACTTACAGAGATCGGTTCTAAAAAGGTGATTTGCTATGATTCGTGTGACGTTGCTTGAAACCGTTGAATTAGCTTTTGATTCCCTTCTTGAAGCTTTAATCTTGATTTGAATCTCCAATTAGAAGAAGAACTATAACTTGTTTTAGTGGAGAATTAGATTTATTTTAATGGTGGAGGCTAGAGTAGAGAGAAGCAGCATGTAGATGCCTTAGAGAATTTGTGTGGAGGAACCATTAGGTCTAGGCATTCTTTTATAGGTGTAGAGAGTGTTTTAGGGCCCTTAGATCATCATAGAAGCCATCAGAATCGCACAAGTCGAATACACATCATCCAACCACTCAAAAGGAGACATGTCAGCACAGAACACTCCAGAATTCGGTGCTGGATTAGTATGGGTGCACTTGGCAGGTGCGCTAGTGCATTTTTTTACGGGCACACTTCACAAGTGCGCCAGTGCATTCTGGTCTGTTTCCGGTTTCTCTGCCTAACTTCGTTCGTCCATATCTCCTTCATACGGAGTCCGATTTATGCAAACTCGGACTCTATCTCAAGCAGAATTTTGAGATGAACGCAATGGCGCAACCTGTTTCCCTTAATTCTTCTTTTAAAAATTAATTATACCCTGATTTGTGGATCTTAGTGTTACAGGATTACGGGGTGTTACAACTGCGTACTCTGATGTATGTGATGTTATGTTGTGATGACATTTCCATTTCCGCTGCAATGATTTATATGTTCTGCTATTATCTGAGATCTGTTATTGTTTAATTATGTTATACTCCTATGATTATCCTTACTTTCGTACCATGGAAGTTTGGGGTCGTCACAACATGTGTAAGTACCGATTTGGGACGTAACTTGGAACGTATATGAATATGAATTTTAGACATACATTGGAAAATATGCGAATATGGGTTTGGGTATAACTTGTATTGAAATGGGTTAATATTGGGAACATATGTTGATTTGGTTTTCTGCATAACATATATATATATGTATATGACTTGGCTGATAACTTGGGAAAAAAAGCATATGGTGCATAATTAAAAGGTGAATAAAAAGGACTATAAAAGTCTGTGATTTGAATAGTGAATTGGGCATATAATTAAGCATGGGGAAAAAAGGAGAAATGATCACCTGTAATGACATTGGTAGATTTGGATAAAAATGGAATGTCTAGTAATTACAATTAGGAATTGTAATGGCACTTATGACACGAGGTTAGGTTGCGTTAGTGGTAGAAGTCTGCCCGGACCCGACCGGCATATCCAACAACCACTAATGTTGAACCTAATGTGGGAGGTCTAAGTGTGAAAATACGAATCGGGCTAAGACACGAGGTTAGACTCAATTGTGGAATAAGACTGCCCCGACCTGACCGGCATATCCAGCACCCACACGTTGTAGACCTAATGTGGGAGGTCTAGCCCATTATAACCATAGTTGAACATGGTAATGAATTGGACTACTTAACCTAATTTAATCCATAAGGATTGTATGATTATGAACTTAAGTAAGGGTTATGTAAAATTGGATGGGTAGTGGATGGGTTAAGTAATATAGAAAGGGTGGGTAATATTTACATATAGGGCCACGAACTTAACCCAATAAGGTTATGTAATTAAAGACACCTAGTGGTAGTTGGAAAATATAATAAAGTTATATAATTAAAGACAACCTTGTAGGGTAACATAACTTGTAGAAATGATAGAATTAGATATGCATAATAATCGGTTAAGTAAACAATGATAAGTTGTAGTGACGGTGTAAATTGAATTTATGACTAAAGGAGAAAGAATGAGGAAAACTAGTAAAATAAATAAGTTATATTTAATCATAAATGGTAAGTGACATGTTAATTAGGAAACATGTGAATTGAGATATACATAATAACGTATTAAAGAGAACATGTTATTGTAATGATGTAACCAAGCAAGAATATAAAAAGGATTGTGGATTATAGACCTTGGGCCACAATCTAGAAAATAACATGTTGTGGGCTTATTAATAAACTTAAACAGGTTAAATTATATGACTGAAATTAATAAGCAAGAGAAACTTGGTAATTTGAATAAGAATTCAATATGAATGGGAATAACCAAGTTAAATGGAAACCCGGTTAGGTAAGGCAAGCACGTAAAAGAATGTTTAGACATAGGGTCTAACAACATATTAAAGAAAGGCGCTTGGTCCAGTCCGTACGTTTGAGGGTGAATAACCCAACAGGGTATATCATCGAGGTGTTATAAGACACGAGGGGAGCGCACATTCATCTGATTGTTATGACGGCTCCAAAGGAATGGGAAGGGGAAGCACGCGGCTTCCTGAAGTACGTAAGGTGCTCTTAGTAGTCCTCTATGTGGTGACAGATGTCTTAGACTGTACTCGCAGAGGTTAGGTCTGCACGTAGCTACTAGGTGGGTTGGCCTTGACTGCAGATGTAGCTATGCAGTCAGAATGATGTAACGAGGTGACACCAGGGTGATTCGACAGTTGCCTCATGAGGAGGTAGACAAGGTCACGACCAACAAGGATAGTAGACCGTCGGATATTCGTCATCGACGGCCAGCGGGATGCAAAAAGACTAGAGCTAAACCCAAGATATCATTTCACTTTCACTATCGAGGTACGGGGTTGAGGGTAGACGCCACATGGATATTTAGATCAGTTGTTTTATGGGCAGTCGCTTAGCTCTTATAGTCTTTACTAATTGATGGAAGGGCCGAGGTGGGGCCATAGCCACCATGGAAAATAGACCTGAGGAATATCTGTATTTGGAGGCACTTAAATGTGACATGTATAGGTATGGAAAATCTCCCGGCCAAGTTCCGTGTTTCTTGTTTAGATCTGCCACAGAACTCGGTGCACATTAGAGGACGTGTGATTGAGGCATCGAGCTACAATTACAGTACATACGTGGGACAGTCTAGATACATGCATATCTGGTCTGGATGGTGTATCGTAGACTAGAGGGCATTACTCTGATATGGAATCTGATTCGATCGATGGTGGCAATCCATACGCCTGCGTAGCATAGTAATGATAGATATATGCTGAACGTAACATCGGTATATAGAGATCCGTACGTCACTCCGGCGTAGGATGGGTACGATGCGTGTATAAGCCTTGAGTGCTATTAACCTAAGTAGCCTAATGATCAAGTAAACGTAATGGTATGGTATTAGTAGGGATCATTCTACTTTTGATATAATAGTATATGCATGGTGCAGAGAAATGTATTTAAGAAGCGCGATATATCATGTTCATCTTATCTTGCTCAATTCACACTTATTATTGTTACTGTTATCTTGTTCTTCCAGTTTTATATATACCTGCCATGATACTTTTATTTATTTATATTTAAAATTAACTGAAGTCGCCAGACTTTATGTAACGAACCGGTAATTCTGACGTTTTTAAATATAATTTCAATTAAGATTAACGTTAAAATAGATGTTTAGATTTCGAATTTGATGTAGAATTTTGAATGTTGTCTAATGGAATTTTCTTTTAAATAAAAATTCCTTATATATTTATTTTAATGTAAACATTTTGGCCAATCAACGAGGTTTGCTAATGTGGACTTAACCTTTAATTCTTTGTTACCTTAATAAGAACATTGATCAAGCAAACATGATTTACATTATTAACTAGAAGGGAATGTTTAACATTGGAAATCTTTTGCTGTGTTGATATGTACTTTATATAAGAACAAATGACAATACTACAAAATCGATTTATTAAAATAATTTGAAATCTAGTCAAGTTTGTTTGGTTTTGGAATCAAATTTTCTGTATGTGTAAATTTAATTTTTTTTTTTTTTTTTTGAATTTGTGCAGTTAGTTAAATCAAACGTTATTAATATTTTCAAACATTAGAAATATATTGTTTGACAATTTATAAATTTGGTTTTCATTTTGATTTTTTTTAGAATTTTATTTACATAAAATTTGTGTAATCGTATTTGGGTCTAAAAAAAATCTTAGTCATGTCATGTATGTGAATTATTATGTATGCTTATTGTGTGCTCGCATACACCGTATAATGCATGGTATGAATACAATTAAGAAAACAATTTTGTGTACACGTGTCCTCGTTAATGCCACGTGTTCTGGTTTCACCACGTGTCCCTAAATTTCCATGCGTCCCTTTCTTTCCCTTCTCTTCTTTTTGCCGTGTCCCCTTTTGTCCTCCACGGTTCGCATTACTTCAGAAGCAAGTCGATCCCCAAAGCAATAAAATGGCTACCGTGAAAAAGAAAATCACTTCTTGTTCCCAAGCAATTCTTCCCAAAAGTGAAACGATGTCTTCCTCCTTCCCTTACGCATCACCACACGGCTTCCTTCCTCGATGGTCTTCTTCGTTGCGGTTTGCTCCACCGCCGACGACATGTTTCCTACGGAAATCAAAACCGCCGTCTCTTGGAATCGCTACTGACCTCGATGTCAGTACCCTCAATCGCAAGCTTTCCTGCCTTGATGAGAACCGAGACCACATCTTCAGATTACGAACCGTATTACCACTATTTTCCTTGTCGTCTTAAGCCAAGCTCCAAACGTAGCAAGCTCCTTTTCACCTTCCATGAGTAACACGGCCTCTGCGGCGACATGCTGCCAAGCAAGGCATCACCAGATCCATTGTCATCTTCCTCCCTCTCAAAATCCGAAGTTCCAAGAAAAAGGGAGTAGCGAAGGGGTCAGCTTCCACCTCTTGTCCATTGCCCGTGTAGCCTTCTCCACGTTATGGTCCCTCACCTCAGCCTATGCACCACTCAATAACCTTAGCTACCGCCAAATTACTACATATTTGCGTCCAGGAAAGGCATGCACTCCATGTGCTTGGGTTAATGCCTGAATGGCAACTGTTTGGTTTAGGCATGCTACGTGGTTCACTATTTTGTTGGTCCATACAATCCTAGGTGGTGAGTTTTATTTTGATCATTGAGTACATTCGTATAGTTTTGCGACATCGTTTTAATTGTGGACTTGGTTAACCTAGTTAAGGACGTTGGTGTGATTGAAATGGAGCATCGTTAAGTTGCTGAATCTTGTTTCAATGGTCAAAGTTCGGAATGAGGTTCATACGTTTCCAATATTACATTCGTATATGCAAAGGCATAGGTGTATATGAATTTATTGGAAGTGTATTTGTTAATTGCCTACCAAACTTTGTTCACAAAGTTTCGTGTCAAATTTTGCCTTTCATCTCCAAGCCACGATAAGTGAGTTTCTACTCACTCACAGACTAATATTTTTATTAAGTGAATTAAAAATTTGAAATGTTGAATGAAATGTTAATTGCTCTAGAATTGTTTGCTTCGTGATTGTGCACGTGTGACACACACTATTATATCATATGACACAATATAGATGTATGTTGGACATGTTATGTTTATTTTTCTCATCATGCAAGTTCCCCTTAGATTAGAAACATTACGGGGTGAAATGATACATACCCGAACCTTTGTGTATTCAAATCAATTTGGGATGCAGGTTGAAAAGATACATACCCGGCGTTCGAATATTTTAAAAGAACGGATTGAAATGATAAATATCTGTGTCATTTGACCATAGGATATAAAATTATATACGGACACCTTGGTCGATAAAATAAGATATTTTAAAATATTATATCGATCTCACAAGAAGAAATTTTAAATGAAATTTCCATATATTGTAAAGAAAAGCCTGAAAAGAAATTTTGTTCAAACCTTTGCTCGAGTTTATAAGAAATCCAATTTGTATGAAATAAGTTTTAAACGATTTTTGCAAGTTAACAATTAAATTCTAATTTATTTAAATAAATTCTTCATAACTTGATGTTCATATAACGACTTGAATAATATGATAGTTTAGAATTGAATGATTAAATGTAAAGGATTTGCAAAGATTTGATAAATGTTCCAAATTTATTTTGATATATGAATGTCAACTGATTTTTTCCACCATGTGAATGAAAGATTTTTGTCAAAATGAAAGTGTTTAAGTTCAAGTATAAAAGAAATATGATTATTTGAGTCATGTTAAATATGTAACAACCAGGAAAATCTGAGCCAATTTAAAATTTTTATTTTGGCAATTTTAACGGATTTTGAATATTTAAAATGATTTATTTTAAATAATAACGACGAAAAATTTATTTCAACAAAGTTAAAATGAATAATTTTATTTTAATTATAAAACGAGCCTGAAATGGCGAGGTAGTTTGAAAATTCGATTTCTAATTTCAACTGAATATACATAATTCATTATAAGTCAGAATTGGACGAAACAAGAGATTTGAATCTGTTTGATAATATCTTTCTAATGGATGTAAGAAACTGAGATTTTGTTTTATAACTTGTGAGTTACGTCCAGTTTAAAATTTAGAAAAGTTGTTGTGGAATTTTTTTTAATATATATATAAGCCCTTAAAAATAGACATTTTGCAAATGACCCCCATTTTCGACGAAACAACTTTTGTTGGAACCGGAATGTCAAAATATTGCTAGATTCAAATTTCCATAATTTTTGAAATCAATATGTGAGCATGGCAAAAGAAAATGTGTTTTGACAGTTTCAGTCAATTTGGATTGACCAGAAAATGGCCATTTTTCAAATGGTCTTCACATTCGACGAAATTAGTTTTGTTAAGACGGTATCGTCAATACGAAGCTAGAAATAATTTTTCTGAAATTTTTAGAGTCCGTATGTCGCCCCGGTAATTTAAAATGTGTGTTTCAATTTAAAATATATTGATTTATATTTTAATTTTGATGAAAACTGATCTAAACAGTCGAATTGGCTTACCAGACATATCCCATTATGTCCGGAATGGGGTATTTGGCAAGGGGCAACAGTCGTTGGGATTCATTTGGAGTTCGGATGTAAAATTACTATTTTTAGAAATTAAAAATATTATAAAACCTTGGGCCAATCAGAATTTTCCGAGTCAAAACCCCTTTTTTTATTTCCCTGGTCAAACCCGCGCCTCCACCATCGAGGAACAACGGGAAATGCTCCAGGTTTCAAATCGAAACCTCTTTCAATTCGCTCAATGAGTTCGCGAGCTCTAGAAGTCAAAATCGAAGAGTTTCCCTTGCTCTTCAGATCCAGCATCGTTGCGTGTCCGTCTAGTTTCGCGCGTCCAAACTTTCGCCGTATCATGGCGAATTTTGGCCAATTACTGCCGCTGAGTACAACGCGCCACCACTTGGAGGAAGAGCTCGGGTAGGCCGACCTCGTCGTGGGGTCTAATTATCGTCATGGGCCTCGAAGGGATCATGAACTGGAACCCTAGGTATCAATGGTTTTGGGGTTTCGATTGTCGTGATAATTAACAAAGAACGATTGTCGTGATAATTAACAAAGAAAGGTAACATTTTTTTTATACGTTATTAAAGTTTTAATTTAATTAATTATATATTAATTACATATTTAATTATCCCAATGTTTAAAACAACATATCTTTCTCATACGAGGACAAAATTCGATAATTCAAGTTGCGTTGTGATCGTGGGAACGAGAGCTTCACAACAAAACTAACCGCGTCCAAAACAGATCATGTTGGAAATTCAGCCAAATTCAAATCTGAACCGAATAGAAATTAAGAATTAAAAACTGACGGAATGGATCCCAATGTGAGTACTTCTCACTATAATTATTTCTGTACAGTTATTTATTTTATAACTGCATATATGAACTGCTCCCCGTCGTCCACAGACCATGGACGACTTGTTTGTTTGAATGTATTGTGTTATTGAAATTGATTGTGATGTGAAATGGACTGTATAAAATATTCATATGTTGAATAATATATTTAAGGAATAAAGTTATCATTTTTATTATATAAATGGACTGTATAAAATATTTATGAGCTGAATAAAATATTTTATCATTTAAAAAATAATTTTTAACGTGTATATAAATAAAATAAATGTTCATTTACAAATTGAACGATTTATTTATGAACACCCATTTGACTGATATTGATTGGGATGATAAATTTTACACATCGCCCAACTGCACAAATAAAATCTGTGTTTGTTGATTGAAACCCCACACGGGTATTGGGATGATATTTGACGTACACTAATCCCAGTTATTTGGTGGTATGTCGATCGATTGGTTGACAGGCTGTATAAGCGTTAATTATTTATAATTAAAGCTTGTACAGTGTAGAATGCAACCTGGATGATGGTTGATTGTTTATTATTGTTGTAATACACATTTGTTGTGTGAAATCCATATAAATAGCATTATATGGTAATTGACTGTGTCTAATTCTAACTCAGAAGAAAATAATATTTTTAAAATAATTAACATTTTAAAATAATGAATATTTTAAAATAATATTCAGTAAAAGATCAAAATCTGACTTTGATGTCCGATTTGGGATGGACACGAATATATTTAAATATATAAAGTCGTGTTGATTAGATTAACGCCATTTCGATGTGAACGATATTTATATCGATTTTATTCATTTTAATAATGAATATTGATAAGGAATTGGTTTTGAAAATATTACCATTTATATATTAATGATATGGAATATTCCATTTTGATTTGAAATTGAATATGAAGTTGAAATCGTTTTGAAAACAAATTTAAAACGATTTATAAAATATGTTTTCAATGGAAATCGACGAAATATAATATATATATACATATAATATATATATATATATATATAATGGCTGGAATAGAAAGCGCCGCACCGCGGTAGTTCATGAATTTCGACCATTGACTTCGAATGGACATTACGGGAGATCCGACTGTCGGATTCTCCTAAAACCAGAACCGTTGGGTTCGTATCAAAAAGAGCTTTCTAAAAAATATTAGAGATTTTAAATATAACGGTTGAATTTGGAATTATGACTAAATTAAATTTAAAAAAGGTCGCCGTAAGTGCAGTTTGATGACCGTTTATGGAAATCGATTGTACGGGCCTTGATAAAAATTATTAAAAATATCAATAATTTGTGTAAAATCACAATAAATGATTTGGAAAGAATTAGGATGAAAAATTCCATATTTTGAAATATAAAAAGGCATTTTTTATCGAAATGAACTAGTTATGAACTACAATAATAAATCCAATGTTTTTAAATAATCAAATTGGATTTGAAATGGTTTTAAAAATTACCGGAATTTCCAATATATGAATTGGAATGGATTTGAATTGAAATTATCTTCAAAACATTTCGGTATTGGGTTATGTGATTATACGGACATTGTGGAGGAATTTGGAAGATATATATATATATCATTATTCCAATACGATATTTGTTGATTTCAGAATTTGATATTGAAAATAAGCCAATATATTTTCTATTTAGAGCTTTGTATTTAATATCAAATGGGATTTTGGGTTTGTTGTGAACATTGTCTTCACTAACACTGTTCTTAAACCCAAATTAGTTAAAAAAAAAAAGGAACTAACTAGAGATTAGCTAAGTTGAATGGTTTCCTGGGCATTGATCTGATGTTGGTTTCGGCCTTCGGGATTAATACTTAGGGAATTGTTCTCTTTCTAATTAACGGTTAGAGACTGATGGAATGTGAATTGGGTTTATCGTGAACTGTGTTTTAACAGTATTCTTTCTTTAACCCGATTTATAGTGAAATGTGATTTGGAATTTATAAATCTTTTGTTAATATTTAAAGGAAATTTTCCAAAGTGAAGTTTTCCAATTTAATAAAATAAATTGGAATGGAATTCAATTGGTTGATAATCGAAGTGGACTTTTGTGGAGGAAGATTATTACTACATATGGAATTTAAGAGGCTTTCCCGTTATTCCATTTATAGTATCGGTTGGATAGGGATGTTCATATCGATTATATATTGATCTATTTTCCGTGAAGATTCCATTATTAATGGAATGTGATTCTGGGTTTATCGTGAGCTGTGTTTAAAATGACACCAGTTCTTTAACCTATTTAAAGATAAGATTTATTTCTTAACTTTGAATAATCATTAAGTAATGATTTTTGGAAATTAAAACTGAAATAGAGTTTTAATGAATCTTTTAATAGATTGAAAGGTGAATTTGATAACTAAAACTATCAAATTCAAGAAATGGTCGAGAATGGAGTATCACCAGTTCTTATTGCAGTCATGATGGGGGTTCTCACCATGTGGTTTGGTGGCGAACAGTGGGCTCTTATCCCTACATTCCCCTTGCGAGGGTTGGTTATGCTGCGGCCAGGAGGCTCGAAAGGGTCGCCATAAAACAAGGGTACTGGGGGCCTAGATGGAAGCCACGGTGGGTTTTACCTGCTGCTTTAGGAGCTAAAGGTATGGTTGCAAAGCCTACCGGATTTCGTCGGCTGTTTCATTTCGGTATTAGAGCTTTGGTTTACAGAGCTTGAAGAACAAGGCATATTAGAACCGAACGAAAGAATTCGTTAGAGATTGGATTAGTAATATCCAATAAGAATGACTCGTTAGTGATAGGATCAGTAGTATCCTAGAACGAGTGTAAAGATTGAAAATTTTAAAATAAAAATGAAAACAAATTTTGTTTTAAAAATTTAAGCTTTTTTATTCGTATTTGAATATTATTTTTATATTGATTTTGGACAATCGAGTATATGGAGATTTTGAATATACGCATAATTAACGTGTATTCGAAGCCTCAAATATACTGGGTAGATATAGAATCACACTATAGTCGCCCGGGGATGATTCTGATGATCCCGCGGCATCATCAGCATTTGTGTTCGAGTTTCGAAAGTGGATATCTATATAATTCCATTGACTGGTGTGAGAACCAAAACTAGATAGGATTTATTGCTATGATTTGCACTAAAAATATGATTTTTGACTATGTATTAAAGTTATGTATTTAAAAAGATAATCAACTGATTGATTGCTGGTTGTGTTGTTTGATTATTAGTTGACTAATTAAAATTTGGAACCATTATCCAAATTGATCAAATATTGACCTGAATTGAAAGTTTATTGGAATTGCATGCATACATATATATGTGTGAACAGGTCATAGCAGGAGCCAAGAGAAGAGGATTAAAATTGTATGCCCGACAAATAGGTGCATGTTTACAAATTTATTGGGTTTGGATGATTTTATGAGCCGATTGGCTAGCCACTTGGCTTTTTCATTTTCTTTTTGAGATAAGAGGGCCTGTGTGGCAGTTTGGGAACATTCCAGGTGCTCCCTTAAAAAGGAGGTTATAGCGAAATTTTTCGAAAATTTAGGGTGTTAGCCAAATTTTTGAAGAATTAGAAGATTCTTAGAAACCGAAAAGTTGAAGAATGAAAGCCAAACTAAAAGTTGAGTTGATTAGTTAAACAACTTTCAGCTCCGTTCCTTTTCGAGGACAAAAAGATTTTAAGAGGGGGAGATTGTAACAACCCGGAAAATCTGAACCAATTAAAAAATTTTATTTTGGCAATTTTAACAGATTTTGAATATTTAAAATGATTTATTTTAAATAATAACGACGAAAAATTTATTTTGATGAACTTAAAACGAATAATTTTTTTTAATTATAAAACGAGCCAGAAATGGCGCGGTAGATTGAAAATTCGATTTCTAATTTCAAATGAATATACAGAATTCATTATAAGTCAAAATTGGACAAAACAAGAATATTTGAATCTGTTTGATAATATCTTTCTAACGGATGTAAGAAACTGAGATTTTGTTATATAAATTATGAGTTACTAGTTTCAAATTCAGAAAAGTCGCTGTGGAATTTATATATATTTTAATATATATATATATATATATATATATAAGCCCTTAAAAATAGCCATTTTGCAAACGACCTCCGTTTTCTACGAAACCACTTTTGTTGGAACCGGAATGTCAAATTATTGATAGATTCCAATTTTCATAATTTTTGAAATCAACATGTGAGCATGGCAGAAGAAAATGTGTTTTGACAGTTTTAGTCAATTTGGATTGACCAGAAATTGGCCATTTTCCAAACGGTCTTCAAATTTGACGAAATTAGTTTTGTTAGGACCATAACGTCAATATGAATCTAGAAATAATTTCTCTGGAATTTTCAGAGTCCGTATGTGGCCCGGTAGTTTAAAATGTGCGTTTGAATTTAAAATATATTGATCTATATTTTAATTTTGATGAAAACTAATCTAAACAGTCGAATTGGCTTACCGGACATATCTCTTTGTGTCTGGAATGGGGGTATTTGGCTATGAGCGACAGTCACTGGGATTCATTTGGTGTTCGGATGTAAAATTACTATTTTTAGAAATTAAAAATATTATAAAACCATGGGCCAATCAATTTTCCGTGTCAAAACCCCATTTTTTTATTTCCCTGGTTATACCTGCGCCTCCACCATCGAGGAACGGCGGAAAATGCTCCAGGTTTCAAATCGAAACTGCTTTCAATTCACTCAATGAATTCGCGAGCTATAAAAGGCAAAATCAAAGAGTTTCTCTTGCTCTTCGGATCCAGGGTGGTTTGGGAGATCATCTTTGCGTATCCGTCTCGTTTCGCGCATCCAAACTTTTGCCGTATGGTGGCGAACTCCGGCCAATTGCTGCCACCGAGTTCAACGTGCCGCCACCTGGAGAAAGAGCTCGGGTAGGCCGACCTCGTCGTCAGGTCCGATCATCGTCAGGGGCCTCGAAGGGATCACGAACTGGAACATTAGGTATCGATGGTTTTGGGGTTTCGATGGCCATGATAATTAACAGAGAAAGGTAACTTTTTTATATGTTATTAAAATTTTAATTTAATTAATTATATACTAATTACATGTTTAATTATCCCAATATTTAAAACAATATATCTCTCTCACACGCGGATGAAATTCGATAATTCAAGTTGTTTTGTTATCGTGGTAATGAGAGCTTCACAACAAAACTTACCGCATCCAAAACAGAGCATGTTGGAAATTCAGGAAAATTCAAATTTGAACAAAACAGAAATTCAGAATTAAAAACTGACGAAGTGGATCCCAATGTGAGAACTTCTCACTAGAATTATTTTTGTACAGTTATTTACTGCAAATATGAACTGCTCCCCGTCGTCCACAAACCATGGACGACTTGTTTGTTTGATTGTATTGTGTTATTGGAATTGATTGTGATGTAAAATGGACTGTATAAAATATTCATATGTTGAGTAAAATATTTTAGGAATAAAATTATCATTTTTATTGTATAAATGGACTGTATAAAATATTTATGAGTTGAATAAAATATTTTATCGTTAAAAATAAAAAACTTAATGTGTATATGAATAAAATAAATATTCATTTACAAATTGAACGATTTGTTTATGAACACCCATTTAACTGATATTGATTGGGACGATAAATTTTACACATCGCCCAACTACACAAATAAAATCTGTGTTTGTTGATTGAAACCCCACACGGGTATTGAGATGATATTTGACGTACACTAATCCCAATTTTTTAGTGGTATGTCGATTGATTGGTTGACAGGCTGTATAAGCATTAATTATTTATAATTAAAGCTTATACAATGTAGAATGCACTCTGGATGATGGTTGATTGTTTATTATTGTTGTAATACACATTTGTTGTGTGAAATCCATATAAATAACATTATATGGTAATTGACTGTGTCTGATTCCAATTCAGAAGAAAATAATATTTTTAAAATAACGAATATTTTTAAATAATATTCAATAAAAGATCAAAATCTTTTGATGTCTTATTTGGGATGGACACGAATATATTTAAATATATAAAGTCGTGTTGATTAGATTAATGCCATTTCGACGTGAACGATATTTATATCGATTTTATTCATTTTTATAATGAATATTGAAAAGGAATTCATTTCAAAATCTAATGTTTTGAAAATATTATCATTTATGTATTAATAATATGGAATATTCAATTTTAATTTGAAATTGAATATGAAGTTGAAATCGTTTTGAAAACAAATTTAAAACGATTTATAAAATACTTTTTAAATGGAAATCGATGAATTATATATAATATATATATATTATATATATATAATGGCCGGAATAGAACGCGGTGCGCCGCGGCAGTTCGTAAATTTCGACCATTGACTTCGAATGGACATTACGGGGGATCCGACCATCGGATTCTCCTAAAACCGGAACCGTTGGATTCGTATCGAAAAGAACTTTCTTATGAATATTAGGGACTTGAAATCTAATGGCTGAATTTGGAATTATGTCCAAATCAAATTTTGAAAATGTCATTGTAAGTGCAGTTCGATGGCCGTTTATGGAAATCGACTGTACAGGCCTTGATAAAAATTATTAAAAATATCAATAATTTGTGTAATATCAGAATAAATGATTTGGAAAGAATTAGGATGAAAAATTCCATATTTGGAAATATTAAAAGGTGATTTTATCGAAATGAACTAAGTAGAATAATAAATCCAATGTTTTTAAATAATTAAATTGGATTTGAAATGGTTTTAAAAATAACCGGAATTTCCAATATATGAATTGGAATGGATTTGAATCGAAATTATCTTTGGAACATTTCGATATTGGATTCCGTGATAAGACGGACATTGTGGAGGAATTTGGAATATATATATATATATATATATATATATATATATATATATATATATCGTTATTCCAATACAATATTTGTTGATTTCAGAATTTGATATTGAATATAAGCTGATATATTTTCTATTCATAGCCTTGTATTTAATATCAAATGGGATTTTGGGCTTGTTATGAACGGTGTCTTCACTAACACTGTTCTTAAACCCGGTTGAGTTAAGAAAATTAGGAACTAACTAGAGATTAGCTAAGTTGAATGGTTTCCTGGGCATTGATCTGATGTTGGTTTCAACCTTCGGGATTAATACTTAGGGAATTGTTCTCTTTCTAATTAATGGTTAGAGACTGATGGAATGTGAATTGGGTTTATCATGAACTGTGTTTTAACGACATTCGTTCTTTAACCCGATTTACAGTGAAATGTGATTTGGAATTTATAAATCTTTTGTTAAGATTTAAAGGAAATTTTCCATAGTGAACTTTTCCAATATAATAAAATAAATTGGAATAGAATGGAGTTCAATTTGGTGATAATCGAAGTGGACTTCTGTGGAGGAAGACTGTTACTATATATGGAATTTAAGAGGCTTTGCCGTTATTCCATTTATAGTATCGGTTGGATAGGGAAGTTCATATCGATTATATATATTGATCTGTTTTCCGGGAAGATTCCATTGTTAATGGAATGTAATTTTGGGTTTGTCGTGAGCTATGCTTTAAATGACATTAGTTCTTTAACCCAGTTAAAGATAAGGTTTATTTCTTAACTTTGAATAATCATTAAGTAATGATTTTTGGAAATTAAAACTGAAATAGAGTTTTAATGAATCTTTAAATAGATTGAAAGGTGAATTTGATAACTAAAATTATCAAATTCAAGAAATGATCGAGAATGGAGTATCACCAGTTTTGCTCCAGGTGATAGTTAAATCTTTAATTTGACTTGAATGTGAAATGATAATTAGATTTACCAATAACACCATGGTGTTAGATATGAAGTATTACCTGTTTTACTTTATGGGATGAATAGGTTGGGATTGGGAAATTAAATAAATGATTACTCCTGTAAGGTTCGCTACTCCTGACTAGTTAGGATTAACCATAATTTGGTATGGATTGAATCCAAAAGAAGATTAATGAATAAATTTAAAGAATTTTCTTTGATAAAATTAATGGGAACCTTTCCCAAAGTATAAGAATATTTGAATAAAGGAATATTCTGGATTGGAATGAGGCGTATGTTGTGTTTTTATAGCACTTGTTTATTATATACACGAGTTATTCAGAAAGATCGGGTTTATCCTATTCTGAATAACTGATTCGACGATATGTCGAGGATGAACACGGTGGTCGAAGACCGGAGGTCTTTACGTCATTTGGATGATTACTGGTGTCTTGATTCGGCTGTACACCCAAGACAAGGTAATAAGTGGTGATCGTCCAGACGTACTTGGAGATCGACCGGA
This sequence comes from Allium sativum, assembly GCA_030737875.1. Classification (NCBI taxonomy): domain Eukaryota; kingdom Viridiplantae; phylum Streptophyta; class Magnoliopsida; order Asparagales; family Amaryllidaceae; genus Allium; species Allium sativum. The sequence continues at coordinate 782,657,351 of CM060920.1, read as the reverse complement.
TATGCGATGACCTCTCTCCTGTATTGGACATATGGGATGAGGAATAAGGTGCCTTCGATTTCCTTCAGACCCAGAACGAACTTGTAAATGGATATGTGTCTAACATCGGATTTCATTCTGTGTAACTGATAGACATCGGTTGCATAGCATGAATTGCCTATGTGGCATGCTGAGATGCAAATGTTCAAGGCTTCTGTTGAAAAGCAAAGTCTTGTGGTTGATGATTAAAGCACGACTTTAATGTAGCGTAGCTTTGTGTAACGTTAATTCGCGAGCCTTACACCTCGGTGTGAACCTGAAACGGGAGAGGACATCAGGGAGGGCATGCGTTTCCTTCTAACTAGGAGTGGTGTCAGTGTTTTGCAAGCCCTGACGTTTTACTTATGTGGATGATGGATAGTGAGGCGCCTTGGTTATATCGGTCGTTCCGGGGCTGATAGTTTGGTCGGGATATGACCAGTTTACGCCCCATAGGGTGGGGAAACGCAGTGTTAAGGCATTTTAATCCACTCCGTGTGGACCGGCCTTGACGATCCAAGGGCCCACCTGAGTCCGGGTCCTGAGAGGTGGGCTAGAGCGTCTCGAAGCGGTAAGGACGATCCCTTGCCTTGGTTCACAAATGGAAATCCAACTTCCAATACGTAACATTTCGGTTTTGATGGTAGAGCCTAGTATTGGCGACATGATATATGGTACCCATGTCGTCTAGGATTGATACATTTATATTTGAAGTTGTTTTATGCACTATGCACTTATAATTGTAGAAAATGATTTGTTTAAACGTACCAAGCATGTTTCCTATTATAAGGGAAAACCCTATCCTCCGGTTTGCGTTGCATTATGTGATGTGATCTGGGTCTTATAATAGCGTCATTTTTCCTAAAAGCATTGCGCTGTTTGTTTATATGCACTAGTATTCTTGGGAGGAATCCCGTTCCATGTTATATGGCGTAGTCCCTTGATATATCTGATTTTAAAGTAAAGTTTTAAATAACTGTTTTAGTTCTCACACCAGTCACATGACTGACCTGGAGTTTATTGTTTTAACCTAAACTTTGGGTGCCTCTATTTCCACATGGGCAGCTAGTAGTTTTGGTTTTGCAGATTTATGTTCACAGGATCCTGGTTTACAGCTGGAATGATATTCGAAAAGCTCTGTATTTGTATATTCCTTTCAGTTGTGTTTGTATTAGTTTTTCGCTGCTATGTATGTAAATGTAATTTTAAATCTCTGATATTTATCGAATGTATATAATTTATTCATACTCTGTTATATTCTTGTATTCTAATGAAATTGTTGTAATAAGCAATGAAATGTTTTTCTGTTTGTGTTCCGATTTGTCGTGTTCTCAACTCAATCCGGGCTTTCCTTTACGGTGAAATTCGGGTCATTTCAGAATACGAGTTCGATTAACAAGTTGGATTGAAATAAATCACATTTTAATCAACAATTAACATTGAAGTTATTCTAGGATTTACTATATGAAGTGGATATGTGAGACCAAGATAGATAATGGTTAGGAATCGTTAATCATGGGATATTGAAATTGAACTAAGTAAAGGGAATTGGATTTAATCTAAAATCTTGTTGGGAAAACGGGGAATTATGAGACATGGATTTGAGTTGGATTGGATTTAATATTATTTGAATGCCTCTATAATTTCATAAAAACCATATTCCACAATTTTTTTTATTTCATAAATATTTTTTATAAATTGATTTAATTGCTTTAACTATATGAATTGTATATTAGTTGTCAACTATATATATATATACATATATACACTAAATTCAATTTATTACATATCTACATGCACTATTTTCAAACTATGTACACTTTATTAAAATATATATTTTCCAAGCATATTTTATAATTCAATGTTTTGGCAAATTTTAAGTTTTTACACTATTTACACAAATACCTATACACCATTTTCAATTTAATATTACAATATTTTTCAAAAAAATTACTATTCTAAATATTTTATATATATGATTAATCCATGTCCAATTCGAGCTCATAAAACCAAATGGAATGAGTGAAGTTTCAGGATGATAATGATATTCTGAGTAAAAGGTGTAATCCCAACTTGAATAGTTTGATAGGTGATTAAAATGAAAATTTCAAGAACTAAGATTTTGTGGAAATTAAAATCTAAACTCGAATGGTTGACAAGGAATATTTGTAAGTATTGGATTTAAAATCTCGACCAAGTCAATAACAAATTTTTGATAAATCCGTTTTGGGCGATACTTGAAATAAATCGATTTGATGATACTCGAGATTAGATTTCAAATCTAATGACCATGGTGTGGAAAAATGTAAGCGTCGATTGTTAAAGAGACCGAAGTTGGTAAGTGGCATACTCTCTATCAGTGTTGATACCACTTTAACAATTGTGTACATGATGACGTATCCAGAATGAAGCAGGATGATTTGGAGGCAATTACGGGATTGAAGGAGGCGAACGATAACGAAATGGCCTCGACCTTCGGGTCATAATAAAATGACTAAAACAGGGGCTATACCAAGACTAATTGAGGTTGCACCTTTGATCGGACACTCTTCTTTGATACCATTTCTATGTCTGTATTTATGATTTGGGGTACCCTTTTTGATTTGGAAGTTTGTTCCGAGGTGGGCGGTAGTGGCTGCTATATGTTACCATCAGTTCGGGAGTGCAATTGATAGAATCCTACCCTGGTATTTCCTCGAGTGCCTTGTCGTTTACCCTAGCGAGCCCCATACGATTTTGATTTGTATCGTACCTATGGAGTGCCCTCTGATGCCATTCGTGTTAGGTTGGGTTTATGGTACTGTATAGAATACGGTATTATAAACGGTGTAAGGGTAAAAATGTAATCCCGCTTACGTTATTACTTTACTGAATAGACACTATTATAATAGCGTACTATTATATGTATTAGTTGTACGGATCCTTAGGGAATGGAAATCCGAACATTCTTTAAATTACTGTACATTTCTATGAACATGTCATTTGTGTTGATTCACTTATATGAGAATGTTAGTCCTGACTCGAGTATTTTGTTTGTTTTATTTCTTGCAGAATGCCCGGGTCAGACCGAGTATTTCAGTTTGGAGATATCTCTGTTAGAGCTTGAGATTTATTGGAGATCCAATCATCTATCTATTGTTATGCAACTACCCGCACTTGTGTCAAGTGTATTCATATATCAGTATGATTCTGTATTCAGTCTTCCGCTATATTTATTTTTATACTCTGACATCGTGTAAAATATTTTAAAGGATTCTGTATTATTACATACATTTTTGCTTCCGCTGTGAGATATTCTATGTTATACGTCTTTGATTCTGTGATGATTTATATTTCAAGTTCATAAGCAATAACAATATCGTTTTGGACGGTTCGAGTTGGTTTAATTGCCGACTTGGAGCGGTCAAAATGCCAGGTCGTTACAGTTGGTATCAGAGCTTTGGTTACACAAAGCTTAGCTTATGAAGTTGAAACACTCATTAGAGATAGAGCCGAAATACTCTAGAATGAGTGAAATCATCCTAGAATCACACCAGAGAGAGCGTATTTTTAAAATAATTTTTTTTAATGATTTCAAAAGGGTCTTCTATATATGAAAAGGATTTGAAATTTTAATTTAGTTTTAAAAATATATTCTTGTGTAAATCACTCATTCCTTTGGATAGATCCGTCTTAGTTTAGGCAATCCGAGTCTCGTTTGTTTTGTCCCCTCTTAAGAATTTAGAACTAGTCGTTTCTAGATCCTGAATCTTTTCTTAATATTTCTAGCATATCCTTGGCAAAATTCCTTCGGTTTAATTCATCCATTCGTTCAGTTTCTAGCCTATAATCCAATTGGAATCTAATCGAATTAAATTATGGTATGAGAATTTAAAATAAACTTGATCAAGCAAGTAATTAAAAAATTTATTTAAACCTTCGGAGTAAAGTAAGTAATGCAAGAGAACTTAAATATAAACTTAGCCTCAATAAATTATTAAAATGTTAATGCTTGTTGTAATCTAATTTTTGTTGAACCAATTTGGAGGTCCTATTTTATACAATTTCTTAAAGTTAATGGAAACTTTAAATAAAATAAGTTTTAGTGAAAATTCGAACTGAAGTATATAGCTGTGAATTAATAAATGGTATATTAAGCAATCATATAAATGGATGACTTTAAAATAAACGTTTAGGTTAAATTCTAATTGGTTTAAAGAAGAAAAATACCTTCAAAAAAAATTAGATGAATTATAATAACAAACCAAGCAATGTAAGCTAATGCTCCAGTTAAGCGATGATAGTATTGGTAAAAAAACCTGGACCTAGCAAGTATCCATTTAAAATGAACTATGAAAGAACTATTATATAGAGGAAATCTTGACAAATAAAATTTATACGATGGCAATATCGATAAAATAATTATAGTTCGTAAGCTTAATGAAACATACACCAAACCTTTGGGTTTGAAACTATTTGTATTGGTACCTAAAATGCCAGAGGGAATCCTATACAATATATGATTTGAGAATAAAAATTTGTTTGACTTTTTCCATAAGAAAAAAAAACACTTTGAAAAATGAATGTAACAAGATGAATATAATAAAAATAAACTGAATGTGATTTGTTAAGGGTAGTAATAGGAACCATAAAATTCTTGCTACAAGAATAAAAAATGGTGAATAATGATTTGGTTGTAGTATATATTCAACATATGGAATTAGGTGAAATTATGAGAGTAACATAAGTTACAGTTTATATGCTTTTGAATCCAAGTCTTATACAAGTTGTGTTTCAAATTAATGGTTCTCTTGTAAGCCAAACACAGATTACTAGCACTGTCATAAGTTTTAATTATATAGTGGTCTCAAATGAGTTATTTTCAAATCGAAGTTATTTTAATTTACAGTTTTGAAAGACTGCTGGTCAAGTGATAATCTGTAATAATGATTTCCTTATTAAGAAAAAAAATTAATAATATTGTCTGGGTAAGCGTAATATAAATTAAAATTTATAAGTACAATAGTTTAAATTTTCCGATTTTGTTAAAGTTGATAAGAGTATGAAGCATAAAACCGATTTCAAGAAAAGGTATTGGTAATATAAATCAACTCTAGTAATTAATTTAGGAATGCTAAAATAATATGTATAAGGAGCATCTTTGAAACTAGGCATTCTAGCCTTTGGATTTCCTACAAGGAGCACTCCCATTTTTTTTTTACTTCCTACTCGTAATGCATGAAAGAAAGAAAAAAAAAGCAGCACCACACCGTCAGCAGCGCAGCGAAAGCTGCTACTGTAGCAAGATCGCTACTTGCAGCAGCTCTAAGAACTGCTGCGATGAAAGAAAAAAACGAAAAAACTGCAGAACTGAAAAACTGCAAAACTGAAAAAACTGAAAAAAAAACTGTAAAACTGAAGAAAAAAACTGTAAAACTGAAAAAACTAAAGGAAAAAACTGCGAAACTGAAAATAACTGCAAAACTGAAGAAAAAAACTGCAACACTGGAAAAAAAAGAAACTGCAAATCTGAAAGGAAAAATTTGACAATTGAATGGAAAGATAATGAATTTTTTGTTGGCATAATGAAAATCATTTATAATATGCAGGGGTTACTTCGTAACATTACCTAGTTTAATATATTATCCCATATTTTATAACACTTTCATGTTTGATGCTAGGCAATAAGGAAAATAGTATGCATCTCATTTTCAAATTTAAACACCGTAAGCTTTCTTAATGAGTGAGAAACTTAAAAAAAGAATTAGAATTAAGGTCATTTTAATATTAGTTAGCAAGTACATAGAATATACATAGAAGCCAATTCATAGTTTCCATTGTTTTATGGATGAACAGTAAGTTCATGCATAATTTATCTTGCTTTCCTCATTGAAATAGGCTTTGTCTTTAATGTTAACTATGGTTGGACCAATGTTGAGTCCAATGCTCAAATTACTAATAAACATTGTCACAACGAAAAAAAACTTTTTTTACATTATTAATCTTGTTTGCATGACATGTTTATTAAATGACATGGATTGCATACATCGTTGAGATTCATTCGCATTTTTTCTAACAATGTTATCTTTATTTCATGACAAGTTTTGTGTATTATTATGTACACAAGCCTTAACATATATATATATATATATATATATATATATATATATATATATGTTGTTTCTCAGTACATGTTAAGCATCTTAATAGGTTGCAACGGTGCATACTTCGCTTTGGAGCTCACTTTTGCACAAAATGCAAATAAAAATAAGAAAATATGCTTTAAAACGCTATAAAAAGGTACGTGTCTCGCGTTATTTATCGCTTTTGGGTTTTTTTTGTTTTGGTTCCCCTTATTTGGGATGCCTCATCGTATAGATGAGATGTATATTTTGTATTTTTGTTGTTTTGTGTAGGAGAAAAATTTCCCGATCGAACCGTGTAGGGTAGATGCTGCCGAAATTTTCCGTAAATCCGAGAGTTAGAATATATATTTTTTGGGTTCTAAAATTTCTATAACTTGTTTTCCTTTTAATAAGCTTTAAGCTAATTGAAAGACTTATAAATTGAAGTATCGATATAATTACATTTATAGGTATGATTTTGTACAAAGTTTCCTTTTTTAGGACGAAAAGTACTAAGCGGGGGAGAGTGTAACGAACCGGTAATTTTGACGTTTTAAATATAAATTCAGTTAAGATTAACGTTAAAATAGATGTTTAGATTTCAATTTTGATGTAGAATTTGGAATGTTGTCTAATGGAATTTTCTTTTAAATAAGAATTCTTTGTATATTTATTTTAATGTAAACATTTTGGCCGATTAGCGAGTTTTGCTAATGTGGAATTAACGTGTAATTCTTTGTTCCCTTAATAAGAACATTGATCAAGCAAACATGATTCACATTATTAACTAAAAGGGAATGTTTAACGTTGGAAATCTTTTGTTGTGTTGATATGAACTTTATATAAGAACAAATGACAATACTACAAAATGGATTTATTAAAATAATTTGAAATCTAGTCTAGTTTGTTTGGTTTTGGAATCAATTTTTTTGTATGTGTAAATTTAATTAAAAAATTTATTTTGAATTTGTGCAGTTAGTTAAATCAAACGTTAGTAATATTTTTAAACATTAGAAATATATTGTGAAACACCCCACCTCCGTTAAGGTCACTCACAAAGGGAATGCCTTAATTTTGGTGGAGGTTTATAAGTAAAAGCCATAGATAAACTCAAGACAGATATAAATACACATATTTTAAACAGCGGAAACCAACAGACTTTTATTCATCAATACGTGTTCAAAACCAAACATTCCATAATTGTCTCAAAATACTTCCAACATTACAACATCATTACTGTCTTGATAATTAAAGAAGCATAAAACATAAATAAAGTGACAAAAATCCCTATAGTGATATCCAAAGCCATAGTCCAAGCAAAAGAGACCCAAATCATACATCTACGTTCTTGGAGCTTGTACAGAGCCTGACTGAACTGAGATGTTTCCTCCCTGTGGACCTGGGGGGGGGGGGGGACGAAAGAAATGAAGACGAAAAGAAAATAGGGTCAGACATAAAGCCTGAGTAAATCAAGTAACTCTTCAGTATGTGAATAAGAAAATGGCATGATAGATATATACTGAAAATAGGATGGTGTCACAAGCTAAGGGAGTGTCGAATGTACTATCGCACCCATACTATATCTCTGCATCTACTTGAGTTTATTCTAACTGGCACCCCATGGTGAGGGTGAAAAGATCCACAATATCGAAAGATCGACTCCTACTCGCATTAACATGTGTCATACGACCCCCAAGAATTATAGATACCTATGCTGGTCCCACCATGGGGTGTATCAAGACCCATGGTGGCGGCCCTGACACAAATTCTAGAAGGCATAGGTTATACTACTAGTGTCCCCAGTGCCCTGGTTGTCTGCTCCGAAGTGTGTGCCCGCCCGCACCCCGTTAGACCTGCACTGTGCACCCACCGTCGTCGTTTTGACCGCTTACAATTAGCCCAGTAATCATGCCCCACCCTGCCTAGTTTCAGGGTACCGTTGATACCTAAATTGGGTTACTGCTGAAACGGGTCCCATGTTACCAGGATTTTCTAGTCAAACATGTTAAGTGGTTAAGTGTTTGTATTTACCTAACCCCACCCATCAACTCTTGTTAACATGTTGAATTTGGTTAAGTGTTATAGTTGACTTAACCCTAACATCTGTCTTTAGCCTCTTAGGAGCACCTGATCACTCACATTAGATAGGTATTACTATGGTTACTGGATATGCCGATCGGTTCCGGGCAGGTTTACACCGTAGCTCAGTCTAACCTCGGGTCATTATTGGGCTCAATGCTTAACCACCCACATTGGATAGGTATTGTTGTGACTACTGGGCAGCCGGGTGGTTCCGGGGAGGTTTACATCACAACTCAATCCAACTCGGGTTAAGCACGTCATGTTTTCTAAATTTACATATTTTATTATTTCTCAAATATATATGTAAATGTCATATCTTTTATTTTTGGGTATAACAATTCATAACGCTTTAAATGTCATTGTCATTGGCATGTGCCAAACATGCCAACATATATTTTCATGTTTTACACCCAACGTTATTTCCCCCATTTATACGTTCGCAACGTTATAACAAATGTTGGGCTTGACACAATTCAGCCCAACTTTATAAACGTAAGCAAAAGGGGAAATCAAGAACATGTAATATTTGACAACATATAAGGGTGTGTGGCGCATGAACTTGCAATTTAGCGATACTAACATAAATGATGGGTCATGTGAACTTGCATTCAAATCAAAGTACAACTATGTAGGTGACATATGAAATGGCATAGTTTAGGCTTACACAACTTGTGCTTAAATATGTTTAACTTGGCATAATGTCAAACACAAAACTAGCATGATGTATATTCACCAAAATGTCCAATTATAGCATCTAATCACATAGCCTATTTCAACATGAACTTGCATAGTTTAAGAAACCCAAACGATACTTAACATAGATCCAATTATACTTGCAAATAAACATGAACTTGCATAATTTACGAAACATAGATCTAATTATACTTGATGAAACATAGATCCAATTATACTTGCAAATAAGCCTAAGAACGATTTCATAGGTTTTGGGTCATGTAGGCATAAAAGGTCTATAACATGTTTACATAAATTCTAACTTAGACTAAGGGATTATATATAATCCATGCATCGACATGTACAAAAAGGGATCAAATTTCTAGTTTTTGCCACAACTTGTTATTGCTATCACTTTCATATACAAATATCAAATAGGATTGCATCAATCAATTAAGGCCACAAATATCAATACACAAGTCATGATAGAATCATTACAATACATAGAATTTATGCAATATAACAACACAATTCTATTTTCATTTACATCGAATCACATCACATTTTTTATTCATATTCTGAAAGGTCACTACACTTACAACGAATGCAGAATCTTGAATTCTGGATTCTGAATTCTAAAACTGAGATGCGCTCCTTTGGGTAGACTAACGTTGCGTTGATTAATTTTGATTAAACTTTTATCTTCTTCTTAATTTGATTCGTCTCTAAGCTCTAGTGTTGGCTTGTCTCTAGGCTTTCTAATTGGCAGCCATTCCTAGTTCCTTTCCAGCAGCATGACGACTTTTGTATTCTATTATTTGTGTGAATTTAGGGTTAGACTAGTGATGTATTTATAGAATTTCAATCTAATTAGAGCCGTCGATGAAGCTAGATTGAATCCAGACCATCCATCTCAAGAGAAGCCAATCAGAAAGTGACATGTAAGCCCTAATGACTCAGCCAAGCCTCAGAATTCGACCAGACTCTGATCAGGCCAGCCAAGACCTGACCAGCAGGTCATTCTGACTTGGGCGCACTTGGCAGGTGCGCCAGGCTAAAAATGTACTGGCGCACTTCCCAAGCGCGCCAGTTCATTTCTATTCTGGCGCACTTCCCAAGTGCGCCAGTGCATTCTGACCCGTTTTCTGGTTTTTCTGCCCAACTTCGTTCGTCCATATCTTCTTCATACGATATCCGTTTTACGCAAAGTTGGACTCTATCTCAGGCAGAATTTTGAGACGAACGCAATGGCATAACCCATTTCCCTTGATTTCTTCCTTTAAAATTAATTATACTTTAATTTGTGAAGCTTAGCTTTATAGAATTCACGGGGTGTTACATATTGTTTGACAATTTATAAATTTGATTTTCATTTTGATTTTTTTTAGAATTTTATTTACATAAAATTTTTGTAATCGTATTTGGTTCTAAAAAAAATCTTAGTCATGTCATGTATATGAATTATTATGTATGCTTGTTGTGTGCTTGCATACAACGTATAATGCATGGTATGAATACAACTAAGAAAACATTTTTGTGTACACTTGCCCTCATTAACGCCACATGTTCGGGTTTTCACCGCGTGTCCCCAAATTTTCACGCGTCCCTTTCTTTCCCTTCTCCATTTTTTGCCATGTCCCCTTTTGTCCTCCATGGCTCGCATTACTTTAGAAGCAAGCCGATCCCCAAAGCAATAAAATGGCTACCGTGAAAAAGAAAATCCCTTCTTGTTCCCAAACAATTCTTCCCAAAACTGAAACGATGTCTTCCTCCTTCCCTTACGCATCACCACACGGCCTCCTTCCTCGATGTGATTCTTCGTTGCGGTTTGCTCCACCGCCGGCGACATGTTTTCTATAGAAATCGAAACCGCTGTCTCTTGGAATAGCCACTGACCTCAATGTCAGTACCCTCATTCACAAGCTTTCCAGCATTGATGAGAACCGATACCACATCTTCATATTACAAACCCTATTACCACTGTTTTTCTTGTTGTCTTAAGCCAAGCTCTGAATGTCGCAAGCTCCTTTTCACCTTCGTTGAGTAACGTGGCCTCTGCGGCGACATGCAGCCAAGCAGGGCATCACCAGATCCGTTGTCATCTTCCTCCCTCTCGAAATCCGAAGTTCTAGGAAAAAGGGAGTAGTGAAGGGGTCAGCTTCCACCTCATGTCCATCCCCGGTGTAGCCTTCTCCACGTTATGTTCCATCACCTCAGCCTGTGCACCACTCAATAACCTTAGCTGCCGCCAAATTACTACATATTTGCGTCCAGGAAAGGCATGCACTCCATGTGCCTGGGTTAATGCCTGAATGGCAACTTTTTGGTTTAGGCATGCTGCGTGGTTCATTATTTTGCTGGTCCATACAAGCCTAGGTGGTGAGTTTCATTTTGATCATTGAGTACATTCGTATAGTTTTGAGACATCGTTTTAATGATTGACTTGGTTATCCTAGTTAAGGACGTTGGTGTGATTGTAATGGAGCATCGTTAAGTTGCTGAATCTTGTTTCAATGGTCAAAGTTTGGAATGAGGTTCATACATTTCCAATATTACATTCGTATATGAAAAGGCATGCGTGTATATAAATTTATTGGAAGTGTATTCGTTAGTTGGCTACCAAGCTTCGTTCACAAAGTTTCATGTCAAATTTTGCCTTTCATCTCCAAGCCATGATAGGTGAGTTTCTACTCACTCACAGACTAATATTTTTATTAAGTGAATTAAAAATTTGAAATGTTGAATGAAATGTTAGTTGCTCTAGAATTGTTTGCTTCGTGATTATGCACGTGCGACACACACTATTATATCATATGACACAATATGGATGTATGTTTGACATGTTATGTTTATTTTTCTCATCATGCAAGTTCCCCCATGGATTAGAAATATTACGGGTTGAAATGATACATACCGGAACCTTTGTGTATTCGAATCAATTTGGGATGCGGGTTGAATGATACATACCCAGGGTTCGAATATTTTAAAAGAACAGATTGAAATGATAAATATTTGTGTCATTTGACCATAGGATAGAAAATTATATACGGACACTGTGGTCGATAAAATAAGATATTTTAAAATATTCTACCGTTCTCACAAGTTGAAATTTTAAATGAAATTTCCATATAGTGTAAAGAAAAGCCTGAAAAGAAATTTTGTTCAAACCTTTGCTCGAGTTTATAAGAAATCCAATTTGTATGAAATAAGTTTTAAACGATTTTTGCAAGTTAATAATTAAATTATAATTTATTTAAATAAATAATTCTTCATAACTTGATGTTCATATAACGACTTGAATAATATGACAGTTTAGAATTGAATGATTGAATGTAAAGGATTTGCAAAGAGTTGATAAATGTTCCAAATTTATTTTGATATATGATTGTCAAATGATTTTTGCCGCCATGTGAATGAAAGATATTTGTCAAAATGAAAGTATTTAAGTTCAAGTATAAAAGAAATATGATTATTTGAGTCGTGGTGAATACGAGTTCGGTTAACAAGTTGGAATGAAATAAATCACATTTTGATCAACAACTAACATTGATGTTATTTTGGGGTTTACTATATGAAGTGGATATGTGAAATCAAGATAAATGATGGTTGGGAATCGTTAATCATGGGATATTGAAATTGAACCAAGTAAAGGGAATTGGATTTAATCTGAAATCTTATTGGGAAAAAGGGGAACTATGGGACATGGATTTGAATTGGATTGAATTTAATATTATTTGAATACGTCTATAATTTCATAAAAACCGTTTTCCACATTTTTTTTCTGATTTCATAAACATTCTTTTATAAAATGATTTGATTACTTTAACTATATGAATTGTATATTAGCTGTCAACTATATATATACATATATATATATATACACATACTGTAATGACCCGAAACTTCCCCGGTCTCCAAAGAGAAGAGGAAGAATGGATTGCTTCGAGAACAAGGTGAATCAGAACACAAACAGAAGAACATTTCATTGCTTATTACAACAATTCTGTAACACCCCATATTTTATGTGAACATACAAGTAACAAAACAAAGTATAGTTAATTTTTAAAAGAAGAATTATGGAAAATGAGTTACGCCATTGCATTCGTCTCGGTATTCTGCTTGAGATAGAGTCCGAGTTTGCATAAATCGGACTACGTATGAAGAAGTTATGGCACTTAGAAGTTTCAGGGATTTAGAATAAAAACCAGCCCGAATTCAAAATTCAAAGTTCGAAATTCAAAACACACACCCGGGCTGGGAGGGGAATTTCCTGCCCAGGACCCAGGTCGACCAATGGGTCGACCTGGGTCACAAAGGTCGACCAGGGGGTCGACCTTGGGGTCGACCTCCCCCCTATTTCCAGATCCGAGGACATATTCATTTTTCTGCATTTGGACGCCCGTTCTGACCAGATTCGTTGCTCCTAAGCTATTTAAACACCCCCAAACCCCACTTCCTCTCCACACCAAACCATTGTAATGATATGCTGCCTCAATTCATATTAAAATAAACCAATGGCGTCACTACTCTGCTGAAATCTAAGCTAGAACATGTGCTTCTTCTTCTTCCAATCTGAATAGGATTAAAAGAGACAACTACAACCCTTTTTCTTTTAGAATCCAACCAAGGTGAGTACAGTTATTTTCAGATATGAAATTTAATTATGATCTTGACATGGTTATAAATCTGAATTGGAGATTATGCATGTTCTTGTTCATCAGATCTGTTTTTCTGTGTAGATCTATCTCATTCATATTTGTCAGATCTGTTTTTCTGTGTAGATCTACCTTATTAATATTATTGTAACAATTCTGTATCTCTTCCTTCCTTCTATTCTATAGCCAGGCTACCACGAGCTTGAGCCAGATCTCATAAGAGATTGACGCATGAACGCTAAAATTAGGGAAAATACTGAATGATGCATAATAAGACATGACCGATTTGTGACCAATTTGAGAAAAGAGCATATGTTGTAATTTAAGATCTAGATCTAGGCATACTATATATGATAGTCTATGATTTGGAAGAAGGAGAATTATTTTGTATATGACTTAGGCGTAAAGATCAATATTAAAATACGATAACTATTAAACATGAACTCGCATAAATGGGGATTTTTGGACATTTGACATATGTAGCAATAAAAGGCTATAATTTGGCAATATTCGTATTGTATATCGTGATTTGAGGTTTTTGGAGAATATTCTGTACTGTGTAAATTTAACTAAAATTTGGGACATATGTTATATTGTGAATTATGACAATAATTTGGGCATGTAAAATTAGGCTTAAATTTATGATTAGGCGAGGTATGTCAATGAAATTTTAAGGGATGATTAAATCGCTTAAATTGCCTAATCTGCTAAATCTGTTGAAACTAAATATAGTAATTTGGGGTGTGAAAATCTGTAAGCTCGATCTAAAATTGAGCAAAACACGTTAATAGAACTTTGGATAATCTACTGTAACTTGTAAAGAAGTTAATTTGTTGAATTGGCATAATTAGTCTGATATTGGCATAATCTGTGAATGAATACTTTAGCTAAAAATAAGAATGCTGAGACATGAGGTCATACTCTGTTTGCGGTAGAAGCCTGCCGGGACCCAACCGGCTTAACCAGCAACCGCAAACTATCAGTCTAATGTGAGAGGTCGTAGGCATAAAGATGCTTAAACACGAGGTTAGGTCTGGCTTGTGGCAGAAGACTACCGGAACCGCCCAGCACATCCAACGGCCACAAGCTACCGACCTAATGTGAGAGGTCTGTGCATTAATATTTAATTCATGCAAATCTAGGATAAATATGATGGCTAAAATGTGTTGGGTGGATAAGGTTAAATCAACTAGACTGATGAATCTAATAAACCCATTTGAAAATCTGTAGGCCGAATACAAGGTTAGGTGAAACAATCTATAGGCTGAATACAAGGTTTGGTGAAACAATCTGTAAGTCTGTTAATCTATATATCTGATCCGTTTGTCTAAAAACTTGTTAATCTGTATATCTGATCCATTAGTCTGAAAACTTGTTAACTTGTATGTATGATATGAGAACTAGTTAATCTGGACTTTGTACATCTGAAATCTATAGCAAGTAAATCTGAAATCTGTTAGTCTGGAGACACAAGGTTAGGAGGGGTAATTACTTGTGTCATCTATTGTTTGGGACCCATATTAGTCAGTAACCCTTTCTGCTATCAAATCTATGACCCAACACTATGTAGGGGTCCAGGTTACGCTTACTGAACTAATTATAAGAGGTTCATTATGATAATGGCGAGGGGTGTTGATGGTGCATTCCAACCGGGGCATGTGCGTGCATGGATCCTGTTTGCTCTGAGGATGTAAGATGCCATGACATCTGTAAATAGGTCTATGACTTTCTGTAGGTTGCCACTTTAGGGAGTGATACACCATTCTGTGGGGCTGGCACAGGGTATTTATGTATTAGGGAGCCGATTGCTTGGGGTAGAATTTAGGGTACACTTAGTTCTGTCTGTTTCTGTTGAGGTATCGTCTGTTTCTGTTGGGGTGGTAACACATGTATATTTCTGTGTGGTTCCGTCTGTTGGGGTGGTAAAGGCCCATTACTAGTGTACACCAAATTCTAATATTCTGTTTCCGTAGGGATTATTATGTTTCTGTCTCTGATTTCGTTCCTGTTTCTGTTTCAGTACGTCTGTCTCAGTTAGGGTGGTAAAGGCCCATTACTAGTATCGTGTTTCTTAAGTGATCATTCTGTTTTATGTTTAGACATTTGGACAATACCTAATTTTGTATACTAGTATTAGTGCAGAGAAGTAAAAACAAAGTAAGAAGCTTAGTTTAGCCTATATCATTATGTCTCTTGTAACACCCCACCTCCACTAGGGTCACTCAAAAAGGGAATGCACTAGGTTTGGAGGAGTATTATTGGTAAACATGCACAGAAATATTACAAGACAGAACATATATAAAATAGCGGAAGTAAAATCAAACTTTCATAACATGAATAAATAAGGTCTAAAGCCTTTTACATCAGAGTACATCAAAACCTGTCTTGCAATAATAAAGAAGCATAAAGACTTTTTCATAAATTTTTCCCCAAGAAAAAGCAGTAAAGTAGCCATAGCCAAGAAAAATCCAAGCCATCCATGATGACCTTCAAGCAGAAGAAGTCCGAACTAAACAACAGTATTTCCTCCCTGTAACCTGGGGGGAAACGGAAGAAAAGAGGCGAAACAAAACGGGTCAGTCAAAAAGACTGAGTAAGCCCTATCTACTATTAGTATAAAAACTAGTAAAGTTAACTGACATGAGAAACTGAGATGAACATGAGCATGATAACAAGATAGATAAGCTAAATCAAAATAACAGGATGAACTACTGAACTAAGGTATCATGATAAACTACGGTGTCATGATAAATCAAAGTATCACATCGTCAGATTTCTATCAAGTATACTATCCCAAGGTATCTACCCCGTCTAACATCCCACGGTATCTACTTCGTATATTCTTCCTGGTTCTAACATGTATATTTGCTCTGCACCTCTCGTACTAGTATCCCAACCCGCGTCATGTGTTAACTATGAATGTCCCTTGCCCAATGTCATGGAATGGTCCATGCCAACCTAATATATAGCATATGTAGGTTTTCCCAACTCGTATGTTTCTTTCCATGTATAAGTTCAGTCCTTTTCCGTAGGCCATACGGGCTTTTCCATGTAAACGTTTTATCCTTGAAGTTGTTTTGGACTGCAACCCTTGATCTAGTTGTGTTCCCTTACCATGAACTATCGCGCGTCCACTTAGGATTTATGCCACCTAGGACCGCTAGGGATTATGCTACCTAATGAAGGTTTTCGTGTCTCGGTTTGGGTCTTGGCCACCTAGGACCACTAGGGATTACGCCACCCGTCAACCGCGCCCTTGATCCCACGTATGTATCGTGAATCGTTTTCCATGTCTAGATGCACATGTTCCCCAATGTGCCATCCGAGTTCCGTGCCAGGGCAAATCAAGAAATACGGAACTCGGTCGGGAGCTTTAAATCGTCTGCCGATGCAGATATCAAGGTCTGTTTTTGTACTCGTGGCTATGGTCCCACGTGACCCCTCCCTCAACTACTGAAAGGCAATCCAAGAAAAATCATGTATAAGAACCACTCCACGGCCCCACTATAACCCACTTTCCTACGGGCCAACCTCACCCATGACTCGATAGCAAGCACACGGTCTGTTAGGGGTTCCCTGCCTTTCCGCACGTACACGATTGACTAAAGATGGTAGGTAGTCGGCGATGCGCTATCCAGGGTAAAAACAAGAATCGTCGACTCCACGCTAATCCATCCCAGTCTTTAGGTTGCTCGCATAGCAACCAAGGCATACTCTTGGTCCTTCTAACGCAGACCTTAACCTCTCATGGGCCTAGTATAATTACCTGGCAGCCCACAGAGGGATCCCAAGAATATCCTCACGTCCCCCGAAGCTTCCACTTCGGCACCCAGTGCGCTGGAGCTTTTATCCAAGTCAGATAACTTGCTCCTCCTCGTATACTAAGCGATGACCTACCGTATCAGGTTACTCATCGCTTTGAGAATTAGTCCTATGTCCTTAGCTAAGAATTATTACTTAGTTACCCTTAACTAAGGTTTACCACTTAGCTTCCTTTCCCGTTATCCTTGATTAACCACGGTTTTCTACCTAGTTCTTCTAGTTAGGGTTTGTCTATTGGGTCAAGTGTTATCATTCAAGTCCATGACCTAACCCGCCCACGAATCACGTCAAAGATTGGCTAAGTATTTAAGTTCAAGACTTAGTCCCACAAGTTGGTTAAGTGTACCCAGAGGCTCATGACTTAACCTTATCAAGTCAAATTGGTCAAGTACTAGCTTACCTTAATCCTATCGGATTATCTTGCTAGATCGATTAAGCATAGATTATCTTAATCCCATCAAATTATCGAGTCGGATAGGTTAAGTATAGGTTGGCTTAACCCCATCCTCTAATCGTATTATAACGGTTAAGTATATTCTAAAAAGGTCTTGTGACTTAACCTTATCAGGTCCGCGTATTAGATTGGTTAAGTGTATGTTACTTAACCCCATCAAATCATCATGTATAATTGGTTAAGTATAAGTTGCTTAACCCCATTAAATCATCACGTTAAGTTGGTTAAGTATTGGTTACTTAACCTCATTGAATTACCGAGTTTAAATTGGTTAAGTGTTTAACTTAACCCCATCGAATTACCGTGGTTAGATTAGTTAAGTGTGGATTACTTAACCCCATCTAATTACCGTGTCGGATTAGTTAAGCGTAAATTACTTAACCCCATCCCCTAATCATCTTGTATGGTTAAGTGTCATTAAGAAATCTTACTTAACCTTGCCAAATTATCATGTTGGATTGATTAAGTGTTGGTTAACTTAATCCCCGTCCACTAGTCGTATAAAAATGGTTAAGCGTCATTAGGCAAATCAAATCACTTAACCTACCCAACCTTGTCATGTTTTGTTAAGTATCATTAGCCTAACCAATTTACGTAACCCATTTACCCATGTCATATTTGGTTAAGAGTCATTAATCAAATTAACTTAACCCTATCATGTGGCATTAATTACTTAATGCACCCCAACCTCTCACATTAGACTTTGTTGTGGTTACTAGTTAAGCCGGTCGGTTCCGGGTAGCTTTACACCACAACTTGGTCTAACCTCGGGTTCAAGCACAACATGACCAACTTCTCACATTGGGTCCTATTGTTTGCAACTACTAGTTAGGCCGGTCGGTTCCGGGTAGTTTTACGTTGCAAACTCAACCCAACCTCGAGTTGGCCACTTTCATGTTTAGTCTTGAGTCATGTTCATAGTCAAGTTTTCAAGCAATTGGGTAGACCTAACTTAATAGGTAAATTCTCAATGGGTAGACCTAACTTAATAGGTAAATTCCCAAGCTTATGTTTTTATGCATACTTACATGTCAACTTCCATGTTATATTTCAAGACATGTTTTCAAGTATAAACACATGTCATATTTAACGTTACATGTTGTCATGTTTATACCCATTTACCCAAGTCATATTCATGTCATTATGTTTCCCCATAATGTGACCCCCAACGCTTTTTAAACTAGCATATACGTTCGCAACAACGTGATGGATTAAAAGAAGAGACTTGGCAAAGGAATGACAAAAATGGGTATTAAGCCACAAGTTAATCATGGTGGAAAATGAGGCACAAATGTGTTCATTAGCTTGCATGTTACATTCTTAAGCCTCAAAAACATGCATCAACCCAAACTTGGTACATAAGCGAATCATGGTGACAAAAGATATGGAATGATGGCTAGAAACTCGCATATATCATCATATACGGATTATGACTTCATATGCAAGTTGACATAATGATTATGAAGATTCTCATGTTGCATAATGCAACATTTCAACATAAAGGTTGTGGCTTTTAGCTCATAAGATCAAGATAATGACTTCATAAACTTGCATAACATGATAGCATGCATCATTCTAATTAATCAAACCCAAACTTTCAACATGAACATTTAACTTCATAGTTAATATCTAAGAGTAGGGAAGGGCTTACATTGCTATGAAGGCCTAAATCGATTAAACTAAAGCTTGTGATGAAGCCTATGCATGCCATCACCCAAAAACCCAAAGATGGATGCTCCAAATCAACAAATACACCATCTTTATGAACAAAGACCAAAACTTTTGCCTTGAAATCAACTTGAGGAGCTCTCATACTAACATAGGGACTCTCTAATACTCTCATGATCATGAAACCTCTCATAGAAATGAAGTGGAGGCTAGGATAGTTGAGTGGAGGCCATGAGAGTAGAAATTTGGCCATAGTTTAGTTACATGAGTGAATAATGAGGGTTTAGGGGGGGTTAGGGGATTATTTATAGAAGATTAGGCTAGTTAGGACCCTTAGATTAACCCTAGGACCAACCTGAACCGTCAGATTTCAAACCAGGCCCAAAAACCTAGCCAAGATAGAAAATAGGTGCACCAGACCAGAATCAGCTGACAGGGCAAGTCGACAGCCCTGTCGACTTGCCTGTCGACAGCCCAGTCGACTTGTCTGGGCGGGAATTTTCCCGCCTGGCCCCATTTCTGCATGTTTCGAAATTCAAATTTCCCGAAAACTTCTTTGGGCCTTAACCGGGTCATACGGACTCCGATTTACAAAATTTCGGACTCTATTTCGCGTATTTTTCCGAGACGAACGCAATGGCATAGCCCGTTTTACTTGATTCAGAATTTAAAATTAAATTCTGCCTTGATTCTCGTTTTAACATGTTATCGAAATACGAGTTGTTACATTCTCCCCACCTTTTAGGATTTCGTCCCCGAAATCTCCAAGTTAGGAAGAACATATCCTACCATCCATCATCCATCTACTCAAAACATCATCCACAAGCAATCGTTGTCCTTAGATGATTTCTAATGCTATATGAATATATGCAAAACGTGTATGTACATGTTCCTTAGCTAATGCTAATGATCAGGCCTGAATAATCTTTCTAATGCAAAAATATGTATAGTGCCATGAATCCAACATGTATGCAAATAGTCCTAGCCATATAGATACTATATGCGTGCACAATCATTCATTCATATGCAACAACCGCATGATAACACATTCAATTTCATCCATAAACAAGTATAAACACTCGTGCATATGCAATATGAAACGTGACCGAGTCGAGCTAGTATCTAATGTGTATTTGCGCATCCACGAGCAACCACTTGCAACCACTTGCAACCATATCAATCATAACATGTTTCAAATACATGTTTACATCCATAGGGTTCTACCTAGGATTCCCTGAAACAGGGTCGAGAAGATAACCAAGACAAACTCCTTACGGGGTTTGTAACAGAAAATAGGACCGAGAGGGTGTCCACAAAAGATAGCCTACAAGTAGGCTCTACAGGAAACAGGGATCAAGGATATACTCCCAAAAAGAGATATCATGCGCGTATCTAGTCTTTGACCATCAAAGTCGTACTTCCTTGAGCTCAATTCCATTGTGCCTTGACCGTCCTTTAACTTCACGATTTCGTAGCTCCTTGATTCCTATTTCCAAGGTGTGAGTGGGACTCATTTCACTGTCGCCTCTTGTTTCACTTTCACTTATTCTTCCCCTAGTATACTTGGCTCAACCATACCTACGTACTCATGCAAGCCCTCCAAAGTTCACTAGTGAATTCTGGATCTCGTTTTCCGATGCCAATCCATGTTGCCAAGAGTTCTTACTAGGGTGATTCCCATAACACATGCATAATCGAAACGAACCATCCGCCTTAGCGGCGGATTCTATTCGAACGGATTACCACTAACTGCATCCCGGGATTCTAGGTAACTAACCATGACAGAACCCAAAAAGGTTACACGGGACTTCGAGGGTATCACCAAGATGAGTCGAGAGTCTAACTACCCTCTTTCCAAAACCGAGAATGGCATCCCTTACAGCATAACCACTTTACCCCTAGAATCCATCCGTAGTTCCAAAAACATGGGCACTCTCAAATCCAACCAAGTCATGAAGGAATGGACCAACTCTCCAACCAGGTTTTTGGGATAAAACTGGGATCCTCTACCATGCTAGTACTAAGGTGCAGAGACTCACTATCCAAGCAGACTTAAATGATGCAGTGATCAAAACAAAGTCTGGACGGGATGATAGAAAAGAACAATTAAACCTTTACCAGAACGGTACCATTTCTTTTAGGTACCCTAGAAATGAGAGCGTACAATTTCCCTCTCTAATGATCTTGTCCTTGTCCCATGATACTTAACTATCCGTCCCGTTCCACCATGCCAAAGGTACTCTCTCGTCATGGGTTTCATTGTTCATCTTTCTCTCTCATTCTGGGTTGAGCCATATCAACAAGTTGTTCATCCTTAAACTCGCATCCATTATCCTCTTTCTCACTATCCTTTCTTATAACGCGACCATTGGTCTCTCGAGAACCACCTCCATCGCATGGAAAGTACTTTCGTAGATAGAAAATACTAGTCGCAGTTAAAACCACTGTGACTACAGATGGAGGAAAGAAAGGAAAAGAGATTTAATTAAGGAAACAAGGATAATGCTAATGGCCTTTGGGGAATAGCCTTTTCTTTTTAAAAGAAAACTTTCTTGAAAAATGCTTCTTTATAAACGATTTTCAAATAGTTTTCAGAAGGTCTTTAAAAACTTTTGCCCAATCTGGTAACCTTCTGCTCTGATACCAAATGTAACACCCCACCTCCGCTAGGGTCACTCACAAAGGGAATGCACTAGGTTTGGAGGAGTATTATTGGTAAACATGCACAGAAATATTACAAGACAGAACATATATAAAATAGCGGAAGTAAAATCAAACTTTCATAACATGAATAAATAAGGTCTA
Source organism: Allium sativum (assembly GCA_030737875.1). Classification (NCBI taxonomy): domain Eukaryota; kingdom Viridiplantae; phylum Streptophyta; class Magnoliopsida; order Asparagales; family Amaryllidaceae; genus Allium; species Allium sativum. The sequence goes on along the minus strand of CM060920.1, from coordinate 782,635,071 downwards.
AAGCCTTTTACATCAGAGTACATCAAAACCTGTCTTGCAATAATAAAGAAGCATAAAGACATTTTCATAAATTTTTCCCCAAGAAAAAGCAGTAAAGTAGCCATAGCCAAGAAAAATCCAAGCCATCCATGATGACCTTCAAGCAGAAGAAGTCCGAACTAAACAACAGTATTTCCTCCCTGTAACCTGGGGGGAAACGGAAGAAAAGAGGCGAAACAAAACGGGTCAGTCAAAAAGACTGAGTAAGCCTATCTACTATTAGTATAAAAACTAGTAAAGTTAACTGACATGAGAAACTGAGATGAACATGAGCATGATAACAAGATAGATAAGCTAAATCAAAATAACAGGATGAACTACTGAACTAAGGTATCATGATAAACTACGGTGTCATGATAAATCAAAGTATCACATCGTCAGATTTCTATCAAGTATACTATCCCAAGGTATCTACCCCGTCTAACATCCCACGGTATCTACTTCGTATATTCTTCCTGGTTCTAACATGTATATTTGCTCTGCACCTCTCGTACTAGTATCCCAACCCGCGTCATGTGTTAACTATGAATGTCCCTTGCCCAATGTCATGGAATGGTCCATGCCAACCTAATATATAGCATATGTAGGTTTTCCCAACTCGTATGTTTCTTTCCATGTATAAGTTCAGTCCTTTTCCGTAGGCCATACGGGCTTTTCCATGTAAACGTTTTATCCTTGAAGTTGTTTTGGACTGCAACCCTTGATCTAGTTGTGTTCCCTTACCATGAACTATCGCGCGTCCACTTAGGACTTATGCCACCTAGGACCGCTAGGGATTATGCTACCTAATGAACGTTTTCGTGTCTCGGTTTGGGTCTTGGCCACCTAGGACCACTAGGGATTACGCCACCCGTCAACCGCGCCCTTGATCCCACGTATGTATCGTGAATCGTTTTCCATGTCTAGATGCACATGTTCCCCAATGTGCCATCCGAGTTCCGTGCCAGGGCAAATCAAGAAATACGGAACTCGGTCGGGAGCTTTAAATCGTCTGCCGATGCAGATATCAAGGTCTGTTTTTGTACCCGTGGCTATGGTCCCACGTGACCCCTCCCTCAACTACTGAAAGGCAATCCAAGAAAAATCATGTATAAGAACCACTCCACGGCCCCACTATAGCCCACTTTCCTACGGGCCAACCTCACCCATGACTCGATAGCAAGCACATGGTCTGTTGGGGGTTCCCTGCCTTTCCGCACGTACACGATTGACTAAAGATGGTAGGTAGTCGGCGATGCGCTATCCAGGGTAAAAACAAGAATCGTCGACTCCACGCTAATCCATCCCAGTCTTTAGGTTGCTCGCATAGCAACCAAGGAATACTCTTGGTCCTTCTAACGCAGACCTTAACCTCTCATGGGCCTAGTATAATTACCTGGCAGCCCACAGAGGGATCCCAAGAATATCCTCACGTCCCCCGAAGCTTCCACTTCGGCACCCAGTGCGCTGGAGCTTTTATCCAAGTCAGATAACTTGCTCCTCCTCGTATACTAAGCGATGACCTACCGTATCAGGTTACTCATCGCTTTGAGAATTAGTCCTATGTCCTTAGCTAAGAATTATTACTTAGTTACCCTTAACTAAGGTTTACCACTTAGCTTCCTTTCCCGTTATCCTTGATTAACCACGGTTTTCTACCTAGTTCTTCTAGCTAGGGTTTGTCTATTGGGTTAAGTGTTATTATTCAAGTCCATGACTTAACCCGCCCACGAATCACGTCAAAGATTGGCTAAGTATTTAAGTTCAAGACTTAGTCCCACAAGTTGGTTAAGTGTACCCAGAGGCTCATGACTTAACCTTATCAAGTCAAATTGGTCAAGTACTAGCTTACCTTAATCCTATCGGATTATCTTGCTAGATCGATTAAGCATAGATTATCTTAATCCCATCAAATTATCGAGTCGGATAGGTTAAGTATAGGTTGGCTTAACCCCATCCTCTAATCGTATTATAACGGTTAAGTATATTCTAAAAAGGTCTTGTGACTTAACCTTATCAGGTCCGCGTATTAGATTGGTTAAGTGTAAGTTACTTAACCCCATCAAATCATCATGTATAATTGGTTAAGTATAAGTTGCTTAACCCCATTAAATTATCACGTTAAGTTGGTTAAGTATTGGTTACTTAACCTCATTGAATTACCGAGTTTAAATTGGTTAAGTGTTTAACTTAACCCCATCGAATTACCGTGGTTAGATTAGTTAAGTGTGGATTACTTAACCCCATCTAATTACCGTGTCGGATTAGTTAAGCGTAAATTACTTAACCCCATCCCCTAATCATCTTGTATGGTTAAGTGTCATTAAGAAAACTTACTTAACCTTGCCAAATTATCATGTTGGATTAATTAAGTGTTGGTTAACTTAATCCCCGTCCACTAGTCGTATAAAAATGGTTAAGCATCATTAGGCAAATCAAATCACTTAACCTACCCAACCTTGTCATGTTTTGTTAAGTATCATTAGCCTAACCAATTTACTTAACCCATTTACCCATGTCATATTTGGTTAAGAGTCATTAATCAAATTAACTTAACCCTATCATGTGGCATTAATTACTTAATGCACCCCAACCTCTCACATTAGACTTTGTTGTGGTTACTAGTTAAGCCGGTCGGTTCCGGGTAGCTTTACACCACAACTTGGTCTAACCTCGGGTTCAAGCACAACATGACCAACTTCTCACATTGGGTCCTATTGTTTGCAACTACTAGTTAGGCCGGTCGGTTCCGGGTAGTTTTACGTTGCAAACTCAACCCAACCTCGAGTTGGCCACTTTCATGTTTAGTCTTGAGTCATGTTCATAGTCAAGTTTTCAAGCAATTGGGTAGACCTAACTTAATAGGTAAATTCCCAATGGGTAGACCTAACTTAATAGGTAAATTCCCAAGCTTATGTTTTTATGCATACTTACATGTCAACTTCCATGTTATATTTCAAGACATGTTTTCAAGTATAAACACATGTCATATTTAACGTTACATGTTGTCATGTTTATACCCATTTACCCAAGTCATATTCATGTCATTATGTTTCCCCATAATGTGACCCCCAACGCTTTTTAAACTAGCATATACGTTCGCAACAACGTGATGGATTAAAAGAAGAGACTTGGCAAAGGAATGACAAAAATGAGTATTAAGCCACAAGTTAATCATGGTGGCAAATGAGGCACAAATGTGTTCATTAGCTTGCATGTTACATTCTTAAGCCTCAAAAACATGCATCAACCCAAACTTGGTACATAAGCGAATCATGGTGACAAAAGACATGGAATGATGGCTAGAAACTCGCATATATCATCATATACGGATTATGACTTCATATGCAAGTTGACATAATGATTATGAAGATTCTCATGTTGCATAATGCAACATTTCAACATAAAGGTTGTGGCTTTTAGCTCATAAGATCAAGATAATGACTTCATAAACTTGCATAACATGATAGCATGCATCATTCTAATTAATCAAACCCAAACTTTCAACATGAACATTTAACTTCATAGTTAATATCTAAGAGTAGGGAAGGGCTTACATTGCTATGAAGGCCTAAATCGATTAAACTAAAGCTCGTGATGAAGCCTATGCATGCCATCACCCAAAAACCCAAAGATGGATGCTCCAAATCAACAAATACACCGTCTTTATGAACAAAGACCAAAACTTTTGCCTTGAAATCAACTTGAGGAGCTCTCATACTAACATAGGGACTCTCTAATACTCTCATGATCATGAAACCTCTCATAGAAATGAAGTGGAGGCTAGGATAGTTGAGTGGAGGCCATGAGAGTAGAAATTTGGCCATACTTTAGTTACATGAGTGAATAATGAGGGTTTAGGGGGGTTAGGGGCTTATTTATAGAAGATTAGGATAGTTATGACCCTTAGATTAACCCTAGGACCAACCTGAACCGTCAGATTTCAAACCAGGCCCAAAAACCTAGCCAAGATAGAAAATAGGTGCACCAGACCAGAATCAGCCGACAGGGCAAGTCGACAGCCCTGTTGACTTGCCTGTCGACATGCCTGTCGACTTGCAAGTCGACAGCCCTGTCGACAGCCCAGTCGACTTGTCTGGGCGGGAATTTTCCCGCCTGGCCCCATTTCTGCATGTTTCGAAATTCAAATTTCCCGAAAACTTCTTTGGGCCTTAACCGGGTCATACGGACTCCGATTTACAAAATTTCGGACTCTATTTCGCGTATTTTTCCGAGACGAACGCAATGGCATAGCCCGTTTTACTTGATTCAGAATTTAAAATTAAATTCTGCCTTGATTCTCGTTTTAACATGTTATCGAAATACGAGTTGTTACATCTCTTCTGTTAACCTGCTACTCCTGTTACGGTTATCTCTCATCCAATTTTATTTACATGTCATGATACTATTATTTGTTTATATGCTGAAAGTCACTGGACTCACTAGACTTATGTCTGACCTAGTTTGTTTCACCTCTTTTCTTTCGTTCCCCCTCCCTTCCCCAGGTTCTCAGGGAGGAAATACGCAAGCTTAGTTTCGATATCTCTTTCTTCCAACTTGAAGTTGAAGATGTATTGCTAGGCTTTGATTCTGCTTATTTATGGCATTTTCTGTTGGGGATTATGGCTTTAAAATTATGCACTCTGAAGGCTTTTGTACAAGACTGATATTTATGTACTTGAGTTTTGGTATTGTGGTTTTGAAAGTTGTAACCAAACTTATTTCTGTTCCTGCTGTAATAAAGTTATAAATTTTTTAAGTACTACTTTATATATCTGTCTTGTAATATTCTGTTTTGTTTACTTATAATGTTCGACCGAAGTTAAGGCATTCCCTTTGTAAGTGACATTAATGGAGGTGGGGTGTTACACTTGGTATCAGAGCTGAAGGTTACCAGATTTGATAAAAAGTTTTTGAAAACTATTTTCAAAAAGGTTTTAAAAAGGAAATATTTTCAGAAGTAAAGTTTATTTTGAAAAACATAATCCCCAAAAGCCATATATCTGTCTTTCAATTCTCCATTTTGAATCTCTTCCTTTTTCTTTTCAGCATGTCTGGGGTACCCGAGATACCTGAGATACCCGAGGGCATACCGATACCAACCTGGTTCAGAAGGTATATGGAGGCTAGGGCCATCGCCGCAGGCCCAACAGACATTCCTCCTCCCCCGGCAGCAGCCACTCCTCCTCCTCCCCCTCCCCACGTTGATACTTTTTCGAAGATATGCAAGGACTTTCGGGCAATGTGCGGAAAACCTTTTCACGAGTCAGATACGTTTGTTGAAGCTCGAAATTGGCTTAAGGAGGAGGAAGATTTGTTTGGTATCTTCGAGATAGAAGATGGAAGGAAGGTCTAATTAGCTGCTTGGTTAATGAAGTACGAAGCCTCGTTCTAGTGGGAGGTCACGAGTGGAGAGCGTCCAGTAGAGACATGAATGGATTTCAGGCATAGGTTCGAGATGAAATTTCTCTCACGAGTAGAAGAGAATTTATACATGGAAAGGTTCTTGGCATTGAAGCAGCGTAATTTATCAGTAAAGGAGTATGTCAACAAGTTCAATCAGTTGGCGAGATTTGGCTTAGACTTGGTGAACACACCTGAAAAGAAGGCCCTGAGAATCGTTAAAGGTTTGAATGAGCCGCTACACTTGTTGGTTATGACCCACATTCCCATGGGGGCTACCTTCAAGAAATTGGTTGACATAGAATTGATGCATGAAAAGGAAACCAAAAGTGAGAAAAAGGAGGAAATGCTTGAAGGACCACAGACCAAGAAAGCATGGCCCAAAAACGAAACATAAAAGAAGGATGAAAAGTCTGAAGATAAGAAGGAGAAAAAGTGCTTTACTTGTGGAAGCTTGACTCATCTGAACAAGGATTGCAGAAAGAGAAAGGGCACTTGCTTCAACTGTGGTTAGATGGGACACTTCACTAGGGACTGTCCGAAGAAACAAGGGCAAGGGTAGAGGACACGACCTACTTCTGAAGGGCAGGTGAATGCTCACGTGGCTGGTGGATAGGATAGAGATAGGAAAATTTATGTAGAAGGTTTAATTTCCTTATCTGATTATTGAGTTAAAACTCTTTTTGATTCTGGCATTTTGATTCTGTAATTGAGACTCTGCACTTTAATACTAGCCTTGTTTCTGATCCCGCTATAGTCTCAAACCCCACAAGGGTTACAACTCGTCTGTTTGTGATAAGTTGGGGGTATCTGTGTTGGGCGTTAAGTTGACTATGACGCATACATTCTGGGTTTTGATAATCTGATATGTACTAGTAGTCTGTAAGTATCTGAATATTTCTGAAAAGGATAGGTTTTTTTACTCAAAGCGTGAAGTAGATTTCCAGTTTTGACATTGTTTAATAGGAGTAATTCTCTGAGTGTCAATCCGATGTTGATTTCAGTCTTCGGGATTGATACTCAGAGATTTATTCTCTTAACCGATGTCTAATGGGAACAGAACTTTTGTTTTAATTGTACTTGCTTCTATCACTCGGCTGTATCCTATCGATCGAGTCTTCGACCTTTAGGTAGAAACTAATGGGTGTAAACATGTGTTCGAGACATGTTATGTTTGATGGTTGCAAGTGGTTGCTTGTGGATGCATATACACACACTAGGCACTAGATTGGCTCAAAAGCACTCTCAAACTGCATATGGATGTGTGCGAATTTTTCAATTTTTGTGAATGCAAAGTGATTGACTCATCACATGGATGTTGCATTTGGATGAATGGTTATGCACTCATATAGAAATGATGTGTATCAAATAGGATTTCTTCCATACATAATTGGACTCATGGCACTAACATAATTCGCAATAAGGAGGTCAACTGAATCAGTGGACCGCCTGATCTTTGCATTATATAAGAGACAAATACACACACTTTTGCATATGTGCATACAACAATAGAAGTTTTCTAAGGACAATGGATGCTTGTGGATGATGGTTGAGTAGATGGGTGATTGGATGGTAGGACACATTCTTATTAACTTGAAGATTTCGGGGACGAAATCCTTTAAGGAGGGGAGAATGTAACACCACGTATTTTCTATGAATATAAAAGTAACAAAACAAAGTATAATTAATTTTTAAAAGATGAATTAAGGGAAACGAGTTACTCCACTGCGTTCGTCTCGGAATTCTGCTTGAGATAGAGTCCGAGTTTGCGTAAATCGGACTCCGTATGAAGAAGTTATGGCACTTAGAAGTTTCAGGGATTTTAAAAAAAACCAGCCCGAATTCAAAATTCAAAGTTCGAAATTCAAAACACGCACCCGGGCTGGGCGGGAAATTTCCCGCCCAGGACCCAGGTCGACCAGGGGGTCGACCTGTGTCACATAGGTCAACCAGGGGGTCGACCTCCCCCTATTTCCAGATCCGAGGACAGATTCATTTTTCTTCATTTGGACGCCCGTTCTGACCAGATTTGTTGCTCCTAAGCTATTTAAACACCCCCAAACCCCGCTTCCTCTCCACACCAAACCATTGTAATGATACGCTGCCTCAATTCATATTAAAATAAATCAATGGCATCGCTACTCTACTAAAATCTAAGCTAGAACTAGTGCTTCTTCTTCTTCCGATCTGAATAGGATTAAAAGAGAACAACTACAACCCTTTTTCTTTTAGTATCCAACCAAGGTGAGTACAGTTATTTTCAGATATGAAATTTAATTATGATCTTGACATAGTTATAAATCTAAATTGGAGATTATGCATATTCTTGTTTATCATATATGTTTTTTTGTGTAGATCTATCTTATTATTGTTTATCAGATCTGTTTTTCTGTGTAGATCTGTCTTATTAATATTATTGTAACTATTATGTATCTCTTCCTTCCTACCATTAGCCAGGCTACCACGAGCCTGAGCCAAATTTCGTAAGAGAATGACGCATGAATGCTAAATTTGGGGAAAATAGTGAATGATGCATAATTAAACATGACTGATTTGTTACTAATTTGAGAAAAGAGCATATGTTATAATTTAAGATCTAGATCTGGGCATACTATATATGATAGTCTGTGATTTGGAAGAAGGAGAATTATTTTGAAGATCTATATTAAAATATGATAACTATTAAACGTGAACTCGCCTAAATGGGGATTTTTGGACATTTGACATATGCTGAAATAAAAGGCTATAATTTGGCATAATTCGTATTGTATATCGTGATTTGAGGTTTTTGGAGAATATACTGTACTGTGTAAATTTAATTAAAATTTGGGACATATGTTATATTGTGAATTATGACCATAATTTGGGCATGTAAAATTAGGCTTAATTTTATGGTTAGGAGAGGTATGTTAATGGAAATTTAAGGGATGATTAAATCAGCTAAATTGCCTAATCTGCTAAATTGTTGAAACTAAATATGGTAATTTGGGGTATGAAAATCTGTAGGCTCGATCTAAAATTGAGCAAAACATGTTAATAGAACTTTGGATAATCTGTTGTAACTTGTAAAGAAGTTAATTTGTTGAATTTGCATAATTAGTCTGATATTGGCATAATCTGTGAATGAATATTTTAGCTAAAAATAAGAATGCTGAGACACGAGGTTAGACTATGTTCGCGTTAGAAGCCTGCCCGGACCCAACCGGCTTAACCAGCTAGCAACCGCAAGCTATCAGTCTAATGTGAGAGGTCGTAGGCATAAAGATGCTTAGACACGAGGTTAGGTCTGGCTTGTGGCAGAAGTCTGCTCGAAACCGCCCGGCACATAAAGTGGCCACAAGCTACCGACCTAATGTGAGAGGTCTGTGCATTAATATTTAATTAATGCAAATCTAGGATAAATATGATGCCTAAAATGTGTTGGTTGGATGAGGTTAAATAAACTGGACTGATGAATCTAGTAAACCTGTTTGAAAATCTGTAGGCCCAATACATGGTTAGGTGAAACAATCTGTAAGTCTGTTAATCTGTATATCTGATCCATTAGTTTGAAAACTTGTTAATCTGTATATCTGATCCGTTAGTCTGTAAACTTGTTAACCTGTATGTCTGATCTGAGAACTAGTTAATTTGGACTTTATACATCTGAATCTATAAGCAAGTAAATCTGAAATCTGTTAGTCTGGGGACATGAGGTTAGGAGGGGTAATTACTAGTGTCATCTATTGTTTGGGACCCATATTAGTCAGTAACCCTTTCTGGTATCAAAACTATGACCCAACACTAAGTAGGGGTCCAGGGCACGCTTACTGAACTAATTATAAGAGGTTCATTCTGATAATGGCGAGGGGTGTTGATGGTGCATTCCAACCAGGTCATGTGCGTGCATGGATCCGATCTGCTCTGAGGATGCAAGACGCAGTGACATCTGTAAATAGGTCTGTATATTTCTGTAGGTTACCACTTTAGGGAGTGATATACCCTTCTGTGGGGCCGGCACAGGGTATTTATGTATTAGGGAGCCAATCGCTTGGGGTAGAATTTAGAGTACACTTAGTTCTGTCTGTTTTTGTTGAGGTACCATCTGTTTCTGTTCGGGTGGTAACACCTGTCTGTTTCTGTGTGGTTCTGTCTGTTAGGGTGGTAAAGGCAGAATACTAGTGTACACCTAATTCTAATATTCTGTTTTCATAGGGATTATTCTGTTTATGTCTCTTATTTCGTTCCTGCTTCTGTTTCTGTACGTCTGTCTCTGTTAGGGTGGTAAAGGACCATTAGTAGTATCGTGTTTCTAAAGAGATCATTCTGTTTTCTGTTTAGACATTAGGACAACACCTAAATCTGTTATACTAGTATTAGTGCAGAGAAGTGAAAACCTAGTAAGAAGCTTAGTTTAGCCTATATCATTATGTCTCTTATGTAAACTTGCTACTCTTGTTACGGTTATCTCTCATCCAGTTTTATTTACATGTCATGATACTATTATCTGTTTATATGCTGAAAGTCACTGGACTCACCAGATTTATGTCTGACCAAGTTTGTTTCACCTCTTTTCTCCCGTCTCTTCCCCCTCCCCCCAGGTTCTCAGGGAGGAAATACGCAAGCTTAGTTCTGATATCTCTTTCTTCCAACTTGAAGTTGAAGATGTATTGCTTGGCTTTGATTCTGCTTATTTATGGCATTTTCGGTTGGGGATTATGGCTTTAAAATTATGCACTTTGAAGGCTTTTGTACAAGACTGATATTTATGTACTTGAGTTTTGGTATTGTGGTTTTGAAAGATGTAACCAAACTTATTTCTGTTCCTGCTGTAATAAAGTTATAAATATTTTTAAGTACTACTTTATGTATATGTCTTGTAATATTCTGTTCTGTTTACTTATAACGTTCCACCGAAGTTAAGGCATTCCCTTTGTGAGTGACTTTAACGAAGGTGGAGTGTTACAAATTCCATCAGAATACAAGAATATACAGAGTATGAATAAATATTATACATTTGATAAATTTCAGAGATTTACAAATTACAATGCAGTAGAAAATAATACAAAACACAACTGAAGGTGATATACGGATGTAGATCTTTCCTAATATCATTACAGCTGTTAACCAGGATCCTGTGAATATAAATCTGCAAAACCAAAACTACTAGGTGTTGTGTGGAATATAGGGGCACCCAGAGTTTAGGTTAAAACAATAAACTCCAGGTCAGTTATGTGACCGGTATGGGACAGTTATTATCTTGATTTTAAAGTTAGGTAAATCAAGGGACCACGCCGTATAACACGGAAAAGGTTTCCTCCAAGAATACCAGTGCATAAAAACAACAGCGCAATGCTAAATAAAGAACATTGAAGCTATTATAAGACTCAGGTCCCATCACACAATGCAACGCAAGCCGGAGGATAGAGTTTTTACCAAATAATAACCAAAAATGCTTGGTACGTGAAATTTCATACTTTACTATTACTGTAAGTGTATAGTGTCAAAAACAATTTCAAATATAAATGTATCATTCATAGACGGCATGAGTGCCCCATCCCACTATGTCGTCGTACTAGGCTCTACAGTCAAAACTGCAAAATGTTGTATTGGAAGTTGGATTTCCATCTGTGAACCAAGGAAAGGGATCGTCCTTACCGCTTCGAGACAATTAAGCCCATGTCTCAGGCAAGTACTCTTTCTAGCCTTTGGATCGTCAGGGCTGGTCCACACGGAGTGGATTAAAATGCCTGAACACTGGGTCCCCTCCATGGGGCGTAAACTGATCATATCCTGACAAACTATCGGCCCTGAAATAACCGATATAACTGAGGCGCCTCTTTATCCATCATCCACATAAGTAAAATGTCAGGGCTTTCAAAACGCTGACACCAATCCTAGCTAGAAGGAAACGCATGCCCTCCCTGAGGTCCCCTCCCGTTTCTGGTTCACACCGGGGTGTGAGGCTCGCGAATTAACGCTACACAAAGCTATGCTATATTAAAGTCGTGCATTGATCATCAACCACAAGACTCTGCTTTTCAACAGAAGCCTTGATCATTTGCATCTCAGCATGCCATACAGGAAATTCACGCTATGCAACTGATGTCTATCAATCACATAGAATGAAATCCAATGTCAGACACACATCCATTTACAAGTTCGTTCTGGGTCTGAACAAAACCAGAGGCACCTTATTCCTCGTCCCATATGTCCAATATAGGAGAGAGGCCCGCGCATATCCGGTTGATCTCCAAGTATGTCTGGACGATCACCACTTAGTACATTCTCTTCGGTGTACAGCCCAATCAAGAAATCAGTAACCACCCAAACGATGTGAAGACCTCCGGTCTTCGACCACCGTCTTCATCCTATGCACATCATCGAATCAGTTATTCAGAATGGGATAAACCCGGTCTTTCTGAATAACTCGTGTATATAATAAACAAGTGCTATAAAAACACAACATACGCCTCATTCCAATCCAGAATATTCCTTTATTCAAATATTCTTATACTTTAGGAAAGGTTCCCATTAATTTTATCAAAGATAAATTCTTTAAATTTATTCTTTAATCTTCCTTTGGATATCAATTCAAACCAAATTATGGTTTATCCAAACTAGTCGGGATTAGCGCACCTTACCGAAGTAATCATTTGTTTAATTTCCTAATCCCAACCTATTCATCCCATGAAGTAATACTGGTAACACTTCATATCTAACACAACGGTGTCATCGGTAAATCCAATTACCATTTCACGTTCAAACCTAATTAGCGAATTAACTATCTCCTGGTGCAAAACTGGTGATACTCCATTCTCGATAATTTCTTGAATTTGATAATTTTAATTATCAAATCCACCTTTCAATCTATTTAAAGATTCATTAAAACTCTATTTCAGACTTAATTTCTGAAAATCATTACTTAATTACTATTCAAAGTTAAGAAATAAATCTTATCTTTAACTGGTTAAAGAACAAATGTCTTTTAAAACATAGCTCACGATAAACCCAAAATTACATTCCATTAACAATGACATCTTCACCGAAAACAGATCAATATATATAATCGATATAAACTTCCATATCCAACCGAGAATATAAATGGGATAACGGCAAAGCCTTTTAAATTCCATATATAATAACAGTCTTCCTCGATAGAAGTTCACTTCGATCATTACCAAATAGAATTCCATTCAATTCCAATTTAATATGATAAATTGGAAAACTTTACTTAGGAAAATCTCCTTTGAATCTTATCAAAAAGATTTATAAATTCCAAATCCCATTTCACTACAAATCGGGTTAAAGAACGAATGTCGTTAAAACACAGTTCACAACAAACCCAATTCACATTCCATTAATTATCGGTTTAAAGAACAAGTGTTATTTAAAACACCATTCACTATAAGCCCAAAAATCACATTCCAATTCAATTCCAATTAAATGTTAATTAATTGGTATACTTCATTAAATCAAAATAAAAAGATTTAATCTTTTCTCAACTAGGTTTAAGAATAGTGTTAATGAAGACATCATTCACGACAAACCCAAATCCCATTTGATATTAAATACAAGGCTCTTAATAGAAAATATATCGGCTTATATTCAATATTAAATTCTGAAATCAACAAATATCTTATTGGAATAACGATATATATATATATATATATATATCTCTCTTCCAAATTCCTCCACAATGCCCGTATAATCACGGAATCCAATATCGAAATATTCTGACGATAATTTCGATCCAAACCCATTCCAATTCATATATTGGAAATTCTAGTTATTTTTAAAACCATTTCAAATCCAAATTGTTTTATTTAAAAATTATTGGATTTCATATCTAGTTAATAACTAGTTCATTTCGATAAAAATCTATTTTTATCTTTTCAAATATGGAATTTTTCATCCCAATTCTCTTTAAATCATTTCTTTTGATTTTACACAAATTATTGATATTTTTAATAAATTATCAAGGCCCGTACAGTCGATTTCCATAAATGGCCATCGAACTATACTTACAATGACCTTTTCCAAATTTGATTTGTACACAATTCCAAATCGAACCGTTAGATTTCAAATCTGTAACATTTGTTAGAAAGTTCTTTTCGATACAAACTCAACGGTTCTGGTTATAGGAGAATCCGACGGTCAGATCTCCCGTAATGTCCATTCAAAGTCAATGGCCGAAATTCGCGAACTGCCGCGGTGCGGCGCGTTCTATTCAGACCATTATATATATATATATATATATATATATATATATATATATATATATATACATCGATTTCCATTTAAAACGTATTTTATAAATCGTTTTAAATTTGTTTTCAAAACGATTTCAACTTCCTATTCAATTTCAAATCAAAATTGAATATTCCATATCATCGATATATAAATGATATTAATTTCAAAACATTATTTTTTGAAATGAATTCCTTTTTAATATTCATTATAGAAATGAATAAAATCGATATAAATATCGTTCACGTCAAAATGGCGTCATCTAATCAACAAGGCTATATATATTTAAATATATCCGTGTCCGTCCCAAATCGGACATCAAAATCGCATTTTGATCCATTACTGAATATTATTTTAAAATATTCGTTATTTTAAAATATTTGCTATTTTAAAATATTCATTCTTTCTGAACTGGAATCAGACACAGTCAATTACCATATAATGTCATTATATGGATTTCATAGAACACATGTATATAACAACAGTGATAAATAATCATCCATCAACCAGAGTGCTCTCTACACTGTACAAGCATTTAATATGAATATTTAACGGTTATGATAGCCTATCAATCAATCGATCGACATACATCTAAACAATTGGGATTAGTGTACGTCGAATTTCATCCCAACACCCGTGTGGGGTTTCAATCAACAAACACTGAATATTATTTGCGCAGTTGGGCGATGTGTGTAATATATCGTCCCAATCAATATCAGTCAAATGGGTGTACATAAACAAATCGTTTGATTTGTAAATGAATATTTATCTTATTCATATACACATTAAAAATTATATTTTTAACGATAAAATATTTATTCGGTTCATTTACACAATAAAAATGATATTTTATTGTTCTAACGTATTTTATAAAATTTTGGCGGCATAACGGCACGATATCAAAATCGGGAATGTCAGATTACCCCTCTCCTGATATTGGCTCGTGCCATTCACACATAACAATTCTAATCAATTCATTTCACCCAAACAACCAAATTCAACCAAATAATCTAATCAACCAAACAATCAAACAAGTCGTCCATGGTCTGTGGACGACAGGGAATAGTTCATATATGCAGTTATAAAATAAATAACTGTGTAAAAATTATAGTTAGGAGTTCTCACCTTAGGGTTCCACTCCTCCGTTCATTATTTCTGAACGGTATGGATTCTGTTTCTCTTTCAGTCTGTTTCATCGCAATTTGTTTCACACGATTTTTATATTAAAAATCATATTTTTAGTTTGCTACTCCATATATAAAAATCACATTTTTATATTCGCCTCTTCATTATAAAAATCAAATTTTTATATCGTCGTTATATATATAATAATCACAATTTTATGTTGTTATTTATATGATAAAAATCACTTTTTTATTGTATGGTTATATATATATAAAAATCCTATCCTTTCAAATATAAAAATCACTTCTTTACGTGTTTAAAAATCAAATCTTTACATAAGGAAAAATCTAATTTTTATGCTTCTAAAAATCTTATCATTTTATATTTAAAAATATAACCTTTTCATATTTAAAAATATAATCTTTACTATATTAAAAATATAATCCTTATATTAATAAAAATCTAATCTTTTCATTATTAAAGATATAATCTTTTCAAATTAAAAATCTAGTCTGCATATAAAAAAAATCACGTCTTTATATTTCTAAATCATATCTTTACCTTGTTTAAAAATCATATTTTTATCGATTCATTCCAATAAATAAAAATCATATTTTTATTTCTACTTCATATATTTCTACAACACTTCTTTCTATATAAAAATATATTTTTATATCTCTACTACTTATATAAAGATCGAATTTTTATTTCGCTTCACATATAATAAAAATCGAATTTTTATCCTAATGATATCCATATAAAGATCGTATCTTTATCATACGAAAACATAATAAAAAATTGTATTTTTATCTATAAAAATCACATTTTTATAATTCTTTCTACATAGTAAAAAATATATTTTTATTGCTATTCAAATAAATAAAAATCTAATTTTCATTTCGCTATCTTCATATTATGAAAAAAAATCTAAACTTCTTCATATATAAAAATGAAACTTCTTCATATATGAAAAAAATCAAACTTCTTCTTTATAAAAATCAAACTTCTTCTTTTAAAACAATGTTATAATATATATATATAAAGGAAAAGAGTTAGAATAAATGCATAAGTAAAACTTACTGCGTTGATGGGAGGGGGGAAGAATGGTTCGCCGACGTCAGTGGGAGGCGGTGGAGGGCTGTGCAGTCGGGGGCGGCAGTGGTAAGGGCCTAGGGCTGGCAGAGTTACTGATTTGGGGCTCAGATGTTCGGCTGCGGAGGAGAAAGAGAGAAGCGAGGGAGGGGAATCGGAGGTGGGCTAGCGGCGAGGTGGAAGGGGCTACGACGATGGGTGGAAGGGCAACGGCGGCATCACTCGATCGGGGGGGAGGAACATCGTGATTTCTGATTTTGAAAAGGGGGGCATCCTTTGACCGTGAATTTTAGTTTTGACCTAGGGTTAGTTATAAAATGGATATATATATATATATTATATTTTAAATATCATTTAATTCAAACCTTAACTGTTTAACGCTCTGAACTCCAAACGAGGTCCAACGATTGTCGCCTCTAGCTAATTACCCCATTCCGAACACAATGGGATATGTATCGTTAGCCAATTTTATCATTTCGATCAGTTTTGATTTAAATTAAAATATAATTCAATGTATATTTAATTTAAACGTACATTTTAATTTACCGGGGCCACATACAGACTCTAAAAATTCCAAAAAAATATTTATAGCTTCGTATTGACGATAAGGTCCTAACAAAACTGATTTCGTCAAATTTGGAGACCATTTGAAAAATGGCCATTTTCTGGTCAATCCAAATTGATTGAAACTATTAAAACACGTTTTCCTTTGCCACGCTCACATATTGATCCCAAAAATTTTAAAAATTGGAATCTAGCAACAACTTGACATCCCGGATCCAACAAAAGTGGTTTCGTCAAAAACGGAGGCCGTTTGCAAAATTTCCATTTTTAAGGGCCATATTTCCAAAGCGACTATTCTGAATTTTCAACTGGGCATAACTTTTTATTCCCGCTATGAAATTTCAATTTTTTGGATTCGTTGCAAAGATATTTTCAAATAAATTCAAATATATTTGGTTTCGCTAAAATCCGTTTTATTTTGAATCCTGTACATTCATTTGAAATTTGAAATCGAATTTTCAAACTACCGCGCCATTTCCAATTCCTTTTATAATTAAAAATAAATATATATATTCTAACGTTAATTCAAATAAATATATACATTCTAATTCTATTCAAAAAAAAATTCTCGTCGTTATTATTTAAAATAATTCATTTTAAATAATCAAAATTCATTAAAATTGCCTAAATAAAAAATTTAAATTGGTTCTGATTTTCCGGGTTGTTACAATCTCCCCTACTTAAAATCTTTTCGTCCTCGAAAAGGAACGAAGGTGAAAGTTGTTTAACCAATCAACTCAACTTTCATTATTTTAATTATGGCTTAAGTTCTTCAACTTTTTCGTTTCTAAAAACTTTTCAAATTTTTCAAAAATTTGGCTAGCACCCTAAATTTTCGAAAAATTCCGCTATAACCTCTTTTGTACGGGAGCACCGAGAAAAACCCCAAACCGCCACACAGGCCTCTCCATTCAAAAAGAAAAAGAAACAGCCAAGCGGCTTGCCAATCGGCTCATAAAATCATCAAAAAAAACACAAGAAATACAATAAACATGTACCTATTTGTCGGGCAAACAATTCTATTCCTCTGCTTAGCTTCCCTGCTATGACCTGTTCAATGAATATACATGTATATGCATGCAATTTCTATCTATTCTCAATTCAGTTCAACATTTGACTTGATTTGGCCAAATTTATTTTTCATGTACATATTAGTTTCAACAGTCTCATTAGTTAAACTAATAATCAAACAACACAACCATCAATCAATTAGTGGATTGTCGTATCAAACATATAACTTTAATACATAGTCAAAAATCATGTTTTTGATGTCAAATCACAACAAATAATCCTATCTAGTTTTCGTTCTCACACCAGTCAATTGGAAATATATAGATATCCCACTTTCAAAACTCGAAAACAGATTACTGATGCCGTAGGTCATCAGTAGAATCATGCCCGGGATACTAGAGTGTGATTCTATATCCATCCAGTATATTAAAACTTCGAATACACATGGATCAGACGTATATGCAAAATCTTTATATACTTGATTGTCCAAATCAATTTAAAATAAACATTCATATACGTATGATAAGGTTTAAATTTTCAAAACGATTTTTTTTTCAATTTTTTTTAAAAATAACACTCTTCGGACTCATTCAAGGATACTGCTGATCCCATATCTAACGAGTCATCCTCATTGGATATTGCTAATCCAATCTCTGATGAATTCTTTCATTCGGTTCTAATGTGTCTTGTTCTCGAGCTCTGTAAACCAAAGCTCTGATACCACTGTAAGGACCCAAAACTTCCCCGGTCTCCGAAGAGAAGAGGAACAACATATTGGTTTGAGAACAAGATGAATCAGAACACAAACAGAAGAACATTTCATTACTTATTATAACAATTCCATCAGAATACAAGAACATACAAAGTATGAATAAATATTATACATTTGATAAATATTAGAATTTACAAATTACAATGCAGCGAAAAATAATACAAAATACAACTAAAGGTGATATACGGATACAGAGCTTTCCGAATATCATTCCAGCTGTAAACCAGAATCCTGTGAATATAAATCTGCAAAACCAAAACTACTAGCTGCCTATGTGGAAAATAGGGGCACCCAGAGTTTAGGTTAAAACAATAAACTCCAGATCAGTCATGTGACTGATGTGAGAACTAAAACAGTTATTATCTTGATTTTAAAGTTAGGTAAATCAAGGGACCACGCCGTATAACACGGCACAGGTTTCCTCCCAAGAATACCAATGCATAAAAACAACAACTCAATGCTAAATAAAGAACAATAAAGCTATTATAAGACTCAAGTCCCATCACACAATACAACGCAAGCTGAAGGATAGAGTTTTTACCTTATAATAGCCAAAAATGCTTGGTACGTGAAATTTCATATTTTACTATTATTATAAGTGTATAGTGTCAAAAACAATTTCGAATATAAATGTATCAATCATAGACGGCATGAGTGCCCAATCCCACTATGTCGCCATACTAGGCTCTACAATCAAAACCACAAAATGTCGTATTGGAAGTTGGATTTCCATCTGTGAACCAAGGCAAGAGATCACCCTTACCACTCCGGGACAATCTAGCCCATGTCTCAGGCAAGTACTCTGTTAAGCCTTTGGATCGTCAGGGCCAGTCCACATGGAGTAGATTAAAATGCCTGAACACTGCGTTTCCCGGCCCTACGGGGCGTAAACTGGTCATATCCTGACCAAACTATTGGCCCTGGAACGACCGATATAACCGAGGCGCCTCGCTATCCATCATCAACATAAGTAAAACGTCAGGGCTTGCAAAACGCTAACACCACTCCTAGCTAGAAGGAAACGCATGCCCTCCCCGAGGTCCTCTCCCGTTTTTGGTTAACACCGGGGTGTGAGGCTCGCGAATTAACGCTACACAAAGCTATGCTATATTAAAGCCGTGATTTGATCATCAACCACAAGACTCTGCTTTTAGACAGAAACCTTGATCATTTGCATCTCAGCATGCCACACAGGCAATTCACGCTATGCAACCGATGTCTAACAATCACACGGAATGAAATCCAATGTCATACACACATCCATTTACAAGTTCGTTCTGGGTATGAACGAAACCAGAGGCACCTTGTTCCTCGTCCCATATGTCCAATACAGGGGAGTGGCCCTCGCATATCTGGTCGATCTCCAAGTACGTATGGACGACCACCACTTATTACCTTGTCTTCGGTGTACAGCCCAATCAGGACATCAGTAATCATCCAAACGATGTGAAGACCTCCAGTCTTTGACCACCGTCTTCATCCTCGACACATCGTTGAATCAATTTTCAGAATGGGATAAACCCGATCTTTCTGAATAACTCACGTATATAATAAACAAGTGCTATAAAAACACAACATACGCCTCATTCCAAACAAGAATATTCCTTTATTCAAATATTCTTATACTTTGGGAAAGGTTCCCATTAATTCTATCAAAGATAAATTCTTTAAATTTATTCTTTAATCTTCCTTTGGATATCAATTCAAACCAAATTATTGTTTATCCAAACTAGTCGGGATTAGCGCACCTTACCGAAGTAATCATTTGTTTAATTTCCCAATCCCAACCTATTCATCCCATGAAGCAAAGCTGGTAATACTTCATATCTAACACCACGGTGTTATCGGTAAATCCAATTACCATTTCACGTTCAAATCTAATTAAAGATTTTACTATCGCCTGGAGAAAAACCGGTGATACTCCATTCTCGATCATTTCTTGAATTTGATAATTTAAGTTATCAAATTCACCTTTCAATCTATTTAAAGATTCATTAAAACTCTATTTCATTTTTAATTTCCAAAAATCATTACTTAATGATTATTCAAAGTTAAGAAATAAATCTTATCTTTAACTGGTTAAAGAACTAATGTCTTTTTAAACACAGCTTACGGTAAACCCAAAATCACATTCCTTTAACAACGGAATCTTCATGGAAAACAGATCAATATATATAATCGATATAAGCTTCCATATCCAACCGAGAATATAAATGGAATAATGGCAAAGCCTTTTAAATTCCATATACAATAACAGTCTTCCTCGATAGAAGTTCACTTCGATCATTACCAAATCGAATTCCATTCAATTCCAATTTAATATGTTAAATTGGAAAACTTTACTTTGGAAAATCTCCTTTAAATCTTATCAAAAAGATTTATAAATTCCAAATCCCATTTCGATGCAAATCGGGTTAGAGAACGAATGTTGTTAAAACACAATTCACAACAAACCCAATTCACATTCCATTAATTATCTGGTTAAAGAACAAGTGTTATTTAAAACACCGTTCACTATAAACCCAAAAATCACATTCAATTCAATTCCAATTAAAAATTAATTAATTGGTATACTTCATTAAATCTAAATAAAAAGATTTAATCTTTTATCAACTGGGTTTAAGAACAGTGTTAATGAAGACACCGTTCACAACAAACCCGAATCCCATTTGATATTAAATACAAGGCTCTGAATAGAAAATATATCGGCTTATATTCAATATCAAATTCTGAAATCAACAAATATCGTATTGGAATAATGATATATATCTTCCAAATTCCTCCATAATGCACGTATAATCACGGAATCCAATATCAAAATGTTCCGCAGATAATTTCGATCCAAATCCATTCCAATTCATATATTGGAAATTCTAGTTATTTTTAAAACCATTTCAAATCCAATTTATTTTATTTAAAAATTATTGGATTTCATATCTACTTAGTAACTAGTTCATTTCGATAAAAATCTATTTTTATCTTTTCAAATATGGGATTTTTCATATAAATTCTTTTCAAATCATTTCTTATGATTTTACACAAATTATTGATATTTTTAATAATTTTATCAAGGCCCGTACAGTCGATTTCCATAAACGGCCATCGAACTACACTTACAACGACCTTTTCCAAATTTGATTTGGACATAATTCCATATCCAACCGTTAGATTTCAAATCTTTAATATTCGTTAGAAATCTCTTTTTGGTACGAACCCAACGGTTCCGGTTTTAGGAAAATCTGACGGTCGGATCTCCCGTAATGTCAGTTCAAAGTCAATGGTCGAAATTCACGAATTGCCGCAGCGCGGCCCGTTCTATTCAAGCCATTATATATATATGTTATACATATTATATATATATTTCACCGATTTCCATTTAAAACGTATTTTAAAAATCACTTTAAATTCGTTTTCAAAACGATTTCAACTTCCTATTCAATTTCAAATCAAAATTGAATATTCCATGTCATCGATATGTAAATGATAGTATTTTCAAAACATTATATTTTGAAATCAATTCCTTTTCGATATTCATTATAGAAATGAATAAAATCGATATAAATATCGTTCACGTCAAAATGGCGTTATCTAATCAACACGGCTATATATATATATATATTTATTTAAATATATTCGCGTCCATTCCAAATTGGACATCAAAATCACATTTTGATCCATTACTGAATATTATTTTAAAATATTCATTATTTTAAAATATTATTTATTTTAAATATTCATTCTTTCTGAACAAAAATCAGACACAGTCAATTACCATATAATATCATTATATGGATTTCATACAACACATGTATATAACAACAGTGATAAATAATCATCCGTCAATTAGAGTGCGCTCTACACTGTATAAGCATTAAATATGAATATTTAACGCTTGTGACAGCCTGTCAATCAATCGATTGACATACATCTAAATAGTTAGGACTAGTGTACGTCAAATTTCATCCCAACACCTGTGTGGGGTTTCAATCAACAAACACTGAATATTATTTGTGCAGTTGGGCGATGTGTAAAATATATCGTCCCAATCAATATCAGTCAAATGGGTGTACATAAACAAATCGTCTGATTTGTAAATGAATATTTATTTTATTCATATACCTGTTAAAAATTATATTTTTAACGATAAAATATTTATTCGGTTCATTTACACAATAAAAATGATATTTTTATTGTTCTAACATATTTTAGAAAATTTTGGCGGTAGAATGGCACGATATCAAAATCGGGTAATGTCTAGCATTACCCCTCTCCTGATATTTGCTCGCGCCATTCACACATAACAATTCTAAAAAATTCATTTTGCCCAAACAACCAAATTCAACCAAATAATCTAATCAACCAAACCAAATAATCAAACAAGTCGTCCATGGTCTCTAGACGACGGGGAATAGTTCATATATGCAGTTATAAAATAAATAACTGTATAAAAATTATAGTGAGGAGTTCTCACCTTTGGGTTCCACTCCTCCATTCATTATTTCTGAACAGCCTGGATTCCGTTTCGCTTTCAGTCCATTTCATCGCAATTTGTTTCACACGATTTTTATATTAAAAATCATATTTTTTAATTCGCTACTCCATATATAAAAATCGTATTTTTATATTCGCTTCTTCATTATAAAAATCTAATTTTTATATCGTCGTTATATATATAATAATCACAACTTTATGTTGTTATTTATATGATAAAAATCACATTTTTATTGTATGGTTATATATATATAAATTCTATCCTTTCAAATATAAAAATCATTTCTTTACGTGATTAAAAATCAAATCTTTACATAAGGAAAAAAATCTAATTTTTATGTTTCTAAAAATCTTATCTTTTTATATTTAAAAATATAACCTTTTCAAATTTAAAAATATAATCTTTACTATATTAAAAATATAATCTTTATATTGATAAAAATCTAATCTTTTCTTTGTTAAAGATCTAATCTTTTCAAATTAAAAATCTTGTCTTCATATAAAAAAAATCACGTCTTTATATTTCTAAATCATATCTTTACCTTGTTTAAAAATCATATTTTTATCGCTTCATTCCAATAAATAAAAATCATATTTTTATTTCTACTTCATATATTTCTACAACGCTTATTTCTATATAAAAATTATATTTTTAAATCTCTACCACTTATATAAAGATCGGATTTTTATTTCACTTCATATATAATAAAAATCGAATTTTTATCCTAATGATATCCATATAAATATCATATCTTTATCATAATGAAAAAATTATAAAAATCATATTTTTACCTATAAAAATAAAAAATTTAAAATTATTTCTAATAATAAAAATTATATTTTTATCGCCATTCAAATAAATCAAAATCTAATTTTCATTTCGCTATCTTCATATTATTAAAAAAAACTAAACTTCTTCATATATAAAAATGAAACTTCTTCGTATATAAAAAAATCAAACCTCATATAAAAAAAATCAAACTTCTTCTTTTAAAACAAATTTATAGTATATATATGTACAAAAAGGAAAAGAATTAAAATAAATGCATAAGTAAAACTTACTGCGTCGAGGGGAGGGGGAAGAATGGTTCGTCGGCGTCAGTGAGAGGCGGTGGAGGGCTGTGCAGTCGGAGTCGGCGGTGGTGGCGGCCTAGGGCTGGCGGCGTTGCTGAATTGGAGCTCATAAATTTGGCTGCGGAGGAGAGAGAGAGGAGCGAGGGGAATCGGAGGTTGGGGCTAGCAGCGAGGTGGGAGGGGCCACGGCGGTGGGCGAAAGGGCAATGGCGGCGTCACTCGATCCGGGGAGGGGGGAGGAACTTCGCGATTTCCGATTTTGAAAAGGGTGGCGGCCTTTGACCATGAAGTTTAGTTTTGACCTAGGGTTAGTAAGAAAATGGATATATATATATATTATATTTTAAATATTATTTAATTCAAACCTTAACTGTTTAACGCTCTGAACTCTAAACGAGACCCAACGACTGCCGCCCCTAGCTAATTACCCCCATTCCAAATACAATGGGAAATGTATCGTGAGCCAATTTTATCATTTCGATTAGTTTTGATTTAAATTAAAATATAATTCAATGTATATTTAATTTAAACGTACATTTCAATTTACTAGGGCAACATACAAACTCTAAAAATTCCAGAAAAATTATTTCTAGCTTTGTATTGACGATATGTTCCTAACAAAACTGATTTCGTCAAATTTGGGGACCGTTTGAAAAATGGTCATTTTCTAGTCGATCCAAATTGATTGAAACTGTTAAAACATGTTTTCCTTTTCCATTGACACATATTGATCCCAAAAATTATGAAAATTGGAATCTAGCAATAACTTGACATCCCGGATCCAACAAAAGTGGTTTTATCGAAAACGGAGGTCGTTTGCAAAATTTCTATTTTTAAGGGCCATATTTCCATAGCGACTATTCTAAATTTTCAACTGGGTATAACTTTTTATTCCCGCTATGAAATTTTAATTTTTCCAATTTCCTGGAATGATATTTTCAAATGGATTCAAATATTTTTGGTTTCGCTAAAATCCGGTTTATTTTGAATTTTGTACATTCATTTGAAATTTGAAATTGAATTTTCAAACTACCGTGCCATTTCCAATTCCTTTTATAATTAAAAAATAAATATTTATGTTCTAACGTCGATTCATATAAATATATACATTCTAATTATATTTATAATAAATTTATCATCGTTATTATTTAAAATATTTCATTTTAAATAATCAAAATTCATTAAAATTGCCTAAATAAAAATTTTAAATTGGTTATGATTTTCCGAGTTGTTACATATACGTATATACACTAAATTCAATTTATTACATATCTATATGCACTATTTTCAAACTATGTACACCTTATTAAAAAAATATTTTCCAAACATATTTTATAATTCGATGTTTTGGCAAATTTTAAGTTTTAACACTAGTTACATAAATACCTATATACCATTTTCAATTTAATATTACAATATTTTTTTAAAAATTACTATTCTAAATATTTTATATATATATATATATATGATGAATCCATGTCCCATCCGATCTCATGAAACCAAACGGAATGAGTGAAGATTTGAGGATGATAATGATATTTTGAGAAAAAGGTGTAATCCCAACTTGAATAGTTTGATAGGTGATTAAAATGAAAATTTCAAGAAATTGAGATTTTGAGGAAATTGAAATCTAAACTCGAATGGTTGACAAGGAATATTTGTTAGTATTGGATTTGAAATCTCGACCAAGTCAATAACAAATTTTTGATAAATCGGTTTTGGACGATACTTGAAATAAATCGATTTGATGATACTCGAGATATGATTTCAAATCTAATGACTACGGTGTGGAAAATGTAAGCGTCCGTTGTTAAAGAGACCGGATTTTGTAAGTGGCATACTCGCTTTCAGTGCCGACACCACTTTAACAACTGTGTACGTGATGACGTATCCAGAATGAAGCAGGATGATTTGGAGGTAATTACTGGATTAAAGGGGGCAAACGATAACGAAATGGCCTCGACCTTCGGGTCATAATAAAATGACTAAAACAGGAGCTATACCGTGACTAATTGAGGTAGCACCTTTGACCGGACATGCTTCTTTGATACCATTTCTATGACTATGTTTATGATATGGGTACCCCTTTTGATTTGGGAGTATGTTCCGAGGTGGGTGGTAGTGGCTGTTATGCGTTACCACCGGCTGGGGAGTGCTACTGGTAGAATCCTACCCTAGTATTGCCTCGAGTGCCTTGTAATTTACCCTAGCGAGCCCCATATGATTTTGATTTGTATCGTACCTATGGAGTGCCCTCTGATGCCATCTTAGGTTGGGTTTACAGTATTGTATAGAATACGGTAATATAAATGGTGTAAGGGTAAAAATGTAATCTCGCTTACGCTATTTTCATTACATTTACTTTACTGAATAGACACTATCATAATAGTGTACTATTATATGTATTAGTTATACGGATCCTTAGAGAATGGAAATCCCAACATTCTTTAAGTTATTGTACATTTCTATGAACATGTCATTTGTGTTGATTCACTTATATGAGAATGTTAGTCCTGACTCGAGTATTTTGTTTGTTTTATTTCTTGCAAAATGCCCAGGTCAAATCGAGTATTTCAGTTTGGAGATATCTCTGTTAGAGCTTGAGATTTGTTGGAGATCCAATCATCCATCTATTGTTATGCAGCTATCCGCACTTGTGTATAGTGTATTCATATATCAGTATGATTCTGTATTCAGTCTTCCGCTATATCTGTATTTATTTTTGTACTCTGATATCGTGTAAAATATTTTAAAGGATTATGTATTATTGCATACATTTTTGCTTTTGCTGTGAGATATTCTGTGTTATGCATCTATGATTCTGTGATGATTTATATTTCAAGTTCATAACAATCTATCATTTTGAACAGTTCAAGTTGGTTTAATTACCGACTTGGAGCGGTCGAAATGCCAGGTCGTTACACTTTATGTCTGACCCTTTTTGTTTCCACTTCTCTCTCTTCCGTTCCCTTCCCCCCAAGTTCTTAGGGTGGAAGTGCCTAGAGTTTATTTGGATTCTTTCAACGTAGCCTGGATTTTGGATATAGATATATCGCTTTGACTTCTTGTCAAACACTCATGGCTTTACAGGGAAATATGGTTTCATGCTTTAACACTCTGATATTTTTGGCAAGACAGATTATTAATTTAATTAGTAACTTATAATGTAAACTTAGTATTTGGGACCATGATGTTTTGATTTAAACAAAGTTTTTTTTAAGTTTTTAATTCCGCTGCTATTTTACATGTCTGTCTTGTGCTATTATGTTCTTATTTACATATAACGCTTCACGGAACTTAATGCGTTCCCTTAGTGAGTGACATTAACGGACGTAGGGTGTCACAAACGGCGCTAATTTAGGACCACGATTCTCCCTCCACACTCAACGATAATTGACGAGGGTGGTATGGATTTGAAGAGGGGAGAGAATACAATGATTTTCCCTTCAGGAGCTCGCAAATTCATTGACTGGATTGAGAGGAATCAGAGGGGGAAGATTCAAACGGGTTTCCGCCATTCGTCACGAGTCAACAGAGCGGAATTTTTTTATAAATTCTGATTGGCCAGAGGGTTTTATATAAATAATTTATTTTGTTTTTAGCTACGAACTCCAAATCAAACCCAACGACTGTTGCCTTTAGCTAAATAACCCCATTCCAGACACAATGGGATATGTTTCGTAAGCCAATTCTAATGTTTTGATCAGTTTTCGTCAAAATTAAAATATAAATCAATTAAAATTAAATTTGAATGTACATTTCAATTTACCGGGGCCACATACTGACTCCAAAAATTCAATAAAAATAAATTTAGCTCTGTTCTGAAGATACGGTCCTATCAAACTAATTTCATTGAATTCGGAGGTCGTTTGAAAAATGGTCATTTTCAAGTCGATTAAATTCAAAATGAAATTACCAAACGCATTTAAATTCACCATGCTCATATTAATTCCAAAAAATACAAAAATTGGAATTTAACAATAATTTGACATTCCAGATCCAACAAAGTGGTTTCGTCGAAAACGGAGGTCATTTGCAAAATGGCTACTTCAAAGGGCTATATATTATATAAAGTATATATAAATTCCATAGCGATTATCTTGAATTTTAAACTGGACATAACTTTTAATTTATATTATAATCTCAAATTTTCACATTCATTAGTAAAATATGATTAAACAAATTCAAATATTTCTAATTTTACTGAAATCTGATTTATTCTGAATCTTGTACATTCAATTGAAATTTAAAATCGAATTTTAAAACTGCCGCCCCATTTCACACTCTATTTATAATTAAAAATAAATATATATGTTCTAACTTCATTCAAAATAAATTTATAGTTGTTATTGTTTAAAATAAATCATTTTAAATATTCGAAATCCATTAAAAGAGCTAAACTAAAAATTTTAAATTGGTTCTGACAATCCGGGTTGTTACATAGAATATCCACATACGTATCGTCAATTGTAGCTCGATGCCATAACCGCACGTCCTCTAATGTGCACCGAGTTTCATGGCAGGGCGATACAAGAAACACGGAAATCGGCCGGGAGCTTTTCCATATCTGTGCAGGCCCGTCTTTAAGAGCCTCTATATACAGATATTCCTAAAGTCTATTTTTACGGTGGCTATGGCCCTACTCCGGCCCCTCCCTCAACTAGTAAAGACTATAAGAGAAAAATGATTGCCTCTAAAGAAAACAATCTAAACATCCATTTGGCATCTTCCCTCAACCACCATACCCTGATAGTGAAGGGTGAATGGTCTATTGGTTTTAGCTCTAGTCTTTCTGCATCCCACTAGCTGCCGATGACGGGTATTCGATGATTTACTATCCTTGTTGGTCGTGACCCTTCTCCTCCCCGTTGAGGCAACCGCCGAATCACCCTAGTGTCACCACGTCATAACATTCTGACTGCATAGCTACTTTTGTACTCAAGGCCCACCTACCTAATAGTTACTCGTAGACCCAACCTCTACGAGCATAGCCTAAACATTTGCCACCGCACAGAGAACTACTAGCAGCACCTTATGTATCTCAGGAAGTTGAGTGCTTCCCCTTCCAATCCTTCGTAGCCGACAGAATAATCATATGAATGTGTGCTCCTCTCGTGCCTTTTAACACCGCGACGATCTACCCCGTTGGGTTATTCACCCTCAAACGTGCAGACTAGTCCAAGCGCCTCACTTTAATATGTTATTAGACCCTATGTCAAAATATTCTTTTATGTGCTTGCCTTACCACGTCAGGTTTCCATTTAACTTGTTTATTCCCATTCACATTGAATTCTTAATCAAGTTACCAAGTTTCTCTTGCTTATTAATTCCAGTTATATAAATTAACCCATTAAGCTTATTAATAAGCCCACAACATGTTATTCTCTAGATTGTGGCCCAAGGTCTATAATCCATAATCCCTTTTGTATTCTTGTTTGATTTCAAGGTTACAATAACATGTTCTACTTAATATGTTATTAAGCATACCTCAATTCACATGTTTTCTAATTAACATGTCACTTACCATTAATGATTAAATATAACTTATTTCATAAGTTTTCCTCATTGTTTCTCATTTAATCATAATCCCATTTTACATCGTTACTACAACTGTCGTTGTTTACTTATTAACTTAGTTCTTTTAAGTAAGGTCGATTAATAAGTATCTCTACCCATTTATTATAACCTATGTTATAATTTCCTCTTGTCCCTAGGACAAGTCCAAACATGTTATTCTTATCAGCAGGTTTCAAACTTCCAAATTTACAAATTACTTAATTTATAATTAAGTGCAACTTCTAATATTCCAAATATTTTCCCCATTTTCTCAACTGGTTTCTGGTTTTCCTCATTTACTGATTACTTAATTTTACAATTAAGTGTCCCTTATCTCATTTCACCAGTTACCTCATTTCCTTACTAGTTTATTATAACCTAAGCTATAATCCTCACTTGTCCCTAGGACAAGTCTACCTCTTATACAACATTTTCATTAATGTTAATTATTTATAACAGGTGATTATCATTCCCCATTTAAACCATTTTCCTTTTTTGTTGTATTCTAGTATTCTTCATTCACTGTAATATATGTTCCTTATTTAAATTAAGGAAAACACTTCATGCACCTTATCAGTTTGATGTATAGAAGGAATCAGTGATTTATTTTCGTAACGTATTCCATTCTAAATCTGTGGTGGCAAGTAATTTCTTTCCTTTTTTGTTACTTTATTGGTTGTGGCTTACTTGCAACCACATTCGCAGAAATAGGTCATTTAGGGAAATACATCATATTTCCTTCGCATCACCCTAACTTAGTCTATTACATCCCTTCCTTTCTTATTTTATGAATTAGTCATTTAATTACCATCATTGCTATTTATTCATATCTTATATATATATATATATATATATATATATATATGCACTAGACCTCTCACATTAAGTCTACACTTGTGGACGCTGGATTTGCCGGGCAGGTCCGCGTAGACTTCTGCCACAAGTTGACTTAACCTCGTGTCTTTGTACCATTGCAAGTTTTAATTATGCAATTAGACCCCTCACATTAGATTTACCACTTGTGAATGTTGGATATGCCGGGCGGTTCCGGACAAACTTCTATCATAAGTGCAATCTAACCTCGTGTCTAAGAGCATTACAGTGTCAAATTACTATAAATCTAGGCATGTTCATTCCTTTACAACTATTCTTATTCATTTGAATTTTAGGCATATTATCCTTTTTACTGTAATCTAGTTTACAGTGATCTAATTTACATGTCATCCAGTTATGCCTATATTTTGTCACATGTCCTTTTAGCATATGTTTAATTCTATTTTGACATGTAACATTCAATAGGGTAATTATTAAAATCCAACAAGTTAAACATGTCGTTTACTCAATAATATGCCACAAGTGAATCATATAATTATAACAACAGTAGTCATTGCCTATATTCTAACAAGTTTATTGAACATGTAATCATTCTAACACTTTAACTTATTCAACATATGAACTATTCATATTAACATCCTAACTTGTTATAACCATAATTTATAATTAATCTGGAAATTTCACAGTTAATAAAAAGGGGAATGCTAAACGATAACATATTATCATCTAAAGGCTATAGCTTAAACCCACTCATCTCGTAAGCTTTCCAATTCTTGGATCTTGTCTAGATCTATCATTCCAATGTTTTTCCCCTAATTTGATTCAGAACCTAACAACCATGGATTCATAACTTTTTGCTAAAGAAAGAAAGAAAAAGAAGAAAGAGAAGAGAATTGAAATAGACAAGATCTAGAAAATTACCTCACTTCGGTATGAGATCTGAACACCTATTTACAAACACACGTTCCTTTCCTTCAGATTTGGATTCAAAATTTTTCCTAAACTAAAAATCTTAATTTTATGAATAGACTTGAGGAAAGGGAAAGGAATGGCGGAGCTTCGGAGTAGCCTCAGAAATATGAGGTTTAGGGTTAGCTCTAGAGTCTTATTTATAGGTATCAGAGAAACCAGGACCCTCGGATTTATATCAAAAACATCAGAACCGTCCACGTTGAACAGAAAGTTCCATATCCATGGGTAGTCGACCCCACAGTTGGTGGGTCGACCGCTGGGTCGACCGCCAATGGTCTAATTTCCCTCCAAATTTTCCTGCTCGTGAATTTTGATTTTCGAACTGGTTTTCGAATTTTCTGGACATATTTATTTAATATGTATATACATATAAGCTCCTTATAAGTATACAAACTTCTAAGGCTCATAACTTCTTCATACGGTGTCCGGCTTATGCAAACTAGTGTCCATTTTGACTAGAATTTCGAGATGGATGTAATGGCACAGTCTGTTTTACTCTGTTCTGAATATATAATTAAGTATACTATTGAAAATGCGGGGTGTTACATATAATACAATAAGCTATTATAATAGTGTATATGGTTAAATATACTATTGAAAATAGCATAAGAAGGATTAACATTATTACCCTTACGTCATTTATACCATTGTCGTATAGTTTCAATATAATACACCAGTACATCGGTGGATAGGGATGTGCCAAAATACGACAATATTAAATCAAAATCATAGGGGGCTGGATCAGGATAATATGACAAGGCATACAAGGAATACCCAGGGTAGGATTCTACCAATTCCATGTTCCGATCGGTGGTAACGCATAGCCGCAACCGCCGCCTATCTCGAAACACACTCTCTTAATCACAAGGGCACCAAATCAATCGCAAAGTAATAGATATGGTATCGAAGAGGTGCGACCTCACTTAATCACGGTATAACATATGATTTAGTCATTTTAATTATGACCTAAAGGTCAAGGTTATCCATTATCGTTCTCTTTCTTCAAATCCAGTAATTGCCTCCAAATCCATCCTACATCATTCTGGATTTCAAATATTTCAATGTCATTAATCATATTTTGATCCAATTCATTATTTGATTAAGTTCATAAATCATAATTCAAATTAATTCATTATTGGATTATGTTCAAGATTCAAATTTCATATTTACGAAACAATTTATAAAAAAAATTATATTTCAATTTCACATTTCTATATCTCAAATTTCACATTTCCAAAAAAATATATTAACATTCTGGATTCAATAGCTATGATTGGAACAACTTCTTATTTGAAATAGTTAAATAGTTTTACTTAAAAATAATTATATTTATATAAAATAATTTGACTTAAAATAATTGTAAAATAAATAATAGCTAATCTAAACTAAAATAATATAATCGAAATAGTTATAGAAAGTATAGTAATTAAATTAAGTATAAATAAAATAGTTATAAAATAATAATTATATTTAGATAACATAACTTAAAATAGTTTAATAGAAAATAATACAAATTTCAAATAATTTAAGTTAACCCAATCCAAATCACTTATCATTATTTTCAAAGTTCAGTTTCATTAATTTAGATTTAACAAATTTACTTCAAATCAATTTTAAACTTTAAGCAATAAAGTCATAAGTTCAAATCATTTCAAAATAATATAAAAGTTAGGTTATTCAATTTTTATTCATGAGAATTCAAATCACATTCAAATCACCCTTTTTGTATAAATAAAGTTCGTATCAATTAAATCCAAAATTCAATTTAATCGATTACAATAAGAACAATTATATTCATATTCAAAACATTTACTTAATAAATTGTTATCAAATTAATTTATTAAGTTCTTTAATCATAACCAATTCATAAAACTCATTTCATTAATTAAATGCACGTCTTAAAATCAATTTATCTTGCTCGATAAATTATATTTCAATTTTTATCATTAGACCAATCAAGCTTTCGTTATATTTCCAACTTCTCTTTAAACCTTTTTACACTAGTACATAATACATCTGTTGTGTCGACTTATTTGTGTCAGTTGGCTTAATATCTGACGCAAATAATATATCTGCGACTATTTTTTAATCCAATTGTCGCAAATATTCCATGATAATGAATTTCAGTACATCTCAAAAAAAATTGCGATTGTTTTGTTTTAAAACTGTAGCTTAAGAAAATTTATTTGCGACTGTTATGTACCTTCACCGTCGCAAATATTCCATGGGCTCAAAATTAATGATTTTATATACGACTAGTTTTAATGGGCGGTCGCTTAATTTGGTTAACTTGCTTATTCCCTTTGCCTGCCCTCTCTCTCAATTTCCCCGCTCCTATTTCGTTGACTATTTCGTACTTGCTATCAATTTTTTTGTTTAACGGCTATAGAAAAAAAAATGCCGATTCATTGGTTTTTCTACTACGAAGACTGGTCTCGCCTCAGAAAATTTTTGGGGAAAAGGCCATCGATCTCGCTTATTAATTGTACCGCGAGTGTAGGTGGAGGTTATTGTCATCTAGATCTGGTTGTCGGTTGTGGAGCGAGGTAATTTTGTTAGCAAAATTTCAAATTAAAATTGTAAAAAATCGTAAGTGAAGTAAAGCTGTGCGGATTTTAACCTTATTAAATTTTTTTTTTTTTTTGGGAAGCAGCGGTTTTCTTTTGTTGTTCTTGAAATCTGCCCAAATTTCTTCGTACAAGAATTAACAGAATTTTGAATGTTAATACATATTTCCTATTGTTGATTGGGAAAGCTAGAGTTTTTGACCTAGAGCATGAATGTTCGGTTTTTTTGTCATTTTTATTTGCATTAGCTTTTTGGTCAAGCACCCAGCACATTCATGGCTGTTATAATTTCTATTAACTTGATTTTTTCTTTGTGTTGACTTAGACATCATAGCTTGACTTAATAGCATTTTAATTGGTAAAATCGAGCTCATATGTCAATAGCAGATAGACAAAAATTGGTTTTGAAGTGGAAATAAAAAGGGAAGACTGTGTCTGTGTTTCACCAAAAAAAAAACTATGTGTATATTAAGCATTTTGCTGACTGCTGATTTGAGATTTACCTTGCGTCCATAAGTAAAACATAGTTGCATACGATCTTTTTAAAGTTACAACATGTTAGATTTATCCTTAACTTGTTTTAAACTTTGTTTGCTGCCGTTGCTATGAATTTCTATTTGTTTTGATATCATAATAACAAATAGATATGATTATCAAGCTTAATTTGCATTACATATGTCCACCATGATTGTTATGATTTTTCAAAACCTAACCATGTTTTGTAATTTATAGGAAATAATATGTAAAACTGATTATACATTGCCAATACCCATTTAAATCCAGTTAGGGCTTCCTCATGCAAATACATTTACAAAACCTTGCAGTGCTACCAAATTGGGTTGCTTTATACTTGCCATCATCGATTCATTTTCCAATGACCGACGGAACTGCAATTTGGGCATACTGATCTCAGGAAGATACAAGTATATCTAGAAGTATTAGACATTTAAAATTTAAATTGGATATGTAATAGTCGTACCCTCCCTCCTGTATCTGCGCGTTGAAGACTTTAACGTCTAGCCTGCAGTTTCTCTCTCGCTCTTTCCCTTTTTTTAAACCCTTTTTTTACGAAAAAAAGGATTTTTTTTTCTTACTTTCAGAACTATATGGTTATACTGCTGAAGCAAGTAAAATTGAATTAAATTGGAAAATTTGCTGTTGATAAGTGGTCGTCAATAAGTTCACACGGGACTGTACCTTGATGCCTGGCGTTTTTCTGAAACTTGAATTCTAGTTCTTCTTAGCCATCTGAATATTATTAGTAAACCCTTGCTGTATGAATGGGTAATTTTAATAGCTTTTGTTGTGGAAGTGTGCTTTTAATAGCTTGTCTTGATTGTT
The DNA here is from genome assembly GCA_030737875.1 of Allium sativum. Classification (NCBI taxonomy): domain Eukaryota; kingdom Viridiplantae; phylum Streptophyta; class Magnoliopsida; order Asparagales; family Amaryllidaceae; genus Allium; species Allium sativum. Next base: position 782,600,022 of record CM060920.1, on the reverse strand, counting down.
TACTTCACTTGAGCTGGTTATTTTTTTAGAGCAAGTTCGGTCGAGGTGGTTGGTCATAAGCACTTGGAGGGAACGGTGCGTGCTAAAAAAAAGTTTGTTCTCATTTGTCATTGTGTAGTATATATTGTGCCTACATTAGATGCTTTAGTTATACATACAGTCAACTAACGGTTTAATATTATTTTGTTATGTGTGGTTAAACTAAGCTTTATTTCTTTATTCAGTATTAATCAAGAAGTGAATTTGTCAGTATCAATTAGACTACTTGTTAATTGCATTTTGTAACATGCAGTGTTTGTTTTAATGTTATATTTACCAAGTGAACTAGGTGAAATGTGGTCAGCCTATGTTTGTAGCCACTTATTTGTGCTCATAAAATTAGGTCAAATGGGTTTATTATATTCTCAACCATGGTGCTGAAACAGGAATTTTGTTTGAATTCCATTTTGTCATGGGGAAAACTGAGATGGAATGTCTGGTATTCCGGTGTGTTAGATGAGATTTTGATCATGGGATTGTGGATTGTATGAACTGTGGGATGCTTTACTCAATACCAGGTGGCACTTGCAGATTGATTTAGGAAGTGACTAAAAATGTTATGTTCGATAGAAATCATAAATAATCAGGCTTTGGTGGAAACTGAGCCGAAAGGCTCGATTCAGACTGAGTTCAGTTTAGAAACTGAGAATGTCAGCTTAGTTTCAAATCAGTTTAGAAACTGAGTCGAATGGCTTAGTTTTGATTTGAAGGTTATTTAACATAGTTTAGAAACTGATCCGAATGGCTTGGTTTTTGTAGATACCAAGTTGGTTCATGTAATATTCGATGCGTAGTGAATGGTTTTAATTCTCCATCGGTGGTTGGGACTGAATCCGCTTGCAGTGGAGGAAAGGGTATAGGAAACGATTTTTGGATAATCTCGCTTAAATTATAATAAAGTTGTAGAAGAGTTGATGTAAAGGGGAGAAAATTTGTACCAATGTTTTAAGCCAATGGAATATGATGCAAGAAACATGAGTTGTCATGTAAAACACGTATGGCACAATTTTAGTAAAACAGCAAGGAAATGTGCGGCCATATGTAGAGTGTAATTATGCAATAGACAAAGCAACGTTCCTAACAAATGTTAGGCATGTTTTCACTATGTTTGCATGATTTTTCATTTTGTACGGGAGGCAGAGGATGTATGGAATCTAATTGCATAGAACTTAAGTGCAGAAACCTGGCCTTGTGGCTCCAGACTTAAGTGCATGAATTATTTTACATGTTACAAACTAATTGTATGTGTGTTTTTTGTTTTAATATTTTTAATTGCTTGATTTTACATTTACAAACAAATTACATCATCTTACTTTCTTATTAATATATTTATGCTCTCTACTTTATCAGCTCTCTGCTTTGCTCAACCTGGAGGAGAAAAACTGCAAACCATTTACGGTACTTTTCATGTTGCTATTTACTGTTCTTTGTTTGATATATTTTCAATTGCCAACCATTTATGTTGGTTTTTTTAACAGATCCTGATTCAAGTCAACAATCACGAAGATGAATTGTGTTATTTTAAGTTTTAAGCTAGATGAACCATTTTGTTCTTTTGTAGTCATGTCAAGAATGTTAATTTCTGATGAAACAAGTATTATGTAAGTATTTACATGTATTGGTTGGAGCTTAGCATATGACTGGTTAATATGACTCATGCAAACTATTTTTGTTGTATGGTTATCAATATTAGTGTTTTCTGGTCAAATGATCTAAGATTTTTTGAGTTGTATGTATTTCTTGTATTCATATATTTTGTTAATTGCTGCCAATCATAAATATGGCTGAGATGAAATGCGATCGGATTAGCCTTTTGAATTCAAAAGTTATTTGCTATTATTGTAAATAAAACACAATTGCAAATGATAACTTTATTGCGTCTGTCATTTAAAACCTGTCGCACAAAATCAAAGTTTTGAAGTTAAATATTAGTTTCTTGCTACTAGTGTAAAATACCCATCGCTAATGAATTAGCCTATAGCGACTGTATTCTATAATAACCGTCGCAGGAACTTATATATTGCAACGGTGTTAAAACTGTCGCAATAAGTTTTTACATATTGCGACGGTCGCATATGCGACAGTTTTACACCAGTCGCAAATAAGCTAAAGCAACAGTCGCAAATAATCTGTTTTGTACTAGTGTTTATATACTTATATCATATTTATATATATTTAGTTTTAAAATTAAAATAATTTATACTGCAATAAAATATTTATTTGTTTACTTTTTAAAATACTTTATATTATTTGAACTTTAAAATTGAATAATTCTATAATCTAGAATCTTGAATTTATATTAAAACATATATTAACTTGTACACTTAAATTTTATAACATATAATTTTATTTCCAAATTTAAATTTAAAGCTTTATTAAATAATGGAATTGTGCGTTTAAATTTAATTCCAAATTTAAATCTCTAAAATACTTTATCAAATCGGAACATGTTATAAATTCAAAAAATACTTTCAAAATAGACCAATAATGTCCATATATAATTTTCTCCCTATGCCAAGCATACATTTATATATACATACATACATACATACATATATATATATATATATATCATTTCAATCTGTGATTAAAATTTAAGGGTATTTTTCATTTCAATCGATATCCCAATACATCAGTTTAAATTCCTAAATCGATACAATGATTTGAGTATAAATTATTTCAACCCATAATGGGTTTACACATAAAAAATGAACTAGCAGGATGAGAACAAGATAAACATAGCATTTCAATTAATACACATAAATTACCATACATCATAACTGTAATAACCCGTAATTTTAAAAACATGACATAAGGGATAATTAAAGAATAATTAATTTTTAAAAGAAGAATTAAGCGAAACGGGTTACGCCATTGCGTTCGTCTCGGAATTCTGCTTGACATAGAGTCCGAGTTTGCATAAAATGGATATTGTATGAAGGAGTTATGGACGATGAAAGTTTGGTAGAAAAATCAAAAAAAAGGTCAGGATAACTGGCGCACTTGTGAAGTGCGCCAGAACAAAATTGCACTGGAGCACCTGGGAAGTGCGCCCAGGCTGAGCCAGATCTGTAGAATTCTGGAGAGTTCCATGATGACGTGTCTTTCTGGGATTGGTTGGATGACATGTTTTTCTGGTCTGGATGGTTCAAATGGTTCCTAATCTAATCTAAAGGTCCAATTCACCTAATACACCTATAAATAAACACCTAAACCTAACCCTAATCTCATTGTTTACTTCAACCCTAGCCTCCATGCTGCTTTAATCTAAACTAGCCTTTCTTCTCCACCAAAACAAATTAGAATAGGAATATTCCAATTAGAAGATCAGATCTACAAACAATCAACGTAGAGATTATTCAAGATCAGGATTGCTACAACAACACCTAATTCTCTTTTCTAAGAATTCTATTATTGTGAGTCTATGTTAATTTCACACATAATTAAATTAAGATTATTAGCATAAATTGTTGGTAACCATGGAAATTGGTTTGGTCATAATTGTGCATAACTTGTATACATGAGATTTGGCATAAATTGGTTTGGGCATAATTGAGTATAACTTGTACACATGAGATAATAGGCATAATTTAGATTTAAAATTATAAACATAATTTAGATTGGAAATTATAGGTAATTGGAATATATTATAATCCAAGATTAGAAATTGGTACTTGAATCAAGAAAGTGATAATAAACGCCTAAGACACGAGGTTAGATTCGGATTGCGGTATAAGCCTGCCCGGAACCACCCGGCATATCCAGCAACCGCAAAATGGTAATCTAATGTGAGAGGTCAAAGGTTGAAATTAGATGCGTAATAATGCAAAGACACGAGGTTAGATTCGGATTGCGGTATAAGCCTACCCGGAACCGCCCGGCATATCCAGCAACTGCAAAACGGCCATCTAATGTGGGAGGTCTTGCAAGATTACGGTTATAATGAATTAATGAACACTTAACCAAGATAAGACATGTGATTAGACATGGGAATGATAAAAGGGTAAAGTGGGTAACATGGGTAGCATGTGAAACATAATAAAAGCACTTAACCAAGATGAGACATGTGATTAGACATGGGATAAAGAGGGGTTAAGTGGGAATTCCTAGTGGGGACCAAGCTTACGAGGGAAGCTTGTGTCAAGTGGGTGGACCCTTTTCAACCAGTAACCCATTCTAGTATCTATATGAGCTCGAACTAGGTCGAGGACAGGGACACACTTACTGGGGTTGATTGTAAGAGGTCAATAAAGAGTTAGCGATGGCAGTGCAAGTCCAACATAGTCATGTGCATGCGTGGGTCCGGGCTGGTAGGTAAGACGTTGTTGCATCGTATAGGTATAAGCTGTGCATTTCAGTAGTATCGGGGTTGCCACCTTATGGAGTGATACACCCTATTGTGGGACCAACACAGGTATCTACAAGGTTAGGGCGTCGATCGAATGGGAAGGGTAGTGGGTGCAACTAGTGGTTGTAGGAGCAAGTGGGGCACCTACGAGAGCAGCTAGGAGTACACGAAGCTACTATTATTATGATCAGTAGGGAGGGATCATCTCTTAATATGCAACTAGTATGTTGGTACGGTGTAGAGCATATCTTATAGTGGTTAGGAGTGTAGTCGATGTTCTATCTTGCTTCCTTGTTTTCCTTATCACATCTGCTTATGTGACAGTCATCTCTTATATCCAATATATGTTCTTATCCTATTACTTTACTGATTATATTGTTAAAGTCAGTAGACTCTCCAGACTTATGTCTGACCCTTTTGTTTCGCCTCTTTTCTTCCCACCCCCCCACCCCCGCGGTCCTCAGGGTGGGATTAGTGAAGCTTGACTTGGATCTAATGATTTTATGGTTTTGCTTTTATGTACTCTGTTGATAATTTTGTTCAAGATGGATATTTGTGTACTTGGCTTTAGTATGTGGTTTTGATGTTATAACCAAACATGTTTTTCTTTTCCGCTGTAATGAATAAATTTTGAATTTTTAAGTACCATTTTATATATCTGTCTTGTGATGGTCTATTCTATACTCTTATAACACTCCATGAAAGTTAATCATTCCCTTAGTGAGTGACCTTAACGGACGTAGGGTGTTACACGTGCTATCAGTGCTGAAGGTTACCAGAACAGATATAAGATTTTGAAAACCATTTTCAAAAACATGTTTTAAAGAAGGTATTTTCAAGAGAAAGGTTTATTATGAAAAAATAATCCCCCAAAGCCATATATCTTTCTTTCGATTCTCCGTTTTGAATCTGTTCCTTTTTCCTTTCAGGATGTCTGGGGAATCCGATATACCCGAGGGCGTAGAGAAACCAGGCTGGTTCAGAAGGCATCTGGAGTCTAGGGTTACTACCGCAGGCCCAGCAAACGTTCCTCCTCCCCCAGCTGCAGCCACTAATCCTCCTTCCCGTATAGACGCTTTTTCTAAGATATGCAAAGACTTCCGTGCGATGGGCAAAAAACCATTTTATGGAACTGAGACGTTTGTTGAGGCTCGAAATTGGCTCAAGGAAGTGGAGGACTTGTTTGGTATCTTTGAGATAGACAATGGAAGGAAGGTTTAGCTAGCTGCTTGGTTGATGAAGGATGAAGCTTCCTTTTGGTGGGAAGTAACTAATGGAGGACGTGCAGTGGAAACATGGATGGATTTTAGAAAAAGGTTCGAGTTGAAATTTCTTTCACAAGCAGAGGAGAGTCTATACATAGAGAGGATCTTGGCTTTGAAACAAGGGAGTTTGTCTGTGAAGGAGTACGTTAACAAGTTTAACCAGTTAGCAAGATTTGGTATGCAATTAGTTAATATACCATATAAGAAGGCCTTGAGATTTGCCAAGGGTATGAATGAACCATTACACGAGTTGGCTATGTCCCACTTTACTATGGGGGCTACTTTCGAGAATCTAGTTGATGTGGCGTTGATACATGAAGAGGAGAAAGGTGCTAATGCACAGGATAAGAAAGAGGATCCAAAGAAGGCACATCAACAACAAAAGAAGGGCAGTAAGGATAACAAGGGCTCAGAGAAAAGAAAGTGACACAATTGTGGAATACTTGGCCATTTGAAGGAGGACTGTTTGAAGAAGAAGAGGATTGGTTGCTTCAATGTGGTGAGGCAGGACATATGATTAAAGACTGCACAAGGAGGAAAGGACAAGGGAAAGGAGGCAAGGACAAGGTCAAAGACAGAGGACAAGATCTACTTTGGAGGGCAGGTTCATGCTCTCATGGCAGCTATGCAAGAGAGAGGTAGAAACATTTCTGTTGAAAGTTTGATTTTTCTTTTCGATCATCCTGTACGTACTTTGTTTGATTCTGGCTCTTCACATTCTTTTATATCTGCTTCTGTTGTTGAGTCTCTGCACCTAGATACTGGTATAGTAGTGGATCCAATTGTTGTCTCAAATCCTATTGGGGGTACGGCTCATCTATCTATGTTATGTCGGGATTTGATAATATCTTTGTATAGCTTTGAGTTCGAATGCAACATTTAAGTGCTTGGTTTCATGGGCTATGGGTTGATTCTAGGAATGGATTGGCTAGTCATGTACGGTGCCATTCTATACTGTGAAAAGAGGGTAGTTAGATTGTTGACTGGTTTGGGGAATACTCTCGATATCTCATGTGACCCTAAGGGTTCTGTTATGCTTGGCTACTTAGAATCTCTTAACCCATATGTTGATGATTTGCAATCTGTTCGAGTAGTCCGTGAGTATACAGATGTCTTTGAGGAGGTTAGGGGCTTACCTCCAAAATGCAAGATAGGTTTCCATATATACTTGCGGGACAATGCAAAGCCAGTTGGAGGCAGGCTCCAAGAGAAATGAGGGAGCTTAGTAAACAAGTGAAAGAGTTGCTTGAGAAAGGGTTCATAAGAAGAAGTATCTCGGATTGGGGTGCTCCAGTTGTTTTTGCAATGACGGCTGATGGTTTGCTCAGATTGTGCATGGACTATAGGGAGCTGAATAAGCTCACAAAGAAGAACAGACATCCATCACCGAAGATAGATGACTTGTTCGATCAGTTGGTTGATGCTTCGGTTTTCTCGCAGTTGGATTTAGCTACAGGATTTCATCAGCTAAGGGTGGCTAAGGACAGCATAGATAAGACTGCATTTAGAACTCCAGATGTTTTCATTGAATGGCTCGCCATGACTTTTGGTTTGACGAATGCACCCGCATATTTCGTGGACTTGATGAGTAGGGTGTTTAGGGAGTTTCTAAACAAGTTCGTGGTAGTCTTTATGGATCTCTAGAAGCGAGGAATAGCATGCCTTACATCTTAGGGAATTCTTAGAGACCCTTCGAGCACATCAACTCAAGGCTAAGTTCTCCAAATGCCATTTTTGGAGGAAGGAAGTGAGGTTCTTAGGGCGTGTGGTCTCTAAAGAAGGGATAGCAGTGGATCCCGCGAAGGTAGTAGCATTCCAAGATTGGAAGATTCCTAAGAATGCAACGGAAGTAAGAAGTTTTCTTAGTTTGGCGGGTTATTATAGAAAGTTCATCAAGGACTTTGCGAAGATATCAGCCCACTTACTCGGTTAATGAAAAAGAATTTGACCTTTTCTTGGGATGTTGACTGTGATGATGCTTTTCAACTTTTGAAAAGGGCATTGACGACCGCTCCAGTTTTAGTTTTGCCGGATGGGAGTAAACCGTTCACAGTGTATACCGATGCTTGCGGGACAGGGCTTGGCACAGTTTTGATGCAAGAGGGAAGGGTGATATGTTATGGTGGAAGGCAGTTGAAGGTCCATGAGAGGAATTACCCTACCCACAACTTAGAGTTAGCTGCCATAGTTTTTGTGCTTAAGTCTTGGCATCGCCATTACTTTCTTGGTGAGAGGTTTGAGTTGTATACAGACCATAAGTCACTAAAATACTTGTTCTCTCAAAAAGATCTAAACTTAATGCAATAAAGTTGGATGGAGTTCTTAGAATCCTATGATTTTGATATTGCATATACCCCTAGCAAGGGTAACGTTGTAGCTGACGCCTTGAGTAGAAAGAAGTTGACTTTGAGTCCTTTGTTTGTCGAGCAGCAGAGTTTAGAGTATATCTCTACCTTTGACTTCAGACCCTCTATCGATTTTGTAACCAGTTTGTTGGCATCATTAGAGGTGCGACCTACGCTTTTGGGGTAGATAGGTGCAGCACAGTGAGATAACCCATAACTGATAGAGATAGTAGACAAGCTCATAAGAGGGGAGTCTTCAATCCATCTTAGTAGGTATACTATAGATGAAAAAGGTTGTTTGCGTAGGGATGGGAGACTTTGCGTATCATGAGATGAGAGTTTGAGAAGGACAATCCTTGAAGAAGCACATTGTTCTAAGAAGACCATACATCCCGGTGGTGACAAGATGTATAGGGACATGAAGCGAGTTTTCTTTTTGGCCAGAATGAAGAAGGATGAGGGTGAGTTCGTTTCTAGATTCTTAGTGTGCCAGCAAGTCAAGGCTGAGCAAAAGAAACCTGGTGGTTTGCTTCACCCTTTAGAGGTTCCACAATGGAAATAGGCAAGTGCTTCCATGGATTTCGTTGATGGGTTTCCGAGGTCAAGGAAGGGCAATACGGGGATCTTGGTAGTAGTAGATAGACTTACCAAGAGCGCCCATTTCATTCCCGTTAAGAGTAAAAGAACAACAGCATGGTCAGCATCTGTTTATCTCCAAGAGATAGTTCGTCTACATGGCATATCTTCTAGTATTGTGAGCGATCGAGATCCCATTTTCACTAGTGAGTTTTGGAAGAGCTTGCAAGCACTACAAGAAAATATGGTTTTTATAGCATTATATAATAGCCTTGTGATTAGAGGGCTATTAAAATGATTTAAGTAAAAAATAATAACTTCAAATTGAGCTACCAAAAAAATATCCGCTATTTAAAAGATTGGCTCTTTACAACGCGGGTATCAAACAAAGAGGAAAAACGAGGGCTGCGAAAAAATAAAAACTCTCTCCCTTTTTTTTCTCCCCTTTTCACATGTTTTCATCTTCCCTCACTAATTTCGAACAAAACATTAACCTAATTCACCGCATCAATTCCCCTCTTCTGTCGATTCCCATCACCGCTTCGAATCCCTCTCACGTCTAATTTCATCACTTCGTCGATTCTATTTTGCAGCGTTACCCCTATCGATTAACTCCAGCAGCCAACACTCCATCACAACAATTCGCATCATCAAGAATCGTAGAGTCTGCATCCAGTCACACTAGCAACCTACAACGACGTCGGTCGAGCCAGTTCACTCCATAAGCAACTACCTTGATTAACTCCACCACGACTGCGTCAATTCAGACCACCATCAACAACTAAATTACAGGAGTTGTTGGGTAATTTTGTTATTCTTTTTATGTTATTAATATTTAATATTTGAATCGCTAAACAACAGTAGCATTATTCAGTTCTGCCTAAGTATATATCTATATATTACTTTTAGCTTTCTTTTCTCCTATGGGATCGGATGTTAATGTTAACTTATTGGATGCTTGGTTCTTAACTTTAAATTGGTTCAACATTGCAAAGTTTGTGGGTTATTTTAAGTTGTGACTTGTGTTAAATCTTTAAGCATATGGCATATTGAAGGTGCACTTTGTGATTTGTGTTAGGGTGGGATAAACTAGAATAGTGGGGTAAATTTATTATAAAGAAAGTAACATTTGAATAATATGATATGTGCGATATATTAAAGATTTTCAAAAAGTTCTCTTAATTTTGTTTTGAGCTTCGTATAATATGGTCTTAAATAGTTTTATAATAATAATAGGTCCCTAGCAGGATGATATTCTACCCTAAATGCAGCTACTGTATGTATTCATTACTATTGGGCACCACTCAAGCCAAAAAGGGATTCCCTTAGATTTTGTGGTTGGAATTGGAACATTCCATCTCCTTTTTGTATTAAGTGCTGCTCTTTTCCCCAAAGGAGATATTTTGGTCAATCTACCATTGCGTGCATTGAAATCCTTAGACATTTCCTTACGTTTGTCAAAAGAAGAAGAGAACAAATTTAGATTAATTCCACGTCAATGTATAATTGAAAGATGATAGTGAATACTCATTTATTGCATTGTTTTGTATGTTACGGTGTCCCTTAACGACATTAGCATGTAAGCATGGACGGAGCTAGGATTTTAGTGCAAGCTAGGCTAGTTGAAAATGAATCACTACACATCAAAATAAAACGAAACACATATATAATAAATAAACAACAATTCATTTAGCCAGTTATATAAAGTAATTGTTTATATTAGTAAAATTAACAAGTTGTGTATTGTAGCTTCAACCTGTTCACATGTGTGATTTATACCCTTGTTGTTTCAAAGGAGTTAATGACATTGACTGAATCGCTGATTGTATTTTATTTAGCTCTACGGCAACCTGCTTTACATGTAGTTTTCACTGAACTTTGAAGGCTATTACACATGGAAAATGTTATGTTTATATTGTGCTTTCACTCGGACCTTATTTTTTAGCTTTGCGTTCTTTCTGATATGGTGTTTTTGTTATTCGGGATGTGTTTTGCATTTTCTTCAGCATAATTCGGAATGATCCTCAAGCCAAGGGTAGAATGACCTATTTTTTAGAAAAAAATCTTAGTAGTGTTTATTCTTATTTCATCTTTAGAGATTCTAGTAAAACGCCTTTCATATTGAGGCATTACTGTTTTAGATTTAAAATAGCGTGAAAGTTTTAGTAATTCATAGATAATACCTAAACTAATATTGGTAAAAGATTTCACTATTCATTTCGTAGCATGGGAGAAAAGCTGGAAAACAACTATTAAGTAAATTATATACAAATTATTCTGTTTTTCGATTTCGAAGCTTACTAATATTGCAAATTTTTAAATATTTAAATTGGAAACTGTATAAAATGTTATTATTGCAATTAAACTTGCCAATTTGTCATATGGTGACGATAAGATCAATAAATGTAATATTATAATTAGTTCAGAACTTCAAATGCTATATAAAAGTTAAAAATGTCAGGAAATATGGATATTGATCTATTTTGTTTCTAGATTATATTTTAAAAGTTAAGGAACATGAATATTGAACTATGTGGACTGCTGATTATTAGTCTGTTGGTTATTTTGGTACTACAAGATTACTTGAGCTGTATATTTGATTCCTATAACATTTATGTTAGACACATATACTTTGGCTTGCCTTGCGCTATTTTCTTTTGCGCATAACGCAAGCCTTACGCTATTTGCTATTGACTGAACTGATTCGAACCTCATGTCATTTTATGCATTTCAGACTTTTTAACCCCTAATTAACCTTCCTACCTCACCACATCATTTCGGTTTACCCTTCAACATTCATGTATCATGTGCTCGTGAAATTGTCCACCCATTCGTTCAGAAAGTGGAGTGGCCTTAATCAGTATGTAATCATTTCTTATCATGCATTTCAGGCACTTATGGTTAATTTTTTATCCATATCCCTATACATATACATAATATTATGATTAATTATGTAGAGATATAATTTATTTTTTATGTCATTAAATACTTGTAATAAGCATTAGTAATAGTCAAGTTGCTTTTCCAAACTACAAATGAGAAGACCTTTCTAAATGAAACTTTTATGCGTGGAATCTTGACTGATTTAATCGTCTGTTAGAGAACGTTTTTGCATCACCAGTTCTTGTGACCATTGACTCGATTGCTCCATTGTTGTAACATATATCAGATCACTGTACCAACTTTTTGTTGTTAATAAACGCATGTTTCAATAACTTCTCTGCAGGAACTTCTCTTGCCATGACTGTGACGTACTCTATTGGCAGCAATTCTGGAACACTGGGAACCTGGTGTTGGACAGAAACTGAGCATACTGGACAGGCATGTTTATTTCAAGTATTTTTACCATTTCAAGTCTATATGATCCTATCTGTGGAAAGCATCACTTGAGGGGGATAAAAAAAATTAGTTGGCACTTTTGTTTTTTAATTTTGATTTCAGTTTCCAAAGAGGCTAAAGGATGCTTATTAGCGCCTTGCCTTGCCTTAGTAATTCCAAAAGAGGGGAAAATGATAGCTTTGACAGCCACATGTGCATTAGAACAACAGGAATGCCATTCGTATTTAACACAAATCATAAAAATAACAGTAGGAAAAAAAATGCAATTCATAACAGTTCAATTCTTGGAAAGAATCTCTGAGTTCTGTAGATTTTTTTAGATTCTTCTACCATTTTTGCATACCTTCATCAACATAAATTATCCTTAAAGGAAGTAAACATATTGTCAATTACATCTAGCTCAGTTGGTTAGGGTGACGCTTCAAACAGAAATGTTATATGTTTGAGTCTCTGAGACATCAAAAAGAGTGCTCTATTTTGATAAAGTGTCACTCATTTTATCAAATGAAAAAAAATGGGAAAAAGGAAGAAAGGAAATAGGCATACTAAAAAATTATTATAGAAATAGATATTGGTTATAGTTTTTGATTACTGACAGTATCCTTCATTACGGGAGGTGGATACTTTGTTTCCTTGCCCAGCTTTCACAAACTAATAAAAAGATATAACCATATATATATATATATATATATATATATATATATATTATAAGTTGTGACTTTTTAAAAACTTTGAAATTATGTATGTGTTGGTTAAAACTCAATGGATCTTTCATGTGCCTGAGGTAATGTGGCGGGGAACTGAATTCTACCAAATGTGTACAGTTGAGTAGTCTTGTATCATTCTCTAGTAATTTGGTAGATTCAGTAATCTGAAATGGACAAATATGTGATTTGCACAACTATGAGTTAATTAACTAATAGAAGTGATTCTTAATCGATGATTATCAATTCTAATGTTATAATTTGGTTTACATGTATAAGCAGCAATGCTTCCATCCTAACTTTTACTTGTTTTACGGAGGGCCTTTTTTCCTTTTTAATCGTCATCAAAAAAGAAAACTATAATTAGAAAGATACATGTCTCGTATAATGGTTGCTAAAATCGAAATGACTTTAGTTTCTCATGATAAAAAGTAAACAGTGAAGATTTTAGCAAAATATCAAACACTTCTATGGTTGGTGTTTTAAGCATTCTATGATCTTATGTGTTTGAACGCTCTGAGTAACTCATTTGTGTGTAACGTGAATCATATGAAATCAATAGTGGTGTATAAATTAAGAATTATCTAATGAGCTGATTTGCACTACATATTTTCCATCGAAAGCAACATTTTTCATCCATAACGAAACTATGTTTTAAGACCACCTTCATTCATTTCCTTCACTAGGACATAGTTAGGTTCACGTCCATGTTAAGAGAAGAACGACCAGGCTCATATCCTTCTGCTGAAACAATTTCAACTGCATCCTTGTTTTTATAATTGCATAATTGTTGTTAAAATTCTCGTCAAAGCTGATGTTGTATCTTTTTCCCCTGGTCATTGTTTTTATGAATGCTCAATGAATACATACTATTGAACGGATGTACTTGAAGCTGTACTCATATTTCCAGAGAAAAGTGTTGCCAATTCAAATATTTACGGTGCAAATGTAATAATTTAACCATTCTTCGTTTAAAATCACAAATTTCGATATGAAACTAGAGGAAAAAATAGTTAAAAAAACATTAGCTATGATGAATACTCATATTCTTTTTAAGACAATACTAGTTGTATGAATATTCTTAGTGCAAGAAAAGTACAGTAAAAAGTTGGGCCCTAAAAAATAAAAGCTTAATGTCAAGGACATGGAAAATAATTTTCTAAAAACAAAAAGGCTAAATATGATGCATGTTGTTGTTTGTAGCAGTTATTTTGTTGTTTACATCTTAGTTCATCCATAGATTGATGCCAGTTAATGGAAACATCCTGTATAACTACGACATATTTTTTTTCATCATTGATAGCAAATAGTAGAGATTAGACATTTGAGAGCAACTTAATATGGTATAGTTTTTTTTACAAAATATTCTATATGGATAACTGCTGGTAGCTCATTTTATGAAATTTAATATGGTATAATTTTTTTACAAAATATTCTATAAGGATAACTGCATGTAGCTCATTTTATGACATTCTACGACGCACTGTGGGGTGCAATTCTTTATAATCGATATACATACTATCAAGTAACCGCATGCTAAACAATGCAGAAATGGTAAAACATGAACCAACTCATATGGCATCATACATATTACTTTTCATTCAATATATAACAGTTTTATTACTACGGAGTGATAAATAACTTCTCACACACAAAAATTGACTCTAGTGTCGTCTTTATGCAGATGGCAAGTGGGATGTCGGACCGATCTCATCAAATTGGAGCAGACAAGAAGGTTAGGTCCTAGATATTGGTGATTATTTTGGAGTAACAATGCTCACCCTTGAAAGCATTTTGTATATTTATATTTTGTATTCATAGGTTATCCATGATAAACAATATAAAACACATTCATTATAGGTAAGTGAAATGCTGTTGTGTTCTTTTAGGAAAGAAAAGACCTCCATGTCACTATTTGTTCATTTCACAATAATGTAATGTTGTGCATTGTCTGACATAAATTCAGACAAAACAAAGAAATTACGTTAAAGAAATAAGATAAACTTCATAACCCAAATAGACAATAGATGAGGGTGGAAAAGGGAACATAACATTATATATTGGATGTAATTTACTTGGTCCCATTCCTAAAGTTTTTGTCCCATATACCATGTTAATAGCTGTTGAATATGGTTTGTGAAAATAAAGAATGTTTTGGATACAACTTCTGAAGTAAAAGAATACATAGAAAAAAAGAAAAAAATATATAAAAAAACAAATGAGCTTAGACTTAATTTAACACGTTTAAATGATATTATATGCTCAGTAATCTAGGATCCATCCCGGGCTATAGCCCAGGTTCACTAACATATACCTTTGTCCTTGCATGTAAGTGTTTCAATGTAATCATTGCAAAATGTCACTTTGAGAATCAAAAACTACTCTTGTGATCAGAGATAGTGGGAGAAGCAGTCATTTAGCGTATCGGCACATGTGAACAGGTTCTTAATGCTTGCCAACTCTAATAACAGAAAAAAGAATAAAAAAGGAATAAAGTTCAAACCATATAGCTTTATTGTTGCAAGAAATATAGACAGAGTAGAATTCATGTATCACTCACAAAGGGATAGAGTTTACATCAGTGTTTAATACATTTTTAAATAGCAGATAATCTTAGCTGGTTTATACAAAGTTAAGATAAACTGAATTTCTATGTAACAGTGAATGATCCACCATAGATTCATAAATTGTTGATCAAAAACATTTTATCTAATATTTTGAGTTGTTATGATTTATAAGGAACAAGCATATCTTACCTGCAAATGTCTTGTTAGTGCAAGTAAATATGTGAATTAAAAAATTTGTTTCAGGAAAAATATTGTTGGAAAATGAAAAGTAGGCCTGGTTCATATTAACTTGTGGATAAAAAATACAAGTTTTGTTTATCTATATCGATCAAAGTCAAACACCCTAGAGTAGTTTTTTTAACTCTTTTATGTAAGTTTGTACGGAATTTTATATATCAGTATTTTATTCTTTGACTTCTCAAGCATGATATAAATAGTTCACACTAATGATTTTAAATATAGGATCATGAAATTCAGCTCACATCATAGTGTAATTTCGCCTCTGTACTTAGTAATCTAACACTAATAATATTATAGTTCAATGCATCACCATATGAGTTCACATGATTATATCATAGAACTTGATGGTGTCTATTATAACATGATTCCTTGATTTACCTAACGGAATGGAGATCTATTATCCATAAATTTTTAATTATAACCCAAAATAAGTTTCCTTTGTACCTGTAAAGTGTATTTTGGAATAAATTAAATGAATATTTTCTTTACCTAGTTAAACTAAGGCTAAGTGTTTCGAATAAAATGATAATACATGAATGACTTAATCGGAAATGCGGTTGGGGGGTGTTAGGGGGGAGGGCGTGTGTGTGTGTGTTATTTTGCAGAAATGCGGTTGGTCAAAGTTTACGGTTCAATTTGTTTGCTCGTTATCTTTTTCTGCATATCCTGACGATTAAACTAGTCATGGGAGTAGTTGGCTATAATAGAAGCTTTAGGAAAATTTGATAATAGGCTTGTTAGAAACATTGTTCTATGAAGAAAGCAAACAGAATTTAACTGGATAGTACCATTTGAGCAATACATAAAATTCTGAGCAAACAGAATTTAAATGTATCTATGTACAAATAATATGAATAGTAATGTAATGATTTGGGCATTTACTCATAATATTTGTACTAAAGCAAACAACTTAAGGTATATATAATAAGTTTTATACTGCATGTTAAAATCATCATGCAGCACTTAAGGTTTAAGATTTTTCTTTTTCTTTTTTTAACTTGTTAACAATAAAATTTTCTGATCAAGTCCCTTGAACCAATTAAGATATGTGTACTTATCAAAGCCTAGTGATATTACTTCGTATATAATTAGTGCAATGGACACTTCTGTAACAAAACTGACACATTCATTGTTTTTAACTGACATACTTGGTAAACAGATATTGGCATGTCTGTCAATGTCATTTTTGGCAATGGGAGATTATTTTTTTGATCATGTAAAACAATCAAGCTCACACTTGTAAATTCTGGGTATGCACTAGGCGGCATTGAACCCAATTTTTTTCTATAACTATATCTATGTTTTTTTTATAGCTGTTGTATCTGTAGTTTAATATCAATTTGGTCATATCAAGGGATATTACCGTCGTCTTAATTAACCATGCTTTGATTCTTCATACTTGATATTAGGCTAGTTTTAAATTGTATGAAGACTGGCTAATGATAAGAAACTAACCAACTGTCAGAATACTATTTTAGAATTGAAGCAGACGATTCACATGATAGTGAACAATCTAGTAAATATCAGTAGTTTGTTCAATATATGATGATTTTATGTATTATTTTTTAAAGTGGTTTTTGTTGTAAAGCGCTTACTTATTTACTAACTTATCAGGGTATAGAAAATCGGATTGATGCAAGCACATCTGAAATGGTAATTGTAAGTTACATTGCAACATTTGTTTTTTGGTTTTCAATATAATTTTTTGTTTTTTATTAATCATAGGGTATTTTCGAGAAAATGCATGAAAAATGTGATTTATTGGATTGTAATTGGTACGATGAAATAATTGCCGATGAAATAGCTTGGCCTATGGCAAATCTTGCAACGGATTCAACTTCCAGTAAGCATATTTCGTTATTGTTAAATAAAATTGTTCAGATATTAAATTCAAAATTTATGAATCAAATATCCTACTTGTATATAGGTATTGATCATCTTTGGAGTACGGACGTGGACTTTGGCTATCTATGTAGGTAATTTATTTAAAAAACTATGCATTGTTTGCTTATCTTTGGAAAATATCATATAATTTTTCTGCTAGCATATTGTTAGATGTACCTTTATTTATCTTTGACATTCATGCTGACTTTCTGAAATGGTTTCTACTTAAGCCTCTGCTATAATATTGTAGAAACTTAGACGTAATGTAAGTTTAAATTTAGACGTAATGTGGAAATTTAGCAGTATAAATGTAGCTGAATTTGCATGATAGTCGCGATGGTTGAATCATGCTGCTGTTTTGAGAGGATAGAGCAGTTTGAAGGGTCGTTTCAAGTTACTTGTCAGTTGGGTGAGTGATGGGTGAATGGTTTTTTCATAGTCTGTTTGAACATTGTTGACGATATGTAAGTGAAAAAGGGAGTATTTGGTTTGGTTGTGATAAGTTTGTACATCAGCAGGTGGTTGAGATGCTTGTAGGTTGGGGGATGTGTAATGAACCTAGGGTCCGCAGAGGCCGATTCAAGTCGTTCTTTTATGGGCAGTGCATGCAGTTGTGAATGTGCTTCCGATGAGAGTGGCAGCAATACAGGGAGGAGCACTGAGATTATTATGTATGACATAAATGAGGCCATGTTAAAAATTTAAAGCAATGTTTTGGTTAGGTTGTTGGATGGGTATTTTTCTGATAAATCTAGTAGGGTCAGGGTGGGTTTTATAAATTTGGTGATAGTGAGACTGTTTTACGTGTAGGCATAAAGGATTAGATGGAGGTAGGAATTTAGGATAAAGAAACTAGTAGTATCTCCTTCAATTTTGATAACTAATGATTAGCTGGAGCCTGGCACTGCAGTGAATTTAAATATTGCAGAGGTGAGGTTTGATCTAAGACCTAAGAATAATTTTTTTAGGGCCATAGACTCTGAAGTTGGTGCGGAGAATGAGAGCGGTTTTTGATTCATTTTCTGAATTATTAAATTCCTCTTATCAAAATTTCAGTGTTCCAGAATTCCAACTTGCTTCATAAGAATATAATACTGAATATAAAAAT
This sequence comes from Allium sativum, assembly GCA_030737875.1. Classification (NCBI taxonomy): domain Eukaryota; kingdom Viridiplantae; phylum Streptophyta; class Magnoliopsida; order Asparagales; family Amaryllidaceae; genus Allium; species Allium sativum. Next base: position 782,581,607 of record CM060920.1, on the reverse strand, counting down.
GTCGAAGACACAAATTGACATCCCAGTTGACGAAATGATTGATTGATATAATTGGATACGCATATTTTTTTTTCTTTTTCATATCATACTAGAATTCATGTAGATTCAATGATCAAAATTCATTTTAACACCAACTGTCTTAATGATGTCTCCAAATAACCCGTGCATGCAAACTTGATAAAACGATGAATTTTGACCATTGTATTTCATTGAATTCAAACAGCTCACTCATTTTGATATCACGAAAGGAATCAATCTTCAATTCAAAAAATACCATATAAAATTTGGATTACCTTATACTATGTTGACTATGATTCATGCACAAAAAGAATTAATGTGCAATAACTGTCATTATTAATCTGTTTTTCTTTTTCTTTTTTGCAAGTAAAAGGATGTTTGATCTTAATTTTTATTGAAATTTGATGCTAATAATTCTGTAATTGTGTAGTAATAAAATACGCCTTCTAAATAACAAATGGCAATTCTAACTAGTACGTAGAATAAATTTACGGAAACACAATTAAGCTTCCCTCTGCACTAAAACTAGTAACAATAGTGAAATTTTCCATATAATTCTGAAAATCAAATGATAAAACTATGTATTAGGTATATATAGCTGATAAATTATGAGTAGAAAAGAAAGTAAAGAAAAGAAAGTGTAAAATCCAAATGGAAGAGAGCCCTATTTGTGAAAAGGAGAGGTGAGCTGTACTATCTCTAAAGATTGGACCATTCAACCTTTAAGCTGCAGAGGATAAGAAGAGCTTCTGTATATAAATATATATGGTACTCATGTATGTGTATCAACTTTATATGTTTATATACTGGTATAATATATGTATTTCAAGTACTTTTACAAAAAAAAAAGTCAGTATTATGTTGATGTTTGTGGAGTAGTAGAAGTGGTGGTTTTTAGTGAAATTTCTAATGGTATGAAAATTTGTTGGGTTGGAGTTGTCTAATGATTAGATTTTCATATTCCTGATATTTAATGTCAGTGCATATTGGCATTTAGCTTAATCATCCGAGTTAAGCCATATTCTAGAAGTTGCTTCTTCCGATGTTTGTAGATCAGCTTCTGCTAATGACAACGTGTGGCAGCTTAGTTAGTGGCTGTTTGATGTTATGGCTGCAGCGGGTTTATCTTATTTTGTATAACTGAAATGGTTAGAACCACCAGGCATGATAATTATGACGTAAAAACAAAGAAAACACAACATGGAAGCTAAACCTGATATGATAACAGGAACGCTTATCCTGCTTTGCGTTTCGGTATATATTGTGAAATACTGAAGATGGCTACAATTCATTTCTCTATCTCTAATAGTTTGTGGCCCAAATTACATTTTACTATAGTGTAAGCTAAACCTGTTATATTGTAAATGGACGTAGAAATATTTAATCTATCAGTGCTTGTTAAAAATGCAAAAGAAATTGCCAATTGCATAACGGTTGGTGCTTCTTTAAAGCCTTTTGCCTTCGCATTATCCTAGCATTGGACGTCTCTCTGTAATCTCCAAACGTAGGATAGGTTTTTAGTTGATCATTTCCTTGAATATACAGTACATTTACATTTTGATCCATGCTTTAATTATTAAAGTGCTCTGAGCTTTCTATTGCAATATTAGTAAGGTAGTATCTTGTTGGTAGTAACCTGTAGGTTTTGTGAGTTTGGGAGACAGTGGTTGTTATAAGACTATAACTTGTGCTTGTGAATTGCAGGTTCTAGAAGTTGGATGAACTTACAAGCTGAAGACTATGTGATTTTTCATGTAATCTTGTTTTGAAACGATGTTTGAACATGTATGTTGACTTCTATATTTATTAGTAGATATCAACTATGACTTTGTAATTGAAATCAAATATGCTTTTGGGTATTATTTTTGCTATTAACAGTTTTATCTTGTGAGTTTACCGCTTAATTGTTTGAATTGTGCACAAATTAAATAAGAGATTTGCTATATAAATATCATAGCTAAAATATGTGCTATATATTAAAAATATTAATAGCGGAAAATTGCACTTATGGAAATAAAAGGTGAAATGCTATGTAAAAATTTAAATAGTGTGGAAAATGTTTTCATACCATTGAATGTGTGCTATGAAAACACCAAAAATGCTATGTATACATAGCGGAAAACCTCACCTATGGAATCAAAATGTGAAATGCTATATAAAATGTAAACCACGTGGAAATTTTTTCATATCACTGAATATGAGCTATGAAAACAATGATAACAATATAAAAAAAGCGAGTATTTAACATAGTAAGGTCTAAACACTATATATCAATGGGGAATTCAATAATAGCGGACTTTTAAAAAAAAACGAAAACATTTTTCATAGCAATGAATATGTTTTATGAAATTATTGATAATGCTATAAAAAACAAGCTGAGATTTTAATAAGCAAATATAATTGCAAAGTCTGAACGCTATGTAAAACATTTCATGCTGCTGAACGTGCGCTATAAAATGTATAATACTATAGCGTTTTGATTTGTGCTATAAGATATAACAGGGCTATTATTGCATGTCGTTATATAGCGTCGTCACTAATGCTATGGTAGCCTATTATAGCGTTTTCCACGTGCTATTAAAAGGTAAATCTGTTGTAGTGAAGAGGCGATAGGAACGCAATTGTGTTTGAGCACCACTTATCACCCTCATACGGACGGCCAAACAGAAAGGGTGAATCGGATTCTAGAAGATCTTTTGAGATTATGCATCTTGGACTTTGGAGGGACATGGGAGGAACACCTTCGATTAGTAGAGTTCGCCTACAACAACAGCTATCAGACTAGTATTGGTAAAGCACCGTTTGAACCTCTATATGGACGACCGTGCCAATCACCAACTTGTTGGTGGGAATCTACGTATAAGAATTTTCATGGGCCCGAGATGATTAGAGAAACTTCGGAGAAGATAGACTTGATTCGAAGACGCATGAAGACAGCACAAGACTGGCAAAAGTCATATGCTGATAAGAAACGAACCGATCTTGAGTTCGATGTTGAAGACACAATTTTTATTAAAGTATCACCATTAAGGAGTGTAGTTCATTTTGGATCTGTAAGAAAATGGCACTAAGATTCGTAGGGCCATACCCCATTACAGAAAGAATTGGACAGATGACCTACAAAGTGATGTTGCCTGAGTAGCTTAGTGGTGTTCATGATTTATTTCACGTGTCGCATTTGAGGAAGTGTTTACACGATACTGTGGAAGTATTAAAGCCGAGCATGCTTAGAGAAGTTGAAGTTGAGTGAGATGCCACGGTTAGACGAGTTCCTATATGCATCTTTGGATCGGAGGTCAAGAAATTACGCAATCGAGAGGTCAAGTTGGTTAAAGTCCAATGGGAAGATGATCAAGGAGATGCGACTTGAGAAAAGGAAGACAAGATACATGCGTCGTACCCTTTCCTTTTTGAGGGTATGTTCTTAACTTCTCCTTTTTCTACCGCTTTGTTTATATTTGTTCTATCGTTTAGTGTATCCTCTCGATTATATCATCGATCTTTAGGTAAAAAATCCTATGGTTGTAAACATGTGTTTGAGACATGTTATGTTTGGTGGATGCAAGTGGATGTAAGTGTTTTCTTATGGTTGCTCGTGGATGCATTTACACACACACATTAGGTACTAGATCAGCTCAATCACTTTCATATTGCATACGGTTAAGTGTGCATATTTAAATTAATGGTTGTATATTGAATGTGTTATCATATGGATGTTGCATTTGAATGAATGGTTGTGCACTCATATAGAAATGATATATATATCATTAGGATTCTTTTGCATACATAATGGATGCATGGCACTATCATGTTTGGCATTAAGGAGGTCAACTGAATCAGTAGACCGCCTGATTTTGCATTAGGATAAGAATATATACACACACTTTGCATATGTTCTGAAAGCATTAGAAGTCTTCTAAGGACAATAGATGCCCGTGATTGATGGATGAGTAGATGGATGATGGATGGTAGGACATACATTCCTTTCAGCTTCGAGATTTTCGGGACGAAATCCTTTAAGTAGGGGGGAATGTAACAATCCGTAATTTTAAAAACATGACATAAGGGATAATTAAAGAATAATTCATTTTTAAAAAGATTAAGCGAAAAGGGTTACGCCATTGCATTCGTCTTGGAGTTCTGCTTGAGATAGAATCCGAGTTTACGTAAAATGGATACCATACGAAGGAGTTATGGACGATGGAAGTTTGGCAGAAAAAATCAGAAAACAGGCCAGGACAACTGGTGCACTTGTGAAGTGTGCCAGAACAAAATTGCACTGGTGCACCTTGGAAGTGCTCCCAAGCCGATCCAGATCTGCAGAATTCTGGAGAGTTCCATGAAGACGTGTCTTTCTGGGATTGGCTGGATGACGTGTTTTTCTGGTATGGATGGTTCAGATGGTTCCTAATCTAATCTAAAGGTCCTAATTCACCTAATACACCTATAAATAAACACCTAAACCTAACCCTAATCTCATTGTTTGCCTCAACCCTAGCTTCCATGCTGCTCTAATTTAAACTAGCCTTTATTCTCCACCAAAAATAAATCAGAATAGGAGTATTCCAACTAGAAGATCAGATCTACAAACAATCAAAGTAGAGATTATTCAAGATCAGGATTGCTACGACAACACCTAATTCTCTTTTCTAAGAATCCAATCGCTGTGAGTCTATGTTACTTTCACATATAATTAAATTAAAAAGTAACTGTGATAGGATTGTTAATTGTATCTAATGTATATGCCTGTAAATAAGATGAATTGTATCAAGTTTTGTAATTTTTTATCCTTCAGATTCATACCCAATTGCTATTATTATATGCCTATCTGATCTATTTTGTCATTATTTATTTCACATGCCTATTTGTATGTTTATGCCAGTTTTGATGTTTTGATTCTCTCCCCTTCTTCTTTCACTTTTTCCTTTTGATATTAGGCTACTTCGAGCATAAGCATATTGCGTTGAGATTTACGTACGAATAACGTTGGAATGATTGGGAAAAGTTTGGGAAATATGGAATAAAATGAGATTATTAGCATAAATTGTTGGTAACCATGGAAATTGGTTTGGGCATAATTGTGTATAACTTGTATACATGAGATTTGGCATAAATTGGTTTGGGCATAATTGAGTATAACTTGTACACATGAGATTATAAGCATAATTTGGATTTAAAATTATAAACATAATTTAGATTGGAAATTATGGGTAACTGGAATTTATTATAATCCAAAATTTGAAATTGGGACTTGAGTCTAGAAAGTGATAATTAACGCCTAAGACACGAGGTGAGATTCGAACTGCGGTATAAGCCTGCCCGGAACCGCCCGGCATATCCAGCAATCGCAAAAAGGTAATCTAATGTGAGAGGTCAAAGGCAGAAATTAGATGCGTAATAATGCAAAGACACGAGATAAGATTCAGATTGCGGTATAATCCTGCCCGGAACCGCCTGGCATATCCAGCAACCGTAAAACGACAGGTCTTGCAAGATTATGGTTATAATGAATTAATGAACACTTAACCAAGACAAGACATGAGATTAGACATGGGAATGATAAAAGGGTTAAGTGGGTATATTAATTGGCGTGTGCTCGGGTCTTATTGATGAATAAATCCTATTCGTCAGCCGGGATCGAAATCCTTGACTTTTTGGCGCTATTCGAGGCCTCTCATCAAGATGTGGAGAAGTAGAGACTGCGGGGTAAGAGAATGAGTATTCGTACATCCCCCAATTGATATACTGGGCAACATGGGTAGCATGTGAAACATAGTAAAAGCACTTAACCAAGATGAGACATGTGATTAGACATAGGATAAAGAGGGGTTAAGTGGGATTTCTTAGTGGGGACCAAGCTTAGGAGGGAAGCTTGTATCAAGTGGGTGGACCCTTTTCAACCAGTAACCCATTATAGTATCTATATGAGCTCGAACTAGGTCGAGGACAGGGACACTCTTACTGAGGTAGATTGTAAGAGGTCAATAAAGAGTTAGATATGGCAGTACAAGTCCAACGGATTCATGTGCGTGCATGGGTCCGGGCTGGTATGTAAGACGTTGTTGCATTGTGTAGGTATAAGCTGTGCATTTCAGTAGTATTAGGGTTGCCACCTTAGGGAGTGATACACCCTATTGTGGTACCAGCACAGGTATCTACGAGGTTAGGGAGCCGATCGAATGGGAAGGGTAGTGGGTACAACTAGTGGTGGTAGGAGCAAGTGAGGCACCAACAAAAGCAACTAGGAGTACACGAAGCTACCATTATTATGATCAGTAGGGAGGGATCATCTCTTAATATGTAACTAGTATGTTGGTACGGTGCAGAGCATATCTTATAGTGGTTAGAAGCGCAGTCGATGTTCTATCTTACTTACCTTGTTTACCTTATCACATCTGCTTATGTTACAGTCATCTCTTATATCCAGTTTATGTTCTTATCCTGTGACTTGACTGATTATATTGTTAAAGTCACTAGACTCGCCAGACTTATGTCTGACCCTTTTTGTTTCGCCTCTTTTCTTTCTTCCCTCCACCCTACGCAGGTCCTCAGGATTGAATTAGTGAAGCTTGACTTGGATCTCTTTCTTCTTGAAGTGCTTGGAAGTGTTGAAAGTAATGCTCAGCTTTATCTCTCTTTCATTATGGCTATTTGGAGTGGGATTATGGTTTTTATTTTATGTACTCTGATAATAATTTTGTTCAAGATGGATTTTTATGTACTTGGCTTTAGTATGTGGTTTTGATGTGGTAACCAAACATGTTTTACTTTTCCGCTGCAATGAATAAATTTTGAATTTTTGAGTACCATTTAATATATTTGTCTTATGATGTTATGTTCTATACTCTTATAACGCTCCATGAAAGTTAATGCATTCCCATAGTGAGTGACTTTAACGGACATGGTGTGTTACAATAACAATCAATTTTGTGACACCCCACGTCTGTTAATCTCACTCTTTAACAGAATGCATTAAGTTTTGTGAAGTGTTATAGGTAAACAGAATAGAATCTCACAAGACAAATATATAAAATAGCAGTGGAAATTTAAAACTTTATTTTCCAACAGAAAACATCGTCGTCTCAAGATCAAGTTACAACATCAGACTGAAATACTAGAATAAAATACATCAAATAAAAACATCTAGCTTGCGCTAAATACCATCAAAGTATAGAACTAAAAAGCCATAGTCCCCATAAATAGCCCTAAACAAGCAGACAAGTAGTAAAAGCGATACATCGAAGCAAATCCAAATCCAAGTAGAAACAGAAGAGAGAGTCCTAATCAAGCCTGATCATTCCCACCCTGAGAACCTTGGGGGAGAGGAAAGGAAGAGAGAGAAAAGGAAACAAAATGGGTCTGAAATAAAGTCTGGTGAGTCTTGTGACCTTTAGCATATAAATAAGTAAAAGTATCATGACAGGCATATAAACGGGATTAAGTGTTTTCAAATACTTTTCAAATACTTTTCTCTGCACCAATACTAGTATACCGGATTAAGTGTTTTCCCATTACAGAATGATCCCAATAGAAACATAAATGGTAGTCTTAGGTGTACTCCAGTAAAGGGTTTTACCCCAAATAGAAATAACAGGTACCTAAACAGAAATAGTGGGTGTCACCCCAATCTGAAATAACATATACCTAAACAGGACTAGATGTACCCTAATTACTGCCCCAGCGATCGGCTCCTTACAACCTAAATACCCCGTGTCGGCCTTACAGTAGGGTGTATTACTCCTAAAGTGGCAACTACTAGAAGGACGCAGACCTATTTATAGGTGTTCTGGAGCTTATTTTCCCAAGCAAGCCGGACCTATGCACAGAGATGACGTCGTTGGAACGCGCCATCAGAACACCTCTCCCTAAATGAACCTCTTATAATCAGTTCGGTAAGCGTGCCGGAACCCTACCTAGTGTGGGGTCCCCACTTTGATACTAGAATGGGTTACTGACTGATATGGGTCCCACACAACAGATGACACAAGCCACCCCTTAGGCTTGTATCCCGAACTAACTAGGATTTTGACAGGTTATTCCTAATAGATTAACAATCCCGCATAAACCTAACAGATAAAACATGTTAAGTTTAAAGGGTTCGTATAAACCCTCACAGATTTAACAGATTTACTTAACCCCATAGATTAAACATGTTTACTTAACACCCACAGGTTAACAAGACCCTAAAAGGTAAAACATGTTTATATAACCCTAACAGATCAAACAAGATTCACAGGTTTCTATCAACATGTTTCTCTCAATCTTAAATTAAGCCTATAGATTTATATGCCCCCAAACCCCAAGCCATAATTCATAGTATAAGATATGCCCCAAATTTAGTCATACTTTACAATATAGGTTATGCACCTAAATTCCAGTCATGATTCATAGTACAAGTCATGCCCCTAAACTATCATTCCTAATTTAACCCTATTTTGTTCGTACGCATATTTCAGCGATATCGGCCTAGGCTATAAAAATAAAAAGGGAATGAGAGAGAGAGGAACATAATGGGCATAAAACAAAATAAGCATATAATAACAGAGATGAGCATATGATAGCAGAAATAGGCATATCAAGAATAAGCATATAAGAGCATAACAGTAGACCAGGTGTACATGTAATAAAAGGACTGATTAGGTATGAATCAGATTCTTAACATGCATAGTTTTATATGGAGATATATAAACATGTCAGGATTAATAGTTAGATTTTTCTATCTAAAAGTAACATGAACTCATAGAGATTGGATCTAAAGAACAGAGAATAATATGCTGAAGTTGTAGAAGAAATTCTTGTATGCGTATAAGCTGTTGTTGAAGAAAATAGGCTAATTTAATCCAAACTAAGGCAGCATCTGGTTGTCCCCATTGTTTTTTATGTATGAAAGCAATAGAAACGTTGTCCTATATATAGCCTACCACTAACGAACCTAGTCAAAATTGGGTCCAGAGGCAGCAACAAGAATTCAGTCGGATCCCTATTGGGTTGACCTACCCTCACCTGGGTCGACCCATGGGTTGACCCATAAGTCGACCCACGTGGCCTTGGGTCAACCCATAGGTCGACCCAACCCAGGTGTGGGACAGACCCAATGGGTTATGTTCCCGCTTGGTTCTCCTGCTCAATTTATTTGATTATATTTCAATTTTCTGAGTTGATTTTTATATATATAATCCTCTTATACGTATACAAAGTCTAAGCTTCATATCTTTCTCATACTATGTCCTTTTTGCGCAAACTTGGAGTCTACCCTAAGCAGAATTTTGAGATGAACACTATGGTACGTTCTGTTTTACTTAATTCCCAATAGTTAATTAAGTATTCTTTAGTTCATTGTTATAATGTCCTTTTAAAATTACGGGGTGTAACATTCTCCCTACTTAAAGGATTTTGCCCCCGAAATCTCCAAGTTAAGAAGAATGTATATCCTAACATTCGTCAACCATCTACTCATCCATCAATCACAGGCATCCATTGTCTTTAAGATATTTCTAATGCTTATATTAACATATGCAAAGGTGTGTGTATATGTCCTATGCTAATGCGAAAAATCAGGCGGTCTACTAATTCAGTCAACCTCCTTAATGCAGTATATGTTAGTCAATATGTATGCAAATAGTCCTAGTCTATCATGTAAACGCTATATGTGTGCACAATCATCCATGTAAATGCAACATCCATATGATGATACAATCATTTCCATCCATAAAAATTAAAATGCACACACATCCATATGCAATATGTAAGTGATTGAGCCGATATAGTGTCGTGTGTGTATATGCATCCACGAGCAAATACTAGCAAAAATTTGCATCCACTTGCATCCATCAAACATGACATGTTTCAAACACATGTTTACATCCATTGGTTTTCCTACCTAAAGGTCGAAGATTCGATAGATAGGATATACTCAATTGACAGAAGAAAGTATGAATAAAAGCTTGGAAAAAGAAGGTAAGAACATACCCTTGAAAAGAAAAGGGTACGAAGTGTGAATCTTGTCTTCAGACTTCCAAGTGGCATCTTCGTGGTTTTCTCCCTATTGAACTTTCATCAATTTGACTTCTCGATTGCGAAGCTTCTTAACCTCTGATCCAAGTATACGGGTAAGAACTCGTCTAACTATCGCCTCCCGTTCTACCTCTACTTCCTCAAGCATGCTCGGCTCGACTACCTCTGCTGTATCATGCAGACATCTCTGCAAATGAGAAACATGGAAAACATCATGAGAACCCGCCAATCTCTCTGATAGCTTTACTCTATAGGCCATTTGACCTATCCTTTCCACTATGGAAAATGGCCCTATGAACCTTGGCACCAACTTCCCTACAGATCTAAAGCGAACCACATTCCTCAAAGGTGATACTTTGATGAAAACCATGTCCCCCACCTCAAACTCAATATCAGTCCTTCTCTTATCTACGTAGGACTTCTGCCTGTCCTGAGCTGTCTTCATGTGCCTGCGGATAAGATCAGTCTTTTTTGAAGTTTCTTTAATCATCTCAGGTTTAAATAGAAGCCTCTCTGTGGACTCCCACCAACAAATCGGTGAACTACAAGGCCTTCCATACAATGCCTTGAAGGGTTCCATACCTATAATATCCTGATAACTCTTGTTGTAGGAAAATTCAACCCACGGAAGATGCTCTTCCCATGTCCCTCCAAAGTCTAGGATATACAGCCTAAAAAAGATCCTCAAGAACTCTATTCACCCTCTCAGTCTACCCATTGGTTTGAGGGTGATAAGCGATGCTTAAACATAACTATGTACCTAATGCCTCTTGTAGGCTCTTCCAGAACTCACTAGTGAAGATTGGTTCATGATCACTCACAATACTAGAAGGTACTCCATGTAGACAGACTATCTCACGAAGATCAACTGATGCCAACCATGTTGCAGTTCTCTTACTCGTAATAGGAATGCAATGAGTGCTCTTAGTAAGCCAGTCTACTATAAGACAAACACTGGTGTTACCCTTCCTCGATCTAGGCAATCCATCGATGAAATCCATAGAGATGCTCTCCCACTTCCACTGTGGAACCTCCGAAGGATAAAGCAAACCGCTAGGATTCCTCTGCTCCGCTTTAACTTACTGGCAAACTAAACATAGAGAGAAAAACTCTGCTACATCTTTCTTCATCCCAGCCCAAAAGAAAACCCTCTTCATATCTCTATACATCTTATCACCTCCCAGATGGATATTCGTCCTAGAATGATGGGCTTCCTCAAGAACTGTCTTCAGCTGACTCCTAACTCGAGGAACACAAAGCCTTCCATCCCATCGCAACCACCCTCTATCACCCATGGAATATCTATTGAGGTGAATAGAAATCTCCCCTCTACTAAGCCTATCCAAGATGTCGCTATCTGTGGGTCCTCTCACTACGAAGATCCTATCTGATCCATTAGCATAGGTCGCACCTCTAAGGATGCCAACAAACCAGGTGTAAGATCCATAGATGGCCTAAAATCGAAGGTCGATGTGTACTCCAAGCTCCGCCTCTCTATGAATAGAGGACTCAAAGTCATCCTCTGCCTACTCAATGCATCTGCCGCCACATTACCCTTGTCAGGTTTATAAGCAATCTCAAAATGAGGTCCCTCTACGAGAACATATTCTTGAGAGATTTGTGATCCATGTACAACTCGAACCTCTCTCTAAGTAGATAATGTCGCCAAGTCTTAAGGGCAAAAACTATAGTAGTCAACTCTAAATCATAGGGAGGGTGGTTCTTCTCATGAACTCTCAACTGTCTACTACCATAGCACACTACCCTTCCCTCTTGCACTAAAACGGCACCAGGTCCTGTATCACATGCATCAGTGTACACTGTAAACACTTTATTCCCGTCATGCAAAGTCAAAACTGGGGTTGTTGTCATAGCGCTCTTTAATCGCTGAAAAGCATCCTCACAGTCAATGCTCCAAGAAAAGGTTAGATTCTTCTTCGTCAGTCTGGTGAGTGGGGTTGATATCTTTGCGAAGTCCTTGACAAACTTCCAATAATAGCCCGTTAAACCGAGAAAACTCCTCACCTCTGTTGCATTCTTTGGAACCTTCCAATCTTGAATGGCAACTACTTTCGCAGAATCCAGCGCTATCCCGTACTTGGAGACCACATACCCTAGAAATATCACTTCCTCTCTCCTAAAGTGACACTTGGAGAATCTTGCCTTAAGATGGTGCGCTCGAAGAGTCCTCAAAACCTCCCCTATATGTAGGGCATGCTCTTCCTCACTCTTTGAGAAGATTGGAATGTCATCCGCAAAGACTACAAGGAACTTATTCAGAAACTCCTGAAACACCCTACTCATCAGATCTATAAAATACGTGGGTGCATTCGTCAACCCAAAATGCATGACTAGCCACTCAAAGAAACCATCTAGAGTCCTAAAAGAGGTCTTGTCTATACTGTCCTCGGCCACCTTCAACTGATGAAACCCTGTGGCCAAGTCTAACTGAGAGAAAACATATGCACCAACTAGTTGGTCAAACAGATCATCTATCTTCGGAAGTGAGTGCCTATTCTTCTTAGTGAGCTTATTCAACTCCCTGTAATTCACACATAAGCCTTAGTTTCAAAGACGACTGGAGAACCCCATTCTGATATGCTTCGCCTGATAAACCCCTTCTCAAGTAGCTCCCCTACTTGCTTGCTAAGCTCCCACCTTCCCTTAGGATCTATGTGGCGCACATGCAATGCGACTGCCTTTGCATTATCCACCAAGTATATCTGAAAATAAATCTTGTGCCTCGGAGATAAGCCCCTAACCTCCTCAAAAACGTCTGGATACCCACAGGCAACAGGTACAAATCGCAAATCATTGATAGAAGCATCAAGTGATCCTAGGAAACTATAACAGACCTCTTTGGGTCACAGGAAATCTCGAGGGTCCTCAATTGGCATGTAAAAAGTTTAAAGACCCTCCTCTCATAGTCCAGAATGGCACAATACGACTTCATATGTAAATGAAATAAATATTATATGATCCTCCGATGCATAGAATGCGGGTCGTTACATTCTCCTCCCCCCTAAAGAAATTTTGCCACCGAAATTCCCCAATTAAAGCGTACAACAGGTCCCGTATGTCTAACAGCCATTTACAAACAGTCAAACATACATTACAAACACATCAAGTCTATCCTAGCATGTAGAATAACTAAACCACAATTTAAAATCTTACCAGGCAAAGAGATCTGGATACGACTCCCTTATGCTCTCCTCTATTTCCCAAGTACAGTCATTCTCGTTCTCGCCCCACTAAACCTTGACCAGTTTCACTGCCTTCCTTCGAAGTCACTTCATATCGTACTCGACAATATGAATCGGCCTGCGGTTCTCAACCGCCTCGGGTTCTACCTCGATATCATCCAACTGATCCAGTGAAATAGTCATATCGGGATCGTATATGAACTTCCTTAAGTGAGAGATATGAAATACGTTATGAACTCCCGCCATCTTGTCAGGTAATCAAACCTTATATGCCAAATTCCCTACTTGCTCGAGAACTGGGAATGGACCAACACATCTTGGTGCTAACTTGCCTCTCCTACCAAATCGAATCACGCTCTTTAACGGAGAAATCTTGACAAACACCAAGTCGCCAACGGAGAATTTCAATTCTCTTCGTCTCTTATCAGCATAATTCTTCTGCCTATCTTGGGCAGCCTTCATTCGCTGTTGAATAACCTTGATCTTGTCTGACGCTTCCCTTATTACATCCAGTCCAAGCACAAATTTCTCACCAGTTTCTAGCCAACATGATGGTGAGTTGCACGATCTTCTGTACAAAGCTTCAAATGGAGCCATACCAATACTGGACTGATTGCTATTGTTATATGCAAACTCAACCAGACGCAAATGGTCATCCCATGATCCACCAAAATCCAATATACAAGCTCTCAAGTTATCCTCTAATATACGATTCACCCTCTTGGTCTGACCGTCGGTTAGAGGATGGTACGCGGTACTGAGATGTAATTCTGATCCCAAAGCCTCTTGTAAGTTCTTCCAAAACCCACTAGTAAACAACGGATCTTGGTCACTCACAATGCTTTTGGGTACTCCATGAAATCTCACTACCCACTTCATATATAGTTCTGCTAACTTAGTTGTTGTTCTGTTTGACTTGACCGGTATGAATCTTGCACTCTTGGTCAACGGATCTACGATCACCCAAATACTATCATGACCCGGTCAAGTCCTCGGCAAACCATCAATGAAATCCTTTGAGACTTGTTCCCATTTCCATTCGGGAATTTCCAATGGTTGCAGCATACCACTAGGCTTCTTTTGTTCGGCTTTAACTAGCTAGCAATTCATGCATTTGGATATAAACTTCCCATCATCTCTTTTCAGTCCTTCCCAATAGTAGGTATGCTTCGTGTCTTGATACATTTTGTTACCACTGGTATGTATAGTCAATTTTGAGTGATGACACTCTCTAAGCACTTCATCTCTCAACCCATTAACATTGGGTACAACTTGTCTTCCACTCTTTCTAAGCCATCCATCTCTATCAAGCCCATACTTTTCATCTCCCCATCGATACCCATCTCTAACTTGGAGATGACATCCAATAAGTTAGGATCGTCCTTCTAACTAGAACCAATCCGCTCAATCAGAGTGGGTCTGATCGTCAAACTTGCCAACATTACTAGATCCAATTTGCACTTTGGTCTGAAATCAGACCCTGCGATATATTCCAGTTGCTTCCATTCAAGAAACATATCCCCTAAACTGGCATGTCTCCTACTCAATGCATCAGCTACTGCATTGCCCTTTCCTGGTGTATATGCGATATCGAAATCATAGGAAGTCAAGAATTCTGACCATCTCTACTGAAGGAAATTTAAATCCTTCTGAGAGAAAAGATACTTTAATGATTTATGAACAGTAAACAACTCGAATCTTTCTCCCAAGAGATAATGTCTCCACATCTTCAACGCTAACACGATCGCTGCCAATTCCAAATCATGGGTAAGATATCTTTTCTCATGTGGTTTCAGTTGCCGACTAGTATAAGCCACAACCCTACCTCCTTGCATCAATACAGCACCTAGTCCGGTACCACAAGCATCCGTGTATACTATCATCTCTTCATTCCCTTTTGGAATGACTAACACTAGCGCACGCGTCAACTTTTCCTTTAGACTCTCGAATGCATTCTCACAATTTTCGTCCCAAAGGAAAGCTTGATTCTTCTTGGTCAACTGAGTTAACGGTGCCACTACCTTGGAGAAGTCTTGGATAAACTTACGATAATATCCAGCTAATCCCAAGAAACTCCTTATGTCTATTGCATTCTTGGGCGTAGACCAATCTTGTACCGTAGCCACCTTCGCAGGGTCCACGGCAATACCATTCTTTGAAACAACATGGCCCAAGAATCTCACTTCCCTCCTCCAGAAGTGACACTTAAAAAATTTCGCTTTTAATTGGTGTTTTCTCAATACCTCCATTACTATTCTCAAATGTTCCTTGTGTTCTTCCTCCGTCCTCGAATAAACAAGGATATCGTCCACGAACACAAGAACAAACTTATTCAACTGATCTCTGAATACCCAATTCATAATATCCACAAAATATGCTGGTGCTTTGGTCAACCCGAATGGCATGACCAATGACTCACAGAATCCAGGCGGCGTCTGAAATGCCATTTTAGAAATACTCTCAGTTGTTACTCGAAGCTAATGAAATCCTATCGAGGGGTCCAACTGGGAGAACACTCTTGCTCCTTCCAGTTGATCAAACAAATCATATATCCATGGAAGAGGAAAATTATTCTTTCTCGTCACCTTACTCAACTCGCAATAGTCCACACACATACGAAGGGAACCATCTGCCTTAGTGACAAACACAACTGGTACTCCCCACTCGGAGACACTCCTTAGAATAAATACCTTCTTCAAAGATCACTTACTTTCTCCCCAAGCTCTAGCTGCTACCTTGTGCCATACGACGATGTGGCATCACTATAGGTCTGGCATCTTTCACTAAATCAATACGGAACTCAATCTCTTGGTGTGGTGGAAGCTCGGTCACATCCTCGAAGATATCTGGATACTGGTCTACAATGGTAACTCCTGCTTACTCGTCGTGCGGGATGTCGAGGGAATTTAAAAAAAAACTAGCCATCACCTCATAACTAGGTAGGCTACCAAGTAGTACCCACTGCCCATCATATGCCCTAATAGTCACCGAAAATCCCTCACAGTCTACCAAAGACCACCCCGTACCTTTGGAGCCAATCGACTCCCAAAATAATGCCAAATCCAGTAATGCCCAAAACAAAGCAATCACAAGCAAACATACATCCATGACTCAATAAAACCAAATTTCGGCAAATCATACTAAGGCTAGTTGAACCACCAATCGGGTTCGTCACCATTAAAGGTCTATCGACTATCTCGGTTTCCAAACCCAACCTATCTACCAGGTCATTAGATATGAAGGAATGGGAATCCCCGTTATCAAACAACATTCGAACAGGAACATCATAAATAGAAAGCATACCTTGAATGACGACATTCTTTCCTTTCTCCGCTGCAGTTGGGGCAGTCGACGAAGAAGGAATAGCATTAATAACATATGCTTTCACAATCTGCTTCTCTTTAGGAGATTGTGGACATTTATCCTTTTGATGTCCCACTTGGCCACAGTTGAAGCACTTCATGTCCACTGGCTTTGCTCGACATTCTTTGTCATAGTGGCCCTTCTTGCCACAGTTAAAGCACTCAACATCTTTCTTGTTCTTTTTCTGACCATCCTTAGCTTGGTTCTGCTTCCTCTTATTCTGAGAATTATTCTTGCCTCCACCGCTTGCTCGCGGCTTTGGCTCCCCTGCAGATGTAACAGCGACCTCAGACTTGGGCTTAGATAAAGGCTCTCAGATCTCAATGCTTTGCCAACAATCGATTCAAAAGTCTCATCAATATGGATTATAAGCCTTTCTCCCAAGTACTGATCTAAACCAGTTATTAACTTCTCATTCTTCTTCTCGGCAGTGTCAATTAGAGATAATCCATACTTAGATAAAATATCAAACTCAGCAATGTACTCCGAGACTGCCCTACCGTTATGCTTAAGCTCCAAGAATTTCCTAAACAACACTGACTTCTAGGCAGTTGGGATAAACTTATCACTGAATCGGGCCTTAAACTGATCCCAAGTAACTTGATCCTCAGGGGTAGCTGCCTTAATAACGTTCCACCAATTCATTGTGTCTTCGATTCCCAGATCCTCGAAGATACACTCACAACTATCAAGCCAATCCTGAACTTCTGTAGCTGATTCTGTTATGTGGAACGGCTTCCCACCAAGACTAGTGTAGTCCTTACAGAGCTTGGCAAAATCGGTCCTAGGCGCCTGCACCGCTGCACAACCACCATTTACAGCATTAGGAACTGCCCTATGAAAAAACCTAAATAAATCTCTCATGAAGTCAGTGAACATCTTCCTCATATCAGGAACATTCCTATTATTGGCTCTTGGACCAATATTCCTCGTGTATCGGCTCATCGTTCAATCTATAAAGAGAAAACGATTATCCATCTTCCTAGTGGTGCCAGTGCAGTGTGACTTCATTCTTAGATATACTAATAGTATATATATGTATAACTTTTGAAAAACCAAAATATAACAAAAACGTGCTCTCGTATACGTACTATCTCTCCCTGATGTCTTTCCCTAGGTTAACTATGCAACCTAGAGCTCTGATACCAAATGTGACAGCCCGCCCCACACCAGCCGATAATTCCAAAGAAATGAGATGTACCAATGTCCAACCAGCACTGGACGGTCGTCAAAGAAAGGAAAAAGGGAAGGAATTTGAATGGTGAACCAACAAAAAACTTGTAGTATATATCAAAGCGCATGGAACAAAATATAATAATAACATAACTTGATATAAAATAGGCGAGACGGTGCATAAGCTGAAAATTAAACCATCATAGCAGAGGAAAATTCAAATACAGCTTATGATCCAAAACATCATTATTGCAACTTCTAAAACTATCTCTAAAGCAAAATAGGAGGTACACTACTAATGCCCGAAGTAGTGACCAGCAATAATACAGGAAGAATATATGGGAATAATACGTGTAAGCCTCATGCTCATCTCCGGACAGCTACTCGTGCATAACCAGCTAACCTGTCTCTAGTCTGCTCGTTCAAGAGCACACAGAGTAATAAGAAGAGATATAAAACTCTGGATCAGACAAAAGTCTGGTATGAGCGATAAGCAGTAAAACAGAACAATAACAGGTATACATAACCATACCTAAACCTGGACCTACAACCAAAGAGTTAGCACAACAGGTTGTACAATACTCTAAGGTGACACTAACTCATGGTGTGAAAATAATTGGGAGGTAGGTGTGCATGTCATGGTGATAGAAAACATCAAACATAACAATCATCCTCACATCTCTAACTCGGTGCGTAAAGTATATGATATCTACCACTTTGATCACCCAATTCTTTGATATGATCACTCTGCCCTATGGAGTCATAATGACTCCACTGCACTGATCCATAGCCACTAATCCTTTGCTATGTCCACTCTTCCCCATGGATTCGTGACAACTGCACTGCACTGGCTCATAGCCTTGCTACGATCACTTTGCCCCATGGAGTCATGACAACTCCACTGCACTGATCCATAGCCAATATGCGTCTCTCAGTGGTGAGTCAAAGCTATAGGCATCGATAACCCCTTTTCACATGTCCCGCAACAAAGCCCAACTCATGAAGTTAACTCGTTGATCCCCATTTAGATCCAGAGTAATAACCTCCCATTTGGACTTCCTTTGCATCTCGGGTTTTGGTCGAATAGGAGTTGGTCTTTAAAAGAGTCGTCACGCAGCAGTAGTAGGGGCCCAAACCGGTTCGATTCGGTTGCCTTCCCTCGATTCGGTTCGGCATGCTTTAGCTCCTGGTCATCAGTATAGTTCGGTTCGGTTAACTTCCTCTGGGTCGGTTCGGTCGTGGTACTCCATTCGGGTCGGTTCGGTCATGATACTCTATACGCTCGGTTCAGTCCATCTTTGTCTGCTCGGTTCGGTGTCCTGATACGATCCCCACCCAAATCCAACTCTATACATGTGGCCTTCCTTCTTGCCAAAATCTCTTGTGTCGGATTCCAGTCCGGTTCGGGTTCCTCCTTACTCGGTTCTCCATTTCCGACCCGAGCCCCCTAACCCAACCCGATCTGAAACCCTGCACAATTTCCAACCAGCATATATCGTCCATATTCGCCAAACGATGGCATTTTCAACCATTCTAACTTTTCTAATCAATCATAAAACACCACAAACAACAGTTACAACATATGAGTTTCAATTAAAAAGATCAAAACATCAAGCATATAGGTCATTTTAAATCAAACATACCTAAAAAGCATGATTTTCCTCCTAATCATATGTAACCATAACTAATGATAGGATTAGGAAAACATATCCAAATTAACTCAAATTTCTATCAGAGCCCTAAAATAATATTTAAGAATTTTTACATATTTTTCCAGAATTTTAACATGCATAATTTCGCTAATTATCACTAATCACTCTGATTAGCCATAATTATGAAAACTAATGCAAATCACTCACCTTAGCCACAAATAAAACTTTAGATCTGAAACTCTACTATTTTGGGGCGGTTTCCTATGCAACACAGTAGCTCCAACTCTGATTTGGAGTTGATTTGCCTTGATTTGATGTAAATCTTCTTAATTAGTGATTAGAATGTGATTTAGGGTGATTTTGGAAGGTGGAGGCCATGGCTAGGGTTAGGGAAATGTTTTAGGCGGTTGAGAAAATGAAATTAAATCATTTTCTAACTGATTTCAGCCTCCCTATAACCCTAATCCTGAAATTGGTGATGGGCCTAGCAGCTAATCACCCTAGTTAGGCCCGGTTAAGCTGTTTTTCACCTTCGAAACCTTGTTTTAGCCATATCTCCCAAACAGTAAGTCTGTTTGGCTAATGTGACCACTCTACGGGATGGTAAACCATCATCTGAATCCAATGAAAGTAGTTTCAGGTCAAAACTCCTTACCAATCAAAAGTTATAGACTAAACAAGATTCTCCAGGGGCAAATTTAAAAATTGGCAAAAATCGTGAACATGGGAAATGACCCCAGTAGTCGTTCCCAAGGTTACACGACCATACGACTTTGTATGTAAATGAAATAAATATTCTACGATCCTCCGAAGTGTAGAATGTGGGTCGTTACAGGAACAAAAACGAACGCACTTGATTCCACGTCCCCGCCTTAGGAGTGCAAGTCCTTGTAATGTGATACGCTTCAAGCACGGTTAGATAATGTCATTACTTTAACCTATTGAGGAGCGACCCTAAGGCATCAACAAGCTATCCATATGATGTGAAGAATACCGGTCTTCAACCATTATCATTGAGAACTTAATCCATTCACATCTTATAATTATTCAGAATGAGTAAAAACCCAGTCTTTCCAAATAATTAGCGCATCTTTTAAAACCAATTGGTTTACAGATCTCATGAACCTCATCCCATTCTTTTATTCAATCCACTCATTAAAACTATATTAAGTTTTAGGACATCAAAACTCTTCATTTCTATCTCATGGAGCAAAACTAGTAATACTCCATTTTTAATCATCTTATATCTTGGTAATTTTAATTACCTTTCCTTCAAATATTGTTAAAAGATTTCAAATCAAATATTCTGATTTCCTATCTTCAAATTCCAAGTTAAATCTTTATAATAATTCTTATCGATTATTCGCCATTTGCCTCATGTAAAAAAATGTTAATTCCTTTTGAAAAATCTTTATAAATAAAGATTTCATTTTCTTAACATGGAAAATTCTCTTACCTTTTCATGGGCCAAAGAACAATGTTATTGAAGACGTCATTCACAACAAACCCAAAATCATATTTCCTTTTATATTGGAATATGTACAGAAAACATATTGGTTTATAATCAATATAAACCTCCATATCCAACAAACACTATAAGCGGGATAACGCACGGCCTTTTGAATCCCTCGAATAGTCTAAGTCATCATCCATGGAGACTTATCTCATTCAATGACCAATCTGGTTTCTATTCAATTTTAATTTAATTAAATAAATTGGAAACTTGGATTCTAATTTACCCTTATTAATAATCTCTTTTATTAGTAAATAAACTCCTTTATATTTAAACGAAATTCTTATTAAATGTTTAAGCCGGATTATATTGATGTTGACATGTGAACTATTTATGAATTGCAGATACACAATGGTTTCGTCTGGTTTCCCCAGAAAACATCCATATCAGTAGGAAGCCGCTTCCATCCTAATTGGATAGTGAACTAAATACACCCTTATATTTAAATAAAGGTCTTATTAAAAGCCAAAACCAGATTTCCTAAAGGGTTCACTTTAGTTGTTAAATAGCTCACTTTAACATGATTCATTTTTATCTTACCAAATATTAATATATTTGGTCCAAAACACTTTTAAATCATTTAATACCATTTATCATGATTTTTCCATATTTTTATATAATTTATAAACACCTTTTCACGAAAAACCCGAATTTGGCACTTGAACTGTCGAAACTAGATTTTTCGGTCAAACTGATTAAGACTTGCAGGAAAATCCGACCATTGAAAAATGTTTCTTTTTCTTTTTTTGGAAAGCTATTCAAATTTCGGACAAAACGTGATGCATTTCAAGAAAATCCGACGGTTCGATCTCGTGGAATTTCAATTTCAAATTTCGGGTCGAAATTCGTGAACCGTCGCTACGCGACGAGTCCTATTCGAACCCAAAAGTGGTTATTATTAAAACTTAGTTGAAATACTTCAAAATAAGTTCAATAATTATTCAAACCACATTAAATAACTTTTGGAATTCATTTTCCACATTTAAAATTTTAAATTAATAGTTAAACCAGTAAAATAATATTAGTCCTCAAAAGTGTTTATTAAAGTCTCAAAATTGGCTGACGTCCATTATAAAAAATAAGTACGAACATTGAAACCATAATTTCACAAAATCGAGTTTGTTTGTTAGGCAAATGCAACTTCAATTATTGTTCATCGTAAAATCGATTTATTATTCTTTTCAATGTTTGATAAGCCATAACTTGTTCTTAACTTCTTCAAAACCAGTTCGTTTTTTTGTAAAAGTTCATTGTTATGAACTCAATTTTATTTCCGAAAAGTATTGGAACTTAAATTCAAATTTTTATTCTTTTTCCCAATTATTTTATTATTAAAATAATCATTTAAAATCCAATTTCTAGAATGAGACTCATTCAACTCCTGTATAACCCGAGAATTTAGGTATATACAAACATCTTATAAACATAAACAAGATGTCATGTGTCTAACGAGTTGCAACCAAACTCATTAGTCATGTAACCATATATGTCTGTGTCAATTTGGTTTCTATATTTTGGAAAAATCTGCCATAACCTCCCATATACAGGAGCATCGATACAACCGCACTATTTCCTTAAAAGGACATCCAAATCACATATCAAACCAAATGGTGTTCATAACCATTGGTCAACCCAATCCATATATCAGACACTATAGCATGCGCAAAGCAACCACATACACAATTTAGTGAACACTTGGGACTGATGTGGATCATCATCCCAATAACATGTGAAGGGGATTACTAATAAATAACAATCCGTGTAATAAGCACATGGGACTATTGTAATTTCATCCCATGATCTGTGCAGGGTTTCCAAACAATATCAAACATTTCAGGCCACATAACAACATGCATGAAATCATCTCACACGAACAAATACCACAAGCAAATGTGAGACGATAAACCACTCACCATCCCCTTCAATTTCTTTACTGTAGAACCATTACAGTTTTGCGCTTTCTCTCGAATGTTTAACGACCTAGCCATTAAGGGTAACAATTAACATTAGCCCTTGTAATATTAATACCTTTTCTAATTAACATAAATATACTTTTATATATATATATATATACACACGTATTGATTTCCAAATCTAAGTATATTCATACATGGGAATACCTTCTCCATAGACTTAGCTAACTTAAATTCATGATTACAATTTTCCAAAACCATTATAACTCTCATAATAACACATATAATTTTCTTAACCACTTAAAGAGATAATCACTTTACTTCCATTAGGATTTCCATTTCAAATCCAACTCAAATGACATCAATACTACACATAGGTGTTAATTAACCTTAATCCATGATTTGTCCAACATAAAATCACTTAGGAATATTCACAATTCGTATTATAATTTCCAAACTTCATATTCAAATTTACCAATGATTTTGCTTACTACTTTTAGGAATTGAGTTCCAAAAATTCATATATTCACATATATACTTCATGGAAATACTAAGCAAATAATTATAACCTTAATCCATAAATATTCACTATAAAATCACCTTGTTTCCTCTTCAAGAAATTTATACAAACACCTTGTGTGCATGCTAATAAAACTAGTTTTAAACACTTTAAATCAAACCATTTCTTACCCCGCAAGTTAGCAGATCTTAGCCTAAGGTATATAGGTCCTTCCCTAAGCTTTTCCTTCCATTATCATCTTCTTTTCCCTTGAAAATATCTTTTTTATTTGATAAGGGGGGAAAACTTGAGCAATAGGCTAGGATGTGAAGAGGTTTTGAGTGTTAAAATGATGAGAGATGGTTCTTTGCCTTGCTTTTTGTCTTTCCCTCTTTTCTCTTTTCCTTTCCGTTGATTTTTCTTTTGATTCTCTTTTCTAAATCACCATGATATTTGCGACCATGGCAATGGAGTAAGGGAGGAGCAAAATTCTTTCATGAAAATGGAAAGATAAGGATGGTATAGGATATATAATAAAGGGCTATTACATGGATGCTTAACATGTGGCTTATGGATAAGCATGAAAGATTTTACATCTTAAATTCATCCTTATCTTCATGAATACTAATTTGTGTTTTTTCAAGCACCTTCCGGCCTCGTGTTAGAGTATCAAACGATAACGGTTTTCAAAAATTCTTCAAACATAAGGTCTGGTTTCGAACCTACTTCAATCCTATGTGTTCAATATAAAATCTAAGTTTGTTTTCATTTCAAATATTTTTTTTATGTTAATAACTTTTTATATGCGATAAGGAATTTTCTTAGACTTTATACGTAGTTGATATCCTACGTTTAGAATCTTCCTGGATAGGTCTCAGCTTCCTGTTTTACCGTTAGCGCTATCAAGTTCCACTTACCGTAAAAATTTAGTTCAAATTTTGGCCTTTTATTTTTCTTTTCCACATACTATCAAGTTCCCATTCTTAAGATATTCTCAAAATCGTCCTTTTTTAGTTCAAATTTTAACCTTTCTATCTTTAATCAATATGAAACTGATTCTGTTTTTAGCCAAACTTGGTTTGTTACCTAATTTCATTATTTCGGATTCAATGGAACCAGTTTCAGGGTCTGCAAATAAATATTTCTTACACTTCCTTTGTAAACGTGTTATGTTTATATTAAAACTCAATATTATGACCCTGCTCCAATTATATCATTACCCATTTTCAATTTTATTTTGATTCTTATGAAATTTGGAAGTTCTAAATTGGTTCTGAATTTCTGTGTCGTTACATTCTCCCCAACTTAAAAGATTTTTTCCTCAAAATCGAAGAAGGAACCAGACATTGTCTACTCAGTCATGCTATAACAAAGTTTATCAAAAAGATACATAATATTATATATATATATATATATATATATCCATACATCCATACAACCATTCAAATACATACATCCGAGCAAACTTCCTTGTATATTTACATACATTCTTAAAATATTTGTTTTGACCTTAGGATAATACTACTAATTAAATGACCATTTCCGTCTGGCCTACTCCAGGATTCTTATCATAATTCGTAATTAAGAGGTAAACACGATTTTTCTTTATTACAGTACTTGATAGTATGTCCTACTTCCCTACACCGGAAGCATCTTGTTTCCCCTCTGGGTTTCTTTTTTCCTTTCTGGAAAATTATGGAAATAATGCCCCTTCTGCTTACGTCGGAAAGAAGTTATGTCATTATGTACCTTTTCCTTGCTCTCCTTCTTATTCTTGTTTTTCATTGGGCATAAGACTGCATAATGTCCCTCTTAATGGCATTTATAATAACAAATACCTACAAATTTTCCTTTATTCTTATTTTTTCTGAAGTAGCTACAAATATACTTGCATAGGTCCAACCTATTTTCTTCTTCTACCTGCTCGTAAATCCTTCTCGTTTGTTTTCGAGTCATCTTTCTAGGTTTAAATCCAGATGGATCACATTTATCCATACCCTACAACAATTAATATTTTATCAAAAGAGTTTTATAATTCCTTAACAAATACCTCGACTGTCCAAAATCGTCGAGAATTCAAATTTCTTAATGAGTTATATTGATTATTATCTCCAGCAATCAATTAGTGGATTAAATTTTCCAAATATACTTTTGGACAAAATTATTTCATTACAGCTGGATTAGACTGCTCTATTTAAGTGTTTAGAAACACCTATCGATATAGTGGTGCCTTATTGCATTGACCAATGTTCATAACTTACTCAACAAATCAATCCAACACAATACCATTTGTATAAACTAATGTTAACATCTTTTGTCAGTGCCCTCTTATACCGACAGCACTTTACATTCTACCAAGAAAGGCGAGAAAAGTTTTCAAAATAAGGACAAAGAAACTAATTATGCTAATGCGAAGGAAACTAAAGAAGATGGGGGTGAAGATAATTTACGAAAGGAATGCATGATAGTCAAGTAATTTCTTTTAAGCACATGTCAAAATGTATTGCATTTATAGTAACATATGACATTTGTCTTTTCTCGAAACTTATATGCTGTATTGGATAATTTAATTAATTTTGGATGAATCATCAACTTATAAATTAATCACAATAAAAGTCCATGGTTATGGACCATTTACTTATTAGAAACATAGTTTTATTTTTTGCCTATGTCCAAATGGAGTCACCAAACCTAGTTGTTTTACAGTATAATTTTAAACGTTGACCCTCAGTCATGTTGTTGTCTTTACTATTTTACTTCCTTTATATCATGATGATGATAATGACACCACATCAAGTCATTTGTAATCACATATTCAACTGAAACTTAATACATTTGCAATACGACATATATGTCTTCTTTATCATCAGTTTATGAATTATTCCCACATATGAATATCTAACTACACAAATTTTGCTTGCTCACTAAAAGGAATTGATTATAGATTTTTCTATTTTACATATTATCTTCCATAAGTGAACTTTGAATATGATGATCACAAATGAAAATTGTATTATGTTGACTATGTAGTTGAATAATGCTTAATGTATAGTATTAACATCCTCATTTTTTTGCAAGACATAGTTCATTTTGCAACTTTAGAAGAAAAAAACTAAAAACTAATATACTTACAATGTGCATTAGTTTACAATTAAAAGTACTACATTATTTTCTAACTGAAAGGTTAGTTCTACATGTCTTAACTCAGATTTGATTACCCAGTTCTCATGCTTGGTGCATAGATCCATGAATTTTATACGTTTCTTCTTAGCACAGGTTGTTAAATGCAAAAATCATTTAGTTAAAAGGTCATGGTGAAATAGCAAACACATCTACATTACAATCAAGTTTAACAGGCTCTTTGACAATTGGATCATGCTAAGAATGTCTTTTCATCTTTTATGTAGAATACAACTTTTTTCCTGTATCCATTCGGTTTTCCAGATTTATATTCTCTTCAACTTGTTTTGGTTTGAGAATGTGGCAAGATCATGTGTAACAACCCGTAAAATCTGGGCCAGTTTAAAATTTTTATTTTGGCCATTTTAGCGAATTTAGATTATTTAAAATGAATTATTTTAAATAATATCGACGAGAAATTTATTTTGAATATATTCGAACGTATATATTATACGCGTCGTCGTTAGAATATAAATAATTATATATAATTATAAATAGAATTGAAAATGGCGCGGTAGTTCGATAATTCGATTTCAAACTTCAATTGAATGTACCGGGTGCAAAACAATCCGGATTTTAGTGAAACCAAAAATAATGGAATCTAATAGTGAATATCTTTCCAACGAACCCGAATGATCAAAATTTCTTAGCGGGAATCAAAAGATATGTCCAGTTGAAAATTCTGAATAGTCGCTATGGAATTCAGGCCCTTAAAAATGGACATTTTGCAAACGACCTCGGATTTCGACGAAACCAGTTTTGTTGGGTCCGTGATGTAAAGTTATTGCTAGATTTCAAATTTCATAATTTTTCGAATCAATATGTGAGCGTGGCAAAGGAAAACGCGTTTGACCAGTTTCAGTTGATTTTAATCGACTGGAAATTGGCCATTTTTCTAACGGTCTCAGATTTCGACGAAACTAGTTTTGTTAGGACCGTATCGTCAATACGAAGCTAGAAAATATTTTTCTAGAATTTTTAAAGTTAGTATGTGACCCCGGTAAATTGAAATGTACGTTTAAAATTGAATATATAGATTTATACATTAATTTCAGCGAAAACTGAGCGTAACAGCCGAACTGGCTTATGAAACATATCCCATTGTATTCGGAATGGGGGTAATTAGCTAGGGACGACAGTCATTGGGCCTCGTTCGGAGATCGAAATTTAAAGTTACTTTATGGAGAAATTAATTATTTAAATAATTAAAATATTATATAACCCCCTTGAGCTCTCTCTTTCCTCACAAGTCAAACCACGGTCAAAATATAAAAAAAAAAAAAAAAAAAAAAAAACCCCTTCCAGTTTCAGATCGCGACGCCTCTTCCTCCCCCTTGCTGACGCCGACGATGGACCGCCGCTCCCCCCTAAAGTCGCGCCTTCCTCTCCCCTCTAGCTCATCTCCTTCCTCCCTTCGAATCGAAGACGAAAACGCCAGAGCTTTCCCCCCCCACAGTGATGACCGCCGACGAACTGAAGGCCGCCCCAACCCTCCGCCTCCTCCTGCCGCCGACCCAGAGCCACCCGAAGCCTCTCCGATGGTGGTGAACCCCCCCCTTTCGAACTGTAAGTTTTTACTTTATTTATAAAACTGATTTTTACTTAATTTATAAAACTGATTTTGTTAATATTAAAAACCGATTTTTATGTTTTTAAAATTCTGATTTTAGGTAGGTTTAAAACTGAATTTTATTTTAGGTTTAAGACTGAATTTTATTTTAGATTAGAAAACTGATTTTTAAATGATTTTTAAACTGAATTTTTAAATAAGGCAAAAACTGTATTTTTATTTTTTAAGTTATGAAAAAACTGCATTTTTATGAAAGCGAAAAACTGATTTTATTTTGAACTTTAAAATAGGAAAAAAAGTTTAATCTTTTAGTAGAAAAAGATTTGAACTTGCAAAAGAAAAAAAATTCGATTTTTATATATTGAATAGCGAAGTCAAAATTCGATTTTATATATTGAATAGCATAGTAAAAATTCGATTTTTACATATGTAGTGGCTACGGGCAGCGAAGATGACGAAGATGCGATAGCGATGAAGATTTCTATCAATGAAGTGCCGTGGAGCTAGGATAGCTAATCGGTGAGAATTTCTCACCTTTCTATTTATTTTCTAGTTATATATATATACTAGGATGCAGACGGTGCTTAGTAGCACCCGACACAATCGTCCACAGACCATGGACTTGTTTGTTTGACAGTTTGGTGATTGATTGCGATATTGTTTGAATGTGGTTTGTGGTGTGAAAAATCGAATCGATAAATTGGTTAGGATTAGACGTGCGCCGTTATAAGGCGAAGGAGTAAGGCTAGGTTAGATCCTTACTCCAAAGTTTGCGGTTTGCATAACGAATTGATTTGATTGATGTGTGAATGGCGTGGGCCTTCACTAGACCGGGGATAAGGCTAGGCCTTGTCCCGTTTCTAGTATCGTGCCGTTATGCCGCCGAAATTTTCTAAAACATGTTAGAAAAATAAAAATATCATTTTATTGAATAAATGAATTGAATAGAAATTCATAGGTTGAAATAAAATGTTTTATCGTTAAAAATATAATTTTTAACGTGAATATGAAAATAGTGAAGTGAATAAATAAATATTCATTTACAAACCAGATGGTTTGTTTATGTACACTTATTTGAATGATATTGATTGGGTCGATAAATTTCACACATCGCCCAACTGCACAAATAAAATCTGTGTTTGATTGTTTGAAACCCCACACGGGTGTTAGGATGAAATATGCAGTTCACTCATCCTGATTGATTAAATATGTCGATCGATTGATTGACAGGCTGTTATAAGCGTTGAATATCTGTATTTGATGCTTATGCAGTGTAGTGCACTTTGGTTGATGGTTGATTATTTTTCAATGCTATGATATACATGTGTTGTATGAAAATCCATATAATTAACTTTATATGGTAATTGATTGGGCCTCATTCCAATTTGAAAAATAAAGAATATTATAAAATAAAAGTTCATGTGTTGACAGTACTCATTCATTGAGATTGGTCATGTGTTGAACGAAATATTTTGATAATAACAACTATTTTGAAAAAGAAATATTTGAAATAGAATATTTGAAAATAGAAATTTATGAAGCCGTGTATGGACGCCATTTTGACGTGAACGATATTTATATCGAATTGAAAACGATTTCGAAATGAAATGAATTGAAAACGATTTCGAAATGAATTGAATTGAAAACGATTTCGAAATGAAATGAATTGAAAACGATTTCGAAATGAATTGAATTGAAAACGATTTCGAAATGAATTGAATTGAAAACGAATTCAAAATAAATTGAAAACGATTTCGAAATGAAATGAATTGAAAACGATTTCGAAATGAATTGAATTGAAAACGATTTCGAAATGAAATGAATTGAAAACGATTTCGAAATGAATTGAATTGAAAACGAATTCAAATGGAATAGAAAGCGAATTGAAATGAATTCAAATTGAATTGAAATTCGAATTGAATAGAAATGAATTTTAAAACGAATTTATAGAGAAGAATTCAATTTTGATTTGAATTGAAATGGAAGTTGAAAATGTTTTTGAAACGAATTCAAAACTATTTATATAATTCGTTTTAAATAGAAATCGACGAAATATATATTATATATATTATATATAATATAATGGCCTGAATAGAACGCGCCGCGCCGCGGCAGTTCGCGAATTTCGACCATTTATTTCAAACGGACATTACAGGAGATCCGACCGTCGGATTCTCCTAAAACCGGAACCGTTGGGTTCGTATCGAAAAGAGCTTTCTAATTAATGTTAGAAATTTGAAATCTAACGGTTGGATTTGGAGATACGTCCAAATCAAATTCGAAAAAGGTCGTTGTAAGTGCAGTTCGATGGCCATTGTTGGAAATCGACTGTACGGGCCTTGATAAAATTATTAAAAATAGTAATAATTTGTGTAAAATCACAAGAAATGATTTGTGAAAGTTTGGGGTGAAAATCTCCATATTTGAAAAGATAAAAAAATGGATTTTTATCGAAATGAACTAGTTTTGAACTAGA
This sequence comes from Allium sativum, assembly GCA_030737875.1. Lineage (NCBI taxonomy): Eukaryota > Viridiplantae > Streptophyta > Magnoliopsida > Asparagales > Amaryllidaceae > Allium > Allium sativum. The sequence continues at coordinate 782,551,033 of CM060920.1, read as the reverse complement.
ATTATAATTCTATTTATTTTTAAATAAATAAATTGAATTTGAAATGGTTTTGAAAATAACCAAAATTTCCAATGATTGCATTGGAGTGGATTTGAATCGAAATTGTCTTCGGAATATTTCGATGTTGGAATTCGTGACATTACAGGTGTTGTTATGGAAATTTGAAAGATATATATTTGTATCGTTATTTCCAATACGACATTTGTTAGTCGTAGAATTCGATATTGAATATAAGCCGATATATTTTCTATTCAGAGCCTTGTATTGAATATCGAATGTGATTTGGGTTTGTCGTGAATGGTGTCTTCACTAACACTGTTCTTGAACCCAGTTGAGAAAAGATTAAATCTTTTTATTTAGATTTAATGAAGTGTACCAATTAAATGATATTTAATTGGAATTGAATTGGTATTGATTTTTGGGTTTATCGTGAACAGTGTTTTAAATAACACTTGTTCTTTAACCCGATAATTAATGGAATGTGATTTTGGGTTTATCGTGAATCGTGTTTTAAATGACACTGATTCTTTAACCCAGATAATGATTAAAACTAAGTGGAGTTTTAATGAATCTTTAATTAGATTGAAAAGATCGAGAATGGAGTATCACCAGTTTTGCTCCAGGCGATAGATAAATCTGTAATTAGATTTGAATGTGAAATTTAGAAACTAACTGGCGGTTAGCCAAGCAGAATGGTTTTCTGGATATTGATCTGATGTTGGTTTCGGCCTTCGGGGTTAATATTTGGGGAATTATTCTCTTGATTAATTTACGGTTAGTGACTAATGAATTGGAATGAGGCGTATGTTGTGTTTGTGTAACACTTATTTAAAATATACGCGAGTTATTCGGAAAGACCGGGTTTATCCCATTCTGAGTAACTGATACGACGATAAGTCGAAGACGAAGACGATGGTCGAAGACCGGAGGTCTTCACGTCGTTTGGGTGATAACTGATGATCTTGATTGGGCTGTACACCCAAGAAGATGGAAACAGTTAGTGATCGTCCAGACGTACTTGGAGATCGATGGATATGCGGGGTACTAGGTGCCTCCGGTTTCGTTCAGACCCAGAACGGACTTGTAAATGGACTGTGTGTCTGACATCGGATTTCATTCTGTGTGACTGATATCGGTTGCATAGGATGGCTTGCCTGTGTGGCATGCTAAGATGCAAATGATCAAGGCTTCTGTTGAAAAGCAAAGTCTTGTGGTTGATGATCAAAGCACGACCTTTGTGGCGTAGCTTTGTGTAACGTTTGATTCGCGAGTTTCACACCCGGTATGAATCAAAAACGGGAGACGGACCTCAGGGAGGGCATGCGTTTCTTTCTAGTTAGAAGTGGCGTCAGTGGTTTTACACGCCCTGACGAGTTTGACTTATGTTGTTGTTGCTGTTGCGAGGCGCCTCGGTTATATCGGTTTCGGCCGAATGCATTCTGGTCGGCTGACGGACCAGACTTACACCCCATAGGGTGGGGAGACGTATTGTTCAGGCATAATAATCCACTCCGTGTGGACCGGCCCTGACGATCCAAGGGGCAGTTGCGGCTGTTCCTGAGGGGCGGGCTAGAGCGTCTCGAATCGGTTGAGGATCTTGCCCCTAGCCTCGGTTCATAGATGGAAACCCAATTTCCAAATACGTGACATTTGCGGTTTTATTTGTAAACCTATATATGGCGACATAGTGGTATGGGGCATTCATGCCGCCTATGATTGATACTTATGATTTGAAGTTGTTTTATACTCTATGCACTTATAATAGTATCAAATGATTTGTTTTAAACGTATCAAGCATTCTTTGGCTGTTATAAGGGAAAACCCTATCCTCGACTGCGTTGCATTGTGTGATGGGACCTGGGTCTTATAACAGCTTCATTTTTCTTTATTTAGCATTGCGTTGTTTGTCTTATGCACTGGTATTCTTGGGAGGAAACCCGTTCCGTGTTATACGGCGTGGTCCCTTGTTTTACCTAGCTTTGAAAATAAAGATTTATAACTGCTTTAGTTCTCACACCAGTCACATGACTGACCTGGAGTTTATTGTTTTGACCTAAACTCTGGGTGCCCTTATTTTGACACGGGCAGCTAGTAGTTTTGGTTTTGCAGATTTATATTCACAGGATCCTGGTTTACGACTGGAACGATATCCGGGAAGCTTTGTATCCGTATATCTCATTCTAGTTGTGTATTGTATTATTTTCCGCTGCTATGTATTTAAATGTAATTTAAATCTCTGATATTTCTGTGTAATATTCTTTTATACTCTGTATATTCTTGTAATCTGATGCATTGTTGTTATATACAATGAAATGTTCTTCTATATGCGTTCTGTTGTGGTTTGTTCTCGAACTATCCGACGCTTTCCTTTACGGGGAAGTTACGGGTCTTCACAGTTGGTATCAGAGCTTTGGTTTACAAAGCAGAGAACAAGACACATTAGAACCGTACGAAGGAATTCATCAGATATTGGATTAGTAATATCCAATGGAATGACTCGTTAGAGATGGGATCAGTAGTATCCTAGAACGAGTGTGAAGAGTATATTTTTAAAATGAAAACGATTTTTGATTTGAAAATTTAAATCAATTATTCGTATTTGATTATTTATTTTATATTGATTAGGACAATCCAAAATATAAAGATTTTTGCGTATGCGCCTAGCTAGCGTGTATTCGAAGTTTTAATATATTGGATAGATATAGCACCACACCCTAGTCGCCCGGAGATGATATTGATGATAGCGATCGCATCATCAACATTTATGTTCGTGTTTCGAAGGTTTGATATCTATATATTTCCTATTGACTGGTGTGAGAACCAAAATTAGATAGGGCTAATTGTTGTGATTTGGCATCAAAAATCTGATTTTTGTATATATATCGAAATTATGAATTTGAAACGTTAATCCACTAATTGATTGAAGTTTGTGTTGTTTGTTTAATTGTTTGCTAATTTTGAACAATTATGCCTAATTGAATCAAATATTGAACTCTATTGAAAATTGGTCGCATTTGTTTGCATATACATATATATCATTGAACAGGTCATAGCAAGGAGGCTAGAGCAGAGAATAAAATTTGTTTGCCCGACAAATAGGTACATGTTTATTACATAATTTACTGTTTTGTTTGGGTGATGATGATTTTATGAGCCTATTGGCTAGCCGCTTGGCTTTTTCTTTTTCTTTTTGAGATCTGAAGGACCGGGAACGCTATTTGCAATTTCCCGATGCTCCCGGTGCAGGGGAGGTTATGGCGAAATTTTTCAAAAATTTAGGGTGTTAGCCAAATTTTTGAAATTTTAAAAATTCTCAGAAACTAAAGAGTTGGAGAATGGAAGCCAGATCAAATGTGGAGCTGAATAATCAAACCACTTTCGACTTTGTTCCTTTTCGGGGACGAAAAGTTTTAAGTGGGGGAGATTGTAACAACCCGTAAAATCTGGGCCAGTTTAAAATTTTTATTTTGGCCATTTTAGCGAATTTAGATTATTTAAAATGAATTATTTTAAATAATATCGACGAGAAATTTATTTTGAATATATTCGAACGTATATATTATACGCGTCGTCGTTAGAATATAAATAATTATATATAATTATAAATAGAATTGAAAATGGCGCGGTAGTTCGATAATTCGATTTCAAACTTCAATTGAATGTACCGGGTGCAAAACAATCCGGATTTTAGTGAAACCAAAAATAATGGAATCTAATAGTGAATATCTTTCCAACGAACCCGAATGATCAAAATTTCTTAGCGGGAATCAAAAGATATGTCCAGTTGAAAATTCTGAATAGTCGCTATGGAATTCAGGCCCTTAAAAATGGACATTTTGCAAACGACCTCGGATTTCGACGAAACCAGTTTTGTTGGGTCCGTGATGTAAAGTTATTGCTAGATTTCAAATTTCATAATTTTTCGAATCAATATGTGAGCGTGGCAAAGGAAAACGCGTTTGACCAGTTTCAGTTGATTTTAATCGACTGGAAATTGGCCATTTTTCTAACGGTCTCAGATTTCGACGAAACTAGTTTTGTTAGGACCGTATCGTCAATACGAAGCTAGAAAATATTTTTCTAGAATTTTTAAAGTTAGTATGTGACCCCGGTAAATTGAAATGTACGTTTAAAATTGAATATATAGATTTATACATTAATTTCAGCGAAAACTGAGCGTAACAGCCGAACTGGCTTATGAAACATATCCCATTGTATTCGGAATGGGGGTAATTAGCTAGGGACGACAGTCATTGGGCCTCGTTCGGAGATCGAAATTTAAAGTTACTTTATGGAGAAATTAATTATTTAAATAATTAAAATATTATATAACCCCCTTGAGCTCTCTCTTTCCTCACAAGTCAAACCACGGTCAAAATATAAAAAAAAAAAAAAAAAAAAAAAAAACCCCTTCCAGTTTCAGATCGCGACGCCTCTTCCTCCCCCTTGCTGACGCCGACGATGGACCGCCGCTCCCCCCTAAAGTCGCGCCTTCCTCTCCCCTCTAGCTCATCTCCTTCCTCCCTTCGAATCGAAGACGAAAACGCCAGAGCTTTCCCCCCCCACAGTGATGACCGCCGACGAACTGAAGGCCGCCCCAACCCTCCGCCTCCTCCTGCCGCCGACCCAGAGCCACCCGAAGCCTCTCCGATGGTGGTGAACCCCCCCCTTTCGAACTGTAAGTTTTTACTTTATTTATAAAACTGATTTTTACTTAATTTATAAAACTGATTTTGTTAATATTAAAAACCGATTTTTATGTTTTTAAAATTCTGATTTTAGGTAGGTTTAAAACTGAATTTTATTTTAGGTTTAAGACTGAATTTTATTTTAGATTAGAAAACTGATTTTTAAATGATTTTTAAACTGAATTTTTAAATAAGGCAAAAACTGTATTTTTATTTTTTAAGTTATGAAAAAACTGCATTTTTATGAAAGCGAAAAACTGATTTTATTTTGAACTTTAAAATAGGAAAAAAAGTTTAATCTTTTAGTAGAAAAAGATTTGAACTTGCAAAAGAAAAAAAATTCGATTTTTATATATTGAATAGCGAAGTCAAAATTCGATTTTATATATTGAATAGCATAGTAAAAATTCGATTTTTACATATGTAGTGGCTACGGGCAGCGAAGATGACGAAGATGCGATAGCGATGAAGATTTCTATCAATGAAGTGCCGTGGAGCTAGGATAGCTAATCGGTGAGAATTTCTCACCTTTCTATTTATTTTCTAGTTATATATATATACTAGGATGCAGACGGTGCTTAGTAGCACCCGACACAATCGTCCACAGACCATGGACTTGTTTGTTTGACAGTTTGGTGATTGATTGCGATATTGTTTGAATGTGGTTTGTGGTGTGAAAAATCGAATCGATAAATTGGTTAGGATTAGACGTGCGCCGTTATAAGGCGAAGGAGTAAGGCTAGGTTAGATCCTTACTCCAAAGTTTGCGGTTTGCATAACGAATTGATTTGATTGATGTGTGAATGGCGTGGGCCTTCACTAGACCGGGGATAAGGCTAGGCCTTGTCCCGTTTCTAGTATCGTGCCGTTATGCCGCCGAAATTTTCTAAAACATGTTAGAAAAATAAAAATATCATTTTATTGAATAAATGAATTGAATAGAAATTCATAGGTTGAAATAAAATGTTTTATCGTTAAAAATATAATTTTTAACGTGAATATGAAAATAGTGAAGTGAATAAATAAATATTCATTTACAAACCAGATGGTTTGTTTATGTACACTTATTTGAATGATATTGATTGGGTCGATAAATTTCACACATCGCCCAACTGCACAAATAAAATCTGTGTTTGATTGTTTGAAACCCCACACGGGTGTTAGGATGAAATATGCAGTTCACTCATCCTGATTGATTAAATATGTCGATCGATTGATTGACAGGCTGTTATAAGCGTTGAATATCTGTATTTGATGCTTATGCAGTGTAGTGCACTTTGGTTGATGGTTGATTATTTTTCAATGCTATGATATACATGTGTTGTATGAAAATCCATATAATTAACTTTATATGGTAATTGATTGGGCCTCATTCCAATTTGAAAAATAAAGAATATTATAAAATAAAAGTTCATGTGTTGACAGTACTCATTCATTGAGATTGGTCATGTGTTGAACGAAATATTTTGATAATAACAACTATTTTGAAAAAGAAATATTTGAAATAGAATATTTGAAAATAGAAATTTATGAAGCCGTGTATGGACGCCATTTTGACGTGAACGATATTTATATCGAATTGAAAACGATTTCGAAATGAAATGAATTGAAAACGATTTCGAAATGAATTGAATTGAAAACGATTTCGAAATGAAATGAATTGAAAACGATTTCGAAATGAATTGAATTGAAAACGATTTCGAAATGAATTGAATTGAAAACGAATTCAAAATAAATTGAAAACGATTTCGAAATGAAATGAATTGAAAACGATTTCGAAATGAATTGAATTGAAAACGATTTCGAAATGAAATGAATTGAAAACGATTTCGAAATGAATTGAATTGAAAACGAATTCAAATGGAATAGAAAGCGAATTGAAATGAATTCAAATTGAATTGAAATTCGAATTGAATAGAAATGAATTTTAAAACGAATTTATAGAGAAGAATTCAATTTTGATTTGAATTGAAATGGAAGTTGAAAATGTTTTTGAAACGAATTCAAAACTATTTATATAATTCGTTTTAAATAGAAATCGACGAAATATATATTATATATATTATATATAATATAATGGCCTGAATAGAACGCGCCGCGCCGCGGCAGTTCGCGAATTTCGACCATTTATTTCAAACGGACATTACAGGAGATCCGACCGTCGGATTCTCCTAAAACCGGAACCGTTGGGTTCGTATCGAAAAGAGCTTTCTAATTAATGTTAGAAATTTGAAATCTAACGGTTGGATTTGGAGATACGTCCAAATCAAATTCGAAAAAGGTCGTTGTAAGTGCAGTTCGATGGCCATTGTTGGAAATCGACTGTACGGGCCTTGATAAAATTATTAAAAATAGTAATAATTTGTGTAAAATCACAAGAAATGATTTGTGAAAGTTTGGGGTGAAAATCTCCATATTTGAAAAGATAAAAAAATGGATTTTTATCGAAATGAACTAGTTTTGAACTAGAATTATAATTCTATTTATTTTTAAATAAATAAATTGAATTTGAAATGGTTTTGAAAATAACCAAAATTTCCAATGATTGCATTGGAGTGGATTTGAATCGAAATTGTCTTCGGAATATTTCGATGTTGGAATTCGTGACATTACAGGTGTTGTTATGGAAATTTGAAAGATATATATTTGTATCGTTATTTCCAATACGACATTTGTTAGTCGTAGAATTCGATATTGAATATAAGCCGATATCTTTTCTATTCAGAGCCTTGTATTGAATATCGAATGTGATTTGGGTTTGTCGTGAATGGTGTCTTCACTAACACTGTTCTTGAACCCAGTTGAGAAAAGATTAAATCTTTTTATTTAGATTTAATGAAGTGTACCAATTAAATGATATTTAATTGGAATTGAATTGGTATTGATTTTTGGGTTTATCGTGAACAGTGTTTTAAATAACACTTGTTCTTTAACCCGATAATTAATGGAATGTGATTTTGGGTTTATCGTGAATCGTGTTTTAAATGACACTGATTCTTTAACCCAGATAATGATTAAAACTAAGTGGAGTTTTAATGAATCTTTAATTAGATTGAAAAGATCGAGAATGGAGTATCACCAGTTTTGCTCCAGGCGATAGATAAATCTGTAATTAGATTTGAATGTGAAATTTAGAAACTAACTGGCGGTTAGCCAAGCAGAATGGTTTTCTGGATATTGATCTGATGTTGGTTTCGGCCTTCGGGGTTAATATTTGGGGAATTATTCTCTTGATTAATTTACGGTTAGTGACTAATGAATTGGAATGAGGCGTATGTTGTGTTTGTGTAACACTTATTTAAAATATACGCGAGTTATTCGGAAAGACCGGGTTTATCCCATTCTGAGTAACTGATACGACGATAAGTCGAAGACGAAGACGATGGTCGAAGACCGGAGGTCTTCACGTCGTTTGGGTGATAACTGATGATCTTGATTGGGCTGTACACCCAAGAAGATGGAAACAGTTAGTGATCGTCCAGACGTACTTGGAGATCGATGGATATGCGGGGTACTAGGTGCCTCCGGTTTCGTTCAGACCCAGAACGGACTTGTAAATGGACTGTGTGTCTGACATCGGATTTCATTCTGTGTGACTGATATCGGTTGCATAGGATGGCTTGCCTGTGTGGCATGCTAAGATGCAAATGATCAAGGCTTCTGTTGAAAAGCAAAGTCTTGTGGTTGATGATCAAAGCACGACCTTTGTGGCGTAGCTTTGTGTAACGTTTGATTCGCGAGTTTCACACCCGGTATGAATCAAAAACGGGAGACGGACCTCAGGGAGGGCATGCGTTTCTTTCTAGTTAGAAGTGGCGTCAGTGGTTTTACACGCCCTGACGAGTTTGACTTATGTTGTTGTTGCTGTTGCGAGGCGCCTCGGTTATATCGGTTTCGGCCGAATGCATTCTGGTCGGCTGACGGACCAGACTTACACCCCATAGGGTGGGGAGACGTATTGTTCAGGCATAATAATCCACTCCGTGTGGACCGGCCCTGACGATCCAAGGGGCAGTTGCGGCTGTTCCTGAGGGGCGGGCTAGAGCGTCTCGAATCGGTTGAGGATCTTGCCCCTAGCCTCGGTTCATAGATGGAAACCCAATTTCCAAATACGTGACATTTGCGGTTTTATTTGTAAACCTATATATGGCGACATAGTGGTATGGGGCATTCATGCCGCCTATGATTGATACTTATGATTTGAAGTTGTTTTATACTCTATGCACTTATAATAGTATCAAATGATTTGTTTTAAACGTATCAAGCATTCTTTGGCTGTTATAAGGGAAAACCCTATCCTCGACTGCGTTGCATTGTGTGATGGGACCTGGGTCTTATAACAGCTTCATTTTTCTTTATTTAGCATTGCGTTGTTTGTCTTATGCACTGGTATTCTTGGGAGGAAACCCGTTCCGTGTTATACGGCGTGGTCCCTTGTTTTACCTAGCTTTGAAAATAAAGATTTATAACTGCTTTAGTTCTCACACCAGTCACATGACTGACCTGGAGTTTATTGTTTTGACCTAAACTCTGGGTGCCCTTATTTTGACACGGGCAGCTAGTAGTTTTGGTTTTGCAGATTTATATTCACAGGATCCTGGTTTACGACTGGAACGATATCCGGGAAGCTTTGTATCCGTATATCTCATTCTAGTTGTGTATTGTATTATTTTCCGCTGCTATGTATTTAAATGTAATTTAAATCTCTGATATTTCTGTGTAATATTCTTTTATACTCTGTATATTCTTGTAATCTGATGCATTGTTGTTATATACAATGAAATGTTCTTCTATATGCGTTCTGTTGTGGTTTGTTCTCGAACTATCCGACGCTTTCCTTTACGGGGAAGTTACGGGTCTTCACATCATGTAATTCCAATATTGAAGCCTGGATTGTTAGATTAAAATAATGTGCATTATACGTAGGATTTGTTGTACTTCTTTGTTAAACGGTGGTAAGTTTGACAATTTGGAAATTGAAACCAATTTCAACCTGATTTTAAATTTCATATGTTCTATTGCAATCATTATAAGCTCATTTTGAATGGATTTTACAGGGGAGATTTGAGCTTGAGTAATTAACTAATTTGGTCGCAGTAATCAATTGCTAAGAAGCTGAAGTTGGCAAAGTTAGAGAATAATAATGAAGAGAGTACATGGTCTACTTTGGTTGTTAAGGCCATGATTCCTATAATGGAAAACTTTATTTTTCTCTTAGCAACAAGTGTAGTGTTTATAGGATATTGAATTAGCTTCTTTGCATGAAACGTTTGTAGTTTGTACAATTTTTATTAGCTTTATAGATTTTGATTTTTAGATTGATTATGTTAGTTCAGATCTTGCTTTGGGTTTATGTTCACGTAAAATTTGAATGAAGAATCTGAATGTAGAAAGTTTATATATCATGCAGTGTCTTTACTCACATGTGAAACACATGTATCTGCGCTTCACATTAGTTCTGCAGTTATGTACAAAACTGGCTTCAAGTTCAGTTGCAAATTTGCACTCACTTATGCACATAACCAGCTTTAATTCCGAATGTTTATGCACACGTCCAACGGATGTTCCTTCGTACTAGCAAACAAATATACACACTCACACCCAACTCATTATAGGGTATCACTAACCCTATCTCTAATAAGTCACTTGTCCTAGGATACCACTGAACCTATCTTTGACAAGTCTATATCCCACGGTGCCAAGGTTATCACTTAACCTTAAGCCATATTACCAACTGTAACGAGCTGCATTTTTACTCACTTCAAACCGACAAAAACCCAAACCCACGTTGATTCAATGCAAGGAAAATTACGTTTTGTTAGGGTTCATTAGAGCAAAACACAACGGAATATAAAACTCACAGCGGAACAGATAAAATATAATATGAAAATATAATTGCAGCGGAAATTTTTTTTAAAACAAAAACACTTTAAAATAAAATTCTGATTTTGTATACCTTTGTCTACATAACCTAATATACCGATAATAGAGTACGTTCGACCTTCATATGATGCTTCGGTTCCCTATGGAACTCCAAGTCTTCAAGCTTTCATCCTGAAAATACTCGCTCGGATCTGACCCGAGCGATAAACACTCGGGTCAGGCTTGGGTTATATCAGTTATAAAATAATGTAATCAAACCAAACCATAGCAACCATAACCAAACACAACCACCATTCATCCATAACAACCATAAACCAAGTTTAAAAACATGACTTTTTAGAAAAATGAACGACTATAAGCCCCAGGTCCATCACACAATGCAAGCGCAAGCCGGAGGATGGAGGTTTGCCTTATAATCGCAAAACATGCTTAATATAGTTTGAACAAAACATTTCATATCATAATAATGTCTAGGGTGTGGAAAAATCCTTCCGAAAATAACTTATAAATCTTAGCTTGCATAGTGCCCCATACCACTATCTTGGCTACATAGGTATACAACTGAAAATTGTAAAAGGGATCGTATTGGAGTTTGGATTCCATCATGATGGTTACTGATTCAAAAGATCTCTTGGGCATTCACCATGTTTGTACACAACACCGCACCCATGTTCTTAGGTTGGAGGAATTTAATCCCTACAACCTATCAGTAGGCAGGCCTCCTCACCTACTGGGTCGACCGTATCCGTGCAAAACATAAAGTCGTGCTGATCAAATCATCAGCATACCATCATACCGGGGTGTGAGGCTAACATAAGGTCCCGTCATACACAAAGCTACACATTTAAGCCAAGCTTTGATCATCACCATAGAGCCTTACTTTTCAACAAAAGCCCTGATCATTGCTCAGCACTTACATTTCCGCATGGTCATTCCATGTCAAACATGCAATCCATCCACAAGTCCGTTCCGGGAATAGGAACAAAACCGAAGGCACTTGATTCCACATCCCCCCTGGAAGTCCAAGTCCTTACAATGCGATATGCTTCAAGTACGGTCAGATAATGCCGCTACTTTAACCTCTTGAGGAGTGACCCCGAGGCATCAACAAGCGATCCATCCGATGTGAAGAATATCAGTCTTCAACCATTATCATTGAGAACTTAATCCCTTTGCATCATATAATTATTCAGAATGAGTAAAAACCTGACATTTCCAAATAATTAGTGCACCTTTTAAAACCAATCGGTTTACAGGATCTCATGAACCTCATCCCATTCTTTTATTCAATCCATTCATTAAAACTATATTACATTTTAAGACATCAAAACTCTTCATTTCTATCTCATGGAGCAAAACTGGTAATACTACATTTTTAATCATCTTATGTTTTGTTAATTTCAATTACCTTTCCTTCAAATTGAAAGGTTTTAAATCAAATAATCTAATTACTTAACTTCAAATTCCAAGTTAAATCTTTCTAATAATCCTTATCGATTATTCGCCATTTGCCTCATGTAAAAAAAATTGTTCATTCCTTTCTGAAAAAAATTTATAAATAAAGATTTCATTTGCTTAACTCGAAAAATTATCTTACCTTTGCATGGGCTAAAGAAAAATGTTATTGAAGATATCATTCACAACAAACCCAAAATCATATTTCCTTTTATATTGGAATCTCTAAAGAAATCATATTGGTTTGTAATCAATATAAACCTCCATATCCAACAAACACTATAAGCGGGATAATGGCACAACCTTTTAAATCCCTCGAATAGTCTAAGTCATCATCCATGGAGACTTAGCTTAGTCAATGACCAATCTGGTTTATATTCAATTTCAATTTAATCAAATAAATTTTAAACTTGGGTTCTAATTTACCCTTATTAATAATCTCATTTATTAATAAATAAACTCCTTTATGTTTAAGTGAAATTCTTGTTAATTGTTTAAACCGGATTATATTGTTGTTGACAGGTGAACTATTCACGAATTGCAGATACACAATGGTTTCGTTTGGGTTCCCAGAAAACATCCATATCAGTGGGAAGTTGCTTCCCTATGAATTGGATAGATCAACTGAAGACACCTTTATATTTAAATAAAGGTCTTATTAAAAGTCAAAACCGGATTTCCTAAAGGGTTCACTTTAGTTGCAAAATAGCTCACATTAACATGATTCATTTTTACCCTCCAAATATTAATATATTTGGTCCAAAAAACTTTTAAATCATTTAGAACGATTTATCATGATTTTTCCATATTTTTATATAATTATAAACACCTTTTTACGAAAAATCCAAATTTGGAACTTGAACTGCCAAAACTGGATTTTTCGGTCAAACTGATTTAGACTTGTAGGAAAATCCGACCATTGAAAAATGTTTATTTTTCTTTTGTTGGAAAGCTATTCAAATTTCTAACAAAACCTGATGCTTTTCAAGAAAATCCGACGGTTAGATCTCCTGGAATTTCAACTTTCGAGTCGAAATTCGCTAACTGTCGCTAGAGACGAGTCTTATTCGAACCTAAAAGTGACTTGTAATTAAAACTAAGTTGACAAAATAAGTTCAATAATTATTCAAACCACATTAAATAACTTTTAGAATTTAATTTCCACATTTAAAATTTTAAATTAACAATTAAATCATTAAAATAATATCATTCTTCAAAAGTGATTATTAAAGTCTCAAAATTGGTTGACGCCCATTATAAAAATAAGTACGAACATTAAAACCATAATCTCGCAAAGCCGAGGTCGTTTTTTAGGCAAAAGCAACTTTAATTTACTATTCATCATAAAATCGATTTACTATTTGTTTCAATATTCGATAAGCCATTACTTGTTCTTAACTTCTTTAAAACCAGTTCGTTCTTTTGCAAAAGTTCATTGTTATGAACTCAATTTCATTTCCAAAAAGTATTAGAACTTAAATTCAAACTTTTTTCCCAATTATTTTATTATTAAAATAATCATTTAAAATCCAATTTCAGGAATAAGACTCATTCAACTCCTATATAACCCGAGAATTCAGGTATATACAAACATCCAATAAACATAAACAAGATATCATGTGTCTAACGAGTTGCAACTGAACTCATTAGTTATTTAACCATATATGTCAGTTTCAATTTGGTTTCTATATTTCGAGAAAAATTTGCCATAATCTCCCTTATACGGGAGCATCGATAACCACACTATTGCCTTAAAAGGCTATTCCAATCACATATCAAACCAAATGGTGTTCATAACCATTGGTTAACTCAATCCAAATATCAGACACTATAACATGCGCAAAGCAACCACATACACAATTTAGTGAACACTTGGGACTGGTGTGGGTCATCGTCCCAATACCCTGTTTAGGGGTTTACTAATAAACAACAATCTGTATAATAAACACATGGGACAAGTGTAATTTCATCCCATGAGCTATGTAGGGTTTCCAAACAATATCTAACATTTCAAGCCACAAAACATCATGCATGAAATCATTTCACACAAACAAATCCCATAAGAAAATGTCAGAGGATAAATTCCTCACCATCCCATAGGTTCTTCAACTTCTTCACTATAGGACCATCACAGCTTTGCACTTTCTCTTGAATGTTTAACAATCTAGCCATTAAGGGTTATAATTAGCATTAGCCCTTGTAAAATCAATACCTTTTCCAATTAACGTGAATATACTTTTAAATATATATTGATTTCCAAAACTAACTATATTCGTATATGAGAATACCTTCTCCATGGACTTTTTAACTTAAATTCATGATTACAATTTTTAAAATTCATTATAACTCTCATAATAACACGTATAATTTTCCTAACCACTTAAAGAGATAATCACCTTACTTGGTTTAGGATTTCCATTTCAAATCCAACTCAAATGACATTAATACTTCACATAGGTTTAATTAACCGTAATCCATGGTTAGTCCAACCTAAAATCACTTAAATTTTCACTTAGGAATATTCACAATTCCTATTATGATTTCCTAACTTCATGTACAAATTTACCAATGACTTTACTTACTACTTTTAGGAATTAAGTTCCAAATCTCCATATATTCACATTTATACTTCATGGAAATACTAAGCAACTAATTATAACCTTAATCCATGAATATTCACTACAAAATCACCTTGTTTCCTATTTCAGGAATTTATACAAACACCTTGTGTGCATATTAATAAAACTAGTTTTAAACACTTTAAATCAAATTATTTCTTACCCGGAAGCTTGCAGATCTTAGTCTAAGGTATATAGGTCCTTTCCATAGCTTTTCCTTCCATTATCTTCTTCTTTTCCCTTGAAAATCCCTTTTTTATTTGATAAGGGGGGAAAACGAGAGCAATAGGCTAGGATGGGAAGAGGTTTTGAGTGTTAAAATAATGAGAAATGAATCTTGGCTTTGTTTTTCTCTTTCCCTCTTTTCTCTCCTTTCCTTTGATTTTTCTTTAATTTTCTTTTTTAAATCACCATGATATTTTCGTCCATGGCAACGGAGGAAGGCAAGAGAAAAATTCTTTCATGTAAATGGAGAGATAAGGAAGGTATAGGATATATACAATAACGGGCTATTTCATGGATGCTTGGCTCGTGGCTTATGGATAAGCATGAAAGATTTTATGGCTTAAATTCATCCTTATCTTCATGAATAGTAACTTGTGTTTTCTCAAGAACCTTCCGACCTCGTGACAGAGTATCAAACGATAACGGTTTTAAAAAATTCTTCAACTATAAGGTCCTGGTTTCTAACGTACTTCAATCCTATGTGTTCAAATATAAAATCTGAGTTAATTTTCATTTTCAAATAATTTATTTTAGTTTTTTTTATTAATAACTTTTTATATTCGATGAGGAATTTTCTTAGACTTTATACATAGCTATTATCTTACATTTAGAATTTTCCTGGATAGGTCTCAGGTTCCAGTTTTGTCATTAGCACTATCAAATTCCAGTCACCATCGAAATTTAGTTTAAATTTTGGCCTTTTATTTTTTCTGTAACACCCCACGCCCGCTATGGTCACTCACTAAGGGAATGCCATAGCATCGGTGGAGTATTTTAGTGAATATAGAACAGAAAAATTACAACAAGACAGATATAATTAGTACTTGAAATTTAAAAATATCATCTCACAACAGCGGAAATAAACATGTCTGGTTACATCATAAAACCACGATAAAAGTCAAGTACAATATCCATCAAAATAAAGAAGTACATAATCCCACTCTCTCATACAATAGCCATAACAAAAGAAAAGATAACTGGATAACTAGAGCTTTACATCTACCCAAGCTCCTAAAGACTGGAACAGCAATCCGATCAAGCTCTACTACCGCTAGGATCCACCGTAGGACCTGAGGGTTGGGAAAAAGATAAAAACAACGGGGTCAGACATAAGTCTGAGTGAGTCCTATAACTTTAACAATACAATCATTAAAGTAACCAGAGAAGACATAAACTTGACCTACGGTAATATCTGGGGATGAATGGCTACACTAAGCAGCTTGGTAAACTTAGGATAAACTAGGATAACCGTAAGGACGCATCTACCCACCCAAGGATAATTACTAACTGCACCACACCAGTCATTCCTACTTAAAGGTTGATCCCTTCCAAGGTCTTGGAAAATTTCCCCAGTAGTCTTGTGTACCCCTAGCCCACTACATAGGTGTCGTCTGCCCCTATCTCCACTAGGTGTACTTAGTAATTTCACCCAGTAGTTTCGTGTACCCCTACATAGGTGCCGTCTGCCCCTATCTTTATTAGGTGTTCCCACTACTCCCCAGCGATCGGCTCCCTACCGTAGATACCCGTGCTGGTCCCACGATTGGGGTGTATCATTCCCCTAAAGTGGCTACCAGATAATATCAACAGTGCACGGCTTTATATCTACACGATGCAACAACGACTTACCAACCAGCCCGGGACCACACACGCATATGAAACCCGTTGGTCCCGCGTTGCCACCGCTAACCCGGTTTGGCCTCTTATAGTCAAGCCCAATATGCGTGTCCCGTCACTCGACTTGAGTCGAGCCCACAAAGATACGTTTGGGATATTGGTTGAAATGGGCCCCCACAAGCTACCACCTAAGCTTGCAATTTTATCTAGTGCATCCCACTTAACCCCTCTTTATAATCATGCCCACTTACATGTTAGGTTTTGGTTAAGTCATCTAATCATATTTCAATTGCCCCTTAAGGCACCCACTAGATTCCTACATGCCACCTAAGGCACTTACTTAACCCTTTAATCATGTTTACTTACATGTCCCACTTTGGTTAAGTATTCTAATCGTATTTTCACATGCCACCCATGGCACTTACTTAACCCTTTAATCATGTTTAATTACATGTTCCACTTTGGTTAAGTATTCTAATCGTATTTTCACATGCCACCCATGGCACTTACTTAACCCCTCATGTCCCACTACATGCTAATATGGTTAAGTGTTTCTTAATTCATTAATTAAGATCATGACCTCATAAAGACCTCTCACATTAGACCGTCTTTTATGACTGCTGGATATGCCGGTTGGTTCCGGGCAGACTTCTGTCATCAAAAGGGTCTAACCTCGTGTCTTTACTTTAATCATGTATTTAATTTATGACTAAGACCTCTCACATTGGGCCAATCATTTGTAGCCGCTGGATGGCCGGTCGGTTCCGGGCAGACTTCCGCTACAAAAGGGTCCAACCTCGTGTCTTAGTTGATTAATTACACCTAATTAATTACCCCCATATTAATTATCCCTAATTAATATCAAATTTTCCATAACATGGGTAGACCTAACTCAATAGGTAAATTCCCATGGGGTAGACCTAAATCAATAGGTAAATTCCCACTTATGGTAATTTATTTTTATGGTATGCTTAATCATACCCACTCATATTTTTATTAACATATTTACCAACCCCATCGTTCCCCACGTAAATCGTTCTCATTTCATGACATAAATAAGGGGAAGATCATCACAAATATCATAGGTTTAGCATACAACTTTGTCATGGGTTAAGAGGATGTCAACTTGCATATATGAGCATATATTAACCCAACTACATATAACCCAAACTTGCATATTATCATACACATATCTTGCATAACATGTTGATCTTGCATATAAGCATTCACATGACTTGCATATCATATTGCATATAAGCATCCTCACAACTTGCATAATATGTTAAACATGCATTTAAGCATACACATAACTTGCATAAGCATTCATATTCTTGCATAAGCATTCACATTCTTGCATAAGCATTCACATACTTGCATATTAACTCTTAAACTTGCATAATGTGTCATCATGAACTTGCATATTAACAAACATGTAACTTGCATAACATATCTTGCATATTAACATACATGTAACTTTCATAGCATATCTTGCATATTAACATACATGTAACTTGCATAGCATATCTTGCATATTAACATACATGTAACTTGCATAGCATATCTTCATGAACTTGCATAACATGTATATGATCACATAGTCCAAAACTTGCATATTTAGCATCATGTAAACATAACATACCTCATACTAAACTTGCATAAACTTACATACTCAATATGCATAAACCCACTTGTTAAACATGCATAAACCAACTTATTAATCATGCATAAATCCACTTATCAAGTATGCATAAACCAACTTATTAAATATGCATAAACCAACTTATTAAATATGCATAAACCAACTTATTCAATATGCATAAACATAGAAAAACGTAGAGTAACATATCATTACAAATGATTCAAACTCACTAATCCGCATTCAAGACCATAAGTCTCATTACACCTAATCTACTTGCTTTAACAATTGATGTTAAAGTGATAGAAACTCACTACTAGCAATTTGCACTCCAAATGAAGAAGATTAAGATGCTTAGAATGGATTAGAGGTTGATTAGAGAGGTTGATTAGCTTGCTTTCCTTTTCATTGATTTGTGGTGGCCATGATCAAGTTTCATTTTTCCATAGTTTAGTTACAAGATCTAATTATGAATGAATTAGGATAGGGTTAGGGTCTTATTTATAGGATTAGGTTGCATTTTAGACCCTTAGATTAACCCTAGATTGGTTTAGACCCGTCAGATCCAAGAAGCTTCCAGAACCAGCCCTCCAAGCCAGCCCAAGAACCTAAACTGGTGCACCCAGTTTCACTGGGCGTCGCACCCCTGTCGACAGGCAAGTCGACAGGGCAGTCGACACCCCTGTCGACAGCCCTGTCGACAGCGCTGTCGACATGGCTAGGGCGGGAATTTCTCCCGCCTGACCCGTTGCTTCTATTTCAAATTCTGAATTTGAATTCTTAAATCTGTTTTTATCTTTGAATTTTCTGAAAACTTCTTAGGGCCATAACCGGGCCATACGGACTCCGATTCTCGAAAACTCGGACTCTATTTCGCGTATTTTTCCGAGACGAACGCAATGACGCAGCCCGTTACCCCCAATTCCCACATCTGAGATTATTTATCCTGTAATTAGTGAATTTTAGTATTAACTAAAATTCGGGGTGTTACATTCTCCCCTCCTTAAAGGATTTCGTCCCCGAAATCTCTAAGCTAAGGAGAATGCATATCCTACCATCCAAACAACCATCTACTCAAACCATCAACCATGGGCATCCATTGTCCTTAAAACAATTTCTAATGATGTATGAGCATATGCAAAAGTGTGTGTATATGTTCCCTATCTAACGTATGAACATATGCAAACCATGATAGTGCCATGCATCCATTATGTATGCGAGAGAACCCTATCGACACATACAATATCTACATGAGTGCACAATCATTCACCAAAATGCATCATCCATATGATAACACAATCATTATACATCCATAATATAGCTTCCGACACACAATTTTATGCAATATGCAATATGAAGTGATTGAGCCGATCTAGTGCCTAGAGTGTGTGTATATGCATCCACGAGCAACCACTAGCAAACACTTGCATCCACTTGCATCCATTATACATAACATGTCTCAAACACATGTTTCAACCATAGGACTATCCTATCTGAAGGTCAAAGGTACTATCGAGAGGACATACTAAGGATAAGATAAGCACAAGATATGCGATGAAGGAGAAGCAAAAGGACATACCCTCCGAAAGAAAAGGGTACCTCGAGCGCATCTTCGCTTCCGTCTCCCAGGTAGCGTCACTCTCTTCATCTCCCCTTTGTACTTTGACTAGTTGAACCTCTCTGTTTCTCAACTTCCAAATCTCTGACCCAAGGATGCAAGTAGGAGCTCGTCGAATCATCGCATCACGCTCTACTTCCACTTCTCTAAGCAAGCTCGGCTCTACCGCCTCTGCGGTCTCATGTAGGAACTTCCTCAAATGTAACACATGGAATATATCATGTACACTACTAAGTCTGTCGGGAAACTCCACCAATGGAATATGCTCCTCCCATGTACCTCCAAAATCCAAGATACATGGTCTCAAAAAGGTCTTCTAAAACAAGATTCACCCTCTCGGTCTGGCTGTCCGTCTGAGGATGATATGCGGTACTCAAACACAACTGAGTCCCTACCGCCTCTTGCAAACTCTTCCAAAACTCTCTAGTAAAGATAGGATCTCGATCGCCCACCATACTGGAAGGTACATCCTGTAATCTAATAATCTCTCGAATGTAAACTGAAGCTAGACATGGAATAGTCCTCCTGCTCTTCACGGGTATGAAATGGGTACACTTAGTAAGTCTATCTACCAAACCCAAATCCCCGTATTACCCTTCCTTGATTTCGGTAATCCTTTGAGACACTATCCCATTTCCTTAGCGGAACTTCCAATGGGTGCAGCAACCCACTTGGTTTCTTTTGCTCCGCTTTCACCAAGCCTCTAGCGACATACTTGGCCATGTCTTTCTTCATACCGGCCAAAAAGAAAACTCGCTTCATGTCTTGGTACATCTTGTCCCCACCGGGATGAATGGTCATCCTAGAACGGTGTGCATCATCAAAAATAACCTTCCTCAAATCCTCGTCTTGCGGTACACAAAGTCTACCGTCTCTACGCAAGCACCCCCTATCGTCTAGGGTGTACCTACTCAAATGGCTGGACGACTCCCCCCTTATGAGCTTCTCCACCAACTCAACCAACTGTGGGTCGTCCCTCTGTGCTTCTCCAATCCGCCCCAAAAGAGTAGGTCTAACCTCAAAAGAAGCTAGCTATCCGGGTACAAAGTCAACGGAAGGTCTAAAGTCAAACATAGAAATAAACTCTAAGCTCCGTCGTTCAACGAACCACAAACTCGAAGACAACCTTTTTCTACTTAAGGCGTCTGCTACCATGTTACCCTTGCCGTGGGTGTACGCTATCTCAAACTCATAGGACGCTAAGAATCCTATTCACTTTTGCCGTCTCAAGACTATGCGCCTGGAGAGTCTCCAATACTTCCCTAAGATGTAGGGCAGGTTCTTCTCCACTCCTAGAGAAAATCGGGATATTTTTCCCATGCAAATTCGTCACAACTATCCATCTCTCACGCAGACAACCCTAGTCGAGCTCGATGTCCCCCAAATGCAAGCCCCAAAGGCCTAAACCAATATCAGACAAACACCCAAGGGATATCTCCTTCGAGTTCAGGCGACCTACGTGAGATGATACTAGTAAAAATGGCTAAATAATTAAGCCCCTTGTCCAACCCTGGATGTCCTCGCCAGTCTTACTCCAACACCACCGTTTTTCCCTAACTGGCTTTGCTCACCCTATTGAGCACATACGAAAACTTATTTCGCTCCTAGAAAAGACCAAGATGTCATCCACAAAGACCAACACGAACTTATTTAGGTACTCCCTGAACACCCTTCTCATCACATGCGGGGGCGTTCGTCAAACCAAATGGCATCTCCATCCACTCATAAAAAAAACCATTCGGAGTCCTAGAGGCAGTCTTCTCTATACTATCCTCAGTCATTCCCAACTGACGAAACCTCGTGGTTATGTCCAATTGCGAAAATACTGAGGCGCCCACTAACTGATCAACGAGATCATCAATCCTCGACAATGGGTGTTTATTCTTCTTTGTGAGTTTATTTAGCTCTCTTTAGCCTACACAAAGTCTGAGGGACCCATCCGCCTTCATAACAAAAACTACTGGAGCGCCCCACTCCGATATACTTCGTCTTATGAACCCCTTCTCAAGCAAATCGCCTACTTACTTATGGAGTTCCCTCCTCTCACTAGGAGCCATGTGGCACACTGGCCAAGATACTGGTTTAGCATTATCCACCAGATATATTCGGAAGTCAATCTCCCGCTTCGGAGGTAAGCCCTTCACCTCCTCAAACACATCCGGGTATTCCCGGACCGCTCTAACAGATCGCAGACTCTAGACCAACGTGTCAAGCGATTCTAGATACCTTAGCATAACAGATTCTATGGGATTACAAGAGATCTCGAGAGTGCTACCCTAGCGGGCCATAAGCCTAACAACTCTCCCTTCAAAATCAAGAACGGCACCCCCTACTGGATAACCAGTCCATGCTCAAAACTAACCCATAGCCCGTGAAGCCCAACAAGCATCACATCTAAACTCAATGCTAAGTATAGCAACTTTCAAACCCAAACACATCGTGGAGCCCCAATTGGGTTTGAAACAACTAAGGGATCATCAACCAAACTGGTGTTTATGTGCAGTGACTCAACTAACGATGAGATAAAAGAACTCAATGCGTCAGAATCAAATAAAGTACGGACAGGATAATCGATCAGAAAAACTAGACTTTCCACGGAAATAGTTCTACCTCTTTCTCGAATCGGTGGAGCTGCGAGAGCCTGAACTTGCCCCCTTGCCTGAGCTGGTGCCACACGAGCTTGCACCCGTCCTCCTGAGGTAGACCCCGTCCTTTGCCCTTTCTTAGGACAGTCTTTCACTAGATGCCCTGCTTCGTCACAGTGGAAGCAGCCAGTCTTCTTCTTCTTGCGACAATCCTTGCTTAGGTGGCCTAGTGTTCCACAACTGAAGCACTTCTTCTTTCCCTTGCCACCGTTGCCTTTCCCACCCTTGTTTTGCTGTTGCTGTTGAGGTCTCTTCTGATCTCCTTTCTTCTCGTGTGCTTTATTAGCATTGGGACCTTTCTCTTCCTCATGCATATTTTCTTCCGCTTTTGAGAGAAACTTTTCCTCAAACCTATGCCTGAAATCCACCCAAGAGTCAATCAGGCGTTCTCCATTAGTGACCTCCCACCAGAACGAGGCCTCTCCTTCCATTAACCAAGCGGCTAACCTGACTTTCTTTCCCTCTTCTACTTCCAAGATTTCCATCAATTCTTTCGTTTCATTAAGCCAATCCCTAGCTCCCACAAAAGGTTTTCCTCCCATAGCCTTAAACTTCCTACAAGTCATAGCAAAAGTATCCGTGCGAGGAGGAACGAGTGCAACGGGTGGAGGAGGAACATTTGCTGGACCTGCAGCGGTGGCCCTAGCCTCTAACAACCTCCTATACCATACTGGTACCGCTACACTATCCGGAAGATAAAGATCTTCAGCCATGCTGAGACGAAAAAGGGAAAGATTCAAAACGGAGAATTCGGAAGATAAAGATATGGCTATCGGGGATTATGCTTTTCTTTCAAAAACTTTTCTCTTTAAAGACATGTTTTTGAAAATATTTCTTCCAAAAACGTTTTTAGAAAAATAGTTTTCTAAAAATTTTATCTGTTCCGGTAACCTTTGCTCTTATACCACGTGTAACACCCCACGCCCGCTATGGTCACTCACTAAGGGAATGTCATAGCATCGGTGGAGTATTTTAGTGAATATAGAACAGAAAAATTACAACAAGACAGATATAATTAGTACTTGAAATTTAAAAATATCATCTCACAACAGCGGAAATAAACATGTCTGGTTACATCATAAAACCACGATAAAAGTCAAGTACAATATCCATCAAAATAAAGAAGTACATAATCCCACTCTCTCATACAATAGCCATAACAAAAGAAAAGATAACTGGATAACTGCAGCTTTACATCTACCCAAGCTCCTAAAGACTGGAACAGCAATCCGATCAAGCTCTACTACCGCTAGGATCCACCGTAGGACCTGAGGGTTGGGAAAAAGATAAAAAAAACGGGGTCAGACATAAGTCTGAGTGAGTCCTATAACTTTAACAATACAATCATTAAAGTAACCAGAGAAGACATAAACTTGACCTACGGTAATATCTGGGGATGAATGGCTACACTAAGCAGCTTGGTAAACTTAGGATAAACTAGGATAACCGTAAGGACGCATCTACCCACCCAAGGATAATTACTAACTGCACCACACCAGTCATTCCTACTTAAAGGTTGATCCCTTCCAAGGTCTTGGAAAATTTCCCCAGTAGTCTTGTGTACCCCTAGCCCACTACATAGGTGCCGTCTGCCCCTATCTCCACTAGGAGTACTTAGTAATTTCACCCAGTAGTTTCGTGTACCCCTACATAGGTGCCGTCTGCCCCTATCTTTATTAGGTGTTCCCACTACTCCCCAGCGATCGGCTCCCTACCGTAGATACCCGTGCTGGTCCCACGATTGGGGTGTATCATTCCCCTAAAGTGGCTACCAGATAATATCAACAGTGCACGGCTTTATATCTACACGATGCAACAACGACTTACCAACCAGCCCGGGTCCACACACGCATATGAAACCCGTTGGTCCCGCGTTGCCACCGCTAACCCGGTTTGGCCTCTTATAGTCAAGCCCAATATGCGTGTCCCGTCACTCGACTTGAGTCGAGCCCACAAAGATACGTTTGGGATATTGGTTGAAATGGGCCCCCACAAGCTACCACCTAAGCTTGCAATTTTATCTAGTGCATCCCACTTAACCCCTCTTTATAATCATGCCCACTTACATGTTAGGTTTTGGTTAAGTCATCTAATCATATTTCAATTGCCCCTTAAGGCACCCACTAGATTCCTACATGCCACCTAAGGCACTTACTTAACCCTTTAATCATGTTTACTTACATGTCCCACTTTGGTTAAGTATTCTAATCGTATTTTCACATGCCACCCATGTCACTTACTTAACCCTTTAATCATGTTTAATTACATGTTCCACTTTGGTTAAGTATTCTAATCGTATTTTCACATGCCGCCCATGGCACTTACTTAACACCTCATGTCCCACTACATGCTAATATGGTTAAGTGTTTCTTAATTCATTAATTAAGATCATGACCTCATAAAGACCTCTCACATTAGACCGTCTTTTATGACTGCTGGATATGCCAGTTGGTTCCGGGCAGACTTCTGTCATCAAAAGGGTCTAACCTCGTGTCTTTACTTTAATCATGTATTTAATTTATGACTAAGACCTCTCACATTGGGCCAATCATTTGTAGCCGCTGGATGGCCGGTCGGTTCCGGGCAGACTTCCGCTACAAAAGGGTCCAACCTCGTGTCTTAGTTGATTAATTACACCTAATTAATTACCCCCATATTAATTATCCCTAATTAATATCAAATTTTCCATAACATGGGTAGACCTAACTCAATAGGTAAATTCCCATGGGGTAGACCTAACTCAATAGGTAAATTCCCACTTATGGTAATTTATTTTTATGGTATGCTTAATCATACCCACTCATATTTTTATTAACATATTTACCAACCCCATCGTTCCCCACGTAAATCGTTCTCATTTCATGACATAAATAAGGGTAAGATCATCACAAATATCATAGGTTTAGCATACAACTTTGTCATGGGTTAAGAGGATGTCAACTTGCATATATGAGCATATATTAACCCAACTACATATAACCCAAACTTGCATATTATCATACACATATCTTGCATAACATGTTGATCTTGCATATAAGCATTCACATGACTTGCATATCATATTGCATATAAGCATCCTCACAACTTGCATAATATGTTAAACATGCAATTAAGCATACACATAACTTGCATAAGCATTCATATTCTTGCATAAGCATTCACATTCTTGCATAAGCATTCACATACTTGCATATTAACTCTTAAACTTGCATAATGTGTCATCATGAACTTGCATATTAACTCTTAAACTTGCATAATGTGTCATCATGAACTTGCATATTAACAAACATGTAACTTGCATAACATATCTTGCATATTAACATACATGTAACTTTCATAGCATATCTTGCATATTAACATACATGTAACTTGCATAGCATATCTTGCATATTAACATACATGTAACTTGCATAGCATATCTTCATGAACTTGCATAACATGTATATGATCACATAGTCCAAAACTTGCATATTTAGCATCATGTAAACATAACATACATCATACTAAACTTGCATAAACTTACATACTCAACATGCATAAACCCACTTGTTAAACATGCATAAACCAACTTATTAATCATGCATAAATCCACTTATCAAGTATGCATAAACCAACTTATTAAATATGCATAAACCAACTTATTAAATATGCATAAACCAACTTATTCAATATGCATAAACATAGAAAAACGTAGAGTAACATATCATTACAAATGATTCAAACTCACTAATCCGCATTCAAGACCATAAGTCTCATTACACCTAATCTACTTGCTTTAACAATTGATGTTAAAGTGATAGAAACTCACTACTAGCAATTTGCACTCCAAATGAAGAAGATTAAGATGCTTAGAATGGATTAGAGGTTGATTAGAGAGGTTGATTAGCTTGCTTTCCTCTTCATTGATTTGTGGTAGCCATGATCAAGTTTCATTTTGCCATAGTTTAGTTACAAGATCTAATTATGAATGAATTAGGATAGGGTTAGGGTCTTATTTATAGGATTAGGTTGCATTTTAGACCCTTAGATTAACCCTAGATTGGTTTAGACCCGTCAGATCCAAGAAGCTTCCAGAACCAGCCCTCCAAGCCAGCCCAAGAACCTAAACTGGTGCACCCAGTTTCACTGGGCGTCGCACCCCTGTCGACAGGCAAGTCGACAGGGCAGTCGACACCCCTGTCGACAGCCCTGTCGACAGCGCTGTCGACATGGCTAGGGCGGGAATTTCTCCCGCCTGACCCGCTGCTTCTATTTCAAATTCTGAATTTGAATTCTTAAATCTGTTTTTATCTTTGAATTTTCTGAAAACTTCATAGGGCCATAACCGGGCCATACGGACTCCGATTCTCGAAAACTCGGACTCTATTTCGCGTATTTTTCCGAGACGAACGCAATGACGCAGCCCGTTACCCCCAATTCCCACATCTGAGATTATTTATCCTGTAATTAGTGAATTTTAGTATTAACTAAAATTCGGGGTGTTACATTTTCTTTTCTACATATGGATGTCGTTTTACGCGGAACTTTCCTGAGTATAAAAATTCACTATTTCGGATCCAATGGAGGTGGTCTCCTGATCTAGCAATATCCCATTCTAAATACATCTTCAAAATCATCCGTTTTTAATTCAAATTATAACCTTTCATTCTTTAATCAATATTAAAAGGATTCTATATTTGGCCAAACTTGGCTGGTTACCTAATTTCATTATTCTGGATTCAATGGAACCAGTTTAAGGGTCTAGATATAAATATTTCTTATACTTTCTTTGTAAACTTGCTATTTTTAAATTAAAACTCATTATTATAAATATGTTCCAGTTATATCATTATCCATTTTCAATTTTATTTTGATTCTTATGAAATTAGGAAGTTCTAAATTGGTTCCAGATTTTCGGGTCGTTACACTTACTAATAATAGTAAAGGGGAAATTAATGGGGGCTGATTGGTGTAGTAAATGCCAAGTATGATAAGGAAATTAACAAATAAACATCATAGGATAGGAAGTTATAAGTTTTCATTATTTATTTCTAGTTAATATAGAATTAATATAATTGTGAATAGTAATTGGACTTAGTAGATTAATGATTTGAGATCAGTTGCATACTCGATAGAAGTCTGCACTTTCTGGTAGTCAAATATATATATTAAACTAATGTGAAATATCATTAATCATAGGAATATGTGGCAATAAATAATTACATAACGTAGTTGATTGTGTAACGGGGGTTATTCCCAAAACAAGGTCTGTCTCCAGAGTGAGGCTCCCGTTCCAAAAGGGGAAATTGTGGAAAGGAAATAATTCACAGCATAGCCTGTTTCTGGGTAAAGGTCTTAAGTGGTTAGATCCACCTTCTAAAGGGTATTAAGTGATCGTGTAGCTCGCCTCCCCATTTAATGGCTATTGCGTACAAACTTTGTAATTCCCATGTTAATCCGCTTCCTCTATGTATTAAGTGATTGGATTTGGGTCCACCTTGGGATTAGTTATTAAATGATTTCTCCGGAGGTACCAAATGTCTACCTATCCAGCAGGATGTATTATGTGATTAAGTGAAGTATCCCATTAGTCCACCTAGATAGTAACAAAGGGGTCCTCCGGGAGAAGGTCTTAAATGGTGAAACATCGCCTACCTATCATGTAGGCAATAATTGATTGCATACTATCTCTCATTTTATGCGGGCATGGTTATATGCAGGAAGGAAGAAATCCTCAGATAATTTGGACTTTGTAGCTGGTGTCCTCTAATCTATATTATGGTAGAATAAAACACCATGTAAGGTATTAAGTGACTAAATGGTTCGCTTAGGATATTAAGTGATTGGAAGTATTCCCTATTACTGTACACAGGTAGCGAGGTCTTAAGTGGCTATTTATATATAAGTACCCTCCTTATTTGAAAGTTAGAAGTTATTTTCCCACTTCTTGATTAGTTAATGGTGGTTATAACGATTTAGACTTATGCATAAACGTTCTATCTCAGTATTGTGATATCGCTAGGTGCAGCATATTGCCTTGGGTTTTGTGATTAGTCGTCGTGCATAAATTCTAAAGGGGTTATGGTAGAATTACTTGCCCTTATAGACATATATTTTGGTTTGACCAAACAGAGTACATTTGTGTATTGTAGACAGTGTTATACATTTTGTACCCACCAGGACTTATTTCTGATCCCATCCTCATTACAACTCTCAGGTTTATCTTGGGGAAAACAGGTCTTAACAAGTGTTCAAGTTTGTTTTCGATTCTCGTTCTCTCATGCTCAATATCGATGTGGTGATATACCTTAAGGTAGTCTCCTATTTATTATCTAATTTTGTTTCGGTTGTGAATTTGTTTTATTTTACTCTCATTATGCTCATGCTCGTTTATTGCAGGTACTAGATTTAGACTCTCCGTGCTTGGATGGGTTTGAGTTTTGATTTTTGTCGAAATTCAGTATCGGAAAAGTGTGAGGTGTTACATTTGGTATCAAAGCTTAGGTTTAGATGATCAGAGGAATTAATAAATTTGGATTAGTGAGAGAACGAATTCGATTTTCTTTTCTATTTTTCTTTCGCCTTTCTTGACTCGACATCAAATTATTTTGACGATGAGTTAGTCATAGGCCAATTTATAGGTTTAAACGACTCAGAGTTAGAAATATTTCAAGTTTAAGTATTCGACCAACCCCGATTTACCCTACGGTGCGCTTGGCGATTTTGTTGTAGAGAGCATGAGGACGGCGTGTGGTGGATTCAGTGGATTTGAGCTTGGTGGTTGGACAAAAAGCTAGCTACAGCTGAGATAGTTACGATTTCTTGTGTCGGTTTTGTCCAAGAGTTACAGTCAATAATCTTTTCTTGGTTTTAGCAGAAGATTGACGTAAATGTGTCATCATAATCCAGAATTATAATTGTGAGATATACTTATTAGATATTTTGTCATATGAATCCAGATAATCTTTTGATAGAATTATTCTTTTGAATCCCTATTCTTAAATTTGGACAAACTTCATTTTTTGAAACTATTTTTGAAACAAAAAAGGGTTTTTGAAATTTTGAATTATGGTTTTCTAGAAGTTGTTTAATAAATAATTTTTAAAAATAATAGATTTAACAATGTTTTGGATTATTGGTTTTGTATAAAATTTAATAAACAATCCATTTTAATAGAAAGAAAGAAGTTGGAAGCGACAAGGAATATGCCTCAGAATTTAAAACTATCATTATATATTCCATGTTTTAATACTTCTCCTCTCGAATAGTTTATGGAAATCTACATAAATAACCTTTTTTAAGAATTTAATTCTTGACGATTCAGAAGACGAGAGGGTTTTCCAATTAGAAATAAAAACGGTAATATAATTAATAAATGGATCTATGTTATGAAACCCCCAGTTTATGGTTCAGAAATTTATCTTGAAAATTTTATTAAATTTTCTATGGAGAAAGAAAAAGTTCCATTTATCTTTGGGGTATTTGATTTCGCAAATTGTACGATTTGTTTGATAGCTATATAAGGGGAAATTACATTTTTCTTTAACTACAAAATTCTAGCTGATTCGAAATTTCGTTCGTTCTTTGATTGGTCACAAGAATTTGAAGGCAAAAAAATGGCGTTTGGGATTTATTTCTCAAATCGACGGATGGTGGACATCAGCATGAGATTTTTGGTGAAGTCATCATGTCAATAAGTTCTCATAATAATTTTATTTTAGTTTTTCAAGAAGTCGAATCGGGCCATTAGGTCGAGGATCAAACGCACCCGAAAATGGGCTAGAGGTCGATCCTCAGTGGTCGACTACCCTCTTAAGGTCGGGTCGACTGTTACCCATAGTTGGGCACGGCCTGTGCCCGATCCGAACTGCTGGAACAATATGAATTATCTTTCCAACGTCCCTCTTCCCCATTTCCACTACAAACCACCGAACCCAATTTCCCACCATTTCCCGAACTCCAAAGAAAATATTTTTAGCTCCATTTCCCTCCTAGTTCCCACTAAAATTACTACAGCATGGATCTAATCCCTTTTATAATCCAAATCTGTAATTTCATTTGCTAATTTCATTGATTCCTCCAATGGCCCCTCCTCGAGTCGTGAATATCTATGCACAACCACAAGAGGTTGCGTGGATAGATGGAAGTGAGAGGAAGATTTGACCTACTCAAAAATGACCAATTATGAGTTTCATCAAGGACAACCAGTGAAATTCATCGATTTCCCTCGGATTCATCTGGAGGAGATTTTCATCGCTGTAAGCCTTGCATTGAGATCATGCAGCTCGCCTCCCCATTTAATGGCTATTGTGTACAAACTTGATAATTCCCATGTTAATCTACTTCCTCTAGGTATTAAGTGATTGGATTTAGGTCCACCTTGGGAATAGGTATTAAATGATTGCTCGAGGTACCAAATGTCTACTTATCCAGCAGGAAGTATTAAGTGATTAATGGAAGTATGCAATAAGGCCACCTAAATAGTAACAAAGGGTTCCTCCGGGGGAAGGTCTTAAATGGCGAAACATCGCCTACCTATCATGTAGGTAATAAGTGACTGCTTACTATCTCTCATCTTATGCGGTCATGGTTATATGCAGAAGTATGGAATCCTCAGATAATTTGGACTTTGTAGCTAGTGTCCTCTAATCTTATTATGGTAGAATAAAACAACATATAAGGTATTAAGTGACCAAATGGTCCGCTTTGGATATTAAGTGATTGAATGTATTCGCCCTTACTGTACGTAGGAAGAGAGGTCTTAAGTGGCTATTTATACATAAGTACCCTCCTTGTTTGAAAGTTAGAAGTTAGTTGTCCGCCTCTTGATTAGTTAATGGTGGTTATAATGATTCAGACTTATGCATAAACGTTCTATCTCAGTATTGCGATATCACTAGGTGCGGCATATTGCCTTGGGTTTTGTGGTTAGTC
The DNA here is from genome assembly GCA_030737875.1 of Allium sativum. NCBI lineage: Eukaryota > Viridiplantae > Streptophyta > Magnoliopsida > Asparagales > Amaryllidaceae > Allium > Allium sativum. The sequence goes on along the minus strand of CM060920.1, from coordinate 782,519,735 downwards.
GTCATGCGTAAATTCTAAAGGGGCTAGGGTAGAATTACTTGCCCTTTTAGACATATATTTTAGTTTTGACCAAACATAGTACATTTGTGTATTGTAGACAGTGTTATACATTTTTGTACCCACCAGGACTTATTTCTGATCCCATCCTCATTACAACTCTCAGGTTTATCTTGGGTAAAACAGGTTTTAACAAGTGTTCAAGTTTGTTTTCGGTTCTCGTTCTCTCATGCTCAATATTAATGTGGTGATATGCCTTAAGGTAGTCTCCTATTTATTATCTTATTTTGTTTCAGTTGTGAATTAGTTTTATTTTACTCTCATTATGCTCATGTCCATTTATTGCAGGTACCAGATTTATACTCTCCGTGCTTGGATGGGTTTGAGTTTTGATTTTTGTCAAAATTAGGGATTGGAAAAGTGTGAGGTGTTACATTTGGTATCAAAGCTTAGGTTTAGATGATCATAGGAATTAATAAATTTGGATTAGTGAGAGAACGAATTCGATTTTCTTTTCTATTTTTTCTTCGCCTTTTTTGACTTGACATTAAATTATTTTAACGATGAGTTAGTCGTGGGCCAATTTATAAGTTCAAATGACTCATAGTTAGAAATATTTCAAGTTCAAGTATTTGGCCAACCCCGATTTACCCTACGATGCGCTTGGAGATTTTGTTGTAGAGAGCATGAGGGCGGCATGTGGTGGATTTAGTTGATTTGAGCTTGGTGGCTGGACAAAAAGCTAGCTGCAACTAAGATAGTCACAATTTCTTATGTTGATTTTGTTTAGAAGTTACAATCAATAATCTTTTCTTGGTTTTAACAGAAGATTCACGTAAATGTGTCGTCATAGTCCAGAATTATAATTATACGATATATGTAACACCCCGCCTCCGCTAGGGTCACTCGCAAAGGAATGCTCTAGCTTTAGAGGGGCATTATTGGTAAACATGCACAGAAATATCACAAGACAGAACATATATATAAATAGCGGAAGTAAAATCAAACTTTCATAACATGAATAAATAAGGTCTAAAGCCTTTTACATCAGAGTACATCAAAACCTATCTTGCAGTAGTAAAGAAGCATAAAGACTTTTTAATAAAATATTTCCCCAAGTAAAACAGTCAAGTAGCCATAGCCAAGAGAAGTCCAAGCCATCCATGATGACCTTCAAGCAGAAGAAGTCCGAACTAAACAGCATTGTTTCCTCCCTGAAACCTGGGGGGGAAACGGAAGAAAAGAGGCGAAACAAAACGGGTCAGTCAAAAAGACTGAGTAAGTCCTATCTACTTCCAGTATAAAAACAGGTAAAGGTAACATGACATGCATAAACTGAAAGTAAACATAAGGATAACTACAAGATAGATAAACCAGGGTAGCCGGTTGAACTACTGCGGCAAGGTAAACTAAGATATCATAATAAACTACGGTGCTATGATCAGTCAAGGTATCACATTGTCAGATTTCTATCGAGTACATTATCCCAAGGTATCTACCCCGTCTAACCTCCCACGGTATCTATTATGTATATTCTTCCGTGTTCTAACATGTATATTTGCTCTGCACCTCTCGTACTAGTATCCCTACCCGCGTCATGTGTTAACCATGAATGTCCCTTGCTCAAAGTCGTGTAATGGTCCATGTCAACCTAATATATCGTATATATAGGTTACTCAAATCATATGTTTCTTTCCATGTATATAAGTTCAGTCCTTTGCCGTACCTCGTACGGGCTTCCTCATGTCGTACTATCCTTGAAATCGTTTGGACTGTCACCCTTGTTCTAGCTAGATTCTTCCATATGAATCATCGTTTGAACTACTAGGACTTACGCCACCTAGAACCACTAGGGATTACGCTTACCTATTGCACGCTTTCGTATTTCGGTTTGGGTTAAACCACCTAGGCCACTAGGGATTACGCTAACCCTCAACCGCGCCCTTTTTCCCACGCATTCATCGTGAATCGTTTTTCTATAACTGTATGCACATGTATCACATCGTGCCATCCGAGTCCTGTCACAGGGCAAAACAAGAAATACAGGACTCGGTCGGGAGCTTTAGATTTATCTGCAGATGCAGATACTAAGGTCTGCTTTTCTACACGTGGCTATGGTCCCACGAGACCCCTCCCTCAACTAGTGAAAGGCAACACAAGAAAGAACTACACTCCGGCCAGCCCACATCCTACGGCCTACCTCACCCATAATTAGATAGCAATTATGGTCTGTTGGGTGTTCCCTGCCTTTCCGTACGTATACGCTTGACTCAAGATGGTAGATGATCGGCGAACTTGCTATCTCGGGCACCTTATGTATCCGTCGACTCACTGCTATCCATCCCAGTCTTTAGGTCGCTCGCATAGCAACCAAGGCATATTCTTGGTTCTTCTACCGCAGACCTCAACCTCTCGTGAGCCCAGGATGATCATCTGCGACATCACAGAGGGATACCAAGAATATCCTCACGTTCCCCGAAGCCGCTGCTTCGTTACCCAGTTCGCTGGAGCCTTTATCTAAATCAGATAGCCTGCTCCTACACGTATACTTAAACGATGACCTACCGTATCGGGTTACTCATCTGTCTAAGAAGTGGTCCAAATTTCCTTGACTAAGAATTATTACTTAGTTTCCCTTAACTAAGGTTTACCACTTAGTCTTATTTCCTTTATCCTTGTTAACTATGGTTATTTACCTAATCCTCCGAATTAGGGTTTATCTAATGGGTTAAGTGTCACTTAAGTTCATAACTTAGCCCGTCTACAAACCATGTCAAAATTGGCTAAGTATCCAAGTCCAAGACTTACCCCTTCAAACCATGTGTCAAGTTGGCTAAGTATATCAAGCAATCCATAACTTAACCTCGTCTAATTATCATTTTAGATTGGTTAATTATATAAATTAACTTGACCTTGTCAAATTACCGAGTCAAATCGGTCAAGCGTATTCAAGTGATTCGTGACTTAGCCTTATCATGTTTTCACGTTAGATTGGTTAAGTATAGATTAACTTAACCTCATCAAATTAACGAGTTAGATTGGTTAAGTATAGGTCACTTAACCTCATCAAATCATCGTGTTAAATTAGTTAAGTGTTTAACTTAACCCCATTAAATTACCAAGTGGGATTAATTAAGTCTAGGCTAGCTTAACCCCATCCGATTACCATGTTTAGATTAGCTAAGCCTAATCTTAACCCCATCCATTAACTGTATTATACGGTTAAGTGTCATTAAGAAAATTTACTTAACCTTATCACATTATCGTGTTGGATTGATTAAGTGTTGGTTAACTTAATCCCGTCCACTAGTCGTATAAAAATGGTCAAGTGTCATTAGGCAAATCAAGTTACTTAACCTACCCAAGCTTATCATGTTTTGTTAAGTATCATTAGCCTAATCAAATTTCTTAACCCATTTGTCCATATCATATTTGGTTAAGCCTCATTAATCAAATTAACTTAACCCTATTATGTGGCATTAATTTAATTAATGCTCCCTCAACCTCTCACATTAGACCTTGTTGTGGTTACTAGTTAAGCCGGGCGGGTCCGGGTAGATTTACACCACAACCTAGTCTAACCTCGGGTCTTAAGCGCGACATGACCAACTTCTCACATTGGGTCCTATTGTTTGCAACTACTAGTTAGGCCGGTCGGTTCCGGGTAGTTTTACGTTGCAAACTCAACCCAACCTCGAGTTGGCCACACTCATATTATCTAAGTTCATCATGTTTCCAAAACATGTTACAAGTTTCCAAGCATTTGGGTAGACCTAACTTAATAGGTAAATTCCCAAAGGGTAGACCTAACTTAATAGGTAAATTCCCAAGCTCATGTTTTATGCATACTTACATGCCAACTTCCATGTTATCTTTCAAGTCAAATTTTCAAGTATAAACACATGTCATATTCAAGTTAAAATTTTGCGACATGTTCATGTTTATCTAACTACCCAAAATCGTGTTTTCCCAACGCGAGCAAAGCGAGTCAACATAGTAAGAATACCATGTCACATATTGGTCTCAAAACATGCATGATGCCAAAAAGGGATTGGCTTCCACATGCATAACATCATAAAGGGATTGGCCATAAACATGCATAGTGTCATAAGGTAATTTGGCCACAAACATGCATATTATCAAAAGGGTTTAGCCATAAACATGCACAACTTAAAAGAGGGGATTGGCCATGAGCATGCATAATCTCATAAAGGATTTGGCCACAAACTTGCATGATAGCATAAAGGGTTTGGGTTCATAAACATGCATAAGCCCCAAAATCTAATCTTAGCCAATGTTTCACAAGTAAAATGGTTCCTAAAGGTTCATGCTAGCATTCCATGCATAAAGATCCAAACTTGCAAGTTAAACTAGGTTATGCATAGCATGAGAGGCATGATTAAGTCACTCACATGGCCTAAGATCATAAATATGAACACAAGAGGCATGGTAAGGTTCATATAGATTCGCATAATCATGTTTAGCCTCATTTTATCCCATGTCAACATTAAAAATACCGTTTTGATCCAAAAGTAGCTAGAACTTACATAGTTAGGCCTAGGGAAAGAAGCATGGATCATCTTGGCTAAGAAAGGTGCCTCCTTTGTAGAAGAATCGTCATGGAACTCGCATAGCAACGTTGATTTGGCCTTCATTTGGTGTAGCAAGCTTGCACCTTTTGATTTGAACTTGATTTGAGTGCATAGGCTCTAGGGATTTGAGATGGAGGCCATGATCAATATTGATTTTGGCAGCACTTAGTTGCTAGGTTTGATTTTTAGGGATTTAGGTTAGGTTTAGGGTCTTTTTATAGAGATTAGGATAGTTTTAGGCCCTAGGATTAGATCTAGGATTAATCTAGACCACAGAAATCGTCACAGGCCCATCAGACCAGACCAAGACTGCATCCAGGTGCACCAGGCCACAAAACACGGCGTTGTGTTTTTGGGCCCAGTCGACACCCAAGTCGACAGCCCTGTCGACTTGGGGTCCAGGGGTGTCGACAGCCCTGTCGACTCCCCTGTCGACATGGGCTCTGGCGGGAAAATTCCCGCCTACCCCAAAACTTGAACTTCCTAGTGATTTTCAAACTTGGAAACCCTGAAAACTTCGACGGACCATAACTTGGTCATACGGACTCCGATTCTCGAAAACTCAGACTCTATTTCGCGTATTTTTCCGAGACGAACGCAATGGCATAGCCCGTTTTACTTGATTCAGAATTTAAAATTAAATTCTGCCTTGACTCTCGTTTTAACATGTTATCGAAATACGAGTTGTTACATTCTCCCCACCTTTTAGGATTTCGTCCCCGAAATCTCCAAGTTAGGAAGAACATATCCTACCATCCATCATCCATCTACTCAAAACATCATCCACAAGCAACCATTGTCCTTAGATGATTTCTAATGCTGTATGAATATATGCAAAACGTGTGTGTACATGTTCCTTAGCTAATGCTAATGATCAGGCCTGAAAAATCTTTTGAATGCAAAAATATGTTCAGTGCTATGAATCCATCATGTATGCAAATAGTCCTAGTCATATACACTATATGCGTGCACAAACATTCATCCATATGCAACGTCCACATGGTAACACATTCAATTTTCATCCATAAACAAGCATAAATACTCGTGCATATGCAATATGAAATGTGACCGAGTCGAGCTAATATCTAATGTAAATTCGCGCATCCACGAGCAACCACTTGCAACCATTTGCAACCATATCAACCATAACATGTTTCAAATACATGTTTACATCCATAAGGTTCTACCTAAGATTCCCTGAAACAGGGTCGAGAAGATAACCAGAACAAACTCCGTACGGGGTTTGTAACAGAGACAGGACCGAGAGGATATCCATAAAAGATAGTCTACAAGCAAGCTCAACAGAAAAACAGGGATCGAGGATATATTCCCAAAAGAGATATCATGCACGTATTTAGTCTTCAGTCTCCTGAGTCGCATTACCTTGAGCTTAGTTCCATCAGGCCTTGACTGCCTTTGACTTCATGATTTCGTAGCTCCTTGATTCCTATTTCCAAGGTGCGAGTGAAACTCATTTCACTGTCGCCTCTCGTTTCACTTTCACTTATTCTTTCCCTAACATACTTGGCTCAACCATATCTACGTACTCAAGCCAGCTCCCCGAAATTCACTAGTGAATTCTGGATCTCGTTTTCCGATGCCAATCCAAATTGCCAAGAGTCCTTACTAGGGTGATTCCCATAACTCATGCATAATCGAAACGAACCATCCGCCTTAGCGGCAAATTCTATTCAAACGGACTACCAACAACTGCATCTTGGGATTCTAGGTAACTAGCCATGACAGAACCCAAAAGGTTACACGAGACTTCGAGGGTATCACCAAGATGAGTCGAGAATCTAACTACCCTCTTTCCAAAACCGAGAATGGCACCCCTTACTGGATAACCACTTTATCCCTAGAATCCATCCATAGCTTATAAACATAAGCATTATTTCCAAGCTCAATACTTGGCATAGACATTCTCAAATCCAAACAAGTCATGAATAAATGGACCGATCTTCCAATAGGACTTGAGACAAAAACGGGATCCTCTATTATACTAGTACTAAGGTGCAGAGACTCAACTATCGAAGCGGACTTAAAAAGATGCGGTGATCGAAACAAAGTCCCGATGGGATGATAGAGAAGAAGAACTAAACCTTTAACAAGATCGTTACCCTCCTTCTGAGGTACCCTAGAAATGAGAGCATACTATTGCCCTCCGAATGATCTTGTCCCTGTTCCATGATACTTAACTATCCGTCCCGTTTCACCATGCCAAAGGTACTCTCTCGTCATGGGTTTCATTGTTCATCTTTCTCCCTCCTTTTAGGACTCAGCCATACCAACATGTTGCTTATCCCTGAGCTCATATCCTTTTTCCTTGTCCTTACTATCCCTTCATGCATAACTCTGCAACGGTCTCTCGAGAACCACCTCCATCGTACGGGAAACACTTACGCAGCTAGAAAGACTAGTCGCAGTCAAAACCACTGTGACTACAGATGGAGGAAAGAAAGGAAAAGAGATTCAATCAAGAAAACAAGGATAATGCTAATGGCCTTTGGGGAATAGCCTTTTTCTTTTTAAAAGAAAATTTTCTTGAAAAATGCTTCTTTGTAAACGGTTTTTCAAATAATTTTCAGAAGGTTTTAAAAACTTTTGCCCAGTCTGGTAACCTTCTGCTCTGATACCAAATGTAACACCCCGCCTCCGCTAGGGTCACTCGCAAAGGAATGCTCTAGCTTTAGAGGGGCATTATTGGTAAACATGCACAGAAATATCACAAGACAGAACATATATATAAATAGCGGAAGTAAAATCAAACTTTCATAACATGAATAAATAAGGTCTAAAGCCTTTTACATCAGAGTACATCAAAACCTGTCTTGCAGTAGTAAAGAAGCATAAAGACTTTTTAATAAAATATTTCCCCAAGTAAAACAGTCAAGTAGCCATAGCCAAGAGAAGTCCAAGCCATCCATGATGACCTTCAAGCAGAAGAAGTCCGAACTAAACAGCATTGTTTCCTCCCTGAAACCTGGGGGGGAAACGGAAGAAAAGAGGCGAAACAAAATGGGTCAGTCAAAAAGACTGAGTAAGTCCTATCTACTTCCAGTATAAAAACAGGTAAAGGTAACATGACATGCATAAACTGAAAGTAAACATAAGGATAACTACAAGATAGATAAACCAGGGTAGCCGGTTGAACTACTGCGGCAAGGTAAACTAAGATATCATAATAAACTACGGTGCTACGATCAGTCAAGGTATCACATCGTCAGATTTCTATCGAGTACATTATCCCAAGGTATCTACCCCGTCTAACCTCCCACGGTATCTATTATGTATATTCTTCCGTGTTCTAACATGTATATTTGCTCTGCACCTCTCGTACTAGTATCCCTACCCGCGTCATGTGTTAACCATGAATGTCCCTTGCTCAAAGTCGTGTAATGGTCCATGTCAACCTAATATATCGCATATATAGGTTACTCAAATCATATGTTTCTTTCCATGTATATAAGTTCAGTCCTTTGCCGTACCTCGTACGGGCTTCCTCATGTCGTACTATCCTTAATGAGGCTGAAAACTATTCTTTTGATAGAATTATTCTTGATTTTCAAACTTGAACTTCCTAGTGATTTTCAAACTTGAACTCTATTTCGCGTATTGCGTTCGCCTACCCCAAAACTTGAACTTCCTAGTGATTTTCAAACTTGGAAACCCTGAAAACTTCGACGGACCATAACTTGGTCATACGGACTCCGATTCTCGAAAACTCGGACTCTATTTCGCGTATTTTTCCGAGACGAACGCAATGGCATAGCCCATTTTACTTGATTCAGAATTTAAAATTAAATTCTGTCTTGACTCTCGTTTTAACATGTTATCGAAATACGAGTTGTTACAATATACTTATTATATTTCATCATATGAATCTAGATAATCTTTTGATAGAATTATTCTTTTGAATCCCAGGTCTTTAATTCAGAGAAAATTCATTTTTTAAAACTATTTTTGAAATAAAAAAGGGTTCTAGAAATTTTGAATTATTGCTTTTTAGAAGTTATTTAATAAATAATTTTTAAAAATGATATATTTAACCATGTTCTAGATTATTGGTTTTGTGTAAAATTTAATAAACAATCCATTTTAATAGAAAGAAAGAGGTTGGAAGTGACAAGGAATATGCCTCAGAATCTATAACTATCATTATATATTCCTTGTTTTAATACTTCCTCTCTCGGGTAATTTATGAAAATTTACATAAATAACCTTTTTTGAGAATTTAATTCTCAACGGGTTTTCCAATTAGATATAAAAATGGTAATATAATTAATGAATGGATCTGTATTATGAAACCCTCAGTTTATAAGTACATAAATTTATCTTGAAAATTTTATTAGATTATCTCTCGAGAAAGGAAAGGTTCCATTTATCTTTGCGGTATTTGATTTCCTAAATCATTTGATTCGTTTGATAGCTATGTAAGGCGAAATTACATTTTTATTTAACTACGGATTTCTAGATGATTTGAAATTTCATTCGTTCTTTGATTGTTCGCAATAATTTGGAGGCTAACAAATGGTGTTTGGGAATCATTTCTCGACTCGACAGATGATGGTCGTCAGCAGGAGGTTTTTAGTGAAGTCGGGAAGTCAATATGATCTCATAATAATATTATTTTAATTTTTTGGAAAGTTGAAACAGGCCGTTATACCAGGTTCAAACGCATATGAAAATGGGCTAGAGGTCGATCCCTAGCGGTGGACCAGGCGGTCGACCACCGTCTTAAGGTTGGGTCGACTGTTACCCATAGCTGAGCACGGCCTGTGCCTGACCCGAACTGTTGGAACAATATGAATTACCTTTCCAGTATCCCTCTTCCTCATTTCCACTGCAAATCACCAAACCCAATTTTCCACCATTTCTCTAAAAAGAGTCGGTGTATACGACTTAAGCAGGATACTAATATGGATAAAGCGAAAATAACAAACTAACTAGTAATCTACATTAGTTATGCAGGTAAAAGCTAAGCTAAATAAATATATCACAAATAAGAATTAAATGCAATAAGAAACGACACCAGGAATTTTATACTGGTTCGGACTTCCTGCCCTACGTCCAGTCCCGAAGCTTCTCTTCGGAATTCACTATCACTCCCTCTCTTAACTCGGAGGAATAGGTCAGTACACCCGAGCCCTAACAAGGATGCCTCCCACTTCAGCAACTAAACAGGACTTCAACAATTACAAGTGTTTTGACTTTTGCTTTGTGTTCTTGAGTCAACACGGATAGTCAACGGTTTAAGTACACCCTTCCTATAATCTTATCCTCAAATATTTGAAGTGAATGCGAAGATTTGAAGGAAGCCTATTGCTTATTGAATAAAATGATGTAAAATGATATCAAAGATTCAACAAGTAACTTGAATTTGAGTAGGCTTTTGTTTGCAATAAATATAGGAGTGCAAATCAGAAAATAAATAGAATAGAATAATAATTGGATGTTTGTAAATCATGTATGAAAGTGTTTATATAATAGTAGAAAGGTAGCAATTCTTCATGAAGAGTTTTAACCAAAAGAAGCTTCCATTTCCTTTCAGAAATGAAGAGATATCTCTTCATGAATAGAGGCAACCTTTCAGAAAAAGATATGCTATTTCGAATCAGTTGACTGGTTAAAATTCATCAATCGACAGGTTAAAAAAGTATGAAATCGTATATATTTAAAATATTCAGAAACTAGCCATTACTGAGACAAAATTGTCTGACCAGTTAACTGGTTAGTTTTGAACCAGTTGACTGGTTCAGGCATTTTTTTCCCATTCAGACTGTTTTAGGTCATTTGATATATATATATATATATACATATATATATATATATACATATATATATATGCGCTTTGTTTTGTATATTCTTGTTATACTTGAGGATAGATTTTAACATAATTCTAACACGACTAAATGTATAAAATTATATATAAAACCTTATCTCCATGACATGATTTCCATTGCAACTTCTTTTGTTAGCATTAATCAAAATCTTGTTTTCAAATATTCTCCCTCTTTTTGATTGCTGACAACATATCTAATTTTCTCCCCCTGAGTATTTGCTTCCCCTGAATTTCTACCACATTTTTTTAGTTCGATAAAGTTATAATCTTACTATAACATCCCGCAAATCCGTACCATCTGAGTTGACTACATACATAATACATCCAACCCAAATATCACGAAAATACGAATCATTTTTTTAGAAGAAAAAGGTAGAAGAAGAATAGAAACACAACACAGAATCTCACATCGCAACGGAATAAAATATAATATATAACAGCTTTTGAAATACAAAATTTGACTGTATATACATAACATTATCATCAGAGTACAACACTTACAATACAGCGGAAATAACACTAGATAACTAAGTTTGAAGCCTCTTGCTCCAAGCTCCTCCAAGAATATCTGGAAAATCCTGAACTACTTGACTGCCCGTACAAATTTAGGCACCCAAGAGTTTAGGTAAAACAAAACAAAATAAACTCCGGGTCAGTCATGGGACTGATATGAGTAAACAGTTTTAAAACAGCTTGAGGAAATAAATGATTTCTCATAAGACCACGCCGTATAACACGGAATGGGTTTTTCCCTAATGAGAATCCAAAAGGTCTTTATATCAAAACTCTTTGATATTATAATAGTGTCTAAATAAAATAAATAGAATCCTAGTGGAACTCTTGCATCTCACGTTTCACATATATAATATACAATCAAAACCGCAAGCACTTATTGGGTAATGGATTTTTAACTATGACAAGGTATGGAACCACCTTCCGATAGTGTATCTCTAGAGGAGAATACACTGGGTTCAACGAGAACATCTTGCACCCCGGCCTCACATGACCGATCACTCATTTCTCTTGAGTGTATCAAATGTATATCACCAACGGTTGGGATCAACAACTGTTTCCCGAATGGGACAACATCGAATAGAATAAGGAATTAAATGAATCTCTAGATAGGGGTTGATACACCCTAATGGGATCTAACCACATAGCCATGCTGCCTGCCCGATTTTTGTCATTTCCCGGTTGTTGAGGCCTGAGGCTACGATTACTTCTTTCGTTGATAACATAATTACTTTGAATGCCACATTACCAGATCCGTTAATCACTAATTGATTGCACAAATATTCTGGATATTATGCTAAGGGAATAAATCCGTTGCCAACATATATATTTGTACAGTCCAACATATACGATCATTGGAAATACTCTGTCAGACACTCGTCTATACGTTCGTTCTAGGACTGAACGAAACCGAAGGCACTATTCCGTACGTCCATCCTAGGCAATCTCTACCTAGGACTTATACAACAGCCCTTGCACTTTACTCCATCTTCAATTTCTTTGGCATATATGATTCGCAACGCTTATGCCGATACGGAGTGGTTCTTTGGATAAGAATCCAACCGGTCTCTCCATATTAACAACGTTAAAATGGTCAAAAACTTTGATAGTCGGTGTTTTAACTATCAAATGAAAAATGTCCAGTACACACAACAATCATATTTCCAAATGGAATTATCGATCACATCATCAAACATGTATATATATTCATATTTCCTTATTTTCTATATTAAGAAAATATATGTTATTAACTCTAGAAAACATTCCCACTGCATATTTACATATCACTATTCTTCCACATCTATTAGACTCTAACTGTAACTAGTAAGAGAACAACTTCCTAAGTATAAACCCCGAAGGCCGAAACCAATATCAGATTGATACTCAAAAATTCGTTCAACTCAACTAATTTCCAGTCAATTTCTAATTCTGCTTAACTCTATTTCTTCAACTCCATTTGATTAACTTCTTATCAACACGATCATTTTAAATCTGCAAATCATTTGCTTATAAATCATCGTTCACTTTAAAACGTATATCTCCCAGGATTTTTTTACAAAATTCCTTTTCGTTTATAATAATCTATTTTAAGTTCGTTACATTATCGAATTCTATATATATCGATATATCGATTTCTATTTATCAAATCTTCTAAAAAATATTCTAACTCCTTAAATTCCCGAAAAAATTCGCCATAACCTCCTTCGTATGGGGTTACCAGAAAAAGTCAAACCTTGCCACACAGGCCCTCTCCAACCAAAAAGAAAAAGGTAAAACCAAGCGCCTAGTCGATACGGCGCATAAAATCTCATATTCAATTTAAATACGTTCCTTTTTGTCGAGCATTATATTTATATCTCTTCTAACACTTCATTTCAAACCTGTCTCATGTATATCCATACATTTCTAATTCATTTCAGCTTAATACACTCGTTTTAACTCAACTCGTCAATACATTTGTTAATCAATTCTTTTGCCTATTTCACTTTCATATTTGAATATAACACGCTCAAAAATATTTCAACTTACATATAAACTAATTTAATTCTAATTTCAATTCAAGTTTCATATTCAATTTCGAATATACATTACAAATCCAATTCACTTATAAATTCAAACTTGGATTTAAAATTCCAGACTATCCCACATACCTAGCTTACTAAATTTATAAACCCTTTTATAATTTGACTTCCTTGTTTTCAAATTTTACAACAAGTTTCATTTCAAAAATCTATTTGAAACTAAATTCATTTTACATTATGCATTCTAGAATAAAATCAGTTATTCCCTTTTTCAAACAAATCCAAATTCTATTTTAGATTCATACTTGGATTCAAAAATACCAAATTTATCTCATGATAATTCGTTTACCGTATTTATAAACCTTGTTTATAAATTTACTTGGTTTATATAATAAAACAAGTTCTATTCAAATCTATTTAAAATCCTAGGGATTTATCCAACTTTATTTACATTCGGAGTAACGGATAAAGTTAATCGTTTATTATTAAAATGACTCTAGGTTCTCATTTTTCAATTCACAATTCAATTTTAATATTCATATTTACCAATCAATGATTGTTCACCTTTGTTTATAAACATCGTTTTTAAATTACATGTTTATATATTTAAACAAGTCTCGATTTCAAATCTATTTGGAATCAATATTTCTACTTTGGGAAAAATAATTTTCCCTTTCCAAATTCACACTAGTATTTATATTTTCTGAATTATCCAATGATAATTCATTTCACTTCCTTTATGAACTTCATTTATAAATGAACTGCTTGTTTTAATTATTCAAAACAAGTTAATATTTTTGTTCTATTCAAATTTCAAATTCTATTTTTATAAAAATAGTATTAACTTTTTAAAACTGGAAATTTCCTTTTCATGATATTTTTAAATATGAACATTTTAGGCCAGTGATATTTAAACACCAAACAACCAATTATTTATTTCTAACACCTCATATATGATAGTATATATGCAAATAAATAAACAAACAGATAACATATTTTTGAGGGATCCAATTGGATCCCTCCAATCTGTTTTCCTGCATCCAAATATATTAGTCAACACAAATAATACCCATCCTGCTTCAAGGCAAGATATCGCGGTATGAAGGTCATCCACTAATATATATTTGTGGGATGCATAGAGAAATCATCCGCTATGAAACTGCGGGCATCCGCTAATGAGACTGCGGGAACAATCCAATCATCAACCCAATATATATACATATATATATAATAGTCAACCCTAAATAACTAATAAATAATCAACAAAAAATATATTTAAATGCATCCAAGCAATAATCAATTATTTTTAACAACTAAAACTAAATTCTAATTAAATGGTGAGTGAGATTTACTCATCGCGATTTTTCCTTTGCTGATATCAATTTAAATTCATGTGGCTATGAATCAACATGAATGAGGTTATACCTACGATTTGTTATTTTTATCAACGATTAAACTATTTTAATTTATACTAACTATAAAAATAAACAACAATCTATTTTATGAATCTTCTAAATCTTATTAAATGTATACCTTATTGCCCGTCTGTTCTAGCTTCAAAACACAGCTCATGTTGAGCTTCCACAATCTTGTCATCCCCTTAGTACTTCCTTCCATACTCAAACGCAGCAAACTAAAAATTCAACTGCAAGTGTCATGATCTCCTTCCCATTTACCGTCAACTCATCTTTGCCAATCCCATTTCTACCATTCCCGGACCCACTGCTTAGAGCTCAACGCCTCTGGTCAGATCTTGACCTGACACTGGTCGCTGCAACAGTGCAGTAAGTCGCACCCCCAAGTGATGATCGGACCACCCTATCTTGTTTTCGAGATTTCAGAACCTTGTATTGGTATAATACAAGATTTATAAGGAACCGAGAAACTAAATTAACAATCAAAATTTAATTAACTAAATTTTAATTACCTTACTTAATCACCTCAAAAACCTTTCCACTCAATCAAATACTTCGAACCCAAAAATCACTGACCAATTTTCCATTGCCATTGAACAAACTGCTAATCCATTTTTTCAACTTTACTTCCACCACTGAACGTACCTGCTAACCCCAATATTCCTTCGATCCAAAACTGCATCGTACACCAAATTTTCCTTCCCAAAGCTGGTGAATGCAAAACGTAGTGCACAAAACAAAGGTCGAACCTTTCTCCAACCATATCCGAATGCTGCTCGAAATCGACTCCAGGAGTTAGCATCGCACCTTCTACCAAGTTGATAGCTTCAATCGATCTAACTCCAGATCTCTTTCCTCACCTTCTCATCACCGGAACAAGGAGCTCGACACCATCGTGCTCAAATCCCTAGGTCCACTGGCGATCTGTAGCTTCACGCGCTCCAATACAGTAGCGACTTCCACCATAATTCCATCGCACCCTCATCGAGCTGTCCCCATCCATTCACGCTCCTCAAAAATCGCGAGCGTAGCCCAGTTTTGAAGTCGAACTTCAGATGGTCTTCGATTTGTTTGCCTAACGATTATGAAGAGGATATAAATAGAAAAGGGGGAGAGGGTGTCGGTTGTTTTGGTTTGTGGTAACAAAGGAGGCACGGGTCTTGTTTTAAATTTGTGGATGAAGAGGAAGCACGGGTTTTGTTTTTGTCCACAACTATGTTATTTATTTTAAATTGTTTTTGATTTAAAAATCTGTATCCTTAAAATTTAATTAACCCTTAATCTTGAGCTCCTTACTGAACCCAACAACCGATATTCCTAGGGTAAAACCGCTATTCTGAACACACTGGAACGGGTATCGAAACCACATTTGATCATTTGGAGAAGATATTAATTTAAACTTATATAAATTAAATTCAGAACCATAAATTCTCTAAAAATAAATTAATATTATTATATATTTTTCTAAATAGAATTTCTATACATTATTTGAATTGATCGGACTTCGTTTAAATTTCGAATTGAATTATTTCAGTTCTCGTATTTCGATAATTATATATATTCGAAATAAATCATATTTTGATTTTTAAATTGATAACAAAATACAAAAATTCATTTATATTTTCAAATCAATATTTAAAATAAATATTAAGTATTCAAAATTAATCGACCAGAAATCCGGGTCGTTACATTCTTCCCCTCTTAAAAGAATTTCGTCCCCAAAATTACTAAGGTAGAAAAAATGCTACTAACCTATTACTTTCTACTTATGCTGAAACTCAACTCTTCACATTTCAACAAATTTAATTTCACCAAAACTTTTGGTTTTCTTTCATTCACATCCAATTCATATGTATTCGTATTCATTTTAAATCAATTTAGTATCTTTGATTTATTTAACTTATTTAAGTTAAATTTTAATTCCAGAATTCAAATCCCTGAGTTTTTTTTATTTCAAATCCTTTTGAAATCCCATGAATATAGACATATATTTATTTTCATCTCCAATTCAAAATATTTGAATTTTCAAACCAACTTGTTTTCTTTCAAACAATTTTCAATCAAAAACTTTTCTAAGGCAGCAATCCTTCACTTAGAAACTCGAAAATGAACACTGGTGATGTTGCAATCATCATCAGAATTATTTTCCAGCCACTGAAGTGAGTTCAGTGCTTAATTACTTTCAAAAATCCATTCAAAACTAAGCTATATTATTCTAATATACTTTAAGGAAAATATTCTTCTAAACGCCCAGGATTTAAAATTCCAAATTCTGATTTGAATTCAATTTTAATTTAACTTATTTGTATTTCATTTGTATACAAGTTTCATTTGGTTATATAACCATTCCAATTTTATAATCTTATTTGATTATAAGAACAACAACCAACACATCCAAAATATAAAAATTTCAGAAAATTATTCTTTCTAAATCAAAATATAGTTTTGGGTGAAGTTATTTCATTTACACACTATAAAACAATATCGTGTCGAATTCTCTGTTCAAGTGTTTATAAATTCCTATTGACTTCGTGGCGTCCCACGATTTGACCAAAATTTATAATCCACTCAACAGACAAGCCAACATAATATAAAAAAAATTATATCAATTAAAAAATACGCTCTCTCGTACATATATACACTCAACTCATTCTAGGGTACTACTGACCCTATCTCTAATGAGCACAATCCCACAAATGCCTAGGTATTCGCTCAACCTAAGCTCGGATACCAACTGTTACATCCCGCAAACCCATACTTTCTGAGTTGACTACATACATCATACATCCAACCTAAATATCACAAAAATACGAATCATTTTTTTTAGAAGAAAAAGGTAGAAAAAGAACAGAAACTCAATACAGAATCTCACATCGCAGCGAAATAAAATATATAACAACTTTTGGAATACAAAATTTGACTGTATATACATAACATTAGCATCAGAGTACAACATTTACAATACAGCGGAAATAACACTAGATAACTAACGTTGAAGCCTCCTGCTCCAAGCTCCTCCAAGAATATCTGGAAAATCCTGAACTACTTGAATGCCCGTACAAATTTAGGCACCCAAGAGTTTAGGTAAAACAAAACAAAATAAACTCTGGGTCAGTCACGGGACTGGTATGAGTAAACAATTTTAAAACAGCTTGAGGAAATAAACGATATCTCATAAGACCACGCCGTATAACACGGAACGAGTTTTTCCCTTATGAGAATCCAAAAGGTCTTTATATCTAAACTCTTTGATATTATAATAGTGTCCAAATCAAATAAATAGAATCTTAGTGGAACGCTTGCATCTCACGTTTCACATATATAATATACAATCAAAAACGCAAGCACTTATTGGGTAATGGATTTCCAACTATGACAAGGTATGGAACCACCTTCCGATAGTGTATCTCTAGAGGAGAACACACTGGGTTCAACGAGAACATCTTGCACCCCGGCCTCACATGACCGACCACTCATTTTTCTTGAGTGTATCGAATGTATATCACCAACGGTTGGGATCAACAACCGTTTAACGAATGGGACAGCATCGAATAGAATAAGGAATTAAATGAATCTCTAGATAGGGGACGATACACCCTAACGGGAGCTAACCACATAGCCATGTTGCCTGCCCGATTTTTCTCATTTCCCGGTTGTTGAGGCCTGAGGCTACAATTACTTCTCTCATTGATAACATAATTACTTTGAATGCCACATTATCAGATCCGTTAATCACTATTTGATTGCACAAATATTCTGGATATTATGCTAAGGGAATAAATCCGTTGCCATTATATACATTTGTACAGTCCAACATATGCGATCATTGGAAATACTCTGTCAGACACTCGTCCATATACGTTCGTTCTGGGTTTGAACGAAACCGGAGGCACTATTCCGTACATCCATCCTAGGCAATCTCTACCTAGGACTTATACAATAACCCTTGCACTTTACTCTGTCTTCAAATTCTTTGGCATATATGATTCGCAACGCTTATGCCGATACGGAGTGGTTCTTTGGATAAGAATCCAACTGGTCTCTCCATATTAACAACGTTAAAATGGTCAAAAACTTTGATAGTCGGTGATTTAACTATCAAATGAAAAATGTCCGTGTACACACAACAATCTTATTTCCAAATGGAATTATCGATCACATCATCAAACATATATATATTCAAATTTCCTTATTTTCTATATTAAGAAAATATATGTTATTAACTCTGGAAAACATTCCCATTGCATATTTACATATCACTATTCTTCCACATCTATTAGACTCTAATTGTAACTAATAAGAGAACAACTTCCTAAGTATAAACCCTAAAGGCTGAAACCAACATCAGATCGATACTCAAAAAGTCGTTTAACTCAACTAATTTCTAGTCAGTTTCTAATTCTGCTTAACTTTGTTTCTTTAACTCCATTTGATTAATTTCTTATCAACACGATCATTTTAAATCTGCAAATCATTTGCTTTTAAATCATTGTTCACTTTAAAACGTATATCACCCAGGATTTTATTTATAAAATTCCTTTTCTTTTATAATATTCTATTTTAAGTTCGTTACATTATCGAATTCTATATATATCGATATATCGATTTCTAGTTTGTCAAATTTTCTTAAAAATATCCTTAAATTCTCGGAAAAATTCGCCATAACCTCCTTTGTACGGGGTTACCAGAAATAGTCAAACTTTGCCACATAGGCCCTCTCAATCAAAAAGAAAAAGGAAAATCCAAGCGCCTAGCCGACACGGCGCATAAAATATCATATTCAATTTAAATACGTACCTTTTTGTTGTGCATTATATTTATATCTCTTCTAATACTTCATTTCAAACCTGTCTCATGTATATCCATACATTTCTAATTCATTTCAACTTAATACACTCGTTTTGACTCAACTCGTTAATAAATTTGTTAATCAATTCTTTTGCCTATTTCACTTTCATATTTGAATATAACACGCTCAAAAATATTTCAACTTACTTATAAACTAATTTTATTCTAATTTCAATTCAACTTTCATATTCGATTTCGAATATACATTACATATCCAATTCACTTTTAAATTCAAACTTGGATTTGAAATTCCAGACTATCCCACGAAACCTAGCTTACTAAATTTATAAACCCTTTTATAAACTGACTTCCTTGTTTTCAAATTTTACAACAAGTTTCATCTATTTGAAACTAAATTCATTTTACATTATGAATTCCAGAATAAAAACAGTTATTCCCTTTTTGAAACAAATTCAAATTCTATTTTAGATTCATATTTGGATTCAAAAATACCAAATTTATCACATGATAATTCATTTACCGTATTTATAAACCTTGTTCATAAATTTACTTATTTTATACAATAAAACAAGTTCTATTCAAATCTATTTAAAATCCTAGGGATTTATCCAAC
The DNA here is from genome assembly GCA_030737875.1 of Allium sativum. Taxonomy (NCBI): domain Eukaryota; kingdom Viridiplantae; phylum Streptophyta; class Magnoliopsida; order Asparagales; family Amaryllidaceae; genus Allium; species Allium sativum. The sequence continues at coordinate 782,499,933 of CM060920.1, read as the reverse complement.
TTTATTTACATTCCAAATATCGGATAAAGTTAATCGTTTATTATTTAAAACGACTCTAAGTTTTCATTTTTCAATTCACATTTCACTTTTAAATATTCAAATTTTCCAATGGATGATTTTTCACCTTTATTTATAAACATCGTTTTTAAATTACTTGTTTATATTTTTAAACAAGTCTAAATTTCAAATCTATTTGAAATAAATATTTCTACTTCGGGAAAAATAAATTTCCCTTTCCAAATTCACACCAGTATTTATATTTTCTGAATTATCCAATGATAATTCATTTCACTTCCTTTATAAACTTCATTTATAAATGAACTGCTTGTTTTAATTATTCAAAACAAGTTAATATTATTGTTCTATTCAAATTTCAAATTCTATTTTTAGAAAAATAGATTTTCCTTTTTAAAACTGGAAATTTCATTTTCATGATATTTTTAAATATGAACATTTTAGGCCCAATGATAATTAAACACCATACAACCAATTATTTATTTCTAACACCACGTATATGATAGTATATATGCAAACAAATAAACAAACAAATAATATATTTTTGAGGGATCCAATTGGATCCCTCCAATCTGTTTTCCTGCATCCAAATATATTAGTCAACACAAATAATACCCATCCAGCTTCGAGGCAGGACATCGCGGCATGAAGGTCATCCACTAATATATATTTGTGGGGCGCATAGCGAAATCATCCGCTATGAAACAGCGGGCATCCGCTAATGAGACTGAGGGAACAATCCAATCATCAACCCAATATATATATAATAGTCAACCCTAAATAACTAATATATAATCAACACAAAAATATTTAAACGCATCCAAGCAACAATCAATAATTTTTAACAACTAAAAATAAATTCTAATTAAATGGTGAGTGAGATTTACTCACCGTGATTTTTCCTTTGCTGATATCAATTTAAATTCAGAATCGTGTGCCTATGAATCGTCTTGAATGAGGTTATACCTACGATTTGTTATTTTTATCAACGATTAAACTATTTTAATTTAAACTAACTATAAAAATAAACAACAATCTACTTTATGAATTTTATAAATCTTATTAAATGTATACCTTATTGCCCATCTGTTCTAGATTCAAAACACAGCTCATGTTGAGCTTCCACAATCTTGTCATCCCCTTAATACTTCCTTCCATACTCAAACGCAGCAAACTAAAAATTCAACTGCAAGTGTCATGATCTACTTCCCATTTACTGTCAACTCATCTTTTCCAATCCCATTTCTACCATTCCCGGACCCACTGCTTAGAGCTCAACGCCTCTGGTCAGATCTTGACCTGACATTGGTTGCTGCAACAGTGCAGTAAGTCGCACCCCCAAGTGATGATCGGACCACCCTATCTTGTTTTCGAGATTTCAGAACCTTGTATTGGTATAATACAAGATTTATAAGGAACTAAGAAACTAAATTAACAATCAAAACTTAATTAAATAAATTTTAATTACCTTATTAATCACCTTAAAAACCTTTCCACTCAGTCAAATACTTTGAACCCAAAACTCACTGACCAATTTTCCATTGCCATCGAACAAACTGCTAACCCATTTTTCAACTTTACTTCCACCACCGAACGTACCTGCTAACCCCAGTATTCCTTGGATCCAAAACTGCATCATACACCTCATTTTCCTTCCCAAAGCTGGTGAATGCAAAACGCAGTGCACAAAACAAAGGTCGAACCTTTCTCCAACAATATCTGAACGCTGCTCGATATCGACCTCTAGGAGTTAGCATTGCACCCTCTTCCAAGTTGATAGCTTCGATCGAACTAACTCCAGATCTCGTTCCTCACCTTCTCATCGCCGGAACAAGGAGCTCGACACCATCGTGATCAAATCCCTAGGTCCACTAGCGATCTGTAGCTTCACGCGCTCCAATACAGTAGCGACTTCCACCATAATTCCATCGCACCCTCATCGAGTTGTCCCCATCCATTCACACTCCTCAAAAATCGCGAGCGTCGCCCAGTTGTGAAGTCGAACTTCAGATGGTCTTCGATTTGTTTGCCTAAGGTTTACGAAGAGGATATAAATAGAAAAAGGGGAGATGGCGTCAGTTGTTTTGGTTTGTGGTAACAAAAGAGGCATGGGTCTTGTTTTAAATTTGTGGATGAAGAGGAAGCACGGGTTTTGTTTTTGTCCACAACTATGTTATTTATTTTAAATTGTTTTTTATTTAAAAATCTATATCCTTAAAATTTAATTAACCCTTGATCCTAAGCTCCTTACTGAAACCCAACAACCGACATTCCTCGGGTAAAACCGCTATTCTGAACACACTGGAACCGGTATCGAAACCCCATTTGATCATATGGAGAAGATATTAATTTAAAATGATATAAATTAAGTTCAAAACCATAAATTCTCTAAAAATAAATTAATATTATTATATATTTTTTTAAATAGAATTTCTATACATTATTTGAATTGATCGGACTTCGTTTAAATTTCGAATTGAATTATTTCAATTCTTTTATTTCGATAATTATATATATTCGAAATAAGTCATATTTCGATTTTTGAATCGATAACAAAATATAAAAATTCATTTATATTTTCAAAATATTAAATATTCAAAATTAATCGACTAGAAATCCGGGTCGTTACACTTACCATTTTTATTCCTACAACAAAATGTTAGCACATATATTCTCAATAAATAAATTTGTTATTAAGATTCATCAGTCGAATGGTTGAAAAGGTATGAAATCGTACATATTTAAAAATCTTCAGAAACTAGCCGTTACTGAGACAAAATTGTCTGACTAGTCTACTGGTTCAGGCATTTTTGCCCAATCAGACTTTTTCAGGTCATTCGAAATATATATATGCTTTGTTTTGTATATTCGTGTTATACTTGAGGATAGATTTTAACATAATTCTAACATGACTCAATGTGTGTGTGTATATATATATATATAACCTTCTCTCTATGACATGATTTCCATTGCAACTTATTTTGTTGGCATTAATCAAAATCTTGTTTTCAACATTCTCCCTCTTATTGATTGCTGACAACATATCTGATTTTCTCCCCATAGTATTTGCTCCCCCTGAATTTCTACCACATTTTGTTAGTTCGATAAAGTTATAATCTAACCGTTTTGATTCCTGCAACAAAATGTTAGCACATATATTCTCAATAAATAAATTCATTATTAAGAGCATAGAATATATATAATCATGCACATTGTAAAAACCCGCATTCTACGCATCGGAGGATCGTAGAATATTTATTTATTTCTCATACGAAGTCGTATGGTCGTGTCGAGTTGGGGAACGACTATTGAGGTAATTTACCATGTTCACAATTTTTGCCGATTTTTAAATGACCGTTTTGCCCCTAGCTGATCTTGTTTCGGCCATAACTTTTGATTGGAAAGGAATTTTGACCTGAAACCACTTCCATTAGATTCGTTTGATGGTTTACCTTTCCGTAGAGTGGTCACATGTGAGAAACGGACTTACCGTTTGGGAGATATGGCTGAAACAAGGTTTAGAAGGTGAAAAACAGCTTAACCGGGCCTAATTGAGGTGATTAGCAAGAAGGCCCATAACCCATTTCGGGTGTGGGTTATGGGGAGGCTGAAAACAGTAGGAAAACGAATTTTATTTCATTTTCCTACCGCCACAAACATGTCTTTCACCCTAGCCATGGCCTCCACCTTCTAATTTCATCCCAAATTGTCTCTAATCACTTTCTAATCGAAGATTAAGCAAAACTACATCAAATCAAGGGAGGGTAGCACCAAATCAGAGAGAGAGCTGCTGGAACACATAGGGATTGGATCCAAATCAGAGATTATTTCAGATCTAAAGTTTGTTTGTGGCTAAGGTGAGTGATTTGCATTGTTTTTCACTAATTACGGCTAGTTATGGTAATTAGCGAAGATTAGCGAAATTTTGGCTCAGAAAATTCTAGAAAAATTTCTAAAATTCTAGAACATCATTTTATGCCTCTGATATGAATTTGGGTTAATTTCGACTAATTTTGCAAATCCCGGAATTTGGGGGATTAAGGGGTGATTAGTGAAACTCGGCGAATTTATGCATGTTAAAAATCTGGAAAAATATTCATAAATTCTGAAATATTGTTTTAGACCTCTGTTAGAAAATTTGGGTAGTTTGGTTAAGTTTTGCTAATCATACTGTTAGTTGTTCTTAAACATGATTAAGGGGAAAATATGAGTTTTTGTGTATGTTTTATCCATTTTGACCTACCATATTGATGTTTTGCTGTTTGTGGATGTTTATACATGTTGCTATGACTGTATGGTATGCTTTGTGATTATTTAGAACAATTAGATTGGTCGAAAACGCCGTCGAATGGCGTAAACAGTTTGTTGGAAGAAGTGCAGGAAATAGACCGGATCGGATCGCAGGAGGGGTATCACGACCCAACCTGGTCGTGTCTAATATCCACGAGTCGATCACCTAAGTAAGCCACGAGCCGATCTAGTATACGAGTCGCTCACAATCCATCTATCTCCGATCCGTTCGCCTCTGAAATCCTCCGATCTGAACTGCTCGCACACATGGACCACGAACCGGTGCACTCCACGACATGATTCGAAGAGAAGACCACGACCCGATCCAGACGAGGTTGCACGAACCAAACCGATGGACCCGAAGCTTGGCCACGACCCGATCCGATGGAGCTGGAGGACCACGAGCTGATGGCGCGACCCGATCCGAATGGAGGAACTCGACCCGAACCAGTATGGTGACTGCAGACTGAACCAAGAAGCTTGAACGCGAGGTATGAGCTATTAACTGAATGAAGACCGATCCGGAGGAGTCCAAAACCCGAGATGCAAAGGTAGTCTAAATGGAAAGCTTGTACTCAGGTTCCAGTTGGGAACCAACGAGTTAACTTCACGATTGGGCTTTGCTGCGGGACGTGTGCAAAGGGGTTATCGATGCCTATCACTTTGGTTTACCACTGATAGATGGATTAGGGGCTCGTAGTGTAGTTATACAGGGTTGGACTCCGTCATGGCCCAAAGGATTAGGTGAACAGAGTAATGGGTATCGTATGCTTTACGCACTGAGTGAGAGATGTGAGGATGGTTGCTATGCTTGATTTTTTTGCTATCACTATGACATGCACACCCCCTCCCCCGTATCTTTACACCTTATGTTTAGTGGCACCTTAGAGTATTGTACAGTATGTAGTGCTAACTATTTGGTTGCAGGTCCAGGTTCAGGTATGATTGGATTATACCTGTTATTGTTTTGTTTTGTTGCTTATCATTATACCAGACTTTTGTCTGACCCAGAGTTTTATGTCTCTTCTTATTACTCTAGTTGCTCACACGAGCAGACTAGAGACAGGTTAGGTGGTATGCGCGCGTAGCTGTGCCGGAGGCAAGCAGGAGGCTTCCACGTATTATATACTTATATATTCTCCCTGTGTCGTCGGTGGTCACTACTTGAGCATTGGTAGTGCACCTTTTTTGTTTAGCTTTTTGAGACAGTTTTAAAAGTTGTAATAATGATGTTGGATTTGGATCATAAGCTGTATTTTTGATTTTCCGCTGCTATGATAGTTTGTTTCAGCTTATACACTGTCTCACCTGTTTTGTGTCAAGTATATGTTATGATTATATTTTATCCCATGCGCTGTGGGACATATTACAGGTTCTTTGTTAGTTCATTTCCTTCTTTCCTTTCCTTCTGACGACCGTCCCGTGCTAACTGGACATGTGTACAGCGCACTTTTGGAGTAAATGTCGGTTGGTGCGGGGCAGGCCGTCACATAATATATATAATCATAGGATAGAAATATTTCTCCCCATTTTTCATCGATTAAACAGTAATTAAACATAATAAGCTTAAAGTAGTCGAATAACATTTTAGAGATCTTTGAAAGATACAATTCCTAGTTCTCTTTGAAGTCTTATGAAAGAGTTCTCTAAAAGGGATTTAGTAAATATATCAGCAATTTGATTTTCTGAATGTACGAATTCTAAATTAATTGTTTGTTTTTCAGTATTGTCTCTCAAGAAATGATGTCTGATATCAATGTGTTTAGTTCCAGAATGGTTTACTAAGTTCTTAGACAAATTTATTGCTCTTGTATTATCGCAATAAATTGTGGAATTAGAAAAATTTACGTTGAAATCTTTTACTGTTTGCTGCATATATATTACTTGAGCACGGGTTAGTGCAGCAAATATGTATTCAACTTCGCATGTTGACAGTGAGACACAATTTTGTTTCTTGTTGAACCAAGATATAAGTGATTTACCGATAAAGTGACATGTTCCACTTGTACTCTTACGATCCGTCCGTGATCCTCCAAAATCAGCATCACTATATGAAACAAATTCGAAGGAATAGTCTTTCGGATAGAAGGGTCCAGAATCTTGTAGTAGTACTAAGATAGCGTAATATACGTTCAACTGCTCTCAAATGTGATTCTTTTGGATTAGCTTGAAAATGAGCACATAAGCAAACACTCATCATAATATCTGGTATACTAGCGGTTAAATACAAAAGTGAACCTATCATACTTCGATATAGCTTTTGATCGACACTTTTACCATTTTCATCTTTATTAAGTGTGCCGTCGTGCCCATTGGTGTAGGTTTACTTAAAGTGTTTTCCATTCCAAAATGTTTTATTAGATTAGTACAATATTTTTCTTGATTAATGAAAATTCCATCAAATAATTGTTTAATCTGCAAACCGAGAAAATAAGATAGTTCTCCCATTTGCGACATTTCAAATTCATTGGTCATTATTTTAGAAAATTCTTGATATAATTGATTGTTCATTGATCCAAAGATATTGTCGTCTACATATATTTGCACTATTAGTATATCTTTCTTGATAAAAAGTGTTTGATCAACCTTTCCAATTTGAAATCCTGAATTTAATAAATAAGTTTTGAGATGTTCATACCAAGCACGAGGTGCTTGTTTCAAGCCATATAATGCCTTTTAAGTTTAGAAACATGATCAGGAAATCTTTCATGAGCAAAAAGAGGAGGTTATTTAACACTCGTTTATTAATATAGCCATTCAAGAAAATGCTTTTAACGTCCATCTGGTATAGTTTAAAGTTGTGATGACAAGCGTAAGCTAATAAAATTCGAATTGTTTCTAGTCGTGCGACTGGAGCAAAAGTTTATTCGTAATTTATGCCTTCTTCTTGATTGTAACTGTAATAACCCGGAAATCTGAGCCAATTAAAAATTTTTATTTTGGTAATTTTGAGGAATTTTGAATATTAAAAATGATTTATTTTAAATAAAAAACAACGAGAAATTATTTTGAATAGAATTAGAACGTATATATTTATTTGAATCGTCGTTAGAATATAAACATTTTATTTTAAATATAAAAGGAATTGAAAATGGCGCGGTAATTTGAAAATTCGATTTCAAAGTTCAAATGAATGTACAGGATTCAAAATAAACCGGATTTTAGAGAAACCAAAAATATTTGAATCTATTTGAGAATATTTTTCCAACGAATCCGAAAAATTGAAATTTCATAGCGGGAATAAAAAGTTATGCCTAGATGAAAATTCAGAATAGTCGCTATGGAATTTTGGCCCTTAAAATAGCCATTTTGCAGACAACCACAGTTTTCGATGAAACCACTTTTGTTGGAACCGGAATGTCAAGTTATTGCTAGATTCCAAAATTCATAATTTTCTAAATCAATATGTGAGCATGGCAAGGTAAAACGTGTTTTGGCAGTTTCAGTCAATTTTGATCGACCAGAAAATGGCCATTTTTCAAACGGTCTCAGAATTCGATGAAATTAGTATTATTAGGACCGTATCGTCAATACGAGGCTAGAAAATATTTTTCGGGAATTTTTAGAGTTAGTGTATGGCCTCGGTAAATTGAAATGTGCGTTCAGATTTAATATATAGATTTATATTTTGATTTTGATGGAAACTGGTCGTAAGAGCCGAACTGGCTTACGATACATATCCCATTGTGTTCGAAATGGGGGTAATTAGTTAGGGACAATACTCGGTGGGTTTCGTTTAGACTTTGAATTTGAAAGTTACTTTTTGAAAATAAAACAAAATAAAAAATATATATTTATATAATCACTACATTCTCCCTCTCCCCTTTTACCTCCCCCCCCCCCCCCCGGTCATTTTCACATCAGAGAAAGAAAAAAGGGGGGAATGCGAAAACCGATCGCACCGCCCTCCAGGGCCATCGCACCACCGCCGATGGCGCCCCATCACGCCGCCCCTCGCCGACGCCCTGCCACTCTGGCCGCCCCCCTACATCGTTACCCGTCGCGATTTGAAGAACCGAACACCCCAAAACCGCCGGATCCGCCACAGTGGGCCCCAGCGCCACCGTCCCTCCACTGACCCGACACCCACCGCCGACCGCAGCCTCCCACCACCACCGACAACCACCTGCGTCACTCCTACTCCCTCCCCGATGAATAAAAGTGAGTTTTTATGTATTTTGTTTAGTTTAATTAACATAAAAATCTGATTTTTCTGTGCAAAGTATTGTTTTAAAAATATGTGAAGCGTAGTTAAGGGTAATGTTAGGGTTTTTATTCATATAAAAGAATGATCTTTAATGACAAAAACATAAGATTTTTGATGATAGAAAGATGAGATTTTGAATGGTCAAAAGATTATATTTCTATATAAAAGGAGATTTGATTTTTAATAAGCAAAGGTAAGATTTTTAAACCATATAAAAATCTGATTTTTATAGAAATGGTTTAGAATAAAAATATAATTTTTAGCTATACAAAAATTCGGATTTTATGTATATGAAGTGAAGATAAGAATTCGATCTTTATATAAGAAGTAGAGATATAAAAATATAATTTTTATATAGAAAGAAGCGTTGTAAAAAATATAATAAGTAGAAATAAAAATATGATTTTTATATTATAGAGATAATAAAAATATGATTTATATATTATAGAGATAATAAAAATATGATTTATATATTATAGAGATAATAAAAATATGATTTTTATATTATAGAGATAATAAAAATATGATTTTTTATATTGTAGAGATAACAAAATTATGATTTTTATAATGCAAACATCAATATATAAAATATGAAATTTATTTTTATCATAAAGTAACGATATAAAATTATGATTTTTAATATGAATAGAGTGAAAAAGGATTGCATTGATATGACGGGAAAATTCAAACAGTTCAGAAATTCAGAAATGAAATGGCGGAGTGGAACCCAAAGGTGAGAACTCCTCACTTTTATTCTAATTTCTAGTTTGAAATATATACTAGGATGCAGACGGTGCTTAGTAGCACCCGACACCTGTCGTCCACAGACCATGGATGACTTGTTTGTTTGATTCATGTGTTGTGAAAAATGGTTGTGTGTAGTGGAATGAAATAAATTATTTTATAGTTAAAAATATAATTTTTAACGTGTATATAAAATAAATTATAAACAAATCGGACGATTTGTTTATGTACACACATTTGACTGATATGGATTGGGACGATAAATTTTACACATCGCCCAACTACACAAATAAAACCTGTGTTTGATTGTTTGAAAACCCCACACGGGTGTTGGGATGAAATTGGCCATACACTAGTCCCAATAATTAGTTGTATGTCGACCGATGGATTGAGAGGCTGTTATAAGTGTTAAACATTTATGTTTGATGCTTATGCAGGGTAGAATGCACTTTGGGTGATGGTTGACTGTGTTTGATTGTTGTAGTGTACATGTGTGTATAAGATCCATATAATTAACATATATGGTAATTGGCTGGGCCTTATTCCAAGTTGAAAAATAAAGAAAATTCATGTGTTGAATAAAATAGATATTTATGTGCTGAATAAAGAAAATTCATGTGTTGAATAAAAATATAAATTCAGGTGTTGAATAGAATATATATTCATGTGTTGAATAAAAGAAAATTCATGTGTTGAAGAAAAATATTCATTTGTTGAATAAAATAACGAAGTTATTGAAAGATATAAAGCAGTGTTGATTAGATTTGCGCCATTTTGACGCGAACTATATTTATATTGATAATATTCGTTTTAAAATGATTATAGAAAAGGAAGTGATTTCAAAATATAACCTTTTGAAAATATTATCATTTATATGTTAATGATATGGAATATTCAATTTTGATTAGGAATTGAATATGAAGTGTTTTGAAAACGAATTTAAAACGATTTATAAAATATGTTTAGAATTGAAATCGATGAAGTATGTATAATATTTATATTATATATATTAAATGTCCTGAATAGAACGCGTCGCGCCGCGGTAGTTCGCGAATTTCGATCATTGACGTTGCGGGAGATCCGACCGTCGGATTCTCCTAAAGCCGGAACCGTTGGGTTCGTATCAAAAAGAGCTTTCTAACGAATATTAGAGATTTGAAATCTAATGGTTGGATTTGGAATTATGTCCAAATCAAATTTTGAAAAGGTAGTTGTAAATGCAGTTCGATGGCCGTTGATGGAAATCGACTGTGCGGGCCTTGATAAAATTATTAAAAATAGTAATAATTTGTGTAAAATCATAAGAAGTGATTTGTGAAGAATTGGGATGAAAAATTCCATATTTGAAAAGATAAAAATAGATTTTTATCGAAATGAACTAGTTTTGAACTAGAATTATAATCCATTTATTTTTGAAATAAATAAATTGGATTTGAAAGGGTTTTAAAAGTAACCAGAATTTCCAATAATTGAATTGGAATGGGGAAGAATCGAAATTATCTTTAGAATATTTCGATGTTGGATTTCTTGATTACACAGATATTGCTATGAAAATGTGAAAGATATATTTATATCGTTATTTCCAATACGATATTTGTGGACCATAGAGTTTGATATTGAATATAAGCCAATATATTTTCTATTCAGAGCCTTGTATTTAATATCAAATGGGATTTGGGTTTGTCGTGAATGGTGTCTTCATTAACACTGTTCTTAAACCCAGTTGAGAAAAAGATTAAATCTTTTTATTTAGATTTAATGAAATATACCAATTAAATGGAATTTAATTGGAATTGAATTGGAATTGATTTTTGGGTTTATCGTGAACGGTGTTTTAAATAACACTTGTTCTTTAACCTGATAATTAATGGAATGTGATTTTGGGTTCATAGTGACCCGTGATTTAAATGACTTTGGTTCTTTAACCCCGTTAAAACAGGATACAATTTCCCAAGTTAAACAATCATTAATATTGATTTCTGGGAAGATTAAATACTAAATGGAGTTTTAATGTATCTTTAATTAGATTAAAGTAATCGAGAATGGAGTATCACCAGTTTTGCTCCAAGCGATAGTTAAATCTTTAATTAGATTTGAACGTGAAATGGTAATTAATATTTATCGATAACACCGTGGTGTTAGAAATGGAGTATTACCAGTTTTGCTCCATGGGATGAATAGGTTGGGATTAGGAAATAAAATAAATGATTACTTCAGTGTGGTTCGCTAATCCTGACTAGTTTGGAAAACCTTGACATGGTTTGATTTGATATCCAAAGGAAGATTAAAGAATAAATTTAAGGAATTTATCTTTGATAAAATTATTGGGAACCTTTCCCAAAGTATAAGGATATTTGAATAAAAGAATATTATGAATTGGAATGAGGCGTATGTTGTGTTTGTGTAACACTTGTTTATTATATACGCGAGTTATTCAGAAAGACCGGGTTTATCCCATTCTAAAAAACTAATTCGATGATGTGTCGAGGATGAAGATGGTGGTCGAAGACCGGAGGTCTTCACATCGTCTGGGTGATTACTGATGATCTTGATTAGGCAGCACACCCAAGAGGAGGGAATCAGCTAGTGATCGTCCAGACGTACTTGGAGATCGATGGATATGTGAGGTACAAGGTGCCTCCGGTTTCGTTCTGACCCAGAACGAAATTGTTAATGGACTGTGTGTCTGACATTGGGTTTTATTCTGTGTGATTGATCTCTATTAAATATATATCTGTTTGGAGGCGGAGAATTTATTCTCTTGCTTAACGCCCTTCTCTGAGACATACGAGCTCAGGGGATATATATTGATAGATATCAATCGCATGGAGTGAATTGCCTGTGTGGCATGCCTAAGTGGCAAATGACCAAGGCTTTTGTTGAAAAGCAAAATCTTGTGGTTGATGATCAAAGCACCGCCTGTGTGGCATACCTTTGTGTAGCGTTGATTCGCGAGCCTCACACCCCGGTTGTGAACCAGAAATGGGAGAGGACCTCAGGGAGGGCATGCGTTTCTTTCTTGCTAGGGTGGTGTCAGGGACCTACCAGCCCTGACGTTTATATTTTTTTCATCTGTGTGGTTGTTGGATTGCGAGGCGCCTCGGATATATCGGTGACTGTGTGGAGCCGATGGAGTCATTTGCCTCATTTACGCCCCAAAGGGCGGGGAAACGCAGTGTCTAGGGTTTAAGTTTAATCCACATCAGTGGACCGGCCCTGACGATCCAAGGGTCACTCGAGCTCTGATCCTGAGACATGGTAGGCTAGATTGTCTTGAATCGGTGAGGACTATCTTTTGCCTCGGTTCACAGATGGAAATCCAACTTCCAATACGTGACTTTGCGGTTTTGATTGTATACCTATATATGGCGACATAGTGGTATGGGACACTTACGCCATCTATGATTGATACTTATGATTGAAATTGTTTTGGCACTATACACTTATAGTAATAATAAAACATGAAATTTAGCGTATCAAGCATTCTTGGCTATTATAAGGTAAAAACCCTATCCTCCGGCTTGTGTTGCATTGTGTGATGGGACCCGGGTCTTATAATAGCTTCATTGTTCTTTATTTAGCATTGCGCTGTTGTTTTATGCACTGGTATTCTTGGGAGGAAACCAGTTCCGTGTTATACGGCGTGGTCCCTTGCTTTACCTAACTTTAAAATAAAGAATAATAACTGTTTTAGTTCTCACACCAATCACATGACTGACCTGGAGTTTATTGTTTTAACCTAAACTCTTGGTGCCCTTATTTCGACATGGGCAGCTAGTAGTTTTGGTTTTGCAGATTTATGTTCACAGAATCCTGATTTACAGCTGGAAAGATATCTGGAAAGCTCTGTATCCATTTATCTATTTCAATTGTGTATTGTATTATTTTTACGCTGCTATGAAATGTATTGTCATATCTGATATTTTCTGTGTAATATTTATTCGTACTCTGTATATTCTTGTAATCTGATGAAATTGTTGTAATATACAATGAAATGTTCTTCTGTTTGTGTTCCAATTTGTCGTGTTCTCAAAACAATCAGGGGTTTCGAACGGTCTTGGTCGGTTTAGCGATCGATTCAGATCGAGCGAAATTCCTGATCGTCACAGTTGGTATCAGAGCTTTGGTTTACAGAGCTCGGAGAACAAGACACATTAGAACCACATGAAAGAATTCATCGGAGATTGTATTAGCAATATCCAATAAGAATTACTCATTAGAGATGGGGTCAGTAGTATCCTAGAATGAGTGTGAAGAGTATATTTTTAAAATAAAATTGAAAACAAATTTTGTTTTGAAAATAAAATTCAAGTATACGTATTTGAATATTTTATTGTATTGAATTTGGACAATCGAGTATATTAAGATTTTGCATATACGCGTCATGAACGTATATTCGAAGTTTTAATATATTGGACAGATATAGAATCATACTCTAGTCGCCCGGAGATGGTACTGATAATTGTCATGACATCATCAGTATTTATGTTCAAGTTTCGAAGGTGTGATATTTATATATTTCCATTAGACTGGTGTGAGAACCAAAACTAGATAGGTTTATTGTTGTGATTTGGCATCAAAAACATGATTTTCTGTATATATATATATATATATATATATATATATATAATGAATTTGAAACGATAATCCACTAATTAATAGATGGTTGTGTTGTTTGATTACTGGTTTGATAATTTTGAGCCATTATGCCAAATTGAATCTAATATTGAACTGTATTGAAAATTGTTTGAAAATGCGTGCATATACATGTACTTACATTGAACAGGTCATAGCAAGGAGGCTAGAGCAGAAGAATAAAATTGTTTGCTCGACAAATAGGTACATGTTTACAAATTTATTGGGATTTGATGATTTTATGAGCCGATTGGCTAGCTGCTTGGCATTTTCTTTTTCTTTTGGATTGGTGAGGGCCATGGGAGGCTATTTAAATATCCCGAAGCTCCCAGTGCAGGGGAGGTTATGGCGAAATTTTTCGAAAATTTAGGGTGTTAGCAAAATTTTTGAAAAAATTGAAAAAGTTCTTAGAAACTGAAAAGTTGAAGAACTTAAGCCATAATGAAAATAATGAAAGTGGAGTTGGTTTGTGAAACAACTTTCAGCTTCGTTCCTTTTCGAGGATGAAATGTTTTAAGTGGGGGAGATTGTAATAACCCGGAAATCTGAGCCAATTTAAAAAATTTATTTTGGCAATTTTGAGGAATTTTGAATATTTAAAATGATTTATTTTAAATAAAAAATGACGAGAAATTTATTTTGAATAGAATTAGAACGTATATATTTATTTGAATCGTCATTAGAATATAAATATTTTATTTCAAATATAAAAGGAATTGAAAATGGCGTGGTAGTTTGAAAATTCGATTTCAAAGTTCAAATGAATGTACAGGATTCAAAATAAACCGGATTTTAGAGAAACCAAAAATATTTGAATCTATTTGAGAATATTTTTCCAACGAATCCGAAAAATTGAAATTTCATAGCGGGAATAAAACGTTGTGCCCAGATGAAAATTCAGAACAGTCACTATGGAATTTTGGCCCTTAAAAATAGCCATTTTGCAGACGACCTCTGTTTTCAACGAAACAACTTTTGTTGGAACCGGAATGTCAAGTTATTGCTAGATTCCAAAATTCTTAATTTTCTGAATCAATATGTAAGCGTGGCAAGGTAAAACGTGTTTTGGCAGTTTAAGTCAATTTTGATCGACCAAAAAATGGCCACTTTTCAAACGGTCTCATAATTCGATGAAATTAGTTTTGTTAGGACCGTATCGTCAATACAAAGCTAGAAAAAAAATTTGGGAATTTTTAGAGTCAGTGTGTGGCCCCGGTAAATTGAAATGTGCGTTCTGATTCAATATATAGATTTATATTTTGATTTCGACGGAAACTGGTCGTAAGAGCCGAACTGGCTTACGATACATATCCCATTGTGTTCGGAATGGGGGTAATTAGTTAGGGACGATAGTCGGTGGGTTTCGTTTGGAGTTCGAATTTGAAAGTTTCTTTTTGAAAATAAAACAAAATAAAATATATATATTTATATAATCACTACATTCTCTCTCTCCCCTTTTACCTCCCCCCCCCCCCCCCGGTCATTTTCACATCAGAGAAAGAAAAAAAGGGTGAAAACGCGAAAACCGATCGCATCGCCCTCCAGGGCCACCGCACCACCGCCGATGGCGCCCCATCACGCCGCCCCACGCGGACGCGCTGCCACCTCTGGCCGCCACCCCCTCCATTGTTACCCGTCGCGATTTGAAGACCCGAACACCCCAAAATGTCGGATCCGCCACAGTGGGCCCTAGCGCCACCGTCCCTCCATTGACCCGACACCTACCGCCGGCCGCAGCCTCCCACCACCACCGGCAGCCACCTGCGTCACTCCTACTCCCTCCCCGATGAATAAAAGTGAGTTTTTATGTATTTTGTTTAGTTTAATTAACATAAAAATCTGATATTTCTGTGTAAAATATTGTTTTAAAATATATGAAGCGTAGTTAAGGATAATGTTAGGGTTTTTATTCATATAAAAGAATGATCTTTAATGACAAAAAGATAAGATTTTTAATGACAGAAAGATGAGATTTTGAACGGTAAAAAGATTATATTTCTATATAAGAGGAGATTTGATTTTTAATTAAGAAAAGGTAAGATTTTTAAACCATATAAAAATATGATTTTTATAGAAAAGGTTTAGAATAAAAATATAATTTTTAGCTATTTAAAAATTCGGTTTTTATATATATGAAGTGAAGATTAGAATTCGATCTTTATATAAGAAGTAGAGATACAAAAATACAATTTTTATATAGAAAGAAGCATTGTAAAAAAATATAATAAGTAGAAATAAAAAATGATTTTTATATTATAGAGATAATAAAAATATGATTTTTATATTGTAGAGATAATAAAAATATGATTTTTAGAATGCAAACATCGATATAAAAATATGAAATTTATTTTTATCATAAAGTAACGATATAAAAATATGATTTTTACTATGAATAGCGTGAAAAAGGATTGCGTTGATATGACGGGAAAATTCAAACGGTTCAGAAATTCAGAAATGAAATGGCGGAGTGGAACCCAAAGGTGAGAACTCCTCACTTTTACTTTAATTTCTAGTTTGAAATATATACTAGGATGCAGACGGTGCTTAGTAGCACCCGACACCCGTTGTCCACAGATCATGGATGACTTGTTTGTTTGATTGATGTGTTGTGAAAAATGATTGTGTGTAGTGGAATGAAATAAATTATTTTATAGTTAAAAAAATAATTTTTAACGTGTATATAAAATAAATAGTTATAAAAAAATCGAATGATTTGTTTATGTACACACATTTAACTGATATGGATTGGGACGATAAATTTTACACATCGCCCAACTGCACAAATAAAACCTGTGTTTGATTGTTTGAAAACCTCATACGGGTGTTGGGATGAAATTGGCCATACAATAGTCCCAATAATTAGCTGTATGTCGATCGATGGATTGACAGGCTGTTATAAGCGTTAAACATTTATATTTGATGCTTATGCAGGGTAGAATGCACTTTGGGTGATGGTTGACTGTTTGATTGTTGTAGTGTACATGTGTGTATAAAATCCATATAATTAACATTATATGGTAATTGATTGGGCCTAATTCCAATTTGGAAAATAAAGAAAATTCATGTGTTGAATAAAATAGATATTCATGTGCTGAATAAAGAAAATTCATGTGTTGAATAAAAATATAAATTCATGTGTTGAATAGAATATATATTCATGTGTTGAACAAAAGAAAATTCATGTGT
The DNA here is from genome assembly GCA_030737875.1 of Allium sativum. Classification (NCBI taxonomy): domain Eukaryota; kingdom Viridiplantae; phylum Streptophyta; class Magnoliopsida; order Asparagales; family Amaryllidaceae; genus Allium; species Allium sativum. Next base: position 782,482,856 of record CM060920.1, on the reverse strand, counting down.
TGAAAAAATATTCATTTGTTGAATAGAATAACGAAGTTATTGAAAGATATAAAGCCGTGTTGATTAGATTTGCGCCATTTTGACGCGAACGATATTTATATTGATAAAATTCATTTTAAAATGAATATAGAAAATGAAGTGATTTCAAAATATAACGTTTTGAAAATATTATCATTTATATGTGAATGATATGGAATATTCAATTTTGATTAGGAATTGAATATGAAGTTGAAATCATTTTGAAAATGAATTTAAAACGATTTATAAAATACGTTTAGAATTGAAATCGATGAAGTATATATAATATACATATTATATATTAAATGGCCTGAATAGAACGCGCCGCGCCGCGGTAGTTCGCGAATTTCGATCATTGACTTTGAATTGACGTTGCGGGAGATCCGGCCGTCGGATTCTCCTAAAACTTGAACCATTGGGTTCGTATCGAAAAGAGCTTTCTGACGAATATTAGAGTTTTGAAATCTAACGGTTGGATTTGGAATTATGTCCAAATCAAATTTGGAAAAGGTCGCTGTAAATGCAGTTTGATGGCCGATGATGGAAATCGACTGTACGGGCCTTGATAAAATTATTAAAAATAGTAATAAATTGTGTAAAATCATAAGAAGTGATTTGTGAAGAATTGGGATGAAAAATTCTATATTTGAAAAGATAAAAAAAGATTTTTATCGAAATGAACTAGTTTTGAACTAGAATTATAGTCCATTTATTTTTTAAATAAATAAATTGGATTTGTAAGGGTTTTAAAAGTAACCAGAATTTCCAATAATTGAATTGGAATGGGACAGAATCGAATTTGTCTTTCGAATATTTCGATGTTGGATTTCGTGATTATACAGATATTGTTATGGAAATTTGAAAGATATATTTATATCGTTATTTCCAATACGATATTTGTGGGTCATAGAGTTTGATATTGAATATAAGCCGATATATTTTCTATTCATAGCCTTGTATTTAATATCAAATGGGATTTGGTTTGTCGTGAATGGTGTCTTGATTAACACTGTTTTTAAACCCAGTTGAGAAAAAGATTAAATCTTTTTATTTAGATTTAATGAAGTATACCAATTAAATGGAATTTAATTGGAATTGAATTTGAATTGATTTTTGGGTTTATAGAACGGTGTTTTAAATAACACTTGTTCTTTAATCCGATAATTAATGGAATGTGATTTTGGGTTTATAGTGAACCGTGTTTTAAATCACTTTGGTTCTTCAACCCTGTTAAAGACAGGATATGATTTCCCAAGTTAAACAATCATTAATATTGATTTTTGGGAAGATTAAAACTAAGCGGAGTTTTAATGAATCTTTAATTAGATTAAAGTGAATGAGAATGGAGTATCACCAGTTTTGCTCCAAGCGATAGTTAAATCTTTAATTAGATTTGAACGTGAAATGGTAATTAATATTTACCGACAACACCGGTGTTAGAAATGGAGTATTACTAGTTTTGCTCCATGGGATGAATAGGTTGGGACTAGGAAATAAAATAAATGATTACTTCGGTGTGGTTCGCTAATCCCGACTAGTTTGGAAAACCTTGACATGGTTTGATTTGATATCCAAAGGAAGATTAAAGAATAAATTTAAGGAATTTATCTTTGAAAAAATTAATGGGAACCTTTCCCAAAGTATAAGAATACTTGAATAAAAGAATATTCTGAATTGGAATGAGGCGTATGTTGTGTTTGTGTAACACTTATTTATTATATACGCGAGTTATTCCGAAAGACCGGGTTTTTCCCATTCTGAATAACTGATTCGACGATGTGTCGAGGATGGAGACGGTGGTCGAAGGCCGGAGGTCTTAACATCATTTGGGTTATTACTGATGATCTTGATTAGGATGTACACCCAAGAGGAGGGAATCAGCTGGTGATCGTCCAGACGTACTTGGAGATCGATGGATATGCGAGGTACAAGGTGCCTCCGGTTTCGTTCAAACCCAAAACGAACTTGTAAATGGATTGTGTGTCTGACATTGGATTTTATTATGTGTGATAGATCTCTATTAAATATATATCTGTTTGGCGGCGGAGAATTTATTCTCTTGCTCAACGCCCTTCTCTGAGACATACGAGCTCAGGGGTTATATATTGATGGATATCAATAGCATGGAGTGAATTGCCTGTGTGGCATGCCTAAGTGGCAAATGATCAAGGCTTTTATTGAAAAGCAAAGTCTTGTTGTTGATGATCAAAGCACCGCCTGTGTGGCATAGCTTTTTGTAACGTTGATTCGCGAGCCTCACACCCCGGTTGTGAACCAAAAACGGGAGAGGACCCCAGGGAGGGCATGCGTTTCTTGCTAGCTAGGGTGGTGTCAGTGACCTACCAGCCTTGACATTTATATTATTTTCACCTGTGTGGTTGTTGGATTGCGAGGCGCCTCGGATATATCGGTGACTGTGTGGAGCTGATGGACTCATTTGGCTCATTTACGCCCCAAAGGGCGGGGAAACGCAGTGTCCAGGGTTTAAGTTTAATCCACATTGGTGGACCGGCCCTGACGATCCAAGGGTCACTCGAGCTCTGATCCTGAGACATGGTAGGCTAGATTGTCTCGAATCGGTGAGAACTATCTTTTGCCTCGGTTCATAGATGAAAATCCAACTTCCAATACGTGACTTTGCGGTTTTGATTGTATAACTATATATGGCGACATAGTGGTATGGGACACTTATGCCGTCTATGATTGATACTTATGATTGAAATTGTTTTGGCACCATACACTTATAGTAATAATAAAACATGAAATTTAGCTTATCAAGCATTCTTGGCTACTATAAGTAAAAACCCTATCCTCCGTCTTGTGTTGCATTGTGTGATGGGACCTGGGTCTTATAATAGCTTCATTGTTCTTTATTTAGCATTGCGCTGTTGTTTTATGCACTGATATTCTTGTGAGGAAACTAGTTCCATGATATACGGCGTGGTCCCTTGATTTACCTAACTTTAAAATAAAGATTAATAACTGTTTTAGTTCTCACATCAATCACATGACTGACCTGGAGTTTATTGTTTTTACCTAAACTCTGGGTGCCCTTATTTCGACACGGGCAGCTAGTAGTTTTGGTTTTGCAGATTTATGTTCACAGGATCCTGATTTACAGCTGGAACGATATCCGGAAAGCTCTGTATCCGTTAATCTCTTTCAGTTGTGTATTGTATTATTTTTCCGCTGCTATGAAATGTATTGTCATCTCTGATATTTTCTGTGTAATATTTATTCATACTCTGTATATTCTTGTAATCTGATGAAATTGTTGTAATATACAATGAAATGTTCTTCTGTTTGTGTTCCAATTTGTCGTTTTCCCAAAACAATCAGGGGTTTCGAACGGTCTTGGTCGGTTTAGCGATCGATTCGGATCGAGCGAAATTCCTGATCGTCACAGTAACCTTGTGCAACAAGTCTATCTTTATTTCTAGGGATATTACCCAATTCATCTGCTTTATTCTTGTAAACCCATTTTGTACCAATAACAGTTTGATCACTTGGTCCTGGATCTAATTTCCAGACTTCATTACGTTCAAACTAGTTTAATTCTTCTTACATGGCAATTATCCAATTTTCATCTGTAGATGCTTCTTTTGGGTTTTTGGGTTTTTGGGTTCGATATTTGATAAGAAGGCTACATTACTTACTAAATTAAGTTGACTTCTTGTTTTTACGTTTGAAGTTATTTATCCAAAAATATTTTGAGTTGGATGGTCTCGTAATATTCTTGGTGGAGATCTAACTTCATTAATGGGAATATTTTGATTATTGATATCATCTTGAGTTTCTGTGGTATTATTCTCTATGTTATCATGAACAATGTTTTCTTGTTCTCTGTATATATCAATATCATCGTCATGAGAGGAATTATTTTTCATAATATCTGAATTAAATGAATTTTGAATAATATATTCATCAAACGAGACATGAAGTGATTCTTCTATTTTACCTGTTCTCTTATTGAAAATACGATAAGCCTTGCTACGCTTAGGATGTCCTAAGAATATTCTTTCGTCAGATTTTGAATCAAATTTTCCAAGCTGATCTTCTGTATTTAAAACAAAACATTTTGAACCAAAAACTTTAAAATAAGATATATTTGGTTTTCTACCAGTAAAAAGATGGTATGGAGTGTTTTTAGTAAGAGGTCGAATGGAGACACGATTCAAAATATAATAAGCCGTAGAAACTGCTTCAGTCCAAAAATGTTTTGGTAGCATACTTCCATTTAACAACGTTCTAGCACATTCTTGCAAAGTTCTGTTTTTACATTCTACAACTCCATTTTATTGTGGAGTTCTAGGGAAAGAAAAATTATGGGAAATACCTTTCTTTTTACAAAATAACTCAAATTTCTCATTCTCAAATTCTCCTTCGTGATCACTTCATATATTCTTTATTTTTAACTCAGTTAAATGTTGAATTCGTTTGAAAATTTTTTTAAAGATATCAAAATTATCGCTTTTATTCTTTAAAAACATAGTCCAAGTGTATCTTGAAAAGTAATCAACAATTACAAACACGTATCTACTATGATTTATAGACTGAACTTGAGTTGGTCCGAATAAATCCATGTGTAGTAATTCAAGTGGTTGTAATGTTGATATAACCTTTTTAGATTTAAAATAAGATTTGTTTAACTTTCCAAGTTGACAAGCATCGCATAAATTTTCAGTTTTGAATTTTATTTTGGGTATACCTCTTACAAGATCATTTTTAGATATCTTATTTATTGTTTTAAAATTAATATGACAAAATCATTTGTGCTATAATCAAGGATCATTGTCTTTGGCTAATAAACACATACTTGGATTGTTATTTACTGCCATATTCAAAATGTAAATATTTTTATCTCGATTTCCTTCAAAAATAAGATTTTGATTTGAATCAAATATACTACATTTATTTTTAGACAAAGATATTTTAAAACCTTTATCACATAATTGACTAGTACTTAATAAATTGTGTTTTAAGTTCTTGACCAATAAAACATCTGAAATAAGAGGTGAATTAGATATACCGTAATTGCTCAAATCGCTTTTGCCAATGATATATCCTTTGGAATTATCTCCAAATGTGACAGTTGCTCCTTTTGAGTAAATGATATTTGTTAGCATTTCCTTGTCTCATGTCATATGTTTCGAGCAACCACTGTCTAGTATCCACTTTCGTCTGTTTCTGTTGAGTGGGACCTGCAAAAAATAATTTAAAAATTTCATTGGTACCCACTTCCTCCATTAGGGTCCTAAGGGTTAAATCTTAGGAAGCCAAACCCAAGAGGATTCAGAATTCTTTTTGAAAATGTAATTAACAGTGTTATGAACAAAATCAAAAAATCTTAATATATTTATTTCTAATAAGAACATTACTGGTTTTTAGAACCCATATACTTATATTTCCTGAGTATTTTTTCTTAGTAAAAATATTACTAGAAATTTCTGGTTTAATATTAAATTTTTAGAACTGGATTTTCCTTTTTTTTAATCATAACCCGGTCCCTTTTTACTAAAAACTGGTTGAGAATTTTCTAATATTTTAGATAAATTCTCTCTACCTTTGTTAGAATTGTTAACATTTTTAGAAACGCTTTCTAATTTAACTTTTAAACTAGAATTTTATAATTTTAACTTTAGCATTTAAATCATGATTCTCAGAAGCTAATAAATCGTTTTTACTATTTTGAGTCTTTATTTCTTGACTTAATATAGAAATTTGAGAATTTGCAACTAAAAGAGATTCTTGTAATTTTCTAATTTCGTCTTCTAAAATTTCTTTTTCATCTTTTAAAGGATCTCTCTCAAATTCTTCTTTCTTTTTATCTTCATTAGCTTGTTTAAACTTTTTCTTAAACATTTTTCTAGATTCCAAAATTTTAGTATTAATCTCTACTAATTCATCAAAAGTAAAATCACTTACATCATTATCCTTAGCCATGAAGCATACGTTTGCTTGCTCACTGTCACTGTCACAGTCACTTTCAGAAGATGAATCCAAATTGTTCCAAGTAACTGAAAAAGCTCGTCTCTTTGATTTTTCCTTTTTTGATTTTTCTTTAATTTTGGAAAATTCTTTTGATAATGTACGGTCTTGTGACAATTAAAGCATTTTACCAGTGCAGGGTCAGCCTCTTTTGTTGAACTCTTTTTCACATACTTGCTTTGGCCTTTTTTGTATTTTAGAAACTTTCTAAAATTCTTTGCTACAAAAGCAATATCTTCTTCGTCTGAATCTGAATCTTCTTTCTCAGCATGAAAAGCTAAATTTTTCTTGTCATGTACATGTGCTTTCTTTGCCTGCAAGTTTACTTCATAGGACATGAGATTACCGATTAACTCTTCAGGTTTCATGGCCGAGAGATCATTAACTTCTTCGATATCTAATGCTTTTCTCTCCCATTCGTCCATTAAAGAGTTCAAATTTTTTGAAACTATATCGAAATCAGAATACTTTTCTCCTAATCCCAACAAAGAATGATAAATGTTTTGGAAATGTGAATACATGTCATTTATGGACTCACTCGCTCATCTTAAAATTTTGAAACTGACTCTTAAGCATTGATATCTTGACTTGTTTAACCTAGTACCTTCATGCGAAATTTTGAGTGTTCTCAAGATTTCATATGATGTGTTGCACATACAAATCCGATTAAACTTGTTTCTGTCCGAGGCACAATGCAACATATTCATTGCTTTAACATTGGCGGTAGCCTCTGCTTTTTCATTTGTAGACCATTCAATATATAGAGTAGTAGGTTGTGTATACTCTTTTTGTGTAATATTCCATATATCAAAAATATTTGCTTGCATATATATCCTCATCCGTGTAGCCTAATAGCTATAATTCATGCCATTAACGAAGGGTGGTCTTGCAGTTGATTGGCCTTCAGTATATCCATTATTGCTAGCACTAGTGTTATTATCCATATTGTTTAAATATCAGATAACGGTTTTACGGTTAAATGATGTCCTTGTTATGATACCAAATGAAAGGAGTCGGTGTATACAACTTAACCAGGATACTAATACGGATAAAGCGAAAATAATAAACTAACTAGTAATCTACAATAGTTATGCAGGTAAAAGTTAAGCTAGATAAATATATCACAAATAAGAATTAAATGCGAAAAGAAACGACACCAGGAATTTTATACTAGTTCGGACTTCCTGCCCTACGTCCAGTCCCGAAGCTCCTCTTCGGAATTCACTATCATGCCCTCTCTTAACCCAGAGGATTAGGCCACTACACTCGAGCCCCAACAAGGATGCCTATCGCTTGAGCAACTATACAGACTTCAACAATTACAAGTGTTTTGACTTTTGCTTTGTGTTCTTGAATCAACACGGATAGTCAACGGTTTAAGTACACGCTTCCTATAATCTTATCCTCAAATATATGAAGTGAATGCGAAGATTTGAAGGAAGCTTGTTTCTTGTTGAATAAAATGATGTGAAATGATATCAAAGATTCAACAAGTAACTTGAATTTAAGAGAGCTTTTGTTTGCAATAAATATAGGAGTGAAAATCAGAAAATAGATAGAATAGAATAACAATTGAATGTTTGTAAATCATGATTGAAGTGTTTATATAATAGTACAAAGGTAGCAATTCTTCATGAAGAGTATTAACCAAAAGAAGCTTCCATTTCCTTTCAGAAATGAAGAGATTTCTCTTCATGAATAGAGGCAACCTTTTAGAAAAATATATGCTGTTTCGAATCAGTTGACTGGTTAAAATTCATTAGTCGACCGGTTAAAAAAGTATGAAATCGTATATATATAAAAATATTCAAAAACTAGCCATTACTAAGACAAATTTTTTTGCCCAGTCGACTGGTTGGTTTTGAACCAGTCGACTGGTTCAGGTATTTTTCCCCAGTCAGAATGTTTTAGGTCATTTAAAATATATATATATATATATATATATGCGCTTTGTTTTGTATATTCGTGTTATACTTGAGGATAGTTTTTAACATAATTCTAACACGACTCAATGTGTATATATATAAAAAATCTTATCTCTATGACATGATTTCCATTGCAACTTCTTTTGTTTGCATTAATCAAAATCTTGTTTTCAACATTCTCAAACTCCAAAGCAAATATTTTTAGCTCCATCTTGCTCCTAATTTCCTCTAAAATTACTACAGCAGGGATCTAAGTCCTTCTATAATCCAGATTTGTAATTTCGTTCGGTAATTTCGTCGATTCCTCCAATGGCCCCTCCTTGAGCCGTGAATATCCATGCACAACACTCTGCTTTGACACCACAAGAGGTTGCGTGGCTAGATGGAAGTGAGAGGAAGATTCAGACCTACTCGAAAACTACCAGTTATGAGTTTGATCAAGGGCGACCGGTGAAATTCACCGATTTCCCTCGAATTCATCTGGAGGAGATTTTTATCACTACAATCCTTGCATCGATCCTACGCTTCGACAGTTTCAAGCGCAAGTATTTCCCTCGTTGCATTCGCCTCTTCGATGCTCAGATGGAAGTAAACTTCAATAAGGGTACTTGCATCATCTAGTCTGAGGTGAAGGGCATTCCCATTGAGCTCAACGACCTGGATTTGGTAGAGATTTTGGGTATTTCAGCAATTGGAGCCAAGTTGGATGCCATTGAAATGGATGATCCTCAGATTCTTTATCGCATCTTTGTTGGATTTGCTGATGTTTGGAACACCGGTAACTTGCAACCCATCGCCCATCTGATTGTGCATAATTTCTAGCACAATATTATTTCCAAGGCGGGAAGCCTAGAACAGATCTACAATTCTGTGTACTGCACCACTTATGCAATCACTGGGGGAATTGTCGTCAATTAGGCGTCCATGCTCATGATTCATCTTTTTAAGACTTTTGTTGGGGCACCGAGGAGACACTTCCCTTATAGTTATCTTCTCACCCATGTCTTTCGATACATTGTTGTTAGACTGAGTGGAGAGATGTCGGTCAAGAAGACTCCATCCACCATCGATCGCGCCACTCTCCGCAAGATGGACATTCAACTGCTCGCAACTCCTATTCCAGCACCTCCGGCTCTAGTACCTATGCCTCCAGATTTAGTCCAGCAGCAACTGGCCCGGAGAGCCCAGAGCTCGCCATCCTCCATGATATCCAGGCCGAGCTTCATGAGGTCCACAAGTGTGACACACCACGTCCCTTAATGTCACCCATATATGAGGATGCATTAAGTTCTTTGAAGCGCAATAATAATACAAAGGCTAATTTTAACAAGATACAATATAAAATGCAATGGAAAAATAACTTTTCAAACTTTTAGTTCAAACTATTATTTCAAAAAAAATCATCATTACATTTTCAAATGCCATAAGTCGTAATCATAATCATATGTCTCACAAATCATCAAAGCACAAAACCATAAGACAATATCCCTCATATGCCATAATAATAATCATGGAAAAGGAACCGAAGTAATACTCAATTTTAAGAATAATCCAAGTCCAAGCTGAAAAGAATCACGGTCACTGCTACTGTCCACCGCCATTGTAATGACCCGCATTATCAATGGTATTATAATTAATTTATTTAATTTTATATATCGTGATGTAGTGAATTAAATAGAGTTTTAATTAAATAATATGGAATATTTAATTAAATTAAATAATTAAATAATATATTTAATTCAGAAATAATCAAAAATATTGGGAATCACAATATTCTGTGAACAAGGTCGTCCCCTAGGATTTAGTTTAGCTTAGAGTTGAATTTTTTTGACGAATATATTCAATCGATGTCAGTTTGAACGTATAATTATAATATAATTAAAATCGAGCTTGAAATGGCGCGGCAGTTCGTAAATTGGCGATTCGAACTTCAACTGAATGTACATGATTCGTTTTAAGATGGATTTCTGTGAAACAAGTAACGTGTGGAGCTGGTGGAGTATATCTTTGTAATGGAAGAGAAAAATCAGGATTTTGTCGTGTAGATTTTGATTCACGTCCAAATCAAATTTTGAAATAGTCGCTCTAGAATCGTTTATCGATCGTATCGGTTTATTCGATATAACTAGAAATCGGGTTTGAATTTAGACAAGGTTCTTTTAGGAAGTAGTGATAATTTAATTTTTAGAATTTTAAGGTAATTTTTAATTAATTAAATAAGCAACTTTTTATTTGGAGTATTTTGCACCCTGTATCGACATTTCGGGGTTTCACGATATGAGTCCATCTACCGGTATTATTACATTTTTGGGACCAGATCATGCCACTCATTTAAATGGTATCTTTGTTTCTGTCCATAACAGTCCCTACGTGAACAGGATATTTCATAGTACGGTACACTATGTTTTTAACTTGAAACAAACTAAACTGAATGGTTAACTGGTCAAACGAACTCAGAATTCAACGAAACAAATTTCATATGAAACCTTAGGAAGAGGTCTAGTGAAACGTCAAGGCCTCATATTTTTATGATTTTTTCTGTAATTTTAAGGAATTAATGCTCGGTGTTTTTAATCGACATTTTCTAAGGGATTTTTACAAACGGTGTCGGAATTCGACGAAACCTGTCCCATTGGGTTCAGAATATTTTTCTATGCTAGGATTAGCTTCGTTTGTCAAAAATAGAAATCGTATGAATTGATTTTGAAAGGGTACTTCATCATTAAGTATTAATATAGTATAATATTATATTTTTGGTCCTAACAAGGCCTATAAAAGATTTAGCTTAAACCTAATTTTCCTCAGAAGTCAACAGCCAAAGAAAATCCGCCTCCACCATTATTCCTTCAGGAAATCAAAACGCGGACTTCAATCGAAGAATGAAAATCAAAATAAAATGGAATCAATTCCAATAAATCACAAACTTCACATTTTCGAGATCCTACAAGGTAGAGCTTCACATTGGTACCACAATTGCTAAGCTCGACGTCCATTTCTTGAGTTCGAAAACAATACAGTGGAGCAAGGGTTGGAAATCGCATGGAATAGGAGCATCGATTGAAGAAACGAAACGCTATTTTGGAGTTGGGGGATCGGTTAGCAACTGAGTGAAATCTTTTGGTGGTTTCCGCGATGAAAGAAGTCGATGGTCACCTGTAGAAGGCGGTTCTAGGGTTGGCAACGCAATGGAGAGGGATGTTGCGAGTATGGTGTTTTTGTAATGGAGTAGAAGATAGTTTGATGAGGAGAAGAACAGTGCTTTCGGTTCTGAGAATCATGGTGACATGAAGGAGCGGTAATGGGGCTAAGTGGTGTGTGAATGGCCATTACAGGAGCTCGGCGTCCCTGTAGAAGAAGAATAACTGTGAGGTGGATTTAAATCTGTTGGTCCGGGGTATATGTACATAAGCCCAATTCTTTTGAAAAGAAGTAAAAGAAGAGAATATTTAGATGAGGAAGACGTATTACTGTATGCGAATGGCAGAGAAATAAGTTAGATGGGAGCAGCGTTTTCCAAAGGTGAAGCTATTGAAACAGGCACGGGTTCCTTTGATTTCAAATGGGCCATTAAAACATTGGTAAAGGCCCATTTCTATTTAAAAATCCATGTTTTGGTTTATATAAAATATACTCTAACTTGTAATTATCATAACTTTGGCATACAAAAACGAAATTCAGCGAAACTGGTTGCGTTGGGATCGTATGGATTGTGGCTACACCATGGAACTGACTGGGAGTGGAGTGGAGCTCGTATGAATTTACGGCACGATAAACTGTTTGATTCAAATCAAATAACGGTTTATCGTTCTTTAACGATGAACTACAAATGTGAGTAAAACTCACCAACTCTGAACAGTTATATTTTTATAATGTATTTTTAGAACTGTCAATCATCTGTTGATTGTTGTGTGTTGGTTGATTGATTGAACTGCTAGTCAGTTAGTGAAAATTATATATATATGTAATTATATATATATAAACCGTTAAATATTTATATATTGATTCTGCTATCAGAATAATTTATATTGAACTGAAAGTGATGATAATCATATGGTGTAACATCTGTGGATGCAGGGAGACAGGTTGGAGGAATCCGGCTGGATTCCTCAACAGTTATTTTATTGTTTTTCATATATTGTTATATGATGTGATATAAAATCTGTGGGCGATTATATGTGCTTGGACGATATTGAACATCGTGATTTGATATTATTGAATACCATAACATACGGGATGTTGATAAGGGGATTTTCAAAGTGATATTGAAAACAGAATATTTATAAACTGGAATATTTATAAATAAGAGATATTTATAAATTCGAATATTTATAAATAAGAAATATTTATAAATTGGAATATTTATAAATAGGAGATACATAGAAAAAGAAAATAATTTCAAAACATTTTCTTTTGAGTGGAAAGGCCTGTGTGGCGGGTTTGGGGATTTTCCCGATGCTCCCGATACAAAGGAGGTTATGGCAAATTTTCCTAAAAATTTAAGGAGTTAGAATATATAAAAGGAATATTTGTGAAAACCAAATATAAGGGAAATATTTGTGGAAACCAAATATAAAGGAAATACTTGTGAAAATAAATAAAGAGTTAAAAGGAAATATTTATGTAGGAAATAAATAAAGTTATAAAGGAAATATTTATATGAAATAAATATAGGAAATTTGAAAAGGAAAAATCATTTTTAAAGTGAAGAACCGTTACCAAAAGTAAATCTTTAAAAATAAATAAACGTTGTTAAAAGGAACGTAATGAATAACCAGTTAGAGTTAACCAGTCCAGTAGAGTTAACCAGTCCAGTAGAGTTAACCAATCCAGTAGAGTTAACCAGTCTAGTAGAGTTAACCAGTCCAGTAGAGTTAACCAGTTCAGTAGAGTTAACCAGTTTGGTTAAGTAAGTCCAGTTAACCAGTTGGGTTAAGTAAGTCGAGTTAACCAGTTGGGTTAAGTCGGTCAAGTTAATCAGTAAGAGTTAACCACTTAGAGTTAATCAGTTAGAGTTAATCAGGTAGGTAAATCAGTTAGAATTAATCAGGTAGGTAAATCAGTTAGAGTAAATCGATTAGAGTTAAAATGAACTAGAGTTAATCAAATATAGTTATTTGAGACAGAGTTAGTCAAACATAGTATTCAGGGTAAATTGTCATCTCGTACGACTGCTAGCGAAATTCGCCGGGCTACAGATAGCCTAAGGCGGTCGGATGTTTCCTGAGGGAATCAGGTGTAACCATTTGTGATCGTTGCGATCTAGAGTCAAACGAATGGAGTTAAATCGAATATTAGTATTCGATAAAAGTTAATCAAGTTGAGTTAAATAAACCAAGTTAGTCGAGCCTAGTTAATCGAATCGAATTGATCGAACCAAGTAAGTCGAGTTAATCGAGTCAAGTTAAGTTCGTCGAGTTAAATTAATCGATGTTAGTTTCATCGAAAGGAGTTATCAATGCTAGTTTCATCGAAAGGAGTTATCGATGTTAGTTTCATCGAAGGGAGTTATCGATTATAGTTTGATCGAAGTGAGATTTATCGAATAAGAGTTATTCGAAAAGAGATTATCGAATATAGTTTATTCGAAAGTGAGATTTTCAGATATGAGATATTTGAAAAGAAAGAGTTATCGAATATTAGTTATTCGAAGAGAGATTATCGAATATCGTTTATTCGAGAAGGAGTAATCAAATATAGTATATTCGAAAGGAAGGGGTTAATCGAATATAGGTTATTCGAAGAAGAGTTAATCAAATAGAGACTTCTCGAAGAGAGTAAATCGGCGAATTCGATTATATCGAATTCGGGAAAGTATTTATACTTTCCAGTGTTTAAATAGAGATTTATTTATTTATAAATAAATAAGTGTTAGTTTAATTATTCACTGATAAGAATAAAAGTTATAATTAAAGTTAGATAATTCGAAAGTAGGGATTATAACGTTATCGTTATAACCAATGTTTTAAATATAGAAGTGGATTAGTAAAATTGAATCCGAGAAAGGCGTAATGAAGTTGTTAAAGATTAAAAGATAAACTTTGACCATTTTGAAGTTATAACGTTGTTCAGTTAAGGTATGAGAGGTAATTATACCCCAACTTGAGTGACTTCCTTCTTGACTAAGAAATGGTAAGGTTTGATCGTAAAGGAGTTTTGGAAATGTTTTCCAAACGAAAATCAGAAATGTTTTCTAATAAAAAGAAAATAGGAATTTAGAATATAGGGAAACAGGAGATAAGTAAATAAATGAACTAAAGAGATATATGTTAAATGATGTTTGTTCGATATAATTTGCATCTGGAAATAATATCATTGTTTGCACACTTGTTTTTCTTTGATAGTTAACTCATAGACTATTGAAGTTTTGACCATTTTAACGTTGTTAATATGGAGAGACCAGTTGGATTATTATCCAAAGAACCACTCTGTATTGGCATAAGCGTCGCGAATCATATATGCCAAAGATAATTGAAGACGGAGTAAAATGCAAGGGTTGTTATATAAGTCTTAGATAACAGCGACTAAGATGGATATAATGAATAGTGCCTTCGGTTTGTCCAGTCCCAGGACAACTTGTATGGACGAAGGTCTGACAGAGTATATCCAATGGATCGCGTAAGTTGATCTGTTCAAACGTATTCACGTTTGGTGGCGGAGGAATTCGTTTCTCTAAGATGTATACCCGTGTTATTTTTGGATAAATTAATTTGTGATTTGGCGGGTATGACAATGTGACATTCTAAGTGAATGAGGATGACTTGTGTTGATGAATGTCTGACAGGGTATTTCCAAAAAGGTCACGTACTTTGATTTCTTCAACCGTACCAAGAGTGGAAGCGGAGAAGGAAACTTCTTTAGCTAACACGTAATGTACTGTTGTAGACGTCAATTAGTGATTTTCGATGGATCTGACAATGTGGCATTCGAAGTGAATCTGATATGATGATAAAGCGTAGCTTCTAGCCTCATCATGCGGTAAATGACAGAAATCGGGCAGGCAGCATGGCTAAGTCGGTCGCACCGAAGTAGGGTGTATAATCACCTATCTAGAGAATATTCATTTGTTTCTTAAATCTATCAATGTTGTCCCATATATATACGGGAACGGTTGCTGATCCCAACCGTTGGTGATATACATTCGATACACTCAAGCAAAATGAGTGGTCGGTCATGTGTGGCTGAGTTACAAGATGTTCTTGTTGAACTCCAGTGTATCGTTCCTAGAGTACACTGATCGGAAGGTGGTTCCATACCTTGTCATAGTTGGAAATCCATTATCCAATATGTGCTTGCGATTTTGATTGTACACTATATATGTAGAACGTGATATGAAAGCGTTTCTGCTAGTTGATATCTATTTGTACATAGACATTATTATAATATCAAAAGGTTTTTGATATAAAGATATTTTGGATTCTCATAAGGGAAAAACCCGTTCCGTTCTGCGGCGTGGTCTTATGAGATATCGTTTGCTTGTTCATATACCTGTTTAAACTGTTTTACTCACACCAGTCCTATGACTGACCCGGAGTTTACTTTGTTGTTTTCCCTAAACTCTTGGGTGCCCAATTTTTTACGGGCAGTCAAGTAGTCAGGATTTTACAGATATACATGAGGAGCTGGAGCAGGAGGCTTCAGGATCATATAGCTATAGTTTATTTCAGCTGTGTTGTAAGTGTTGTACTCTGATAAGTGCTATTGTATACATAACTGTTATATTTTAAAGTTATGTTATGTATTATATGTTATTCGTTCCGCTGTGACGTTCGTGTTACTCTGATGTTGTGTTCTTCTTCTTCTTCTATTCTAAGTTTCTATCTCATCTATTCTCACCCTCTAATTTCTTTCATTAATTACCGGTATTTTTCGATGTTTTGGTTATCGACATCGAGCTTATGTCGATAACCAAAGTCGCTAAAAATCCGGGTCGTTACAGTTGGTATCAGAGCTTAATTTAAGTTTACCTTGGCTCTGTGGCGTGACTCGGTAGAGATAGGGTTAGTAATACCCTAGATTGAGTTGAGTGTATATATATGAGTGCGTATTTGTATTTGATATAAAAATGGTTTTATATTGTGGGGATTCATTGGCTGAGTTGTTTATGAGTTCTGGTCGATCAGTTTGATCCACTGTATCGGTAGGAGTAAATAAACACTTGAATACGATGGACTGACACAGTATGGATATGTGATATATTATCACGCATAGGATGTGTTGGTAGTAATTATAATCAGATAAGATTATAAAATGGGAAATGGTTATGTATAACCAATCAGAATTTATACAAGTGAATTATATGAAATTGAAATGAATTAAATCTAAATTTAGATCAGAATTGGAATTTAAAATCCCAGAAATGGGAAAGGTGTTTGTAAATGAATCTGGATTTAATATATGTGAATTTTAAGATCCTGGGAGATTTTAAATTTGTTTACAACATTGTAAAAGGATATTTGGAATTGATTTCAAGGTGGAAATGTTTAAAAATGGGTTTTGAAAGTGCTATAGTATTGAACTCACTTCGGTAGCTGGAAAATAGATTCCGATGTTGATTATGACATCATCGGTGTTCATTTTCGAGTGTGTAAGTGACGGATTACTACCAAAGATTTTGTTTTTGAATTTGTTTTGGGAAAACAAGTTGTGTTGAATTTCAAAAAGGAAATTTTGATTTTTTGAAAGAGGTAAACTGTTTAAAAACTTCCAGGAAGAAAAGGTTGTTTGAATTTAAACAAATTAAAGTAAAATTTGTAAAATCCAATAGAATTGAGATTGAATTAAAAGCCAAGTGAAAATCATTTGAAATAGATTAGTGTCAAGTAGAATTAGACTTGATTAGAGATAATGTGGAATTATATTGGACTGGTGAGTTATGGATTTGAAATCAAGAATAGTGCTTGAGTTTGAAATGAAATTCGACTTAGGTATAAGCGAATGGTTGTGTTAAAGATAAATGGATTTGGGATCAAGTTGGAATTGCATTGGTATATATTGAATTGATGACAGGTGAAGTGATAGAGTTGATATATCCGACAAAAAGGTACAAGTTTATATTTGATATAAGCATGAGATTTATGAGCTGAATTGGTAAGCCGCTTGGCTGTTTGATTTTCTTTTGGGTTGGAGAAGGCCTAGAGAGACGAGTTGAGGTTTTACCGATAGGGCTGTACAAAGGAGGTTATGGCGAAATTTTCTGAAAATTTAAAGTGTTAGAAAATTTTCAGAATTTTTGAAATTTTAGTTAGTCGGAAGGAATTAATATTTTAGTCGATATTAATTGGTTCGGAGAAATAAGAGATAAGGGGTAAACAGATAAACTTTTACCCAATAGATAGGGTCGTCCTCTAACTTAGCAATTTCGAGGACGAAATTATTTTAAGTGGGGAAGAATGTAATGACCCGCATTATCAGTGGTATCATAATTAATTTATTTAATTTTATATATCGTGATGTAGTGAATTAAATAGAGTTTTAATTAAATAATATGGAATATTTAATTAAATTAAATAATTAAATAATATATTTAATTCAGAAATAATCAAAAATATTGGGAATCACAATATTCTGTGAACAAGGTCGTCCCCTAGGATTTAGTTCAGCTTAGAGTTGAATTTTTTTGACGAATATATTCAGTCGATGTCAGTTTGAACGTATAATTATAATATAATTAAAATCGAGCTTGAAATGGCGCTGCAGTTCGTAAATTGGCGATTCGAACTTCAACTGAATGTACAGGATTCGTTTTCAGACGGATTTCTGTGAAACAAGAAACGTGTGGAGCTGGTGGAGTACATCTTTCTAGTGGAAGAGAAAAATCAGGATTTCGTCGTGTAGATTTTGATTCACGTCCAAATCAAATTTTGAAATAGTCGCTATAGAATCGTTTATCGATCGTATCGGTTTATTCGATATAACTAGAAATCGGGTTTGAATTTAGACAAGGTTCTTTTGGGAAGTAGTGATAATTTAATTTTTAGAATTTTATGGTAATTTTTAATTAATTAAATAAGAAACTTTTTATTAGGAGTATTTGGCACACTGTATCGACATTTCGGGGTTTCACGATATGAGTCCATCTACCGGTATTATTACATTTTTGGGACCAGATCACGCCACTCATTTAAATGGTATCTTTTTTTCTGTCCATAACAGTCCCTACGTGAACAGGATATTTCATAGTACGGTACACTATGTTTTTAACTTGAAACAAACTAAACTGAATGGTTAACTGGTCAAACGAACTCAGAATTCAACGAAACAAGTTTCATACGAAACCTTAGGAAGAGGTCTAGTGAAACGTCAAGGCCTCATATTTTTAAGATTTTTTCTGTAATTTTAAGGAATTAATGCTCTGTGTTTTTCATCGATATTTTCTAAGGGATTTTTACAAATGGTGTCGGAATTCGACGAAACCTGTCCCATTGGGTTCAGAATATTTTTCTATGCTAGGATTAGCTTCGTTTGTCAAAAAAAAGAAATCGTATGAATTGATTTTGAAAGCGTACTTCATCATTAAGTATTAATATAGTATAATATTATATTTTTGGTCCTAACAAGGCCTATAAAAGCTTTAGCTTAAACCTAATTTTCCTCAGAAGTCAACAGCCAAAGAAAATCCGCCTCCACCTTTATTCCTTCAGGAAATCAAAACTCGGACTTCAATCGAAGAATGAAAATCAAAATAAAATGGAATCAATTCCAATAAATCACCAACTTCACATTTTCGAGATCCTGCAAGGTAGAGCTTCACATTGGTACCACAATTGCTGAGCTCGACGTCTATTTCTTGAGTTTGAAAACAATACAGTGGAGCAAGGGTTGGAAATCGCATGGAATAGGAGCATCGATTGAAGAAACGAAACGCTATTTTGGAGTTGGGGGATCGGTTAGCAACTGAGTGAAATCTTTTGGTGGTTTCCGCGATGAAAGAAGTCGATGGTCACCTGTAGAAGGCGGTTCTAGGGTTGGCAACGCAATAGAGAGGGATGTTGCGAGTATGGTGTTTTTGTAATGGAGTAGAAGATAGTTTGATGAGGGGAAGAACAGTGCTTTCGGTTCTGAGAATCATGGTGACATGAAGGAGCGGTAATGGGGCTAAGTGGTGCGTGAATGGCCATTATAGGAGCTCGGCGTCCCTGTAGAAGAAGAATAACTGTGAGGTGGATTTAAATCTGTTGGGCCGGGGTATATGTACATAAGCCCAATTCTTTTGAAAAGAAGTAAAAGAAGAGAATATTTAGATGAGGAAGACGTATTACTGTATGCGAATGGCAGAGAAATAAGTTAGATGGGAGCAGCGTTTTCCAAAGGTGAAGCTATTGAAACAGGCACGGGTTCCTTTGATTTCAAATGGGCCATTAAAACATTGGTAAAGGCCCATTTCTATTTAAAAATACATGTTTTGGTTTATATAAAATATACTATAACTTGTAATTATCATAACTTTGTCATACAAAAACGAAATTCAGCGAAACTGGTTGCGTTGGGATCGTATGGACGGTGGCTACACCATGGAACTGACTGGGAGTGGAGTGGAGCTCGTATGAATTTACGGCAAAATAAACTGTTTGATTCTAATCAAATAACGGTTTATCGCTCTTTAACGATGAACTGCAAATGTGAGTAAAACTCACCAACTCTGAACAGTTATATTTTTATAATGTATTTTTAGAACTGTTAATCATCTGTTGATTGCTGTGTGTTGGTTGATTGATTGAACTGCTAGTCAGTTAGTGAAAATTATATATATATATATATGTAATTATATATATATATATAAACCGTTAAATATTTATATGTTGATTCTGCTATCAGAATAATTTATATTGAACTGAAAGTGATGATAATCATATGGTGTAACATCTGTGGATGCAGGGAGACAGGTTGGAGGAATCCGACTGGATTCCTCAATAGTTATTTTATTCTTTTTCATATATTGTTATATGATGTGATATAAAATCTGTGGGCGATTATATGTGCTTGGACGATATTGAACATCGTGATTTGATATGATTGAATACCATAACATACGGGATGTTGATAAGGGGGTTTTCAAAGTGATATTGAAAACAGAATATTTATAAACTGGAATATTTATAAATAAGAGATATTTATAAATTCAAATATTTATAAATAAGAAATATTTATAAATTGGAATATTTATAAATAGGAGATACATAGAAAAAGAAAATAATTTCAAAACAATTTCTTTTGAGTGGAAAGGCCTGTGTGGCGGGTTTGGGGATTTTCCCGATGCTCCCGATACAAAGGAGGTTATGGCGAATTTTCCTGAAAATTTAAGGAGTTAGAATATATAAAAGGAATATTTGTGAAAACCAAATATAAGGGAACTATTTGTGGAAACCAAATATAAAGGAAATACTTGTGAAAATAAATAAAGAGTTAAAAGGAAATATTTATGTAGGAAATAAATAAAGTTATAAAGGAAATATTTATATGAAATAAATATAGGCAAATTGAAAAGGAAAAATCATTTTTAAAGTGAAGAACCGTTACCAAAAGTAAATCTTTAAAAATAAATAAACGTTGTTAAAAGGAACATAATGAATAACCAGTTAGAGTTAACCAGTCCAGTAGAGTTAACCAGTCCAGTAGAGTTAACCAGTCCAGTAGAGTTAACCAGTTCAGTACAGTTAACCAGTTTGGTTAAGTAAGTCCAGTTAACCAGTTGGGTTAAGTAAGTCGAGTTAACCAGTTGGGTTAAGTCAGTCAAGTTAATCAGTAAGAGTTAACCAGTTAGAGTTAATCATTTAGAGTTAATCAGTTAGAGTTAATCAGGTAGGTAAATCAGTTAGAGTTAATCAGGTAGGTAAATCAGTTAGAGTTAATCAGGTAGGTAAATCAGTTAGAGTAAATCGATTAGAGTTAAAATGAACTAGAGTTAATCAAATATAGTTATTTGAGACAGAGTTAGTCAAACATAGTATTCAGGGTAAGTTGTCATCTCGTACGACTGCTAGCGAAATTCGCCGGGCTACAGATAGCCTAAGGCGGTCGGATGTTTCCTGAGGGAATCAGGTGTAACCATTTGTGATCGCTGCGATCTAGAGTCAAACGAATGGAGTTAAATCGAATATTAGTATTCGATAGGAGTTAATCAAGTTGAGTTAAATAAACCAAGTTAGTCGAGCCTAGTTAATCGAATCGAATTGATTGAACCAAGTAAGTCGAGTTAATCGAGTCAAGTTAAGTTAGTCGAGTTAAATTAATTGATGTTAGTTTCATCGAAAGGAGTTATCAATGCTAGTTTCATCGAAAGGAGTTATCGTTGTTAGTTTCATCGAAGGGAGTTATCGATTATAGTTTGATCGAAGTGAGATTTATCGAATAAGAGTTATTCGAAAAGAGATTATCGAATATAGTTTATTCGAAAGTGAGATTTTCAGATATGAGATATTTGAAAAGAAAGAGTTATCGAATATTAGTTATTCGAAGAGAGATTATCGAATATCGTTTATTCGAGAAGGAGTAATCAAATATAGTATATTCGAAAGGAAGGGGTTAATCGAATATAGGTTATTTGAAGAAGAGTTAATCAAATAGAGACTTCTCGAAGAGAGTAAATCGGCGAATTCGATTATATCGAATTCAGGAAAGTATTTATACTTTCCAGTGTTTAAATAGAGATTTATTTATTTATAAATAAATAAGCGTTAGGTTAATTATTCACTGATAAGAATAAAAGTTATAATTAAAGTTAGATAATTCGAAAGTAGGGATTATAACTTTATCGTTATAACCAATGTTTTAAATATAGAAGTGGATTAGTAAAATTGAATCCAAGAAAGGCGTAAAGAAGTTGTTAAATATTAAAAGATAAACTTCGACCATTTCGAAGTTATAACGCTGTTCAGTTAAGGTCTGAGAGGTAATTATACCCCAACTTGAGTGACTTCCTTCTTGACTAAGAAATGGTAAGGTTTGATCGTAAAGGAGTTTTGGAAATGTTTTCCAAACGAAAATCAGAAATGTTTTCTGATAAAAAGAAAATAGGAATTTAGAATATAGGGAAACAGGAGATAAGTAAATAAATGAACTAAAGAGATATATGTTAAATGATGTTTGTTCGATATAATTTCCATCTGGAAATAATATCGTTGTTTGCACACTTGTTTTTCTTTGATAGTTAACTCACAGACTATTGAAGTTTTGACCATTTTAACGTTGTTAATATGGAGAGACCGGTTGGATTATTATCCAAAGAACCACTCTGTATTGGCATAAGCGTCGCGAATCATATATGCCAAAGATAATTGAAGACGGAGTAAAATGCAAGGGCTGTTGTATAAGTCTTAGATAATAGCGACTAAGATGGATATACTGAATAGTGCCTTCGGTTTGTCCAGTCCCAGGACAACTTGTATGGACGAAGGTCTGACAGAGTATATCCAATGGATTGCGTAAGTTGATCTGTTCAAACGTATTCACGTTTGGTGGCGGAGGAATTCGTTTCTCTAAGCTATATACCCGTGTTATTTTTGGATAAATTAATTTGTGATTTGGCAGGTATGACAATGTGACATTCTAAGTGAATGAGGATGACTTGTTTTGATGAATGTCTGACAGGGTATTTCCAATAAGGTCACGTACTTTGATTTCTTCAACCATACCAAGAGTGGAAGCGGAGAAGGAAACTTCTTTAGCTAACACGTAATGTACTGTTGTAGACGTCAATTAGTGATTTTCGATGGATCTGACAATGTGGCATTCGAAGTGAATCTGATATGATGATAAAGTGTAGCTTCTTGCCTCATCATCCGGTAAATGACAGAAATCGGGCAGGCAGCATGGCTAAGTCGATTGCACCGAAGTAGGGTGTATAATCACCTATCTAGAGAATATTCATTTGTTTCTTAAATCTATCAATGTTGTCCCATAAATATACAGGAACGGTTGCTGATCCCAACCGTTGGTGATATACATTCGATACACTCAAGCAAAATGAGTGGTCGATCATGTGTGGCTGAGTTACAAGATGTTCTTGTTGAACTCTAGTGTATCGTTCCTAGAGTACACTGATCGGAAGGTGGTTCCATACCTTGTCATAGTTGGAAATCCATTATCCAATACGTGCTTGCGATTTTGATTGTATACTATATATGTAGAACGTGAGATGAAAGCGTTTCTGCTAGTTGATATCTATTTGTACATAGACATTATTATAATATCAAAAGGTTTTTGATATAAAGATATTTTGGATTCTCATAAGGGAAAAACCCGTTTCGTTCTGTGGCGTGGTCTTATGAGATATTGTTTGCTTGTTCATATACCTGTTTAAACAGTTTTACTCACACCAGTCCCATGACTGACCCGGAGTTTACTTTGTTGTTTTCCCTAAACTCTTGGGCGCCCAATTTTGTACGGGCAGTCAAGTAGTCAGGATTTTACGGATATACATGAGGAGCTGGAGCAGGAGGCTTCAGGATCATATAGCTATAGTTTATTTCCGCTGTGTTGTAAGTGTTGTACTCTGATAAGTGTTATTGTATACATAACTGTTATATTTCAAAGTTATGTTATCTATTATATGTTATTCGTTCCGCTGTGAGGTTCGTGTTACTCTGATGTTGTGTTCTTCTTCTTCTTCCATTCTAAGTTTCTATCTTATCTATTCTCACCCTCTAATTTCTTTCATTAATTACCGTGATTTTTCGATGTTTTGGTTATCGACATCGAGCTTATGTCGATAACCAAAGTCGCTAAAAATCCGGGTCGTTACAGCCATGAGAAATTGAGGGGGAAAAGGAAGAGAGGGAAAGAAAAACAAAATAGGTCAGACATAAATTCTAGTGAGTTCTAGTGATTTTTTGCATAAGCATAAGATAGAAAGTATCAAGACAGACCAATAATGTTGAACATGAAAATACAGTAAAGTATACAAGTACTAAATAAATGAGATAAGGTAGGATCAAGTAAGATTCTCATTTATATCCAAAGAACAAGTTTCTGCACCAACTTTCAGAATAACAGGATTAGGTTTTACCCTAATTACTACCCATGCGATCGGCTTCCTACAAACACGAATAACATGTTCCAGCCATCGTAATAGGGGATATCAGTCCCTCACCTGTCAACTATAAAGACACAACCCTATTCGTCGGTGTTACAACGTCTTAATTTCCCCTATTGGACACATGCATGCTTATGACTCTACTGGAACATGCTCGTACCCACCTACAAGATTTGGAACCTCTTACAATCTAGATGACTAAACCATGCCCTAGCCCCTACCTAATGCGAGGACCCGATGTGATATCTACAGGGATGCTGACTGATACGGGTTCCAAACAACAGCAGAATTGATACAAGCCACCTCTAGGCTTAGTCCCTCAAGTAACTAGGAATTTAACAGCCCCAAAACCAGATATAAACAATAGATATGGGACCTCTTAGCTTATTAATTAACAGGTTTAGCTTAGTAGGATTAAGTTCATTAATACGCATGGCTGTAAATGACATTTCATATTAAGTGTAATTCTACGTGCAACCCTTCCTAAAAATAGACAGGTGCATGCTCAAATGTAAATGGATTACAGTAACATGTTTTACTTAATTACATCTGCTTCTTATTCCTTTTCATAACATGTTCTACTTAATATCAAATTAAGTTTAACCTGTTCAGATAACATGTTTTGCATATTATCCCAAATATACAATCAACTGTTCTCATGTTCCAATATGCCTAATTCTCCTTTCTACTATTATCAAAAGTTATTCCAATTTTACACAATTCAAATGGAAATAGCCTAGGCACTCGACGACCTAGACTTAGCACAAAATAAAAAGGGAAAAGGAGAAAATATAGATCCAACTTAGAAATAAATAAACTGAATAAATAAGCATAAGACTGTAAATAAAGAAAAGACAGAAAAGGGGATAATAAGGATGTATATGTAACAGGTAATAACTGAAAGCTGAATAGATAATTGACAGAAAAACAATAACATATAAACTTATAAACACTGTTACTTTATAGATTCAAATTATTTACTATCAGAATACTATTTAAACAGCAGATCGAAAAATGATTAGAACTCATAGTGATTTTTATTTGATTCATAGAATCCTTTGAAATAGTTGTTATAAAAGAAAAGCAAGAGTTATCCCTTCAATTTGAGCTTTGCCAGCACCTTGACAATTTCTTAATTTTATTTAGAAATAGCTTGGAGGAGGAAGAAGATGAAGGTATGTTTGTGCGTAAGAAAATGGTGATGTTGTTAGCGTAATTATAGACAGGATAGGGTAAATCTAAACCATTAGACGTTAGGTTATTAAATCAAAACGTATACCTCAAGCCAAGTGAGCAAATTTATATAATGGATAAAATAGTCCAGGTTCAAGCGTAGGAATCTGCCCTGCATGAAGGTGGGTCGTCCCACCTTCAGCATGGGCCAACACTAGTCTCGACCCATGGGTAGACACAGGGGTTGACCCATGCGTTGTGGGTCGCCCAGTGACCGTTGTTTTTTGCATCTAGTTATCTTAATTTATAATATATATTATATACTACTTTAGTTCAACCTTCTTCAGTTCATAACTTCTTTATACTTAATCCAATTTACAAATACCAAGAGTCTATCTAAATCAAAATTTTATAACGGATGCAATAATAATCCATTTTACCTAATTTTGAATATTTAATTGATTAATATTCATTTTATTATCTTTTTTTATATAATTTTGGTGTATTAAATTATTGGGTGTTACATTCTCCCTTTCTTAAAGGATTTCGTCCTCGAAATCTTCAAGATAAGTAGAATGTTATTAATTGAAACCTACACCCATCTACTCATCCATTAACCACTGGCATCCGTTATCCTTAAAATTTCTAATGCTTTTTATGA
The DNA here is from genome assembly GCA_030737875.1 of Allium sativum. Lineage (NCBI taxonomy): Eukaryota > Viridiplantae > Streptophyta > Magnoliopsida > Asparagales > Amaryllidaceae > Allium > Allium sativum. The sequence goes on along the minus strand of CM060920.1, from coordinate 782,457,061 downwards.
ATATATGCAAAGATGTGTGTATGTCCCTAAACTAATGCGAAAATCAGGCAGTCTACTGATTTAGTTGACCTCCTTAATGAAATGTATGTCTATGCCATGTATCCAATATGTATGCAAAAGAATCCAAGTAGTATATATAATTTCTATATGTGTGCACAACCATTCACCAAAATGAAATATCCATGTGATGATTCTACCATTTTCATCCATCGAAAATTAGAATGTGCACATATCCATATGCAACATATAAGTTCTTGAGCCGATCTAGTGTCTAATGTCTGTGTATATGCATCCACTATCAAACACTTGCATTTACTTACAATCATCAAACATAACATGTCTCAAACACATGTTTTTAGTCATAAGTTTCTACCTAAGGATCGAAGATTCAAACGATAGGGATAAACAAATTCGAATTCAAAAGCTTAGAAAGGAAACTAAATTAAGAATGTACTCTCAAAGAGAAAAGGGTAAGAAGCATGAATCTTGTCTTCGGATTCTCTTATCACATCGTCGCGATCTTCTCCTCATTGCACCTTCACTGTCTTGATCTCCTTGTTGCATAGCTTCTTAACTTCCAATCCTAGTATTTAGGTTGGAACTTTCCAAACTGATGCTTCCCTCTATATCTCTACATCCTCGAGTGTACTTAGATCTACTATCTCTGCTGAATCATGTAGAACTTCCTCAAATGGGAAACATGGAACACGTCGTGAACTCCTACCAACCTCTCCGGTAGCCTAACTCTGTAGGCCATTTGGCCTATCCTCTCAACTATGGGAAATGTCCTTACAAACCTTGGTGCCAATTTCCCTACTAAGCCAAAGCGAACTATGTTCCTCAAAGGTGACACCTTGATAAAGACCATATCTCCTACCTTGAATTCTAAGTCATTCCTCCTCCTATTGGCATAAAACTTCTACCTATCTTGGGATGCTTTCATCCGTCTTCGAATAAGGTCTATCTTCCCATAAGTCTTTTTAATCATCTCTGGCCCAAGTAGAATTCTGTCCGTAGACTCCCACCAACATGTTGGAGATCGGCAGGATCATCCATAAAGTGCTTTGAAGGGTTCCATACTAATGCTTGATTGATAATTATTATTTTAAGCAAACTCAATTATTGGGAGATGTTCCTCCCAAGTCCCTTCGAAGTTTAGGATACACAGTCCCAATAAATCCTCGAGAACCCTATTGACCCTCTTAGTCTGTCCATCGGTATGAGGGTGATAAGTTGTGCTAAGTTGCAACTGTGTACCTAGTGTCTCTTGCAAGCTTCTCTTATACTCACTCGTGAAGATGGAGTCACAGTCACTTACTATACTCGAAGGTACCCTATAAAGTCTGGCGATCTCTCTAAGGTATACCGATGCTAGCCAAGCTATCGTCCTCTTGCTCTTGACTGGAATAAAGTGAGAGCTCATAGTCAATTTGGCTACTATAACCCATATACTAGTGTTGCCCTTCCTTGATCAGGACAGTCCATCAGTAAAGTCCATAGAGACGCTCTCCCACTTCCATTGTGGGATGTTCAAGGGCTGAAGCAATCCACTAGATTTCCGTTGCTCAGCCTTCACTTGCTGACAAGTGAAACATCGGGACACGAACTCAACCACATCTTTCTTTATGCCAGTCCAATGAAAAACTCTCTTCATATCTCAATACATCTTGTCACTGCCCAGATGGATAGTCATCCGAAAGTGATGAGCCTCCTCAAGAACTGATCTCAGCAAATCTCGAACTCTGGGAACACGCAACCATCTCGACGTAGCCAGCCTTTCTCATCCATAGAATATCTAACTAGGCGACTAGGGGTCTCTCCTCTACTGAGTCTATCCAAGACATCAACTAACTGTTGATCCTCTCGCTGCAAAGATCCAATACACTCCATAAGAGTAGGTCGCACCTCCAATTATGCCAACAAACCAAACATAAAATCCATAGATGGCCTAAAATCAAATGTTGAGATAAACTCCAAGCTCTGCCTCTTTATGAATAGAGGACTCAAGGTCATCCCTTGCTTACTCAACGCATTCATATTTCGTAACCGCATTCCCCTTGCCTGAGGTATAAGTTATCTCAAAATCGTAGGACTTAAGGAATTCCATCCATTATTGCTACCTTAAATTGAGATCCTTCTACAAGAACAAATATTTGAGAGACTTATGATCCGTGTAGAGCTCAAATCTTTCTCCGAGTAGACAGTGTCGCTAAGAGTTAAGTGTGAACACCATTGCGGCTAACTCCAAGTCATGTGTGGGGGCAGCTCTTCTCATGAACTCTTAATTTCATACTCCCATAGAAGACCACCCTACCTTCTTGCATCAACACAGCACTTAATCTCATGCCATAAGCATCCATGTAGACTGCAAACACCTTGCTACCATCGGGAAGAGTCAGAACATGGGCTGATGTCCTATGCAGTTAATTCCTCGCAATATCCCCGCTACAGCCCATAGCACTCTTCAACCGCTATGCTATTTCAATTTAGCATTGATAAATAGTAGATTCGCTTCTATCCACGCTATTTTCCGCTGCATCTGCTAAATCAAGGCCTTTTAGCTTCTGCTTTAGCAATATTAATATATAGAGCTTGATTTGACTAGTTCTCTTTTAAATAATTTAGTAAAGTTAGCGTAAAGGGATAAATTTAAGGGATAAGTGCCTAATATATGGTAATAATCAATTACACTCATCAAATTTAGCATGTAAAACTATGATATTCCATGATTTTTTTATATAAGATTAATTAATATTAGTTTCTTGTACACATATAATGTGAGAAAGATGATTAATTAATTTTTAAATATTTAGTTTTACATTTAATGAACCTTTTTGTGTCTCCTCTATATCCTCGATATTTCCCCGCTTTGTCCCTACTACACCTTTTTGCACCTCCGCTGCTATAGAACCGCTAAGCACTTTAACTGCACAGCTGATGTCAGAGTCCTCTTTAGCATCTGGAATGCATCCTCATAATCAATGCTTCAAGTGAAAGTTAAATTCTTCTTTGTTAGACGGGAGAGTGGAGCTGATATTCGTGCAAAGTCCTCAATGAACTTTCTGTAATAACCCTCCAATCCCAAGAAACTCCTAACCTCTATCGCATTCTTAGGGGCTTTCCAATCTTGAACTGTGACAACTTTATCAGGTCTACCGCTATTCCATCCTTGGTGACTACATTCGCTAGGAACCTTACTTCCTTTCACCAGAAATGACACTTAGAAAACTTAGCCTTAAGCTGATGCAATCTGAGAGTGCTGAGAACCTTCTCTAAGTGTTTGGCATGCTCTTCCTCGCTCCTCGAGAAAACTAGAATATCATCCATAAAAATCACCATGAACTTGTTCAGATACTCCCTAAACACCCAACTCATTAAATCCACGAAGTATGCAAGTGCATTAGTGAGCCCAAAAGGCATGACCAACCATTCAAAGAAACCGTTCGGAGTCCTGAAAGCCGTCTTGTCAATACTATAATCTGCTACCCTAAGATGATGAAATCCCGTGGCTAGATCTAATTGTGAGAAAAACCGAAGCGCCTACTAACTGGTTAAACAAGTCATCGATCCTCGAAAGTGGATGAATATTCTTCTTGGTTAGTTTATTCAATTCCATATAGTCCACCATAAACGAAGAGAGCCGTCCGCCATGGTCGCAAAGATGACTAGAGCTCCCAACTCAGAAATGCTCTATTTAATGAATTCCTTTTTGAACAACTCACCTACTTGTACGCTGAGCTCCCTCCTCCCCCTAGGAGCCATGTGGCGCACTGGAAAAGTAATATATTTTGCATTCTCCACTAAGTAAATCAGAAAATCTATCTCTCGTCTAGGTGGTAATCCTCTAACCTAATCAAACACGTCCGAAAAATCCCTGACTATGGGGTATTGATCTTAGATCGTCAACCGAAGCATCAAGAGATCTAGGAAACTGAGCATAACTGACCCCATGGGTCACAAGAAATCTCGAGAGTTCTACCGTGGCACGTCAGAAGCCTAACAACTCTCCTCTTACAATCAAGGATTGCATCATACATGGCTAACCAATTCATTCCTCGAATAAGAAGCCATAAAGACAAGAACATATGTGTCGCGCTCAAATTCGATGCCTATAACAGAAATTCCCAAACCCTTACATATAATAGACAAGTGAGTCATACCTCCTATAGGGTTTGAGACTACAACATGATTAGAAACCATACAAGTATCTAGGTGTAAAGTATCTACCACAGAATTGGATATGAATGAATGAGAAACACCAGAATAAAAAAGGGTCCCAATAGGAGAGTCAAAAAGAGAAATCAAATCTTTTGCGGTGACTTTCTTACCAAGATCTGGTCCGCCAGCCTGAGCTGTCTCTAGTGCATGAACTTGCCCTACAGGTGATCTAGCCTTTTGTCCTTTCTTGTTAGAGCATTGCTTGGTAAAATCCAACTTGACCGCAATTGAAACAAGCATTCTTCATCTTCCTATAGTCCCTAACAAAGTGCCCAAATTTCCAAAGCTATGGCACTTAACCTCTATCTTGATTTGTGCCTTATCGGGTTTTCCTCCTTTCTTAGTTATACCCTTCTTGGGTCACTACTAGTTTTTATCAGTCCTAGGTTTATCTTCTTCTGCCTTAGCTTCCTTCTCATCTTCCCCGTCCTCATGCATCAAAGCCATATCTATTAGCCTCTCAAAAGTCGCTCCCATTGGGATATGGGTCAATGCTAGTCGTTACAACTGTTGATTCAAACCCTTTGCGAACTTTAATGCTTTCTTATGCAGAGTGTTTACCAAATTCAACCCAAATCTTGCTAGTTGATTAAAGTTGTTAACATATTCCTTCACCGTCATACTCTTGCTTCAGATATAAGAACTTCTCCATTTGCATTCCTTCCTCCGCCTGCGATAAGAACCTCATCTTTAATATGTTCTTAAATTCATTCCAAGTTGCCACCATTTGTCCTGCTTGAATCACCTTCAACTAATACGATGCTTCATCCTTCAGCTGCCAAGAGGCCAACCGAATCTTTCTCCTATCATCTTGCTCCAACAAGTTAAACACATTCTCTGTTCCCCTAAGCCAATTGCGGGCCTCCACGAAATAGCTTGCCTCCCATCATATAGAAATCCTTACAAAGCTTAGAGAAGTTGACTACAGGATTGGGCAGTGCTACTGCAGCTGCAGCTGGGGGAGGGACATTTCCTTGCACTTCGGTAGGTGCCATAGCTTTTAGGTATCTACGGAACCATGTCGAAATAGGAATGCCCTCGAGGAAATTAGGAGCCCTAGACATGTTGAAAAGAGAAGAAAAAAGGATTCAAAAAGGGAACGAAGAAATATTGTAAATGACTTGAGGGCACATATTTTTCAAAAAATAGGTTTTTCTTGAAAATACTTTACTTTAAAAAAATGGCTTTTTGAAAACTTTTTGTCTGATGTTGTAACCTTAGGCTCTGATACCAAATGTGACACCCCCACATCCCTTAATATTGCCCATATGAGGATCCATTAAGTTCTGTGAAGCGCAATAATAATACAGAGACTAATTTTAACAAGATAGCATATAAAATGCAACTGAAAAATAACTTTTCATACTTTTATTTCAAACCAAATTCAATACTATATTTTCAAATACCATAGGCATAATCATAGTCATCTATCTCATAAACCATCATAGTAAAAAACCATAAAATAGTATCCCTCATATGCCATAAAAATAAACATAGAAAAGAAACTGAAGTAATACTCAGAATGAGAAATAATCCAAGTCCAAGCTGAAAAGAATTATGATCACTGCTACTGTCCACCGCCCTAAGAACCTGAGGGAGGAAAGAAGAGAGGAAAGGAAAAACAAAATAAGTCGGATATAAAGTCTAGCGAGTTCCAACAATTTTTAGCATAAGCATAAGTTAAAAAGTATCAAAACAGATCAATAATGCTAAACATGAAAATACAGTAAAGTGTACAAGTACAAAATAAACAAGACAAGGTAGGATCAAGTAAGCTTCTCATTAATATCCCAAGAACAAGTTTCTGCACCAACTGTCAGAATAACATAATAAGGTTTCACCCTAATTACTTCCTATGTGATCGACTCCCTACAAACAAGAATACCCTGTGCCAACTACGACAGCATGGGATATTAGTCCCTAACCCGTCAACTATAAAGACACTACTCTATTCGCCAGTGTTACAACATCTTAGTTTCCTCCATACGACCATGCACGTTCATGAATCTGCCGGAATGCACCCGTGCCCACCCCCAAGATTTTGAACCTACTATAATCCAGATCACTAAAGCATGCCTTGGCCCCTACCTAATGCGAGCCCCTTATATGATACCTATAGGGATACTGACTGATACAGGTTCCAAACAATAGTAGAATTGACACAAGCCACCCCCAGGCTTGGTCCTTAAAGTAACGAGGATCTTAAGAGTCCCAAAATCAGATGTAAACAGTAGATGTGGGACCTCTTAGCTTATTAATTAGCATGTTTAACTTAGCTGGTTTAGGTTCGTCAACAAGCACGTTGCAGATGTCATTTCCTACTAAATGTAATTCTACGTAAAACCCTTCCCCAAAATAGACAGGTGCTCAGATGTATATGGATTACGGTAAGATGCTTTACTTAATGACTTCTGATTCTCATATCTTTTCATAACATGTTCTACTTAATATCATATTAAGTTTAACCAATTCAGATTAACATGTTTTGCATATTATCCAATTATACAGTCAATTGTTCTCATGTTCTAATATGCCTAATTCTCCTTTTACTGTTATGATAAGTTATTACAATTTTATGCAATTCCAACATAAATAGCCTTGGTACTCGATGGACTAGGCTTAGCGCAAAATAAAAAGGAAAAGGAGAAAATATATCCAACTTGGAAATAAATAAACTGAACAAATAAGCATAAGACTGTAAATAAAGCTAAGACAGAAAAGAGGATATAAGAATGTACATGTAACATGTAATAATTGAAAGCTGAATAGATAATTGACAATAAAATAATAACATATAAACACTATTACTTTTCAGATTCAAATTATTTACTATTAGAATACTTTTTAAACAACAAATCCAAAAATAACTAGAATTCACAGTGATTTATGTTTAATTAAAAAAATCCTTTGAAATAGTTATTGTAGAAGAAAAGCAAGAGTTATCCCTTTAATCTAAGCCTTGGTTGCACCTTGACATTTTCTAATTTTATTTAGAAATAGCTTGGAAGAGGAAGAAGATGAAGATATGTTTGTGTGTAAGAAAATGGTGAGGCTGCTAACTTATTATATATAGGTTTGGAATTATCTAAACCATTAGATATTAGGTTATTAAATCAAACTGTATACCTCAAACTGAGCCAGCAAATGTATATAATGAATAAAATTGTCCACATTCAGGCGTAGGAATCTTACTGGCATGAAGGTGGGTCGACCCACCTTCTGCATGAGTTGACACAGGGGTCGACCCATGTGTTGTGGGTCGCCAGTGACCATTGTTTTCTGCATCCAGTTATTTTAATTTATAATATATATTATACACTATTTTAGTTCGATCTTCTTTAGTTCATAACTTCTTCGTACTTAATCCAATTTACGAAAACAGAGAGTCTATTTGAACCAAAATTTTGTAACGGACACACCTTAAAGTCTGTTTTTTACCCAATTCTGAATATTTAATTAATTAATATTCATTATATTATCCTTTTTGTACAATTACAGGGTGTTACAGCAGGGAGCAGCGTTGGCAGGCACACGAGTTTGGTTGCATTTCTTCCATACTACGTTCCTGGCATGGGCGTGGTAACGGATCGAGTTCCAACCGTGGATCCCAATCATATTGTAGCACTTAGGCGGTTTTAGCCTGTGCCTTGTGTATCTTGTATCGTGTATTTCCCTTTCCTGCATTTTATCTTCATTGTTTTAGTTCGTGTTGTAACTATTAGTATTGTCATTAAAATCGCACGACGATTAATGAGATTCTATGTTTAAAGTATTTTATGTCATTTGCGCTTATCTATTTGAATGGACCCTCATTTCCTTATCTAACTAACTGTTGTCTTTGAGCTGGAAAGTATAAAATTATGTAGTAGACAAATTTTGGCAAAGGACAGGTTTTTGTTGCTTCGTCATGAGTATATTTATTGTTTGTCGCTTGTTCCTTTTAAGCCAGATTTTGATTTTGAGTTTATTGTGTGGTTTCGGTTTTTGCATTTTTGTGCAATCGACTTCCTTCAATGCCAACATGTGATTTGAATCATTTAAGTTTCCATGAAACATATTTTCACTTTTTGCAAATGTTGTTTGGAAAAAAAATCCTTCTTAAAATTTTCATGTTTTCAACTCTCTTCTGACTTTTCCATACAATCCGATGTGCATATAAACATAGATTTGAGTATGACAATTTACATACACTTAAACATTTGTTTATATAAAAATAGATGGTTTAAATTTAGTAAAGAATAAGTTACCAAAATTTTGTTTTATATAAATCCGAATAGTGCTAAAAAGGAATTTCCAATTTCGCATAAAGAATTTTTCAAGCGGAAGTTTATTTTAATATAAATTTTTCGATAATTAATAATATGAAAAGCACAAGGAAGGTTTTTAGATGATTGTTTGCGCATTTTAGCGACGCATTAGGAATGACGATGCATTAAAAATGTTAACGGTAACAAGAAAAATGTTGTTTTGGCCGAGGAAACGTTGTTTCCATAACTTGTCAATGGTATGTGCGAGTTATTAATCACTTTGTTTTATGCTTTAAAGCTCTGTTAAGCCTCCTTTGCAGCCTATAAATGGAAATTTCGAATTATTTTTGGGAAATTAAGGAAAATTTCCACTATAGAACGGAGATTGGAATATTGGTAAGCGGAAGGAACATTAAATTTTTCCGCTTTGATCTCCTTTCTCTGTCTTAGGAGAAATAAATAGGAAGCAATTTAGATACGATAAATAATTGGATGGTAGGATTTGGATGCAAAATTGGTTGCTTCGCACCTCTATTCGTAGAAGTGTGAGGGTTATGAATGAAAATATTTTCAAAATGTGCATTTAATTGAACTACAAATATATTTAGGATGTTTTGCATCATGTTTTTCAAAAGTGTTCTCAAAAATAAAATGCATACATATAGGAGGATTCAAATTGGGATCATTATGCATACATGTTTTATGGTTGTGATGCATTATATACATCGTGCACATATGCATTGGTTGCAAATTTGGATGAAAACTGATTGGTTGTTTAGCTTAGGAAAATTAGGCACCAACACCATGACTTAGTCATTGGTAAAATTTTGGGATGAAATTTGTTTTAAGGGGGGGGAGAATGTAACAACTCGGAATTTTGGTGATAGTTAATTTAGTTATATAATTAGGCTCCAAAAATGGAATTTTCACAAAAAAATGGAATTAGACCACAAAATTTGAACAATTTTGTTCATGATGGAATTCTGATCAACTTCCATGTTTGGAACTTCACGAGCGGAGTCCATATGAAAAAGTTACGAACAAAACACAAAAACGGACGGAAAATAAATCAGAAGAATATATAATTAAATATATACCTTGCTACCGAAAGAGACAAACCTATCTTGGTTATATGTGATGTAGGTCTAACAAGGCCATCCATTACAGATATGTGTAAATCCCTCCACTAAGTTCAATGAGAGAACTCGGGGATTAGGACCCCCTTGTGGCGTAGCGGTAAAGGCAGAGGCTCATTCGCTTTTGTAGCATAGCCTAGTATGCTTTCGTGGTGTAATGTTGGAGACTTGGTATGCCTTTGTAGCATAGTCTAGTGCGCCTTCATAGCGTGAAGGTGGAGGTCCAGTACGTTTTTGTTGATCGACGATGGGGACCACTCGTAGAGGATACTATAGGGAGTACCTCGGTACATTGGGTATATAACTACACACACACGCACGCGCACACACACACACTTATATATATATATATATATAATTTATTAGATTAATCTACTGGGGAATAGATGGATACGATTGGTGCCAAAGAATCGATAGTACTATGGAATAAACCCAAATAACTTAATAAATGTGAACCAGTGATAGAATGGTATATGTAGTGTTATTCGTAGAAAGTATAATTTTTCAACTCACCAAAACTTTTGTTATGACCCTCTCCTCATATAAAACCCTCAGGTTAGACAGACGTTTGAGATTCTACAACTTAGAGACACTATTAAAGAGTGTCAATATATAGGTAAGTATTTAGCTATTATATTTTATTCAGTTCTGCTATGAGATTTCTATTGCGAGCTCTGATATTTTTATGTCTGATTTCTGTTGGATACCAGACAAACCAACTCGGGTTCTAGTGGATCCAGGTTTTAGCTTTTTGTGAAAATTTCTAGCTTGTTGAAATTTAGGAGTGTTACACCTGGTATTAGAGCTCTGGTTTAGGATTCCTACATATAGTTTGTGAGTGGGCGTATTTGTATTTTTGAAAATATAAATAGTATATATATATATATGCATATATACCAAGATTCATGAGAGATACCCACTTTTTGAGTAGACTGCACATGGAAAGTTTTGAGTAATGAGTTCATACACTAATTTTAGAATTTTGGTATATCCTAAAAGTTTAATTTCTAGCTCAACTTTGGTATAGGATGTATGATGGATTTGGTATCTAAATGGGGAAGTCATGTGTAGGTAGTTGGAAAATAGACAGTGAGTTCAGGTTGGTGGGTGGGCAATAGTGCCTTATGGTTGAAAAAATGAATAGATTAGGAAAAGTGTGTACATATATATATGGTGTGCATAGGCGGCATAGGAGTTGGACGCCACTCATGGTTCAGATAGTTGTTGGTAGGGTTAGATAAAGGCGTATAGAGTGAAAAAGGCATGTGTTAGTAAAGATAGTTGGAAGCAAGAAGGATTAAAAGCTGTTTAAAGGGTGGATTTTCAATGGGGTTTCATTTATATAGATTTGAGAAATTGATTGTTGGATTAAATGGAAAAGGTGAATGTGAGAATTTATTTTGGATGACAAGGATAAGGAAAGCATGGCGATTAATTATGGGATTGGAATTTTATTCAAGTTAGGAACTATAAATGCGCTACTTGGATGGCGAACGAACGTTGGAAATTTTATTTGAGTAAGAGGAGCATCCTGACCAGCCCAACAAATATTTATTTCAGTTGCAGCGTAGAAGACGGTCAGTCATAACTTGGAAGTACGAACGTGAAACGCTCGGTATATACACACACACACACACCTGGGTCGGGTTGACCCAGGATTTGGGATGGGTCGACACATGGGTTGGCACATCTGAAAGGTTGGTTGACCCACCCTGTGAAAAATGCATAGAATATAAACGACGAAGCCTATAGGCATCGTCACTTAATTTTCCCCCTACCCTAGAGCATTTCCTACTTCAGTCGAACCCATTTTTGCCACTTCCGACCAATGTTACCGCTCCAAACCTCCACCATTCTCACGAAACTACTATCACATCGAAGCTCGTCCTCTTCTCCATCCAAATCTATCTTTCTTCTTCATAGATTCCAAGCTTTTTTGCCATGCCTCTATGAAAGTCCTTATCTACCCTTTTTCCCCACTTAATTCCTCAAGAGATCGCAAAGGTGCATAAACAAAAAAACGATAGCCCAAGCCTATGTGGTTTCTGTGGGGTACCGGTTAAATTTTCAGTTTTTTCTAACACTATGTTGGAGCATCTCTTTCAGGATATAGGATGGTACCCCAGCCATACCAGGATTGGAGGGGCCGCTTATCCTAGGTTAGTTCGCCTCTTTGACGCTAATTTAGTTTATGGGAATGCCGATGATGTGCTTGCTTTTGAGCTTGAAGTTTAGGGAGTTAGGATAATGTTTACAGAGACCCATTTTGGTGGTATGTTGGGCATTAAGTCTCAGAACTTGGAGTTGGACCAGGTCAAGATGACAGATGAGGGAATCTTGGGTCAGATTTTTGTTATCCCTTGGCATAAGGAATGCGATACGGAGCTTTTAAGCTCTTTGGCTAGGTTAGTTATACTCATTTTGCAACATAATCGGGATCGGTAGCTATGATAGGGTCATTGGCATTCTTAGACGAGCTATCTATGCTATATTAGTAGGATTTCAGATTAACTAGGCATGGGAGATTATGTCATAGTTTGCGACTTCATCGAGTATGAGACATTCGAGGATTCTGTTTGGCCACTTATGGACAGTAGTAGTCAAGAAAATTTGATGTGGAGTTGGGCAACAAACCTCTACTGAGGACACACACCCATTGATTGATTCATCCAACCTAGCAATGATGCGCTTTGAGCTAGTGTAGTTACCGAAGGCTCAGCCTATGCAGTAGGAGGATGAGCATGATGGTGGTGGTGATGATAATAATAATATTCAAGAGGATCATCATGTGCATCTCGAGGCAGAGTATGATGGGAGAATGACATCGAGCCACCTTATCAGTATTTTGAGCCACCTCCCAAGTATCAGGAATATTAGGGCAAGGAGCCACCATATTCGGGAGGTGCTAGGTCTTCCCAACCATCCTAGTCGAGCCCATGACCTAGTGAGGAGAAACCCTCGAGGTAGCCTTCGGATTGATGAGTGAGATGAGATCCATATCCGAAATACATGATCATTTGGCTAGGGAGCCCTAGGAGATCTTGCTTGGACATCAAGATATAGTTCACACTCAGCTTAACTTCTCTTAGACCCAGCAGCAGTCCTTACATGATTTGCTTTCAGCACAATAACGCTTTGAGAAGATGCAGCTAAAAGTACGGGATAGTACAAGACGTCAAAAGGATCGTCTAGGTGGATTGGATTCTTTCATCCAGGATATTTTTGGACCAGGCGGACAAGGGCCTAGGCCTCCTTTCGGAGGATGGATTAGTATTGTTATTGCTTTTGTAGGCCCCTTTCGATTTAGCATTTAATATTCTCTGCTGAAAGGACTCCTGTATTAGAAATAAGTATTTTAATGCTGACTTATGCATTTTAGTGATATTTTATCTTATCATAATAGTTGTAAGCAACCTTTTCTTTATTAGACAAATCTCATGATATAAGCTCAAATGGATAAGATAATTATGAAAGTAGAAAATCTAAAAAAAGGGCGACAAACAAAATCTACAAGAAAGTAAAAAACAACAATAAAATAAAATTTCCTCGGAAATTAACTTTTCGAAAATAAAAGAATTAATAAGGGAATTTTCTTATGTAAACCGTGCTTGGGAAACATAGGAATTCTGATAGTACAATACGAAGGATTTCCAAGCACAGAAAAAAGGAGGGATGGAAAATATAAAATTTTCCATTACATACCTTTCTCTAACATAAGAAATCGAGTTCAAAAAGTTGGTTGGTAGGCTTTGGATGAATTACATTCTTACTTAGTAAGAGTGTGGGAAAAATTGGATGAAAAGGTATTTTCCGATTTTTGAAATATTGCACTCATATAGAAATTATCAGTATATTTAGGATATATGCATTATGTTTTCAAAAATTTATCGAGAAACTTTGCATTCATATAGGAGGTACCGTTTAGGCATTCACAACATTCATGTGTTTTATGGTATGTTACACTTTGCACATGTGCACAATTGGTTGAGAATTTGGATGTACATATGATGGTTGTGAAGCACATGGATGATTACATGATTTCATCCTTGTCAAATTTCGAGGAAGAAATTTCCTAAGGATGGGAGAATGTAACACCTTGTATTTTTAAATAAACAATTAAATATGTGCTGATGAAATTTTACATTTTAGGATTTAATATTTTGGCCTCGAAACAAGTACTGTTGCATTCGTGGCGTTTTTCTGATTCGTTTACATATATAACTTATCCCAAACGGAGTTCATATAGGGAAGTTAATAACGGTTGAAATTTTATGAAGTGTACACGTATATATATGTACAGATTTAAATTCAAAATTTAGAGCATATACTAAAAACAGAAAATAATAAAATAGATTAAAAGAAATTAGGCAAGAGAATAAGGTTAGACCAACGTTTTGATCAGGGCAGAAATCACGAAAAGAAGACCTGATATACGATTATAATAATCATATACGGGTAGACCCATACTGCAAGTGGGTCGACCCCTGTGTCGACCCACCTAGGAGCTGGATCGACCCTGGTGTCGACCCACCTAAGGCATGGGTCGACCCATTTCAAGACGGAAACAATGTAGTTTATTCATTTTGGATGGCTCCAATTTTGTTTGTTTCGATCAAACAGACATGGTTCTTTTGAGCACCTACAAATAAACAAGCAGGGATGGCCTCCAATTCATATTTCATGAGACGATGCCAGGACTCTTCCATTTCCTTTCTCCTTCAAATTCTTCAGAAATAAAAAATATTTGTTTTAGGGTTCTGATTCAAGATTTGGATATAAAGGTTGTAGATCTAGGCTATAAGTGCTCAAATTTCTCGTTCGTGTGAGGTAAATTATGTGAATCTGAATTATTTATGATTCCTTTCATTCTTTTATCATCAGATTTGTAAATAATTGGTCATTTCAATAATAGATTCAATTTGGAGCGGTAGGACTAAATTAGATTCAAGAATTGGAAATCAGTCTGATGAGTGGATTTAGATTATACTTTCTCGATAATGATATATTATATCATTTAATTCCTGTATTGAATATTATGGAAATTGAAATGGTTAAATTTGCAGCAATTCATTTTCTGTATAACCTTGGTATGAATCGATCTTTATCTAAGTTCTTGTAGTAAATCCCAATTGAGGATATATAGGAAATCACATGTGAAGCAAACATGCGTTAGAATTATATATGCTTGAATATCTATATTGAATTCAATTCTTTGGGGTTAATATCGAATTAAGAAATTTTTCATAAATCCTAATTATATCCAAGATACATATTTGGGAATAATAAAGAGAAGGAAATAGGAATATATATATATATATATTTACGTATAAATTTGAGAGGCTATGGATAGCCTAGATTGATTGGTTAGAGAAAAAAGGAATGTAATTGCATAGTTTGGTGAATGAAGAAAAATAGGAAACATGATTGCAAAATTGAGGTTATGAATAAATAGGATTAGTGTGAAATATGGGTTTAGCTGTATCACGCACTAATTTGATAACCCCAAATGTAAGAAAAGAAATGTCTTGCGTTCATGGGTTCCTATTATGGTAATTGCATGAAACTATGGAAATAGGTTGTTTCACAATTTTGGTAACCAATCAATTTGGAATAGCCCTAAATTATTAAAAAGGAATAAATTGTAAAGGTGGGAAAGGGAAGGGTAACATAACTATGAGGGTTATGTTAAATAATAAGAAGTTTGTGAAATATGTAATGAACGGGGAATGTGACCTATTATAATAAATCATAATACGGGAATGAAATATAATAGGTAAACTTGTCGTAGTGACGAGTAGGATTATAACGTGTAAGTTATAATTGAAAGATAGGATAGAGGTAGAAGCTTATTATAAATGAACTTAAATTATAGGAATTAAGTTTAATAAGCAAATCCACAATTATAATTGTGGTAATATTATAACATGAGGCTATAATTAAGATGGGAAGAAGATTAGAGTAAGCTTATTGTCAAACTTATAATTGAGGAATTAAGTTTAAAGAATATAATAATAAGCAATGGGGTCCATTCCGACAACGAAGGCTGATTAGGGAAAATAATTGGCCAACTAAAGCTAATAATCAAATAACTTGAATGTAGAATAAACAAGTAAATATTTAAGTTAACTAGTAATGTGGTAATAAAACAAACGCATAATCAAAGATTAGACATAGGGTCTAATAACGTAATGATGAAATGCATTTGGACCAGTCCGTACGTATGTAGGATGAAAAGCCTAACGGGGAAGATCATCGTAGGTGTCTGAAGGCACGAGAAGACCACATCCAGCTTGTTATTCAATGGGGCTGGAAGGGAATGCGGGACTTCTATAGGACGTGAGGATACTCCGTGATGGTCTGTACGGTTCCATCCAGTGAGTATGCATTGGTTTCATCTTTGGTGGTGGGCAGCCTAAAGACTGACTGAGATGATCTTATGATGATTCGGCTGCTTCTTCACAGAGAGGCAACGTGGTCAGGATCCAACAAAAGATAGTAGGTCGTCAGATACATGTCATCGTCGGTCGGAGCATGTGCGAGAAAGACTGGAGCTAAGCCAAGAGGCCATTGATCTTTTACTATCGGGTCATTGGATGAGGGACCACATGTTTGTTTAGATTGGATGGTAGGGCAGTCATTTATCTCTTTGAATGGTCTTTCATTAGTCTAAGGGTAGGCTGGGTGGGGCCTTGGAGAGCCATCGAAAGTGATAGACCTGTTTTGGTTATCTGTAATGTAGACCCAATGAGGATGTCCTTTACAAATATGCGTAAATCCTCCCACCGAGTTCAGTGGGAGAACTCAAGGATTAGGTGTCCCTTGTGGCATAGTGTAGAGGCAGAGGCTCATTTTCTTTCATGTCCTAGCATTGTACGCTTTCGTGGTGTAACGTTGGAGACTTGCTATGCCTTCGTAGCATAGTCTGGTACGCCTTCATAGCATGGAGATGGAGGTCCAATACGTTTTTGTTGTACGACGATGGGGACCACTCAAGGAGGGTACTATGGGGAGTACCTCAATACATTGGGTATGTAGCTATATATATATATATATATATATATAATTTATTAGGTTAATCTACCAGCGAGTAGACGAATACGATTGGTGTAGAAGAATCAAGAGTATTGTGGAATAAACCCAAATAACTTAATTAATGTGAACCAGTGATAGAACGATATGTATATTGTTATTTGTAGGAAGTATAATTTGTCCATTCACTGGAACTTTTGTTATGTCCCCTTCTCATAACAGACCCGCATGCTAGACAGATGTTTGAGATTCTACAGCTTATAGACACTGTTAAAGAGTGCCATTATATGGTTAAGTATTTATTATATTATATTCCATTCTGATGTGAGATTCCTGTTGCGACCTCTGATATTTTTATCTCCGATTTTCTATAGGATACCATACAAACCAACTCGGGTTTCAATGGACTTGGATTTTAGCATTTTGCAGAAAAATTCAGGCCTGCTGAAATTCAGAGTTGTTACAACATCCCTTTTGTATCTAAACCGAATTCACTCGTTTATATTTAAGTTACGAGTCGGATGGACACTACTGAGAAAAGAAGGAGGACTGTGGTGTGAAATTCAGAGGGCGTTTTAAGGGTTTTGCATAGTTTGAAATACATATACATGCAAGTTTCTACATATATATAAATATAATCAATATAGTACATTGGTAGGACTTCATTGTATCGTATCTACAATTTTTCCTAAACATTGTTACTACTACACTGAGAAACAATATTTACACTGTTTTTCAAGCATTATTTAAGGAAATGATATAACACCTAAAAAAAGAACTATTAAACCTACTGGAATTATAAATTATTATTAATCATTATGCATAACATACGCCAAATATCGTTATGGCTGTCATATCAATGAAATAAAAATGTGATTAAATCTACAAAAACAACACCATGATAGTATAGTAGTTAGGTTAGCCACAATTTTATAGGTTCTTGCATTATCTATCAGATACTTTGGAGAATTCTTTTACGCTATTTTTAATTATGTTTTCACGAACTTTGTAAAAGAATTTATTTGTTTTACAACTACTGATATAATAGCATTATAAATAAATGTTTTTTTTTAAAAGCAAAATAAATAAGTAAATGTTGTTAAATTAGTCTAATTTAATGGTATTATTTATTAGTTGTTAAAGGCCTATTTCGTTGCTATCCTTTTACTAATTTTGATATGTGTCAATGATATTATTTTCCATAACTCATAACTGCACATAATACATATATTGGCATCCATTGTTAAATTTGAAAATGAGATATGCAAAACAGAAAGAATTATACAAAAAGGATGTAAACAATTGATTTTAAAATGTAGTGATATAAAATACATAGGCTTTCAAGAAAGAGGGACGAATCTCTGATTTCCACTATATACAAATCTCTTAATATTCTTTCCCAATATTATATATCTAAATGCATCTACTTAACCTACTTATAGATCCTAGATTTGTACCATTATATCTCGACAAATCAATGCATCTCCTTTAAAATCGTGTAAATACATGTTGATTTCGTTACAGATGTGTGTATGTTTGTCTATATATTAATAATAACGGTTTTACTTTCCCATGCAACTAAGAGATATTTATTGCATATTACTAATTTTGTACATAAAAATAATAACAAAGTTAATTCATGTGACAATTGTAGTTGTTTAGCCAATGAGATTGACTTGATTCGTTAGTAGTTTAGAATGTGTGATTAAGGGTCACGAGTTTAATCCACAAAATTAACATTGATTGTCATTAATGAATCAAGTTTAAGAAAAAGTGATTATAACCATTTATCTAAAAAGTTTATCATGCACTACACTAAGAAGTTTTGTTTTCATCTTCAAATAACTCAGCATTATCTGCAATATAAAAGGATCGATGCAACTAAGTTGACTGTAAATAAGGATAAATTATTATTATGTAGAATTAGCAGGAACTTGACCATAGTTTTGGCAGAAAGTTTCCTTCCATAATAAATGAAAAAAATGGTTAGCATATCTAACATTTTGTACAAAGGTCTTCACGACTCTTTCGTACTTTTTATCTTTACATCCAGATATTTAGATTTACTATATAATTTGTAAGTTAACATACTTCAAATATAAAATGGTTTTTATCTAATAAATCAATTAATTACGTCAATTTCAGTAATTTATTCCAGTAATAAAATTAGCTTAAATATAAAGTTGTATAAGTTAAATAACATAAATAATAGAGAATTTTAGACTTAAGTCTTAAAATCAAAATTTATAAACAAAAATTGTTTCTAAAAACTATATTTTAAATTAATATCGAAAATTTAATTATGAAATAAGTGTAGAAATTTATGAGTAATATAAAAAAATTACATAATTGTCTACAATCATTTAGTGAATAATTAGGGATATTTCCGTAATTTTTTCATGAATAACTGCGGAAATATCTGTAAATTTTATTTAGTAATTAAGGAAATATCTACAATGTTTAGATATAATGGCATAAACATATTATCTTATTCTATGAGTTTATGCAATTAGTTGGAATGCTTAATTTTAGGGATCAAACTAGTGTGTAACTCGTGCGTTGGACACGATATTTCATATAAAAATAATACGCTAAATATATTTGAAATATAATTTATTCTGCAATTTATGATGAAATTATTAGGATAATAAGATAAATTGAATTTACAGTATTGTTAATAAAAAAATTTGGCAAAGACAATCGGTTTTTATAGTGATCCGTAACACTTATTATTATAACAAATAATAATTACAGAAAGAACAGGAGGCTGGCAAAATGCCAATCTACTACAATCGGTTTTTAAGGTGAACCGTCCACCAAAACGGTTTTTATAGTGGACCAACCACTGGAACTATACTTGTTTTTAGTGATGGAGCTAGATAAAAGTATTTAGACTACTAACATTTCACACTCCACGCAGGAAGTAATTTCCAATGTAGGGAGACAAATCATTGCCAAGGTAACATATATCACAAAGTATATATACAACACAAACTCAACCTTTACAAACTAACTTGCTGCACAAGTACAGCTACATGACTCCGCTACAAATGTCATACCACAAGACATCATCACTAGGCAACGGCACAGAGGCAAAGGTAGCACAGTGTACAAAAAGGCACATCACAACCAACCTATCACAAATCACATCTCATTCTATTGAAACAACAGGCGCTAGGCAACATAGAAAAATACTACGTACCAAAAAGGCACATCACATCCCAGAATAACAAAAAAAAAATCACCCTTTTGTGTCATCTCGGCTGAGACTTCCATCATCAAACTTAAAGAAGGAAATTTCATAACACCAGCTAAAAAATCCCCAGACATAAGCACCGACATAATGCACATCACCATGTATACCAACCCAAATATCATGACAAATATTACATGAACAGAGTGCGACAACAAAGCAGTTGTAAGGCTTCCCAAGAACTACATTTGTTATGCAAAATTGCGCCTTTGCGGAAGAACAATAAGCAGGATCTAGATTTTCCAATTGAACACCAATCTAATCTGATAGCAATTATTCTATTACATCAACAAAATAGTAAATAACTATAGCATAGAAACAAAGGGACACAATATTTATACTGGTTCCACTATCCTCGAGATAGTGTACGTCCAGTCCAACAGAGAGAGATTTTATTCCACATGAGAGAATTACAAGATATTACAAAATAAGAGTTTACATATCCAAACCTCAATCAGGTTTAACAAGAAGAGACACCATTGGGGATCACTGGCTCCAAGCCAGGATGGGTTTACACTAAAGTCTACCTCTCAATATATAGCCAGTGCAAATCTATGTGAGTCATCAATTAAATTACCAACATATGGTAATAATATAATGGAGGCAAATTACCATAACAACAAATGTGCAAACATAGGAAGTAAATCAATCTGTTTCTTTAGCATAGATGGAAGAAATTAATCCCTTCATTTATTTCTATGCCATCTCATCAAATGCAATCAATGCATTCCCATTATAAAAATATTTACTTTCCATTCTTTGTAAATTTGTTCCAATCAATTTGTGATTTTGTATCACCAAATTTAACACTCCACCTTGATGCAAAATCACATATCTGCAACACCCCATCTCCAATCAAATTCTCTTCACAACATAAAACTCTTCAATAGAACCCCACCTTCAATCAAAATCTCACAACGAGATACACCAAAAAATGAATATTTACCAAATGGGTTCCAGCAAAGCCACCCCCCATCACACAATTGTTAACGAGCTCAAACTACGTCCCCGCCCGCCAACAAAATGTTGCAAATATCCACAAAAAAAAGGCAGATTCCAAAATAATCTCAACACCATCAAGACCAAAAAATTATTCTCTCAATTAAAACCAACCTCGATTTCAGGGCAATAAGATACACCCAGTCGATTTGAAAGGACTACGACCACACCTTAATTGCAAACACAACCCACCGCCTACAAAAGATGCATCTACCACCTGAGTTGCACCGTGCTTCAACCAACGGTCTAAAAAATGCTTGCAATACCACAAGATCTCCATCGTCTTTGTGGATTTCAAAACTCGACATCCGTCTTCTGTTTGACATGATCTCTTCATCTCCGGGATCCCTCGAGCATCATCAACATCTAGACCCTTGTCGATACCATGATCCTCCACCTTAGGACCATAAGCAGTGACCATATTAACCTCTCCACCTTGCTGTGGACTAGGTTCTTCAACCGTCACCTGCCTTCTTCTTCGTCTTCTTCCATCTTCCCTCATCCATATCAGAGGGCTTCTTCACAATAAACTCCATATCACGTCAAAGTTCCCAGATTGGAATGCTCTTCACTCTCGACATAATCTCCTCCACCAAAGTCTCCTTTTCTCCAAAATAGTAATAGCATAATCACCACTGAATCTACCAACCTTTGTAGAAATAATTGATGCACAATTTAAAACAAATCGCCTCGCTCTGATACCAATCTGTTATGAAAATTTAGCATATGCGGAAGCATAATAAGCAGGATCTAGATTTGCCAATTGAACACCAATCTAATCTGATAGCAATTATTCTATTACATCAACAAAATAGTAAATAACTATAGCAGAGAAACAAAGAGACACAATATTTATACTGGTTCCACTATCCTCGAGTTAGTGTACGTCCAGTCCAACAGAGAGAGATTTTATTCCACATGAGAGAATTATAAGAGATTACAAAATAAGAGTTTACATATCCAAACCTCAATCAAGTTTAACAAGAAGAGACACCATTGGGGATCACTGACTCCAAGCCAGGATGGGTTTACACTAAAGTCTACCCCTCAATATATAGCCAGTGCAAATCTATGTGAGTCATCAATTAAATTACCAACATATGGTAATAATATAATGGAGGCAAATTACCATAACAACAAATGTGTAAACATAGGAAGTAAATCAATCTGTTTCTTTAGCATAGATGGAAGAAATTAATCCCTTCATTTATTTCTATGCCATCTCATCAAATGCAATCAATGCATTCCCATTATAAAAATATTTACTTTCCATTCTTTGCAAATTTGTTCCAATCAATTTGTGATTTTGTATCACCAAATTTAACAACATTGTCACACAACTTCCACAAGGAAGAACTAGGACAATGATCAAAATGATGAGCCAAGAGGAGGAGCTTACCATAAAACTAAAAATAGCCACAACAGGCCAAGTCCAACACAAACTGAACAAAACGGAAGGAGATGGAAAGCAGTAATAAGGGGAAAGCAACCACCATCTGGTCAGCAAATCAGAGCAAAGCTTCACATGAAGACAAGCAAGAAAGTGGTAGACGAAAATAAAGCACGTCGACCATCTCCAAACTACTCCACTCTTTTTAGGAAAAACAGATCCAAAAGAATTTTTTTTAATCCAATTACCCAAAAAAAGACGCAAACCTTGTCACTAAGCAACCGATAGCCAACACAAAAAAAGGCTAAAAACCAGCGCTTAATCGAACCTATCCCTCGCCTGCTGTCACTGGTCACGTATGAGGGGAATTGTATAGCTTTCAATGGGCTTAGATGGATTCAAGTAGTGCAGGGTCACCGCGCGAGATCCAAAGGACGAGGATCATCAAGACACAATCAGGGAAAAGAAGGAAGAAACCCGAATGAATCTATGAAATTAGGGAAGGGGAAAGAGTGGTGGGCTTCAGCTTACAACCAGGCGGGACGTAAACAAGAAAGAAATGAAGGAGATAGAAGTTGAAAGGAAATGGATTCGATTAGAGAGGAGGAAGAAAAGAAGAGCGAGGCAGAAGTAAGAAAAACTTGACGCCATTTCCAGTCATCGGCTGAAGCTTATGCATTTTTATTCTTAGTAACTTTTATATTTGAATAAAAATTAAATTATCATTTTATATAATGTATTTCTGCATTTGAATAGAAAATATATTATTGTTTCTTTGATAAAAATGAGTTTAATATTGATTTATTATTTTTCAGTAAAAGAGATTATATATTAATTTATTATTTTACAGGATTCAATATCTTTTAAGAAAATAAATGAATAATGGTATTGTTAATTAATTTTGGAAAATATCTTTCATAAAATTGTAGACAAATATTCACATATATCAATTTGAAGATGACATTTAGTTTTTGATATATTATAGTAAAAAAAGTATGTATAAATTGAATTTAAAACGTTACTTGAGATAAAAATGAAAATACATAAATATTGGACTATAGTATTAATGAATCGATATATTTTATGCATTAATTTTTTTACAACACATATTACAAAAATGATTATATGATACTATTAAAGCAATAAATAAAATATTTGCTTAATAACTAAAAGTATTTAACGAAAATAAGATATGAAAGAATATGGACCTCGTTGTCATTTTAATTATGTAGAAATATATATTTTAAATCCATTTCCTCATAACTTAGTAATTTTAATTTGTAGTAGAACCTTTAAATATATTTAATGTTTTCCTTAAAAAACAATGAAATATAAAAGAAAATTATTTTCAATCAAAATATAGTATGATTTTTGGTCACCGGGTAACAGAAATTACGAATATAAATAATTGAAATTTCTCTTTTTTATAAAAACGTAATAATTGAATTTATTTATTTTCCAATACTATTAAATACAAACTATAATCATTTATTTAGAATAAAGTTTTGTTTATGACAGAATCCACTTTACGCATCAACTTTGGGAAGAAAAAACAGTATATAAGTTTTTAATGATATATAATTCAAAAAGCAAATGGTTCATATATATATATATATATATATATATATATCTGTGTGTGTGTAATGAAATTTGAACTTTAAAATGGAAAAAATATATGTCTTTGTATTAAATCCTAAATTTTAGAAAGAAAATTTATGAACTTGAACGTAGAACGATAATAGATAATTAAAGACAACTTTTTATATGTTTTAACTATGAGGACTTGAATGAAAAAATTATTTAACCATTTTTTTCTATATGAATGTTGTGTGCATGGAGTGAATTGCCATTTAGTCAAAAAATAAATATTTTTTAATTAGACTTATTAAAATGTTTAAATCTAATACCACTTGATAAATTCGTATATGAACATGAATGTAAAACAAACATACGAAAATTTAGGGGAAGTCAGCAATAACTGTAATATATAGTTATTAAATGTTGGTATTTAAAGGTAAAATGACAACATTGTTATAATTTAAGTATAATTGTCGAATCTTTAAACTATGCGGACTTGAAATAAAAATTAGCAATTTTGACAAGTGGAAAATAGGGAAAAGGACAAATTTAACAAAAAATTTGGTGAAAAGTATGGAAAGTTTAGAATTTAGGGAGAAGACCAAATGATAGTGTAAATGAAAAAATGTTTGTGGGCCCCCTGAATTCTACTTTTAGTGGAAAATAATGTAATACGCATGTTGAGCGGTCATTTTTTAGGATTTATTAGACCAGTTAACTAATATTTTCTTTATTGTTTATTTGAATAGCCTTAACTTAAGATCACCTAATTAAATTTTAAATATGTAGTCAACTGTCAAATAGTATAAGAATACCTAACAGGAAAATATTGTGAAGGACAAATTGTTTGAAAATTTTAACAAGGACAAGAGACTAAAAATTTATTCAGAAGGACAAAACATAACACAAATTTATTCAAAAGGACAAAACAAAGGACATTTTTTAAAAAAAAAAGTTTTTTTCTTTGCAAATTTTAGGTATCAGTTTTGTATGTCTGTAGGTATCAGTTTGCTCTCTGCAGTTAATAGGTATCAGTTTTGTGTGTCTGAAGGTATCAGTTTTTAGCCTATAACTTGTAGATAAGTGAGGTGTTGGTCGATATAGGTGCAAAAAAAAATAGTGTATATAGCAATTCTTCAGACGAGAAAAATATAAGAGAATCAGTCGAGCTGAGATAATATAATTCATTGTAAATAATAACCTGGAGTTAGAGCTGCAGGCATGAGTTGACCGCAAACTTCATCTCCACATCCTCGTGTACATGAACAACCCACTAACAAACCGCCACTATACATCCATAAACAACCTCTCTTTGCAATCTAATTAGACATCAACAGTTAAACATAAAAATCTCAAATGTATCTACAGTCTCATCACACTACCAAACAGCTCAGCAGCTCTCTTCTGACACCGTTTCCATCGGCCTCCACTGTCATTCTCTGTAAAAAAGAAATCATTACATGTAAAACTGATACCTACGAGTATATAAAACTGCTATCTATAAGCTATATGCTAAAAATTGATACCTTCAGACACACAAAACTACTACTATTAGCTGTGGAGAGCAAAATGATACCTACAGACATACGAAATTGATACCTGAAATTTGCAAAAAAAAAATAAGAAAAATAATATTTTTTTAAAATAAAAAATATTGTCTTTTGTTATGTCTTTTTAAATAAATTTGGACTATGCTTTGTCCTTTTGAATAAATTTTTAGTCTCTTGTCCTAGTGGTTAAAATTTTCAGTCAATTTGTCATTATGGTTAAAATTCCCCTAACCTAATAGAAATATGAAATTTGCTAACAACACTCGCTCCTGTATTGCACTCGCGCTCAGTCGCTTCTGTGATTGGTTAACCTAATTTAAATAAATTTAATAATATAGTATGGTGGGTCCTGTATAATATTTCTGCCCAATGAAGAGGCAAGTGCTGGGCGCCTGCAGGGAAAAGCGAGTGTGGCTAGAATCGCTTATACTGCGGCTTTCTCAATTTATTTTCTCGTTGATGTTTTCTTCTCCCTGATTTTCCTTCCGTATACCGTTTCTTCCTTCTGTATACCTTTTCTTCTCCGATTCTTCTGCTCGAGTAAAGCATCGGAAACCAAATAAAATTAGGGGTTTGATTATTTCTTCTTCGTTTGCCAACTTTTCATTATTTTGCTAAATCCGAATATTTCCAGTTGCCATCTCAATTGCCGGTGATCACATGAGTTTGCCTCCTTCCTGTTGAGTTTCTAAATCCGACCCTAAATCCTGCCTTTAGACCACCAAACCCTAAATCTGAAAGCACAACACTAACGCTATGCTGCTGCCTTCATGCTATGTTGCAGCCTTCAAATCAATAAACCCTTATGCGGATCCCATATCCAGGTATGGAAAAAAAGTGGTTTCCATAGTTTATCTTCACGTTTTGTTTAAACAGTGTTTTATGCTGGTACCCGAGATTAAGTGTTGACTCAATTGAGTTTAAAATTTTAAATATCCAATAATAAAAATTAAAATTTGATAACATTGTCGTTCAAACCATAATGCATTCCGTTCCACACAATGGTCGGAAAACAATTCTAGCATTAATGAGTCATAGCAGGTTATATTTCATTTTGGATTATATTTATTGGTCGGATTTTATTTATTTATTTTCGTTTCTGGATTCATTCTTTTTTTTAAAAAAAATACTAGCATTAATGCTTATTATACTTTTCCAAGACTAAATAGACAGTTCTAGCTTTTAGAAAAAGTAACAATTCTAACTGCAAAAAAGATGAGGGGAATGAAGTTAATGCCTTAATGCTTATTATATTTTTCCAAGACTAAATTGACGTTTACTTGTCATTGGTCATTAGTTAATAGATCTTCATTGTTTATGAGTGTGTTATTTTTATTTTTATATTGGTTTGGTGGTCAGGGGTGGATGTACCCTATGGCTTGATAGGGCAGAGGCCCTATCTCAAGGTTTGGATTTCCTTTACAAATTATGTTCTAGCAACAATCAGTCCCACCTAAAATAAGTTTCTGGCCCTATGTGATTTCAGCAGCTGGCTCCCACACTGTTGGTGGTCATACTATTAACATCAAGAAGAACAATCTAATTCATCAAAACATAAAAGACTATATGCATCTTTATGGTGGGTAATTAGTTCGAGGAAAAACATTGCAACATTGCAGTTGTATACCCGCCATTCATTTTCAACTCAACTTTGTTCTCCTGATATTTTTACTCGATAATGAATCAAATAAATTATGGATTTTCTTATATATATATATATATATATATATATATATATATATATATATATATATATATATGCAATTAATTATTTTGAAATTGTGCACTGAACTGAATTTTAACATCTGATATACTGTCAAGATTTGCACTATAAACGTGTCACAATTGAAAGTAACAGAGAGAACAGAAAGAAATTATGTTATTTCCTTGCTATGCACTTCAAAGTAAGAAATATCATAGATAAAAGGTTTAGATCACTTTCATCACTTCATCAACGTAAACTTTCTTGTTTTCCGTAACTGCGAAACATTGGTTAGTTATGCTTCTATACTGGTAGATGTTAGGTGAGGAGCAAACCAATTTTGAAACTACTTTCAACTAGATTTATGGCGATGAACAATATTTCTTAGATTGTCATGTAAAAAGTGTGCAATGGTGTTTAAAGTTTGAGTATTTAACGAGTAACTTTAAGCAAGAGAAAGTATTTATCATTTTTAAAATGTC
Organism: Allium sativum; assembly: GCA_030737875.1. Lineage (NCBI taxonomy): Eukaryota > Viridiplantae > Streptophyta > Magnoliopsida > Asparagales > Amaryllidaceae > Allium > Allium sativum. Next base: position 782,429,477 of record CM060920.1, on the reverse strand, counting down.
CTCTATAATGGTTTTTGTATATGTTTTACAGGTCTATTGTTGTTATTTCATATTTTTGTCGAAGGCTAGCAATTCTACTGCTTTTATGAATAGTGTAGACTTCAGTGAACGGATAACAGATCGAAGAAAATTGAAATAGAATATATTTTTATTATTAATTTGTATTATTCTTATAGAAAGCTTGTTAAGCACTTAAACTATGTTTACTGTGTTATGTATGGTGTTTTCTTTTCTTTCCTTTTTTTGTTTATCTGATTTTGCTTGGTCCGGTAGTTTTTCTTTTTGTGACATTGGTTTTTTAGCGTCCCTTAATCTAATCGGTCTGATGGTTTTATGTGTGTACACACACACAGATAGAGATTTCACAAGTGCATATATAATATTTTAATATTATGTAAGTTAGACCAATATTATGATGTAAAGTTCACTGTATAAATGTTACTATATAATCTAAAAACGATGACTTGGTATTAATTTTGTTTTAAAAAAAATGATCTTTGCAGAAGATACTATTCAAACAATTTTTCCCATGACTTTTATATATATATATATATATATATATATATATATATATATATATATATAATGTATAGATTTTGCTTGTTAACACTATTAAATATGTCTTTCGCAGTTTGCAATTGTAGCATTTTTGTGGTTCAATCAGTTTGTAAATCTAACATGCATGTTCATATGTATCGAATGAACTTCCTTTTCCAAACCTTTAACATTGGAAACAGTTGACATAACTTGTTGACAGGTGCTAGCATTTATGTAATTGCGAGTAATAGATGATTGAATGAGAAACCTTATTGTACATGTTAATTGTTCCTAATATTAGTGCAACAGGGCAAATAAACACTATAATTTTGATCGAATTATGGCAGCCTATATAGCGTACTTTTACATGTGAGCATGATATTTGCAAGTGATAGATGATTGAATGAGAAACCTTATTGTACATATTAATTGTTCCTAATATTAGTGCAACAGGGCAAATAAACACTATAATTTTGATCGAATTATGGCACCCTATATAACGTACTTTTACATGTGAGCATGATATTATAGCTACCTATTTAATTTCCTGTTCCTGTTACTATTGCCAAAATTTTCACATGTTCAGTAAAAGGAAGTTCATTTTTTATTTATGTAATTGCAAGTAATATATGATTGAATGAGAAACCTTATTGTACATGTTAATTGTTCCTAATATTAGTGCAACAGGGCAAATAAACACTATAATTTTGATCAAATTATGGCAGCCTATATAACGTACTTTTACATGTGAGCATGATATTATAGCTACCTATTTAATTTCCTGTTCCTGTTACTATTGCCAAAATTTTCACATGTTCAGTAAAAGGAAGTTCATTTTTTATTTATGTAATTGCAAGTAATAGATGATTGAATGAGAAACCTTATTGTACATGTTAATTGTTCCTAATATTAGTGCAACAGGGCAAATAAACACTACAATTTTAATCGAATTATGGCAGCCTATATAACGTACTTTTACATGTGAGCATGATATTATAGCTACCTATTTAATTCCTATTCCTATTACTATTGCCAAAAATTTCACATGTTCAGTAAAAGGAAGTTCATTTTTTATTTGTGCCATTTACCTGCTTGAAAAGAATCACTCTGTTGTTTGTTCTTATTTACTAATAAGCTTTTCTTAGGCATGAACAAAGTTTGGCAAGTTGCCTCATCATGCTAGTTTGAAGATGGTCAATGTTCATTCACTTCATGTCTGTTATTTTTGTGTTTAAAAGTTAGTCTATTCTTCTCATGTCTCTTAGGTCCTCATATTTATGATTTCTTCTACAGCAAAAGAGATGCTAGCTTTCACTAGTGCTGCACCTGAATGGCTTTGTAAGCAACGTCAGGAAAATGTTATATTCTGCTCTTTTTTCTTCTTTGCTATTATTTTATCAACCTACTCCTTCAGTTATCATAAATTTATTCTGTATGACTAGCTGCATCGTCGATATGTCTTGTAGCTATTCTCCATGAGAGAGGCCCTATTCGGTAATGTAGAGCTAATAAAAGGGAAAAGCCTTAATGTTTTCCCAGAATTGGTGTATGTCGTCTCATATTGTATATATGCTGATGATTGATTCATATCATTATTACAATTCATAAATATCAACAATGACAGGGTCTTAGTTAAACGTTTTGTACACAATTTCTTCACCAGTGGCTCCCGCCTCTCAAAATCAAGATGATCGAGCAAAAGACGTTGGAAAATGAGCATTGGATATTTCTGCTGCCTTTCCTCAGGCAACCCCAGCATCAAGTTTTCCGAAGCTGGTGTCAGACTATTATCAGGTTGACGATTTATTAAGCTTTGAAGAGAAGGAAATAAGAACAAGAGTTCGAGATGTCATGGAAAGAGATATCACCCTTATTATGGCTGAGTATTGGGAGAAGGCAGAGTTCCCTTTCCAAGTGATTCCTAAGCTCGCTGCTCTTCGTGTTGCAGACGGTACAATCAAAGGGCTATGGTTGTCCAGGCCTTTCCGTAACTGCAAGTGCCTTTTCTATCGCTGAAATGGCAAGAGTAAAAGGAAAGAAAGCAGTTTGGAGCTCCATTGGCTTCATTTCAAATTAATCAGGAAAAACTTGTACGTATGCTCGGCAGCATTCAAGCAATGCTTCTTATTGATTGGCACCTCTGTAAGTTGTATGAATCAGGGGAAATGACCCCTGGTCATGGAAGCATGATAAAGGCATGGATATCTTTAAGCGTAAGAAAGACCCTCGCTCTTAGTAGAGAATTGATGGATGGTAATGGAATCTTGTCTGATTTTCTTGTAGTAAAGGCATTTTGTGACTTGGAGCCGATAATACACATATGAAGGAACATATGAGATAAATAGCTTTGTTATTGTTTACTATAGGGTTATCTCACTCCATGAAATAAATGGTTTTGAAACGTACTGCTAGAAACAGAGTTACCTGCAAATCATGTCACCTGCTGATGTTTGTAAGATTAAGTTAATGCTTTGTTATCAATGTGTGTGATCTGTTCAGTGTAATAATTAAAAAAAAAAAAAAACATTTAGTTTTATCAGCAAATATCAACAATTCACATCAGGAAGTCCCAAAATAATAGGAGCCGCCGTCAAAACAAATACGATCCTGTAGCAGAATCTGAATTATCAAGTAACGATACAATAATACCTATTAACAAGTGCATCCGTTAAAGTTCAAAACCGAATTTATATCTCGCATTTAACTGTAATGGAATTTCTTTATCTTACTTTAAAACAATTGGTTAAGATACTGTTTGTTTGCAGTTATACAAACATAGAAACTGAAAAATTAGTATCATAAAAAGCAGCAACATGTTAGTGACTATTTGGTTCAGGGTTTTACAAACAGAGAGAGTGCACGGAGAATGCCTGAATGTGGACATGTGTTTTATCTGCTTTGCATCAGTAGGTCGTTACTTGAGCGTCGTTCATGTCCAATGTGTAGAAAGGAGATCAACATCATAGTTATTCGGTATCATAAAATTTATGATTTATTTATTAGATTTACTCTTGCATTTTTTTTATTTTAATTAAATATTTACCGATATAATAATATATTTTGAGCTTATATTTGTTTCGTTTTTTTACTTTTTTTTTTTTCAATCGATTACTAGTTTAGAGCTGTAAAATAGCTAAACATCAAAATTACATTAGTCCTATTTGATGTATAGTCAAAGTATACATACGTATTAGTGACTTATTCAAATCAATACATTGATAATATATTTTTAGTCTTAAGTTGGTTTATATGTCAAATTTAGTTTAATTGAACTTCCAATTTTTTCAATTGCTTTCAATTTTTTTTCTTAAACTGTGCTATAATTTATTCATTAAAATATAACTTGTTATAAGTTTTAACAAATAATATTGTATTCATATTGAACTTTCCAACGGTCGGTTTTTTCACTGTTGTACGGTAATATTAGTAAAATTTAATAAATATTGGTATTTAAATGTAAGACAATAAAAGAGGGAACAACATATTAATTGCCTCCCTCATTATGGAATCTTACTCTAGCAAATAAAACCCAACCCAATATCAGTACGTCCTGTTAATTGCCTCCTCGTTACAGCAGTTTACTTGTTGGCCAATTCTATTCGCACCCCACATTTTGCCTTTCACACCCCGTTGTTTATACAAAAAACATTTCACTCCACTTTTTGATTTTTGCACCCCAAAAATTACCAAAAATACCCTTTAATTTATATTTTCACACACAAATAACTCTGCATTAACAATGAAAATAAAATAAAAGATAGATCCACAAAAAAAAAAAAAAAAAAAAAAAACAGTAATTCAATTCATTTATTTTTATTCATTTTGCAGTCTTAAAAACGTTGCATTTCAATTCAATTTAAAAATGATTGAAATATATATTACAATAGAAATCATAAAATTAAACAACGTTAAGAGAAAAACATAAAAGTTGAAAAAGAATAAAGTTAAAAATAAAACACTAATTTTTTTGAGAAAAAACATTATTTTCTTCGTGGAATCATTTGTCTTCTTAAAATATATTAGTGTCATTGTATTTTTTTATAATTAAAGTAACATAACAGAAAAATAAATAAGCGTATATATGTCATTTTATTCTTTTAGTTTTCAACGGGGTGGAAAAGGAAAAAACAGGGATCTGAATAGAATTTGCATTTCTTGTTTGCTTCCCGCTTCTCAAAACCCTACAATCGAGGCAGCGTAAAAAATTTCTTAGCAAATTATTTATTCTCTTCCATCCACTTTCCCTCCGCGTTACCATAATCCTCTGCTCGGCGTCGTTACATAAAGGCAGGCGATAAATCAAACCAGCAATTTCAGTTCTGAAGAAGTTTTTTTAAGCGGATCCCTTCACTAGAAACAGAAGTTCTAGCTCAGGATTTGCTTTTCGTAACGGGCAGTCTGCAGACGAGGTAAATTTACTTTTATGGATCCATCTTCAAGGAAGCAGTCAGCATCATTCGGGCTGAACAATAAAGTTAAAAGCAATTTGGAGTGCAATTAAACTATTTGATATAATGGCTAAATTTGGTTAGTTTCGCAATCCTTCCCCTCTATTTAGCATATGAATAATTATCCATTTGTTCTGTGGATCTGAATGTTGCTAAATGTTAAACTGGATAATTTGGTAATGTAAAAAATTGATTTTTACTATAGATACAGATATTGTGTATTTTTAAATTTTCAACCCATAAGTTAATAAATAAGGAGTAAAACTTTTTTCCATAACCTCAGGTGAAGGTGAAGGGTGTTTGACGTTTTTTATATGATATTTGCTCTTTTTATCTATACAACGAGTGGAAACCCGTGCGTTGCACGGAAGCATAGAGTACGGGGTGTTGTAGTTTACACGGGAGCATAGAGTACGGGGTGTTGTAGTTTGCACGCGCGTGGTCGTGGCACGCGCTTCGTACGTGATCGATGCAAGTCGTTTGCGCGTCGATTGATGTTCGTCAACTGTTATGTATATGTGGAGTAATTGTATATTTAAATTTTTATTTGTCGCAGGTTCTTTAATGTAAATTGGAAGTGGATAAATGTAATACGTTGGAGTTATTTCAGTTCAGTAATAAAAGATGCAGAAGTTGGCAACAGAATAATAAATGAAAGGGAAAAAGTGTCATAATTAAAAACAAAGTGCAAAACACAAACTGCATAACATAAACTTATGCATACAAAGAAAAGACAGCTAGGTTTATACAGTGGTAACACAGGTGAGAAGTGAATGTAATTTATTAGAGGGGAATACAGTAGTAACACAGGTGATGACGACACGCGCTTCGAATGTGATCATGGCACGCGTTTCGCGTGTAGACTGGTTTACCTAAAATATTGTGTAATGTATATAGTATGTATCCCGTGTCGATTCTTTGATTCTCTTTCCCAAAGTCTAAGCTCCATTTCCAATAATGAATTTACTTCTTTGAGAACCAAGTATCCGCCGTTACATCATTCTCGGCTTGTGCTTAGCATATCAAATCTGTGTTAAAGAAGGAAAGCCATATTATCAAATGGAAACAAATCACAATATTACAATGAATGCTAATTTAAAAACATACCAATAGTAGAACACTCAACTTAAACAATAATAATAATACAATCCAAAAATAATAAAAAAAGAACATATCGTTCAATGATCGAGTATTCACCGCTGATTAGCAAACCAAACCACTAACAAATCCATCCAAATGGGTGATGATAAATTTTCATTTCAGGTTCTAGCATCGGATCTCGGAATCGACGACAGATCTCTCCTCTCTGACTATGAACGTCGTGTTGCAGACGCCGACGATGACAACGAAGAGTGGCACGATTGTCTTCAGGAAGATTTCAGTGACCTCGATTGTTTGCAAATTTTGCGTCTTAATGGGGTTGATAAGCAGGGCAATTATATATTTAGAATTGTCAGAAAAGTTAAAAGAGAATGTTTGTTGGATCATTTATACAAACACCTTATGGGCATACAAATATGAATGAAGATTTAAAACAAAAAAAATAAAAAAAATAACATCAATGTATACAGATTACTCGTATCTAGAACTTCAGTATAGGAATGTAAACTTCATATAAAACAGAAGTATCAGTACTTACGTATGCAAACTCGTTAGGATCGACAACGAAAGCCTGCAATTTGCTCGTAATCTTAGAACGAAAACGGAAACAACGCTAGAATCAACTCATACTGAGGATTAAAAGATTGAACCATACAGCAGACTGAAATAAAGAAAACTATATGTAAATACATAAGAACAAAAGAATAGAACTATTTGTAGGTTACCATTTTGAAAACAAATCCACGAAGCAGTGAAGCGATCGAAGATTGTCTCGATTTGGATGTGAGACGTAACGATATTTTAAGTTAAAAAGTAAAATTACATCTTCAGTTTACTCAGAAGAAAAGAGGGGGGAAACAGATTGAGAGATGTGGAAGAAGACGTGATGTGAGAAGTGCGAGTTAGTGTAATAGTTGCATATAAGCATTTCAAATGAATTTTTAGTTCCAAGTACGAAGTTGTAATTTTTAATGTGCTTATTGAAGGATGGTATGGACCATGGAAACTAAGCAATTGGTGAAAATGAATCACCGTTGAAATAAACATGTGCATATTAGTATGGCAGCATGTATACCATAGTTAAAGAATTCACACCAGAAACAATTGTATTATGTATTAGCCGAATATCCGAATGCGAATCTACAGTATAATTGAAAATCATAATTGTGACAGTAACAGCCAATTGAACTTAGAAAGCATTTTAACTAAAGAGAAATAAGTAAAAGGTAAGTGGTACAAAAACATGGCATCTGCATCTAAATAGAAGGCTGGAAATAAGAAACACACGATATAACATTGCCGTGGTAGTCCTATAGTTTGAGAACATAGAGACGCGGTGGAAGCAGAAAGTAAGTATTGTAGGTTTAGCTTAGTTGTTGAGTCTGCAATGCATATCAAATCCGGCCAAGTACGGACTCTTGAAATTTGATTGATAATCCTATGACCGGTAGAAGACAACAGTAAACTAAAAAAATCATCCTCTGGTATAACACATATGCAGACAACCAGCTACTGTAAGCATATTAAGTCTATGGACTGGCAACATAATGGACAATGTTCATTTGCTTTGATGTAGCTCGTCTTCCTTGCTGAAGTGGTGCAGGTAAGATGCTAGGCTCTTCTACATCTTGAAATTGACATGTCATGGAAGTGTATATGTACCATGTGGCAGTAATTCTTGTTGCCTTATACATCAACAGCTCAAAGGATGACGGATCAGAAGATACAGACATAAATGCACATGTTTGAATGGAACCTGACCTCTGATTAGACAAAGTAATAGTTACAATATGAATCCTAATTTTTTTTAACTTCATTGTTGTAAATGTGAAAGGAAACTTTATTGTGTTCTGGTTATTAATCTTGCATTTAAATGCCTTTTGGTGCAGTCGTTAAACGCTTTAATGGCGTGGTGGTGTATTGAATTGAACAATACAACAAATAAGATGGTTGTACACATTGTTATTGTGACGACAAGGAATTTCGCTCAATCCGAATCGATCGTTAAACCGACTAAGACCGTTCGAAACCCCTGATCGTTTTGAGAACAGGACAAATTAGAACGCAGACAAAAGAACATTTCATTGCTTATTACAACAATTCCATCAGAATACAAGAATATACAGAGCATGAATAAACATTACACAGAAAGATATCAGAGATTTAAATTACATTTAAATACATCGCAGCGGAAATAATACAAAACACAACAAGAAGAGATATACGGATATAGAGCTTTCCGGATATCGTTCCAGCTGTAGATCAGAATCCTGTGAATATAAATCTGCAAAACCGAAACTACTAGCTGCCCGTGTGGAAAATAGGGGAACTCAGAGTTTAGGTTAAAACAATAAACTTCAGGTCAGTCATGTGACTGGTGTGAGAACTAAAACAGTTATTAATCTTTATTTTTAAAGTTAGGTAAATCAAGGGACCACGCCGTATAACACGGAATGGGTTTCCTCCCAAGAATACCAGTGCAGAAAACAAACAGCGCAATGCTAAATAAAGGACAAATGAAGCTATTATAAGACCCAGGTCCCATCACACAATACAACGCAAGCCGGAGGATAGGGTTTTCCCTTATAATAGCCAAATATGCTTGATACGCGAAATTTCATCTTATATTATTACTATAAGTGAAGAAAACAACTTCAAATATAAATATATCAATCATAGACGGCATGGGTACCATATATCATGTCGCCAATACTAGGCTCTACAATCAAAACCACAAAATGTCATATTTGGAAATTGGATTTCCATCATGGTGGCTCCTGATTCGAAAGATCGATCGCGTAGTGCCTTCTACAACGGCTTACGTCTCGGCTAGAGAAAACACCGTAATGCACATCCGCACTTTTGGGAAATCGAGTATCACTGCGGCTTACGTCCCGGCGAGAGAAAACACCGCTTACCCTATCCCTCTGAGCACTAAGCTCAATCTCGGTCGACCGAATCCACGACACCACGAATGTGCCCATCCTCTAAAAAGCATACTGATCAAACCATCAGTTTACCACCATACCGGGGTGTGAGGCTCGCGAATCAACGCTATACACAAAGCCGTGCTATATTAAAGCTGCGCTTTGATCATCATCCACCAAACTTTGCTTTTCAACAAAAGTCTGGATCACTGTATCTCAGCATGCCACACTATCAATCCATATCGTACCACTGATTTCTGCCAATATATAACCTCTGAGCTCGTATGTCTCAGAGAAGGGCGTTAAGCAAGAGAATAAATTCTTCGCCGCCAAACAGATATATATTTAGCAGAGATCAACGAATATAATATAAAGGAATACAATGTCAGACACACCATCCATTTACAAGTCCGTTCTAGGTCTGAACGAAACCGGAGGCACTTTCCTCGCATATCCGTACAATCAACAAGTACGTCCGGACGGCTACCACTTCAGCCCCCTTCAAGGTAGCTACTCCCATCGTGAGCATCAGTAGCACCCATCCATTCGATGTGAAGATCGTCGGTCTTGCACCGTCTTCAATCTCTTCGACTCGTCGTCGAATCAGTTATTCAGAATGGGTTATACCCAGACTTTCTGAATAACTCACGTATCTTAATCAACAAGTGCTATAAAACACAATATACGCCTCATTCCAATTCAGAATATTCTTTTATTCAGATATTCACACTCCTAGGGAAAGGTTCCCATTAATTTTATCAAAGAAAAATTCTTTTAAATTTATTCTTTAATCTTCCTTTGGATATCATTTCAAACCATATTATGGTTTTCCAAACTAGTCGGGATTAGCGAACCACACCGAAGTAATTATTTATTTTATTTCCCAATCCCAACCTATTCATCCCATGGAGCAAAACTGTTATCACCCCATAACTAACGCCACGGTGTTATCGGTAAATTTAATTACCATTTCACGTTCAAATCTAATTAAAGATTTAACTATCGCTAGGAGTAAAACAAGTGATACTCCCCTTTCGATCATTTCCCAATTTTGATACTTTAAATTTTCAATTCCTATTTCAATCTAATTAAAGATTCATTAAAACTCCTTTTACTGGGTTAAAGAACTAATGTCATTTAAAACACAGTTCACTATAAACTCAAATCACATTCTATTTCAATTCCAATTAAATATATTAGAAATTCTGGTTATTTAAAACCCATTTCAAATTCAATTTATTTGTTTCAAAAATAAATTGATTTTTATTTTAGTTCAAAACTAGTTCATTTCGATAAAAATCTATTTTTATCTTTTCAAATATGGATTTTTCATCCCAATTTTTCCCAAATCATTTCTTATGATTTTAAACAAATTATCGATATTTTTAATTATTTTATCAAGACCCGTACAGTCGGTTTTCGATAACTGCCACCGAACTGCACTTACAGCGACCTTTTCCGTATTTGATTTGGACATAATTCCAAATCTAACCGTTAGATTTCAAATTTCTAATATCCATTGGAAAGTTCTTTTCGATACGAACCCAATGGTTCTGGTTTTAGGAGAATCCGACGGTCGGATCTCCCATAATGTCCGTTCGAAGTCAATGGTCAAAATTCGCAAACTGCCGCTGCGCGGCGCGTTCTATTCAGGCCATTATATTATATATATAATATATACTTCGTCGATTTCCTTTGAAAAACGAATTTTATAAATTGTTTTAAATTCGTTTTCAAAACGATTTCAACTTCATTTCAAATTCAAATCAAAATTGAATTTTTCCAATATAAATTCGTTTTAAATTCATTTCAAATTGATTTCAATTCAAATTCGATTCTATTCAATTCCAATTCGAATTCATTTCTATTCAATTTCAATTCGAATTCGTTTCTGTTCAATTTCAATTCGAATTCGTTTTATATGCAATACAATTCGAATTCGTTTTATATTCAATTCAATTCGAATTCGTTTTATGTTCAATTCAATTCGAATTCACTTTATATTCAATTCGAATTCGTTTCATATTCAATTCAATTCGAATTCACTTTATGTTCAATTCAATTCGAATTCACTTTATATTCAATTCAATTCGAATTCGTTTTATATTCAATTCAATTCGAATTCACTTTATATTCAATTCAATTCGAATTCATTTTATATTCAATTCAATTCGAATTCATTTTATATTCAATTCAACTCGAGTTCACTTTATATTCAATTCAATTCGACTATATATTTCTATTTTATTCAATTCGAATTCAATTTCTATTTTATTCAATTCGAATTCAATTTCTGTTTTATTCAATTCGAATTCAATTTCTATTCTATTCAATTCGAATTCAATTTCTATTCTATTCAATTCGACTATATATTTCTATTCTATTCAATTCGAATTCAATTTCTATTCTATTCAATTCGACTATATATTTCTATTCTATTCAATTCGAATTCAATTTCTATTCTATTCAATTCGAATTCAATTTCTATTTTATTCAATTCGAATTCAATTTCTATTCTATTCAATTCGAATTCAATTTCTATTCTATTCAATTCGAATTCAATTTCTATTCTATTCAATTCGAATAGATATTTTTACATCTCTTTCTAAATATTCATTTTAAAAACGAATATAATCGATATCTATATCGTTCGCGTTAAAATAGCGCATCTCTAATCAACACGGCTTTATATTTTTCAATAACTTCGTTATTCTATTCAACAAATGAATATTTATCTTATTCAACACATGAACCTATATTTCTTGCACCACCTGACTAATCTCAACAAATGAATACCGACAACACGTTAATCTTTATTTTATAATATTCTTTATTTGCCCAATTGGAATGAGGCCCAATCAATTACCATATAATGTTAATTATATGGATTCCATACAACACATGTATATCACAGCAACGATAAATAATCAACCATCATCCAAAGTGCACAACACAACTGCATAAGCATTAAATATAAATAATTAACGCTTACACAGTCTGTCGACCAATCGATCAACATACAATTTATTAATTGGGATTAGTGTACGCCAAATATCATCCCAATACCCGTGTGGGGTTTCAAACAATCAAACACAGATTTTATTTGTGCAGTTGGGCGATATGTAAAATTTATCGTCCCAATCAATATCAGTCAAATATGTGTATATAAACAAACCGTCCGATTTGTTTATAAATATATATTTCATTTTATATACACGTTAAAAATTATATTTTTAACTATAGAATATTTTCCACTATAAAATATTTTATTTCGTTCCACATCACACAATCAAATTTTCACAACAACATCAATCTAACAAACAAGCCGTCTATGGTCTGTGGACGACGGGTGTCGGGTGCTGCTAAGCACCGTCTGCATCCTAGTATATATATTAACTAGAAATTTAAAATAAAAGTGAGGAGTTCTCACCGAAGCTATCCAAACTCCGCGACTCTTCGTATGTAGGAAATCTTGTCGTTCCCGCCTTTTGTCACTTTCGTTGCCCGTAGCCACTACATATATAAAAATCACATTTTTATATTGTTGCTATGTATATAAAAATCATATTTTTATAATTACTCCATATGGATAAAAATTCTATTTTTACACCGCTACTATATAGATAAAAATTCTATTTTTATCACGCTATTCTCTATATAAAGATTTCGCCTTTTCAAATATAAAGATTATATTTTTATTTCATCACTATAAAAGTCACATTTTTATTTCAACATATATATAATAAAAATCAGATTTTTATTTCGTTATATATATAAAGATAATATTGTTATATTCTCTATTATATAGAGGTCATATTTTTAATACTCTACACAAGTAAAAATCATATTTTTGATTCACTACGTATATAAAGATCAAATCTTTAACACTTCCATAATGTAAAAAAATCATATTTTTATATTTCTACTCATATAAAAATTATATCTTTAACATTTCTACCCTATAAAAATTATATTTTTAACTTTAAAAATCATAGCTTTCACCCGCTATGTTATTATATATTTTATAAAAACAATATCAAAACAATGTCATATTTTTAATTTGATGAATACACTATAAAAATCGCATTTTTAATGTGCTATTACATATATAAAAACCGAATTTTTACCTTGCCATCATCTAAGCAAAATTGTGTTTTTAACTAAGCAAAAATCGTATGTTCAACTAAGCAAAAATCGTGTTTTGAACTAAGTTTCATATTTTAAAGCTATAATATATATACCTTAAATTTTCAGATTTTAAAACAATCCCATTTGATATTAAAACTGAAAATAAAACCCATGTGAATTTGCAGTAAAAATGAAAAGAAATTCAGGGTTATTTACCCTTTGCTAATCGTTCCTTTCCACTGCCGAAAGCCAAACCCAGGTCACGAAGAACCCTCGCCATCGAAATCCTCCCAGCGCCGCCACCTAGCTCGACCGGAACACCATCGAAGTACTCCATTCTGACACCCTCCCCATCGCCATCATCCGCCGTGAACGGCGTTCACCTCGGTGGGACTACCACCCTGAAGTCCTAGCTCAAACGAGGCGGGTTCGAAGCGGGCGCGAGGGGAGTGAGGAGATCGGAGAAGGAGGGGGAAGGCCTGCGCGATGAAGGGTGGGGGCGTGGGCGCGATGGTGAGGAGGGCGACGGCGAGATCGAGAGGCAGGAGTTTTTTTTTTTTTTTTTCCAGAAATCGAAGTTTGACTGAAAGGAGATAAAGGGGGTAGGGAGAGGAGGGAATATATATTATATAATATTTAATTATTTATTTAATCCTAAAAAGCAACTTTTAATTTTGATCCCCAATCGAGACCCACCGCTTGTCATCCCTAGCGTATTACCCCCATTTCGAACACAATGGGATATGTATCGTAAGATGATTCGACTGTTTCGATCAGTTTTCATCAAAATCAAAATATAACTCTATATATTGAATTTGAATGCGTATTTCAATTTACTGGGGTCACATACGAACTCGAAAAATTCTAGAAAAATATTTTCTAGCTTCGTATTGACGATACGGTCCTAACAAAACTAATTTCGTCAAATTCTGAGACCGTTTGAAAAATGGCCAATTTCCAGTCGATTAAAATCAACTGAAACTGGTCAAACGCGTTTTCCTTTGCCACGCTCACATATTGATTCGAAAAATTATGAAAATTGGAATCTAGCAATAACTTGACATCACGGACCCAACAAAAGTGGTTTCGTCGAAATCCGAGGTCGTTTGCAAAATGGCTATTTTTAAGGGCCGGAATTCCATAGCGACTATTCAGAATTTTCAACTGGACATATCTTTTGATTCCCGCTATGAAATTTCGATTTTTCGGATTCGTTGGAAAGATATTCTCTAATAGATCCTATTATTTTTGGTTTCACTAAAATCCGGTATATTTTGCACCCGGTACATTCATTTGAACTTTGAAATCGAATTATCGAACTACCGCGTCATTTTCAATTCCTTTTATATTTATAAATAATTATTTATATTCTAACGACGATCTATATAATATATACGTTCGAATTATATTCAAAATAAATTTTTCATCGTTATTATTTAAAATAATCTATTTTAAATAATCAAAATTCATCAAAATTGCCAAAATAAAAATTTTAAACTGGCCCAGATTTTCGGGTTGTTACAGTTATGTTATTTGAATAATAACCGTACATCCTTTCTGTCCAAAACACAATCTCAACGCCCATATAACACTGTTTTTTCAAAGGATTTCTGTTTACTTCAGTTCACACATCAAAATTGTTAAAGGAAATGAAAAGAAAATTAACTATCAAAAATAGTTATTCCAAGATCAATGCTTTATACTAACATAGATATGATCCATGCTTTATCCACCTACTACTCCAGGTTGCAGTCTAGGGATTGATCACTACAATTCCCTTAATGGCAAATGTTAGTGTGATAACGCTTTTAATTGATTTTTAGTTGCTTATGTGTGAAAAATTCTTATGTACCCTTGGCTGTTGACTGGTGATTAAGAGTTGTGCTTGATTATTTTGTTGATAATAATAATAAAAAAAAACCTGGACTACGCTGCAAACCAAGTAAATGACAGCTTCATTTTCTGTGCAATGTAGCATGTATCCAAGTCACTAGTTCTTCCACTCCAATCATTGCACATTTGCATGATACTTAGCCTCATGTTTCAATTCATGCGCATGCTTTAGCTCCCTTTATCTCTAGAATAGACGATCATTTTCAGGCCAGTGGTGCATTATAAGCAGTCTCTCTTGAGCTTTCCAATGCTCATGTAGGTCTTGCTGTGGCTAGCCTGGTTGATATCTGCATCTAAAATTTTAAATCATCCTCGCTATATAAAAAAAAGTAAGGTTTGCTTACATATAAATACGACTAATCCCAAAATCATAAGATCAATACACATGATATTACATAGCTAAGCTGTCAAATCTCAATATAGTAAATACTAAATACCACCTTTTACTGAATACAACCTTTTACTGAATCATGTGACAAACCAACTAAAGCAGAGCTTCATTTTCTTTGTTGTCTACCTAATCAGAAGAAATCATTCTTTCTGTGTGGCAAAACAACTTAGTTTATTGAACAAAGTTCATTAAAGTACATACAACTTAGTTTATAGCAAGTGCTTGCATGGAAAAATGACAATTTAATGAAATCATACAACTTAGTTTATTGAACAAAGTTCATTAAAGTACATATAACCATATCATACAGCTTAAACCAACGTTCTCGAAAATAGGACAACTCTATATAATGCAATAAAAATACAGAAATAATTTATAATGTTGCTTTGAATCGAGTACAATTGAATCAAAAAAATAAAATCCTGCAAAATGTTCTAATCTAAATCTCTACTCTCTTTATGTTTTCTCCTCATTGATTATTTTCTTCTAGCTGTTAAGAACAGTAAATGATGGTACAAAAATCCATCCAAATTTGCTTAACTGTAGTAAAGCCAGAAATAGCATATAATGCTGCAAATTTATCTGCAAGTAAATAAGTGGCTACCAAGTAAACCAAGTATCCACTAAGACCAAAATAAATATTCTGACAACAAACGTTTAAAGCTTGAATCCCCAGCATCAATTAGTAATCATATGAAAAATATGTTTTTCATTCTTTTAGTACGTTATTAGTTTCAGAGGATTGAAATCTACATCTAATTCTAACAAAATAGACATACTTCCTAATAGCACTATTTTATTAAGTGGTCCATATTATATTGACAGGATGCTTTATTGGGCATAGTGTTACTTTCAGTTTTAAGCTTGTCCAAAGAAAAAAGAAGGTTTCGAAAGAAGGCTGATAAATTGTTATAATAGATTTTTAAAAAACTGAAACAATAATAGGCTTGCTTTTGATCCAGAAAAGCATAATTTAAAGCGTAATAGCAACAACGACATACCACGTGTCTTGCTGACAATTGATATGAGCCTGAAATATTGAAAACCGTCGCATTGAACTCTATTGCCAGAACCTTTGCTAGCATCATATAAAAATAAGCAAGATTTAAAAATAAAAATTATATTATCTGCAGTGATAGTCAAGTTTATTTAGTACACATAAAACACTTGTAAATTGGTTTAAATGCAAAGAACTACTAAGACTGTAAACCTCTCCTGCAAAAAGATGGCCAAATGGTAAAATACTTTTGCTTGGTGAGAGAAGGCCAGTAAAATACCTAGGTACAGAGGAATAGTTTGCATTCCTTTGAAATATTATTATACGCATGCTTTTGGTGTAGTAGTCTGCTTTCCTATGTTTTTTTTGTTACTTTGAACACATAAATGATTAGCTAGTGTAATAATAATGACATATGATGCTTAGTAAAACAATCAAGACGAAGATATCATAAGAAAATGAATGAGAAAGGTGCTACAATTGTAAGAAATAGTTATTATATTTATCAATCAATTAAAAGCACCAAATTTAGGACTTTTGCAAAACTAAAAGTTCAATATGTCAGCTTTACAAACTTCCATTGAATTAACAACATACATAATTAAATTCAGTTATAAATTTTTCCAAAATAGATATTTAGCCAAAAAATATAGACAAAAAAGAGAATTAATCAAACTGAACAAATTGAGCTTTAGCAACAACGTCCCAAAAAAAATAAAAAATAAAAAATCCAAACACCGATCTCAAACCGTTCTCTTCCTAACTTCTCAAACTGCGGAGGAGGAACCACCACATGCGGTATTGCTACCACCTTACTTGGAGATACATTACTCGACTGCACATGACATGCCTAAGATATTGAAATTTCTAATGAAACTTGCTTAGTAAGTGACACATGTCCGGATGGAAATTTTTACCATAAAATATTCAGATGCAAGTATAATTTTGAATGCAGAACCTAATTATAATGAAATTACCATCCCAAATGCATAATAGTGGTAACCATGGTTCGAAATTCCGCCCGGCACGCCGGAATTCCGACCATCCCGGTCCGGTTCCGGCGATGACCGGGCCGGAATTCGAGTCTAATTCCGTTCCGGTAGCAAAATAGGGAAAACCCGATTTGAAACCCTAAATGCTTGAGACGAGAGAGAAAGCGCGCACACATAGAGTAGAGAAAGAAACGAGTGAGGAAGAGCAGAAGCGATTGTTCGTGAAAAAGAAGAAGCGGCTGTGTTCTTTTTTCACGATTTAAGGTTTCGAGCAGTATTTCACAGTTTGTTTTGGAGAAAATAAAGATGCTATTCACGATTTAAGCGTTCACTTTGGAAACAGGCTTTGTTTATTGGGTTTTCATCCTTCTATTTCACGGTAATGTTTGAGTAAAATGTTAATTTAAATAGATATTTAGGGTATTTTACTGTACGAATCCAGATAATGCTAAAAGATGCAGAAAATAAAGATTTTCCTATGTTTTATGTATTTGTACCAGAGTTTGTCTATTGTATGCAAGTGGAAGAGTTCATTACACTGAAAAAGTACTGAAATTCACAAACCAAAACTCAAATGGTATTCATTTAATTTGCTACCAAAATTAGTTTTTATTACTAAATCCAGTCTTATAATCTAATTTTTATTTAGATAAAACTTGTTTAATCAATGAAAAATAACATAAGTATATGTAGATGAAAAACGGAATTCTAAACCTTGGTTAGTACTGCATATTTATTTACGAATTAAAAAATAAGTACCGGAACTACCAAACCGGAATTTCCGGCATTTCCGGAACGGAACCGGAATTTTAAATTTTCTATATGACCGGAACGGAATCGAAAACCGGAATTTCGAACCTTGGTGGTAACAATAAAAGCCATCTTCAAATACCAAGCACATCAGAGACAGTGTATGCATAGCTGAGTTTAAATTACATATAATAAAGTTGTATTTATTACCTTTTTTCTGCAGAGCAATCAAAGATTTAGAATTTTGTATTGCCATAACATCACTGTGTCATCCTATTGGGGTACAGTGTGTTAGTCTACCATGGGCACCTGTTGTTAACATTATATACACAGCTCTGAATAAGTATTAAGTGAGGATATCAAAGAGATTAAATTTATTCAGTATCATCTTGAATATGCGCATATTCATATAAAGTAAGTCATCACCAATAAACAAATATTGAAACAAATAGCACCTACAACGCATAAAGCAGAGAATTTACCATTTCACAATACTTTGTAATAAATCAGCTTTGGTAAAACCTTCGGATTTAACTTGAAGAAAGAGCCATGTAGTAGAAAAGCTGGAGAACAAAGATGCAAAGTCTACCTTAATAAGAAGTTTAAGTAACCACCGAGTCATAATTCCCCAAATTAAACAAACAAAACACAAACTTTTTGACATAAAACATTGGAACATCCTGTCGATAAAATAAGTAGGCCAATTCCAACAAAATCTTAGCAATTAGATCTAGGACGGATTGGAACCGTGTAATGCAAAGGAAAAAGGTAAATCACATTTAATTCATGTAATTGAAAATAGTAAAGAGATAAATGTTCTTACCCGTAAACTGAGCCTGAAGGAAGGAAGAATGGAATCCGCATAAAAAAAAAAAAAACGGGGAAGAAAAATAGTGGAGCACGATCTTTGAAGTAACTACGTAGTGGCTATATGATTTAGACGGTAGTTAACAGAGAATAATAATAGCATACGTGGCCAAATCTAAACCTGTCTTTGTCATACGTTATGTTAATTTGAACCCTTGTTTGTCTCTTGGTTTGTCCTACCAAGGAATTTTATTATATAGATATCTGAAATTGACACGATCAGTTCACTGATAATTATTGAAGAACTCAAATTGATTAGGTATTTAAAAGCATTAAAGTACAGGATTGTCAAAAAGTCAAATTGATGTCACTGTTATGTTTCATATCCACATGACTAATGATGTTATGAATTTATAAATCTTATATGTAACATTTATACGAACATAAACCAAAAAATTGTGGGCACGTATCTCCAATTGGTTTTATTATTTGCATGGTGGTTTACAACTTCTACATGGTGGTTTACAACTCTAAACAGTACATATGCTTCTGAGATATGGAAATTTGTATTTCTAGCTTCAAGCCTAGTCTATTGAACTTAATGTAGCTGACAGATGGGATTTTGAAGTATTTTACTCAATAGAGAATATAATCGCTATTAGTAAACATGAGCATTAGGATGATTATTTGTGATTTTGATGTTTTTATAATTTGATTTAAAACTTCCTAAAAAGTGTGTGCAACCACCATTCAAATTTTCCATACTTTCGTAGTAAACATGTTCTCTTTATCATTATATAAAATTCATTTTCAAAAATCTATCATTTTCAAAAATAGACCCAACAAAGAAAACCCAATACAGTTTTTTTTATTTTCGTCGTTTTCAGGCCCAGCTGAAAAATGAAAAACCCAAAACGAGAACAGATCAAACGCTTAAATAAACCCTATTCATTTTCTAGCCGCATTATCTTTCTTCTTCGATTTTTATCGAACAGACAAAATTCAGGTAAAATCACAAATTTTTGTTTCGTTCATACCTCCTGTGATTTGGTTTAACTAATTGATCAAGTTTTTCGTTTAACAATGGCTCCTTCTCTTCGGCATGGATTAGGGTTTTATTTTGGATTCGATCTACTTCTGTTTCATCCGTTATAAGGTAAAATCGCAACTATAGCTCTTTTTGTTTCGTGCTTTTGTTAGAAAATTTTCAAAATACTGATTTTGGGCTTGGGTTTGTTTTTGAAGAGAGAAGGAAAAAGGAATGGAAAAATGATTTGTCCCACATTGTAGAATGTGTAAGGGTATGCCTCTATATATACAAAAACTTAATGTATTACATCAAAAGAAAGAAGAGAAGGGAGATAAGTTATTGCATGAACATGACATGGACATTAAATATTTAAAGGTCAAAAGATCGACCTTAGGCCTTGAGTCTCGTGATCAGTTGGGTCTCCGAATGCCGATGGGCTTGCTACGGACTGTTGTAATTTTGAATCTGGCACGATGATTTGTAACCCTTTAGAACGTTGCAAAATGACGCCGTGTTTCAAACTGAAGGGATGCGGCGTTTCCGAAGATTAACAGATACGACCGTTACAAACGGTTACGGCGGTTCATGGACAGACACCTCTGGGCGTCTATAAATTCCAACGCCCAAAACTGTTACAAATAACTCCGAAAATACTCGTTTTCCTCCAGAATTCGCAACGCTCGTGTCAAAACGTTGTTTGTTTAGTAATGCCTCTAAGGTGTTGCAGAATCCACAAATACGTTGTACAATCATCTTCATCTTCATCTTCTTCTCTTCGTTCTTATTCAATTATTGCATCATCAGATAATAAAATTATTGAGTGTTCTTGATCGGATCAAAGCCGTACAAACTTTGAATCCGATTTCGCTGTTCCAAGGCTTTATTGAATCCTGAAAGTCAGTAGTTCGATAATCCATATTTGTTGGGGAAATATTATTCTTTTTAAGTGTTATTCTTTTTAAATGTAACATGCAGATAACATAACGTCATTTCCAAAGGTTATCAGGTAAATTAGAACTTATGAGCATGACGTTAACTATATCTACTAAAGTTCTATTTTTCCTTTCGGCAACACCATTTTGTTGTGGTGTATACGGGGCGGTACATTGGTGAACTATACCCTTTTTTTTGCAAAACAAAGTAAACTCATTTGAAAAATATTCACGACCACGATCTGAATGTAATACTTTACTTTTAACTTCTAATTGTGTTTCGATTTCTGCTTTATAAATTTTGAATTTATCAAAGGCCTCATCTTTCGATTTCATTAGATATACATATGTATATCTAGTATAATCATCAATAAATGTTATATAGTATTTGTTACCACCATAAATGATACGACTTTAAATCACCCACATCACTATATACCAAATCAAGCAAACCATTTTTCCTTTCAACGGATTTAAAGAATTTCCGGTGTATTTTTACTTGAGCACATATTTCACATTTAAAGATGGAATCAAAATCACAATCAGAAATTAATCCTATATTATGCATATTTCTAAGAGATTTATAATTAGTATGTCCTAATCTACTATGCCATTAATTAACAGAATCAACAATATAAGCAGAAGATTTATTTACTAGATTCAACTTAATCATGTCGTTTCAAGAATATCCATGTCCAATAAATTTGTTGTTCTTGGACTGCACTGACTGATCAGACTCATACACCATCTTGAATCCTCCTTTGTTAAGAAGGTATCCAAAAACCAAATTCTTACACATATCAGGTACATAAAATACATTGACTAATGTAAGAACTTTGCTTGCAACTTTCCTAGAGGTGAATATAACTTTTTCCTAGAGGCGAACAAAGTTGCAAGCAAAGTTCTGGAAAAAGTTATATTCACCTCTAGGAAAGTTGCAAGCAAAGTTCTTACATTAGTCAATGTATTTTATGTACCTGATATGTGTAAGAATTTGGTTTTTGGATACCTTCTTAACAAAGGATGATTCAAGATGGTGTATGAATTTGATAATTTAGTGTTGTCCAAGAACAACAAATTTATTGGACAAGGATATTCTTGCAACGACATGATTAAGTTGAATCTAGTAAAGAAATCTTCTGCTTATATTGTTGATTCTGTTAGTTTATGACATAGTTGATTATGACATATTAATTATAAATCTCTTAGAAATATGCACAAATTAGGAATAATTTCTGATCGTGATTTCGATTCCATTTCTAAATGTGAAATATGTGTTCAAGCAAAAATACACTGGAAATCCTTTAAATCTGTTTAAAGAAAAAATGGTTTGGTTGATTTGGTATATAGTGATATGGGTGATTTAAAAAGTCATATCGCCTATGGTGGTAACCAATACTATATAACATTTATCGATGATTATACTAGATATGCATATGTATATCTAATGAAATCGAAAGATGAGGCCTTTGATAAATTCAAAATTTACAAAGCAGAAGTCGAAACACAATTAGAAGTTAAAATTAAAGTGTTACATTCAGATTGTGGTGATGAATATTTTTCAAATGAGTTTACTTTGTTTTGCAAACAAAATAGTATAGTTCACCAATGTACCGCCCCGTATACACCACAACAAAATGGTGTTGCTTAAAAGAAAAATAGAACTTTAGTAGAAATGGTTGACGCCATGCTCATAAGTTCTAATTTACCTTATAACCTTTGGGCGAAATATGGATTTAGCTGTATCACGCACTAATTTGATAACCCTAAATGTAAGAAAAGAAATGTCTTGCATTCATGGGTTCCTATTATGGTAATTGCATGAAATTATGGAAATAGGTTGTTACACAATTTTGGTAACCAATCAATTTGGAATAGCCCTAACTTATTAAAAAGGAATAAATTGTAAAGGTGGGAAAGGGAAGGCTAACATAACTGTGAGGGTTATGTTAAATAATAAGAAGTTTTTGAAATATGTAATGATCGAGGAATGTGACCTATTATAATAAATCATAATACGGGAATGAAATATAATAGGTAGACTTGTCGTAGTGACGAGTAGGATTATAACATGTAAGTTATAATTGAAAGATAGGATAGAGGTAGAAGCTTATTATAAATGAACTTAAATTATAGGAATTAAGTTTAATAAGCAAATCCACAATTATAAATGTGGTAATATTATAACACTAGGTTATAATTAAGATGGGAAGAAGATTAAAGTAAGCTTATTGTCAAACTTATAATTGAGAAATTAAGTTTAAAGAATATAATAATAAGCAGTGGGGTCCATTCCGACAACGAAGGCTGATTAGGGAAAATAATTGGCCAACTAAAGCTAATAATCCAATAACTTGAATGTAGAATAAACAAGTAAATATTTAAGTTAACTAGTAATGTGGTAAATAAAACAAACGCATAATCAAAGATTACACATAGGGTCTAATAACGTAATGATGAAATGCATTTGGACCAGTCTGTATGTATGTGGGATGAAAAGCCTAACGGGGAAGATCGTCGTAGGTGTTTGAAGGCACGAGAGGACCATATCCAGCTTGTTATTCGATGGGGCTGGAAGGGAGTGCAGGACTTCTATAGGACGTGAGGATACTCCGTGATGGTCTGTACGGTTCCATCCAGTGAGTATGCATTGGTTTCATCTTTGGTGGTGGGCAGCCTAAAGACTGACTGAGACGATCTTATGATGATTCGG
The DNA here is from genome assembly GCA_030737875.1 of Allium sativum. Classification (NCBI taxonomy): domain Eukaryota; kingdom Viridiplantae; phylum Streptophyta; class Magnoliopsida; order Asparagales; family Amaryllidaceae; genus Allium; species Allium sativum. The sequence continues at coordinate 782,405,831 of CM060920.1, read as the reverse complement.
CTGCTTCTTCGCAGAGAGGCAACGTGGTCAGGATCCAACAAAAGATAGTAGGTCGTCAGATACATGTCATCATCGGTCGGAGCATGTGCGAGAAAGACTGGAGCTAAGCCAAGAGGCCAGTGATCTTTTACTATTAGGTCATTGGATGAGGGACCACATGTTTGTTTAGATTGGATGGTAGGGTGGTCGTTTATCTCTTTGAATAGTCTTTCATTAGTCTTGGGGTAGGCTGGGCGGGGCCTTGGAGAGCCATCGAAAGTAACAGACTTGTGTTGGTTATCTGTATTGTAGACCCAGTGAGGATGTCTTTTACAAATATGCGTACATCCCCCCATCGAGTTCAGTGGGAGAACTCAAAGATTAGGAGTCCCTTGTGGCATAGTGTAGAGGCAGAGGCTCATTTTCTTTCATGGCCTAGCATTGTACGGTTTCGTGGTGTAACGTTGGAGACTTGCTATACCTTCGTAGCATAGTCTGGTACGCCTTCATAGCGTGGAGATAAAGGTCCAATACGTTTTTGTTGTACGACGATGGGGACCACTCGAGGACGGTACTATGGTATTATTTATTAGTTGTTAAAGGCCTATTTCCTTGCTATCGTTTTACTAATTTTGATATGTGTCAATGATATTATTTTCCATAACTCATAACCGAACATAATACATATATTGGCATCCATTGTTAAATTTGAAAATGAGATATGCAAAAGAGAAAGAATTATACAAAAAGGATGTAAACAATTGCTTTCAAAATGTAGTGATATAAAATAGATAGGCTTTCAAGAAAGAGGGACGAATCTCTGATTTCCACTATATACAAATCTCTTAATATTCTTTCCCAATATTATATATCTAAATGCATGTACTTAACCTACTTATAGATCTCAAATTTGTACCATTATATCTCAACAAATCAATGCATTTACTTTAAAATCGTGTAAATACATGTTGATTTCGTTACAGATGTGTGTATGTTTGTCTATATATTAATAATAACGGTTTTACTTTCCCGTGCAACTAAAAGATATTTATTGCATATTACTAATTTTGTACATAAAAATAATAACAAAGTTAATTCACGTGACAATTGTAGTTGTTTAGCCAATGAGATTGACTTGATTCGTTAGTAGTTTAGACTATGTGATTAAGGGTCACGAGTTTAATCCACAAAATTAACATTGATTGTCATTAATGAATCAAGTTTAAGAAAAAGCGATTATAACCATTTATCTAAAAAGTTTAACATGCACTACACTAGGAAGTTTTGTTTTCATCTTCAAACAACTCAGCATTATCTGCAATATAGAAGGATCGATGCAACTAAGTTGACTGTAAATAAGGATAAATTATTATTATGTAAAATTAGCAGGAACTGGACCATAGTTTTGGCAGAAAGTTTCCTTCCATAATAAATGAAAAAAATGGTTAGCATATCTAACATTTTGTACAAAGGTCTTCTCGACTCTTTCGTACTTTTTATCTTTACATCCAGATATTTAGATTTACTATATAATTTGTAAGTTAACATACTTCAAATATAAAATTATTTTTATCTAATAAATGAATTAATTATTCCAATTTCAGTCATTTATTCCAATTATAAAATTAGCTTAAATATAAAGTTGTATAAGTTAAATAACATAAATTATAGAGAATACTAGACTTAGGTCTTAAAATCAAAATTTATAAACAAAAATTGTTTCTAAAAAATATATTGTACATTAATCTCGAAAATTTAATTATGAAATAAGTGTAGAAATTTATGAGTAATATAAAAAAAATTACATAATTGTCTACAATCATTTAGTGAATAATTAGGGATATTTTCGTAATTTTTTCGTGAATAACTGTGGAAATATCTGTAAATTTTATTTAGTAATTAAGTAAATATCTACAATTTTTGGATATAATGGCATAAACATATTATCTTATTCTATGAGTTTATGCAATTATTTGGAATGCTTAATTTTAGGGATCAAACTAGTATGTAACTTGTGCGTTGGACACCAAATTTCATATAAAAATAATACGCTAAATATATTTGAAATATAATTTATTATGCAATTTACGATGAAATTATTAGGATAAATAAGATAAATTGAATTTACAGTATTCTTAATAAAAAAATTTGGCAAAGACGATCAGTTTTATAGTGATCCATAACACTTATTATTATAACAAATAATAATTACAGAAAGAACAGAAGGCTGGCAAAATGTCAATCTACTACAATCAGTTTTTAATGTGGACCGTTCACCAAAACGGTTTTTATAGTGGACCAACGACTGGAACTATACTTGTTTTTAGTGATGGAGCTAGATAAAAGTATTTAGACTACTAACATTTCACACTCCGCGCAGGAAGCAATCTCCAACGTAGGGAGACTAATCATTGCCAAGGTAACATATATCACAAAGTATATATACAACACAAACTCAACCTTTACAAACTAACTTGCTGCACAAGTACAGCTACATGACTCCGCTACAAATGTCATACCACAAGACATCATCACTAGGCAACGACACAGAGGCAAAGGTAGCACAGTGTACAAAAAGGCACATCACAACCAACCTATCACAAATCACATCTCATTCTATTGAAACAACAGGCGCTAGGCAACATAGAAAAACACTACGGAGTCCGAGTTTGTTCACATTCTTCAAGGAATGTGAACATAATACTCGGTCCCTACTGGTGAACATAACCCAAAAAAAATCACCCTTTTGTGTCATCTCGCCTGAGACTTCCATCATCAAACTTAAAGAAGAAAATTTCATAACACCAGCTGCAAAATCCCCAGACACAAGCACCGACATAATGCACATAACCATGTATACCAACCCAAATATCATAACAAATATTACATGAACAGAGTGCGACAACAAAGCAGCTGTAAGGCTTCCCATGAACCACATTGTCACACAACTTCCACAAGGAAGAACTAGGACAATGATCAAAATGACGAGCCAAGAGGAGGAGCTTACCATAAAACTTATAAAAATAGCCACAACAGGCCAAGTCCAAAACAAACTGAACAAAACGAAAGGAGATGGAAAGCAGATAATAAGGGGAAAGCAACCACCATCTGGTCAGCAAATCAGAGCAAAGCTTCACATGAAGATGAGCAAGAAAGTGGTAGACGAAAATAAAGCACCATCTCCAAACTACTCCACTCTTTTCAGGAAAAACATATCCAAAAGAAAAAAGCTTTAATCCAATCACCCAAAAAAAGACAGCAAACCTTGTCACTAAGCAACCGACAGCCAACACAACAAAAAAAGCCAAAAACCAGCACTTAATCGAACCTATCCCTCGCCTGCTGTCACTGGTCACGTATGGGGGTAATTGTATAGCTTTCAATGGGCTTAGATGGATTCAAGTAGTGTAGGGTCACCGCGCGAGATCCAAAGGACGAGGATCATCAAGACACAATCAGGGAAAAGAAGGAAGAAACCCGAATGAATCTGTGAAATTAGGGAAGGGGAAAGAATGGTGGGCTTCACCTTACGACCATGCGGGACGTATACAAGAAAGAAACGAAGAAGATAGAAGTTGAAAGGAAATGGATTCGATTAGAGAGGAGGAAGAAAAGAAGAGCGAGGCGGAAGTAAGAAAAACTTGACGCCATTTCCAGTCATCGGCTGAAGCTTATGCATTTTTATTCTTAGACGACAGCCAATCATTCGTTCTGTTCAGTTATTCTCTCTCTTGTTTTGAAACTGGTCCAACGAGCGGAGCAACCAAAAGAAGGAACTAGCCACGGATCAGGTAAGGGGGTTACAACGGCAAAGTGTTTGCCGTTATAAGGTGCGTATAAGCTTATAAGATTATAACGGCAAAGAGTTTGCCGTTATATGCTTATAACGGCAAACACTTTGCCGTTATAAGCACCAACCCCTGTTCAATCAACCAGCCACGAGCGAGCTCAAAACTAGCCACAGACTAGCCACGGATGACTGAACAAGCCACAGCTGGTTGCTCCGTGGCTTGTTTAGTAACTAAACAAGCCATTGTTGGTTGTGCTCTTAATAACTTTTATATTTGAATAAAAATTAAATTATCATTTTATATAATGTATTACTGCATTTGAATAAAAAAATATATTATTGTTTCTTTGATAAAAATGAGTTTAATATTGATTTATTATTTTTTATGATTTTTTAGTAAAAGAGAATATATATTAATTTATTATTTTACAGGATTCAATATCTTTTAAGAAAATAAATGAATAATGGTATTGTTAATTAATTTTGGAAAAAATCTTTTATAAAATTGTAGACAAATATTCACATATATCAATTTGAAGATGACATTTAGTTTTTGATATATTTTAGTAAAAAAAAGTATGTATAAATTGAATTTAAAATGTTACTTGAGATAAAAATGAAAATACATAAATATTGGACTATAGTATTAATGAATCGATATATTTTATGCACTAATTTTTTTACAACACATATTACAAAAATGATTATATGATACTATCAAAGCGATAAATAAAATATTTGCTTAATAACTAAAAATATTTAATGAAAATAAGATATGAAAGAATATGGACAACGTTGTCATTTTAATTATGTAGAAATATATATTTCAAATCCATTTCTTCATAACTTAGTAATTTTAATTTGTAGTAGAACCTTTAAATATATTTAATATTTTCCTTAAAAAACAATGAAATATAAAAGAAAATTAATTTCAATCAAAATATAGTATGATTTTTAGTCACCGAGTAACAGAAATTACGAATATAAATAATTGAAATTTGGCTTTTTTATAAAAAACATAATAATTGAATTTACTTATTTTCCAATACTATTAAATACAAACTATAATCATTTATTTAGAATAAAGTTTTGTTTATGACAGAATCCACTTTACGTATCAACTTTGGGCAGAAAAAACATTATATATGTTTTTAATGATATATAATTCAAAGAGCAAATGCTTCATCTATATATATATATATATATATATATATATATATATATATATATGTGTGTGTGTGTGTGTGTGTGTGTGTGTGTGTATGTGTGTGTGTGTAAATATATATAATGAGATTTGAACTTTAAAATGGAAAAAATATATGTCTTTGTATTAAATCCTTAATTTAAGAAAGAAAATTTATGAACTTGAACGTAGAAACAACTTTTTATATGTTTTAATTATGAGGACTTGAATGAAAAAAGTTATTTAACCATTTTTTTTCTATATGAATGTGGTGTGCGTGGAGTGAATTTCCATTTAGTCAAAAAATAAATATTTTTTAGTTAGACTTATTAAAATGTTTAAATCTAATACCACTTGATAAATTCGTATATGAACATGAATGTAAAACAAACATACGAAAATTTAGGGGAAGTCAGCAATAACTGTAATATATAGTTATTAAATGTTGGTATTTAAAGGTAAAATGACAACATTGTTATAATTTAGGTATAATTGTCGAATTCTTAAACTATGCGGACTTGAAATAAAAATTAGCAGTTTTGACAATATAATGTAATACGCATGTTGAACGGACATTTTTTAGGATTTATTAGACCAGTTAACAAATATTTTCTTTATTGTTTATTTGAATAGCCTTAACTTAAGATCACCTAATTAAATTTTAAATATGTACTCAACTGTCAAATGGTATAAGAATACCTAACAGGAAAATATTGTGAAGGACAAATTGTTTGAAAATTTTAACAAGGATAAGAGACTAAAAATTTATTCAAAAGGACAAAACATAACACAAATTTATTCAAAAGGACAAAATAAAGGACATTTACAAAAAAAAATCTTTGTAGATTTTAGGTATCAGTTTTGTATGTCTGTAGGTATCAGTTTGCTCTCTGCAGTTAATAGGTAGCAGTTTTGTGTGTCTGAAGGTATCAGTTTTTAGCCTATAACTTGTAGATAAGTGAGGTGTTGGTCGATATAGGTGCAAAAAAAATAGTGTATATAGCAATTCTTCAGACGAGAAAAATATAAGAGAATCAGTCGAGCTGAGATAATATAATTCATTGTAAATAATAACCTGGAGTTAGAGCTGCAGGCATGAGTTGACCGCAAACTTCATCTCCACATCCTCGTGTACATGAACAACCCACTAACAAACCGCTACTATACATCCATAAACAACCTCTCTTTGCAATCTAATTAGACATCAACAGTTAAACATAAAAATCTCAAATGTATCTACAATCTCATCACACTACCAAACAGTTCAGCTGCTCTCTTCTGACAACGTTTCCATCGGCCTCCACTGTCATTCTCTGTAAAAAAGAAATCATTACATGTAAAACTGATACCTACGAGTATATAAAACTGCTATCTATAAGCTATATGCTAAAAACTGATACCTTCAGACACACAAAACTACTACTATTAGCTGTGGAGAGCAAACTGATACCTACAGACATACGAAACTGATACCTGAAATCTGCAAAAAAAATTAAAAAAATAATTTTTTTAAAATAAAAAAATCGTCTTTTGTTATGTCTTTTTAAATAAATTTGGACTAAGCTTTGTTCTTTTGAATAAATTTTTAGTCTTTTGTCCTAATGGTTAAAATTTTCAATCAATTTGTCTTTATGGTTAAAATCCCCCTATTTTAATTGAAATATTTACACCATCAAACCGACCATTATGAGTTTAGCCAAAAACAATTTCTCAAAAGCCAAAATATACTGCGGCTTTCTCGATTTATTTTCTCGTCGATGTTTTCTTCTCCCCGATTTTCCTTCCGTATACCGTTTCTTCCTTCTATATACCTTTTCTTCTCCGATTCTTCTGCTCGAGTAAAGCATCGGAAACCAAACAAAATTAGGGGTTTGATTATTTCTTCTTCGTTTGCCAACTTTTCATTATTTTGCTAAATCCGAATATTTCCAGTTGCCATCTCAATTGCCGGTGATCACATGAGTTTGCCTCCTTCCTGTTGAGTTTCTAAATCCGACCCTAAATCCTGCCTTTAGATCACCAAACCCTAAATCTGAAAGCAAAAGCTATGTTGCAGCCTTCAAATCAATAAACCCTTATGCGGAACCCATATCCAGGTATGGAAAAAAATTTGGTTTCCATAGTTTATCTTCACGTTTGTTTAAAAAAATGTTTTACGCTGGCATCCGAGATTAAGTGTTGACTCAATTGAGTTTAAAATTTTAAATATCCAATAATAAAAATTAAAATTTGATAACATTATCGTTCAAACCGTAATGCATTCCGTTCCACCTAAACAATGGTGGGAAAACAATTCTAGCATTAATGAGTCATAGCAGGTTATATTTCATTTTGGATTATATTTATTGGTCGGATTTTATTTATTTATTTTCGTTTCTGGATTCATTCTTTTAAAAAAGTAACAATACTAGCATTAATGTTTATTATATATTTCCAAGACTAAATAGACAATTCTAGCTTTAGAAAAAGTAACAATTCTAACTGCAAAAAAGGTGAGGGGAATAAAGTTAATGCCTTAATGCTTATTATGTTTTTCCAAGACTAAATTGACGTTTACTTGTCATTGGTCATTAGTTAATAGATCTTCATTGTTTATGAGTGTGTTATTTTTATTTTTATATTGGTTTGATAGTCAGGGGTGGATGTACACTGTGGCTAGATAGGGCAGATGCCCTATCCCAAGGTTTGGATTTCCTTTACAAATTATGTTCTAGCAACAATCAGCCCCACCTAAAATAAGTTTCTAGCCCTGTGTGATTTCAGCAGCTGGCTCCTCCACTGTTGGTGGTCATACTATTTACATCAAGAAGAACAATCTAATTCATCAAAACATAAAAGACTATATGCGTCTTTATGGTGGGTAATTAGTTCGAGGAAAAATATTGCAACATTGCAGTTGTATACCCGCCATTCATTTTCAACTGCAACTTTGTTCTCCTGATATTTTTACTCGATAATGAATCAAATAAATTATGGATTTTCTTATATATGTATGCAATTAATTATTTTGAAATTGTGCACTGAACTGAATTTTCAACATCTGATATATTTTCAAGATTTGCACTATAAACGTGTCACAATTGAAAGTAACAGAGAGAACAGAAAGAAATTATGTTATTTCCTTGCTATGCACTTCAAAGTAAGAAATATCATAGATAAAAGGTTTAGATCAATTTCATTACTTCATCAACGTAGACTTTCTTGTTTTCCGTAACTACAAAACATTGGTTAGTTATGCTTCTATACTAGTGGATGTTAGGTGAGGAGCAAACCACTTTTGAAACTACTTTCAGCTAGATTTATGGCAATGAACAATATTTCTTAGATTGTCATGTAAAAAGTGTGCAACGGTGTTTAAAGTTTGAGTATTTAACGAGTAACTTTAAGCAAAAGAAAGTATTTATCATTTTTAAAATGTCCTCTATAATTGTTTTTGTATATGTTTTACTGGTCTGTTGTTGTTATTTCATATTTTTGTCGAAGGCTAGCAATTCTACTGCTTTTATAAATAGTGTAGACTTCAGTGAACGGATAACAGATCGAAGAAAATTGAAATAGAATATATTTTTATTATTAATTTGTATTATTCTTATAGAAAACTTGTTAAGCACTTAAACTATATTTACTGTGTTTTGTATGGTGTTTTCTTTTCTTTCATTTTTTTGTTTATCTGATTTTGCTTGGTCCGGTAGTTTTTCTTTTTGTGACATTGGTTTTTTAGCGTCCCTTAATCTAATCGGTCTGATGGTTTTATGTGTATATACACACACACAGAGATTTCACAAGTGCATATATAATATTTTAATATTATGTAAGTTAGACCAATATTATGATGTAAAGTTCACTGTATAAATGTTACTATATAATCTAAAAACGATGACTTGGTATTGATTTTGTTTTAAAAAAACTGATCTTTGCAGAAGATACTATTCAAACAATTTTTCCCATGACTTATATTTTTTTTTTTTTTTTTTTGAAAATTGGTTACTACCCATGACTTTTATATATATATATATATATATATATATATATATATATATATATATATATATATATATAATGTATAGATTTTGCTTGTTAACACTATTAAATATGTCTTTCGCATTTTGCAATTGTAGTATTTTTGTGGTTCAATCAGTTTGTAAATCTAACATGCATATTCTTATGTATCGAATGAACTTCTTTTTCCAACCCTTTAACAATGGAAACAGTTGACATAACTGGTTGACAGGTGCTAGCATTTATGTAATTGCGAGTAATAGATGATTGAATGAGAAACCTTATTGTACATGTTAATTGTTCCTAATATTAGTGCAACAGAGCAAATAAACACTATAATTTTGATCGAATTATGGCAGCCTATATAACGTACTTTTACATGTGAGCATGATATTTGCAAGTAATAGATGATTGAATGAGAAACCTTATTGTACATGTTAATTGTTCCTAATATCAATGCAACAAGGCAAATAAACACTATAATTTTGATTGGATTATGGCAGCCTATATAACGTACTTTTACATGTGAGCATGATATTATAGCTACCTATTTAATTTCCTGTTCCTGTTACTATTGCCAAAATTTTCACATGTTCAGTAAAAGGAAGTTCATTTTTTATTTATGTAATTGCAAGTAATAGATGATTGAATGAGAAACCTTATTGTACATGTTAATTGTTCCTAATATTAGTGCAACAGGGCAAATAAACACTACAATTTTAATCGAATTATGGCAGCCTATATAACGTACTTTTACATGTGAGCATGATATTATAGCTACCTATTTAATTCCTATTCCTATTACTATTGCCAAAAATTTCACATGTTCAGTAAAAGGAAGTTCATTTTTTATTTGTGCCATTTACCTGCTTGAAAAGAATCACTCTGTTGTTTGTTCTTATTTACTAATAAGCTTTTCTTAGGCATGAACAAAGTTTGGCAAGTTGCCTCATCATGCTAGTTTGAAGATGGTCAATGTTCATTCACTTCATGTCTGTTATTTTTGTGTTTAAAAGTTAGTCTATTCTTCTCATGTCTCTTAGGTCCTCATATTTATGATTTCTTCTACAGCAAAAGAGATGCTAGCTTTCACTAGTGCTGCACCTGAATGGCTTTGTAAGCAACGTCAGGAAAATGTTATATTCTGCTCTTTTTTCTTCTTTGCTATTATTTTATCAACCTACTCCTTCAGTTATCATAAATTTATTCTGTATGACTAGCTGCATCGTCGATATGTCTTGTAGCTATTCTCCATGAGAGAGGCCCTATTCGGTAATGTAGAGCTAATAAAAGGGAAAAGCCTTAATGTTTTCCCAGAATTGGTGTATGTCGTCTCATATTGTATATATGCTGATGATTGATTCATATCATTATTACAATTCATAAATATCAACAATGACAGGGTCTTAGTTAAACGTTTTGTACACAATTTCTTCACCAGTGGCTCCCGCCTCTCAAAATCAAGATGATCGAGCAAAAGACGTTGGAAAATGAGCATTGGATATTTCTGCTGCCTTTCCTCAGGCAACCCCAGCATCAAGTTTTCCGAAGCTGGTGTCAGACTATTATCAGGTTGACGATTTATTAAGCTTTGAAGAGAAGGAAATAAGAACAAGAGTTCGAGATGTCATGGAAAGAGATATCACCCTTATTATGGCTGAGTATTGGGAGAAGGCAGAGTTCCCTTTCCAAGTGATTCCTAAGCTCGCTGCTCTTCGTGTTGCAGACGGTACAATCAAAGGGCTATGGTTGTCCAGGCCTTTCCGTAACTGCAAGTGCCTTTTCTATCGCTGAAATGGCAAGAGTAAAAGGAAAGAAAGCAGTTTGGAGCTCCATTGGCTTCATTTCAAATTAATCAGGAAAAACTTGTACGTATGCTCGGCAGCATTCAAGCAATGCTTCTTATTGATTGGCACCTCTGTAAGTTGTATGAATCAGGGGAAATGACCCCTGGTCATGGAAGCATGATAAAGGCATGGATATCTTTAAGCGTAAGAAAGACCCTCGCTCTTAGTAGAGAATTGATGGATGGTAATGGAATCTTGTCTGATTTTCTTGTAGTAAAGGCATTTTGTGACTTGGAGCCGATAATACACATATGAAGGAACATATGAGATAAATAGCTTTGTTATTGTTTACTATAGGGTTATCTCACTCCATGAAATAAATGGTTTTGAAACGTACTGCTAGAAACAGAGTTACCTGCAAATCATGTCACCTGCTGATGTTTGTAAGATTAAGTTAATGCTTTGTTATCAATGTGTGTGATCTGTTCAGTGTAATAATTAAAAAAAAAAAAAAACATTTAGTTTTATCAGCAAATATCAACAATTCACATCAGGAAGTCCCAAAATAATAGGAGCCGCCGTCAAAACAAATACGATCCTGTAGCAGAATCTGAATTATCAAGTAACGATACAATAATACCTATTAACAAGTGCATCCGTTAAAGTTCAAAACCGAATTTATATCTCGCATTTAACTGTAATGGAATTTCTTTATCTTACTTTAAAACAATTGGTTAAGATACTGTTTGTTTGCAGTTATACAAACATAGAAACTGAAAAATTAGTATCATAAAAAGCAGCAACATGTTAGTGACTATTTGGTTCAGGGTTTTACAAACAGAGAGAGTGCACGGAGAATGCCTGAATGTGGACATGTGTTTTATCTGCTTTGCATCAGTAGGTCGTTACTTGAGCGTCGTTCATGTCCAATGTGTAGAAAGGAGATCAACATCATAGTTATTCGGTATCATAAAATTTATGATTTATTTATTAGATTTACTCTTGCATTTTTTTTATTTTAATTAAATATTTACCGATATAATAATATATTTTGAGCTTATATTTGTTTCGTTTTTTTACTTTTTTTTTTTTCAATCGATTACTAGTTTAGAGCTGTAAAATAGCTAAACATCAAAATTACATTAGTCCTATTTGATGTATAGTCAAAGTATACATACGTATTAGTGACTTATTCAAATCAATACATTGATAATATATTTTTAGTCTTAAGTTGGTTTATATGTCAAATTTAGTTTAATTGAACTTCCAATTTTTTCAATTGCTTTCAATTTTTTTTCTTAAACTGTGCTATAATTTATTCATTAAAATATAACTTGTTATAAGTTTTAACAAATAATATTGTATTCATATTGAACTTTCCAACGGTCGGTTTTTTCACTGTTGTACGGTAATATTAGTAAAATTTAATAAATATTGGTATTTAAATGTAAGACAATAAAAGAGGGAACAACATATTAATTGCCTCCCTCATTATGGAATCTTACTCTAGCAAATAAAACCCAACCCAATATCAGTACGTCCTGTTAATTGCCTCCTCGTTACAACAGTTTACTTGTTGGCCAATTCTATTCGCACCCCACATTTTGCCTTTCACACCCCGTTGTTTATACAAAAAACATTTCACTCCACTTTTTGATTTTTGCACCCCAAAAATTACCAAAAATACCCTTTAATTTATATTTTCACACACAAATAACTCTGCATTAACAATGAAAATAAAATAAAAGATAGATCCACAAAAAAAAAAAAAAAAAAAAAAACAGTAATTCAATTCATTTATTTTTATTCATTTTGCAGTCTTAAAAACGTTGCATTTCAATTCAATTTAAAAATGATTGAAATATATATTACAATAGAAATCATAAAATTAAACAACGTTAAGAGAAAAACATAAAAGTTGAAAAAGAATAAAGTTAAAAATAAAACACTAATTTTTTTGAGAAAAAACATTATTTTCTTCGTGGAATCATTTGTCTTCTTAAAATATATTAGTGTCATTGTATTTTTTTATAATTAAAGTAACATAACAGAAAAATAAATAAGCGTATATATGTCATTTTATTCTTTTAGTTTTCAACGGGGTGGAAAAGGAAAAAACAGGGATCTGAATAGAATTTGCATTTCTTGTTTGCTTCCCGCTTCTCAAAACCCTACAATCGAGGCAGCGTAAAAAATTTCTTAGCAAATTATTTATTCTCTTCCATCCACTTTCCCTCCGCGTTACCATAATCCTCTGCTCGGCGTCGTTACATAAAGGCAGGCGATAAATCAAACCAGCAATTTCAGTTCTGAAGAAGTTTTTTTAAGCGGATCCCTTCACTAGAAACAGAAGTTCTAGCTCAGGATTTGCTTTTCGTAACGGGCAGTCTGCAGACGAGGTAAATTTACTTTTATGGATCCATCTTCAAGGAAGCAGTCAGCATCATTCGGGCTGAACAATAAAGTTAAAAGCAATTTGGAGTGCAATTAAACTATTTGATATAATGGCTAAATTTGGTTAGTTTCGCAATCCTTCCCCTCTATTTAGCATATGAATAATTATCCATTTGTTCTGTGGATCTGAATGTTGCTAAATGTTAAACTGGATAATTTGGTAATGTAAAAAATTGATTTTTACTATAGATACAGATATTGTGTATTTTTAAATTTTCAACCCATAAGTTAATAAATAAGGAGTAAAACTTTTTTCCATAACCTCAGGTGAAGGTGAAGGGTGTTTGACGTTTTTTATATGATATTTGCTCTTTTTATCTATACAACGAGTGGAAACCCGTGCGTTGCACGGAAGCATAGAGTACGGGGTGTTGTAGTTTACACGGGAGCATAGAGTACGGGGTGTTGTAGTTTGCACGCGCGTGGTCGTGGCACGCGCTTCGTACGTGATCGATGCAAGTCGTTTGCGCGTCGATTGATGTTCGTCAACTGTTATGTATATGTGGAGTAATTGTATATTTAAATTTTTATTTGTCGCAGGTTCTTTAATGTAAATTGGAAGTGGATAAATGTAATACGTTGGAGTTATTTCAGTTCAGTAATAAAAGATGCAGAAGTTGGCAACAGAATAATAAATGAAAGGGAAAAAGTGTCATAATTAAAAACAAAGTGCAAAACACAAACTGCATAACATAAACTTATGCATACAAAGAAAAGACAGCTAGGTTTATACAGTGGTAACACAGGTGAGAAGTGAATGTAATTTATTAGAGGGGAATACAGTAGTAACACAGGTGATGACGACACGCGCTTCGAATGTGATCATGGCACGCGTTTCGCGTGTAGACTGGTTTACCTAAAATATTGTGTAATGTATATAGTATGTATCCCGTGTCGATTCTTTGATTCTCTTTCCCAAAGTCTAAGCTCCATTTCCAATAATGAATTTACTTCTTTGAGAACCAAGTATCCGCCGTTACATCATTATCGGCTTGTGCTTAGCATATCAAATCTGTGTTAAAGAAGGAAAGTCATATTATCAAATGGAAACAAATCACAATATTACAATGAATGCTAATTTAAAAACATACCAATAGTAGAACACTCAACTTAAACAACAATAATAATACAATCCAAAAATAAAAAAAGAAGAACATATCGTTCAATGATCGAGTATTCACCGCTGATTAGCAAACCAAACCACTAACAAATCCATCCAAATGGGTGATGATAAATTTTCATTTCAGGTTCTAGCATCGGATCTCGGAATCGACGACAGATCTCTCCTCTCTGACTATGAACGTCGTGTTGCAGACGCCGACGATGACAACGAAGAGTGGCACGATTGTCTTCAGGAAGATTTCAGTGACCTCGATTGTTTGCAAATTTTGCGTCTTAATGGAGTTGATAAGCAGGGCAATTATATATTTAGAATTGTCAGAAAAGTTAAAAGAGAATGTTTGTTGGATCATTTATACAAACACCTTATGTGCATACAAATATGAATGAAGATTTAAAAAATAAATAAATAATAATAATAACATCAATGTATACAGATTACTCGTATCTAGAACTTCAGTATAGGAATGTAAACTTCATATAAAACAGAAGTATCAGTACTTACGTATGCAAACTCGTTAGGATCGACAACGAAAGCCTGCAATTTGCTCGTAATCTTAGAACGAAAACGGAAACAACGCTAGAATCAACTCATACTGAGGATTAAAAGATTGAACCATACAGCAGACTGAAATAAAGAAAACTATATGTAAATACATAAGAACAAAAGAATAGAACTATTTGTAGGTTACCATTTTGAAAACAAATCCACGAAGCAGTGAAGCGATCGAAGATGGTCTCGATTTGGATGTGAGACGTAACGATATTTTAAGTTAAAAAGTAAAATTACATCTTCAGTTTACTCAGAAGAAAAGAGGGGGGAAACAAATTGAGAGATGTGGAAGAAGACGTGATGTGAGAAGTGCGAGTTAGTGTAATAGTTGCATATAAGCATTTCAAATGAATTTTTAGTTCCAAGTATGAAGTTGTAATTTTTAATGTGCTTATTGAAGGATGGTATGGACCATGGAAACTAAGCAATTGGTGAAAATGAATCACCGTTGAAATAAACATGTGCATATTAGTATGGCAGCATGCATACCATAGTTAAAGAATTCACATCAGAAACAATTGTATTATGTATTAGCCGAATATCCGAATGCGAATCTACAGTATAATTGAAAATCATAATTGTGACAGTAACTGCCAATTGAACTTAGAAAGCATTTTAACTAAAGAGAAATAAGTAAAAGGTAAGTGGTACAAAAACATGGCATCTGCATTTAAATAGAAGGCTGGAAATAAGAAACACACGATATAACATTGCCGTGGTAGTCCTATAGTTTGAGAACATAGAGACGCGGTGGAAGCAGAAAGCAAGTATTGTAGGTTTAGCTTAGTTGTTGAGTCCGCAATGCATATCAAATCCGGCCAAGTACGGACTCTTGAAATTTGATTGATAATCCTATGACCGGTAGAAGACAACAGTAAACTAAAAAAATCATCCTCTGGTATAACACATATGCAGACAACCAGCTACTGTAAGCATATTAAGTCTATGGACTGGCAACATAATGGACAATGTTCATTTGCTTTGATGTAGCTCGTCTTCCTTGCTGAAGTGGTGCAGGTAAGATGCTAGGCTCTTCTACATCTTGAAATTGACATGTCATGGAAGTGTATATGTACCATGTGGCAGTAATTCTTGTTGCCTTATACATCAACAGCTCAAAGGATGACGGATCAGAAGATACAGACATAAATGCACATGTTTGAATGGAACCTGACCTCTGATTAGACAAAGTAATAGTTACAATACGAATCCTAATTTTTTTTAACTTCATTGTTGTAAATGTGAAAGGAAACTTTATTGTGTTCTGGTTATTAATCTTGCATTTAAATGCCTTTTGGTGCAGTCGTTAAACGCTTTAATGGCGTGGTGGTGTATTGAATTGAACAATACAACAAATAAGATGGTTGTACACATTGTTATTGTGACGACAAGGAATTTCGCTCAATCCGAATCGATCGTTAAACCGACTAAGACCGTTCGAAACCCCTGATCGTTTTGAGAACATGACAAATTAGAACGCAGACAGAAGAACATTTCATTGCTTATTACAACAATTCCATCAGAATACAAGAATATACAGAGCATTAATAAACATTACACAGAAAGATATCAGAGATTTAAATTACATTTAAATACATCGCAGCGGAAATAATACAAAACACAACAAGAAGAGATATACGGATACAGAGCTTTCCGGATATCGTTCCAGTTGTAGATCAGAATCCTGTGAATATAAATCTGTAAAACCGAAACTACTAGCTGCCCGTGTGGAAAATAGGGACACCCAGAGTTTAGGTTAAAACAATAAACTCCAGGTCAGTCATGTGACAGGTGTGAGAACTAAAACAATTATTAATCTTTATTTTTAAAGTTAGGTAAATCAAGGGACCACGCCGTATAACACGGAACAGATTTCCTCCCAAGAATACCAGTGCAGAAAACAAACAACGCAATGCTAAATAAAGGACAAATGAATCTATTATAAGACCCAGGTCCCATCACACAATGCAACGCAAGCCGGAGGATAGGGTTTTCCCTTATAATAGCCAAATATGCTTGATACGCGAAGTTTCATCTTATATTATTACTATAAGTGAAGAAAACAACTTCAAATATAAATATATCAATCATAGACGGCATGGGTACCATATATCATGTCGCCAATACTAGGCTCTACAATCAAAACCGCAAAATGTCATATTTGGAAATTAGATTTCCATCATGGTGGCTCCTGATTCGAAAGATCGATCGCGTAGTGCCATCTACAACGGCTTACGTCTCGGCTAGAGAAAACACCGTAATGCACATCCGCACTTTTGGGAAATCGAGTATCACTGCGGCTTACGTCCCGGCGAGAGAAAACACCGCTTACCCTATCCCTCTGAGCACTAAGCTCAATCTCGGTCGACCGAATCCACGACACCACGAATGTGCCCATCCTCTAAAAAGCATACTGATCAAACCATCAGTTTACCACCATACCGGGGTGTGAGGCTCGCGAATCAACGCTATACACAAAGCCGTGCTATATTAAAGCTGCGCTTTGATCATCATCCACCAAACTTTGCTTTTCAACAAAAGTCTGGATCACTGCATCTCAGCATGCCACACTATCAATCCATATCGTACCACTGATTTTTGCCAATATATAACCTCTGAGCTCGTATGTCTCAGAGAAGGGCGTTAAGCAAAAGAATAAATTCTCCGCCGCCAAACAGATATATATTTAGCAGAGATCAACGAATACAATATAAAGGAATACAATGTCAGACACACCATCCATTTACAAGTCCGTTCTAGGTCTGAACGAAACCGGAGGCACTTTCCTCGCATATCCGTACAATCAACAAGTACGTCCGGACGGCTACCACTTCAGCCCCCTTCAAGGTAGCTACTCCCATCGTGAGCATCAGTAGCACCCATCCATTCGATGTGAAGATCGTCGGTCTTGCACCGTCTTCAATCTCTTCGACTCGTCGTCGAATCAGTTATTCAGAATGGGTTATACCCGGACTTTCTGAATAACTCACGTATCTTAATCAACAAGTACTATAAAACATAATATACGCCTCATTCCAATTCAGAATATTCTTTTATTCAGATATTCACACTCCTAGGGAAAGGTTCCCATTAATTTTATCAAAGAAAAATTCTTTTAAATTTATTCTTTAATCTTCCTTTGGATATCATTTCAAACCATATTATGGTTTTCCAAACTAGTCGGGATTAGCGAACCACACCGAAGTAATTATTTATTTTATTTCCCAATCCCAACCTATTCATCCCATGGAGCAAAACTGTTATCGCCCCATAACTAACGCCACAGTGTTATCGGTAAATTTAATTACCATATCACGTTCAAATCTAATTAAAGATTTAACTATCGCTTGGAGTAAAACTGGTGATACTCCCCTTTCGATCATTTCCCAATTTTGATAATTTAAATTTTCAATTCCTATTTCAATCTAATTAAAGATTCATTAAAACTCCTTTTACTGGGTTAAAGAACTAATGTCATTTAAAACACAGTTCACTATAAACTCAAATCACATTCTATTTCAATTCCAATTAAATATATTAGAAATTCTGGTTATTTAAAACCCATTTCAAATTCAATTTATTTGTTTCAAAAATAAATTGATTTTTATTCTAGTTCAAAACTAGTTCATTTCGATAAAAATCTATTTTTATCTTTTCAAATATGGAGTTTTTCATCCCAATTTTCCCCAAATCATTTCTTATGATTTTAAACAAATTATCGATATTTTTAATTATTTTATCAAGACCCGTACAGTCGGTTTTCGATAACTGCCACCGAACTGCACTTACAGCGACCTTTTCCATATTTGATTTGGACATAATTCCAAATCTAACCGTTAGATTTCAAATTTCTAATAATCTATTGGAAAGCTCTTTTCGATACGAACCCAATGGTTCCGGTTTTAGGAGAATCCGACGGTCGGATCTCCCGTAATGTCCGTTCGAAGTCAATGGTCAAAATTCGCGAACTGCCGCGGCGCGGCGCGTTTTTTCAGGCCATTATATTATATATATAATATATGTAATATATACTTCGTCGATTTCCTTTTAAAAACGAATTTTATAAATCGTTTTAAATTCGTTTTCAAAACGATTTCAACTTCATTTAAAATTCAAATCAAAATTGAATTTTTCCAATATAAATTCGTTTTAAATTCATTTCAAATTGATTTCAATTCTAATTCGATTCTATTCAATTCCAATTCGAATTCATTTCTATTCAATTTCAATTCGAATTCGTTTCTATTCAATTTCAATTCGAATTCGTTTTATATGCAATTCAATTCGAATTCGTTTTATATTCAATTCAATTCGAATTCGTTTTATATTCAATTCAATTCGAATTCACTTTATATTCAATTCAATTCGAATTCGTTTCATATTCAATTCAATTCGAATTCACTTTATATTCAATTCAATTCGAATTCACTTTATATTCAATTCAATTCGAATTCGTTTTATATTCAATTCAATTCGAATTCACTTTATATTCAATTCAATTCGAATTCATTTTATATTCAATTCGAATTCATTTTATATTCAATTCAATTCGAATTCACTTTATATTCAATTCAATTCGACTATATATTTCTATTCTATTCAATTCGAATTCAATTTCTGTTTTATTCAATTCGAATTCAATTTCTATTTTATTCAATTCGAATTCAATTTCTATTCTATTCAATTCGAATTCAATTTCTATTCTATTCAATTCAACTATATATTTCTATTCTATTCAATTCGAATTCAATTTCTATTCTATTCAATTCGAATTCAATTTCTATTTTATTCAATTCGAATTCAATTTCTATTCTATTCAATTCGAATTCAATTTCTATTCTATTCAATTCGAATTCAATTTCTATTCTATTCAATTCGAATAGATATTTTTACATCTCTTTCTAAATATTCATTTTAAAAACGAATATAATCGATATCTATATCGTTCGCGTTAAAATAGCGCATCTCTAATCAACACGGCTTTATATTTTTCAATAACTTCGTTATTCTATTCAACAAATGAATATTTATCTTATTCAACACATGAACCTATATTTCTTTCACCACCTGACTAATCTCAACAAATGAATACCGTCAACACGTTAATCTTTATTTTATAATATTCTTTATTTGCCCAATTGGAATGAGGTCCAATCAATTACCATATAATGTTAATTATATGGATTCCATACAACACAGGTATATCACAGCAACGATAAATAATCAACCATCATCCAAAGTGCACAACACAACTGCATAAGCATTAAATATAAATAATTAACGCTTACACAGTCTGTCGACCAATCGATCAACATACAATTTATTAATTGGGATTAGTGTACGCCAAATATCATCCCAACACCCGTGTGGGGTTTCAAACAATCAAACACAGATTTTATTTGTGCAGTTGGGCGATGTGTAAAATTTATCGTCCCAATCAATATCAGTTAAATATGTGTATATAAACAAACCGTCCGATTTGTTTATAAATATATATTTCATTTTATATACACGTTAAAAATTATATTTTTAACTATAGAATATTTTCCACTATAAAATATTTTATTTCGTTCCACATCACACAATCAAATTTTCACAACAACATCAATCTAACAAACAAGCCGTCCATGGTCTGTGGACGACGGGTGTCGGGTGCTGCTAAGCACCGTCTGCATTCTAGTATATATATTAACTAGAAATTTAAAATAAAAGTGAGGAGTTCTCACCGAAGCTATCCAAACTCCGCGACTCTTCGTATGTAGGAAATCTTGTCATTCCCGCCTTTTGTCACTTTCGTTGCCCGTAGCCACTATATATATAAAAATCACATTTTTATATTGTTGCTATGTATATAAAAATCATATTTTTATAATTACTCCATATGGATAAAAATTCTATTTTTACACCGCTACTATATAGATAAAAATTCTATTTTTATCACGCTATTCTCTATATAAAGATTTCACCTTTTCAAATATAAAGATTATATTTTTATTTCATCACTATAAAAGTCACATTTTTATTTCAACATATATATAATAAAAATCAGATTTTTATTTCGCTATATATATAAAGATAATATTTTTATATTCTCTATTATATAGAGGTCATATTTTTAATACTCTACACAAGTAAAAATCATATTTTTGATTCACTACGTATATAAAGATCAAATCTTTAACACTTCCATAATGTAAAAATCATATTTTTATATTTCTACTCATATAAAAATTATATCTTTAACATTTCTACCCTATAAAAATTATATTTTTAACTTTAAAAATCATAGCTTTCACCCGCTATGTTATTATATATTTTATAAAAACAATATCAAAACAATGTCATATTTTTAATTTGATGAATACACTATAAAAATCGCATTTTTAATGTGCTATTACATATATAAAAACCGAATTTTTACCTTGTCATCATCTAAGCAAAATTGTGTTTTTAACTAAGCAAAAATCGTATGTTCAACTAAGCAAAAATCGTGTTTTGGACTAAGTTTCATATTTTAAAGCTATAATATATATACCTTAAATTTTCAGATTTTAAAACAATCCCATTTGATATTAAAACTGAAAATAAAACCCATGTGAATTTGCAGTAAAAATGAAAAGAAATTCAGGGTTATTTACCCTTTGCTAATCGTTCCTTTCCACTGCCGAAAGCCAAACCCAGGTCACGAAGAACCCTCGCCATCGAAATCCTCCCAGCGCCGCCACCTAGCTCGACCGGAACACCATCGAAGTACTCCATTCTGACACCCTCCCCATCGCCATCATCCGCCGTGAACGGCGTTCACCTCGGTGGGACTACCACCCTGAAGTCCTAGCTCAAACGAGGCGGGTTCGAAGCGGGCGCGAGGGGCGTGAGGAGATCGGAGAAGGAGGGGGAAGGCCTGCGCGATGGAGGGTGGGGGCGTGGGCGCGATGGTGAGGAGGGCGACGGCGAGATCGAGAGGCAGGAGTTTTTTTTCTTTTCCAGAAATCGAAGTTTGACTGAAAGGAGATAAAGGGGGTAGGGAGAGGAGGGAATATATTATATAATATTTAATTATTTATTTAATCCTAAAAAGCAACTTTTAATTTTGATCCCCAATCGAGACCCACCGCCTGTCATCCCTAGCGTATTACCCCCATTCCGAACACAATGGGATATGTATCGTAAGATGATTCGACTGTTTCGATCAGTTTTCATCAAAATCAAAATATAACTCTATATATTGAATTTGAATGCGTATTTCAATTTACTGGGGTCACATACGAACTCGAAAAATTCTAGAAAAATATTTTCTAGCTTCGTATTGACGATACGGTCCTAACAAAACTAATTTCGTCAAATTCTGAGACCGTTTGAAAAATGGCCAATTTCCAGTCGATTAAAATCAACTGAAACTGGTCAAATGCGTTTTCCTTTGCCACGCTCACATATTGATTCGAAAAATTATGAAAATTGGAATCTAGCAATAACTTGACATCACGGACCCAACAAAAGTGGTTTCGTCGAAATCCGAGGTCGTTTGCAAAATGGCTATTTTTAAGGGCCGGAATTCCATAGCGACTATTCAGAATTTTCAACTGGACATATCTTTTGATTCCCGCTATGAAATTTCGATTTTTCGGATTCGTTGGAAAGATATTCTCTAATAGATCCTATTATTTTTGGTTTCACTAAAATCCGGTTTATTTTGCACCCGGTACATTCATTTGAACTTTGAAATTGAATTATCGAACTACCGCGTCATTTTCAATTCCTCTTATATATATAAATAATTATTTATATTCTAACGACGATCTATATAATATATACGTTCGAATTATATTCAAAATAAATTTTTCATCGTTATTATTTAAAATAATCTATTTTAAATAATCAAAATTCATCAAAATTGCCAAAATAAAATTTTTAAACTGGCCCAGATTTTCGGGTTGTTACAGTTATGTTATTTGAATAATAACCGTACATCCTTTCTGTCCAAAACACAATCTCAACGCCCATATAACACTGTTTTTTCAAAGGATTTCTGTTTACTTCAGTTCACACATCAAAATTGTTAAAGGAAATGAAAAGAAAATTATCTACCAAAAATAGTTATTCCAAGATCCATGCTTTATACTAACATAGATATGATCCATGCTTTATCCACCTACTACTCCAGGTTGCAGCCTAGGGATTGATCACTACAATTCCCTTAATGGCAAATGTTAGTGTGATAACGCTTTTAATTGATTTTTAGTTGCTTATGTGTGAAAAATTCTTATGTACCCTTGGCTGTTGACTGGTGATTAAGAGTTGTGCTTGATTATTTTGTTGATAATAATAATAATAAAAAACTTGGACTATGCTGCAAACCAAGTAAATGACAGCTTCATTTTCTATGCAATGTAGCATGTATCCAAGTCACTAGTTCTTCCACTCCAATCATTGCACATTTGCATGATACTTAGCCTCATGTTTCAATTCGTGCGCATGTTTTAGCTCCCTTTATCTCTAGAACAGACGATCATTTTCAGGCCAGTGGTGCATTATAAGCTGTCTCTCTTAAGCTTTCCAATGCTCATGTAGGTCTTGCTGTGGCTAGCCTGGTTGATATCTGCATCTAAAAGTTTAAATCATCCTCGCTATATAAAAAAAGTAACGTTTGCTTACATATAAATACGACTAATCCCAAAATCATAAGATCAATACACATGATATTACATAGCTAAGCTGTCAAATCTCAATACAGTAAATACTAAATACCACCTTTTACTGAATACAACCTTTTACTGAATCATGTGACAAACCAACTAAAGCAAAGCTTCATTTTCTTTGTTGTCTACCTAATCAGAAGAAATCATTCTTTCTGTGTGGCAAAACAACTTTGTTTATTGAACAAAGTTCATTAAAGTACATACAACTTAGTTTATAACAAGTGCTTGCATGGAAAAATGACAATTTAATGAAATCATACAACTTAGTTTATTGAACAAAGTTCATTAAAGTACATATAACCATATCATACAGCTTAAACCAACGTTCTCGAAAATAGGACAACTCTATATAATGCAATATAAATACAGAAATAATTTATAATGTTGCTTTGAATCGAGTACAATTGAATCAAAAAAATAAAATCCTGCAAAATGTTCTAATCTAAATCTCTACCCTCTTTATGTTTTCTCCTCATTGATTATTTTCTTCTAGCTGTTAAGAATAGTAAATGACGGTACAAAAATCCATCCAAATTTGCTTAACTGCAGTAAAGCCAGAAATAGCATATAATGCTGCAAATTTATCTGCAAGTAAATAAGTGGCTACCAAGTAAACCAAGTATCCACTAAGACCAAAATAAATATTCTGACAACAAACGTTTAAAGCTTGAATCCCCAGCATGAATTAGTAATCATATGAAAAATATGTTTTTCATTCTTTTAGTACGTTATTAGTTTCAGAGGATTGAAATCTACATCTCATTCTAACAAAATAGACATACTTCCTCATAGCACTATTTTATTAAGTGGTCCATATTATATTGACAGGATGCTTTATTGGGCATAGTGTTACTTTCAGTTTTAAGCTTGTCCAAAGAAAAAAGAAGGTTTCGAAAGAAGGATGATAAATTGTTATAATAGATTTTTAAAAAACTGAAACGATAACAGGCTTGCTTTTGATCTAGAAAAGCATAATTTAAAGCGTAATAGTAACAACGACATACCACGTCTCTTGCTGACAATTGATATGAGCCTGAAATATTGAAAACCGTCGCATTGAACTCTATTGCCAGAACCTTTGCTAGCATCATATAAAAATAAGCAAGATTTAAAAATAAAAATTATATTATCTGCAGTGATAGTCAAGTTTATTTAGCACACATAAAACACTTGTAAATTGGTTTAAATGCAAAGAACTACTAAGACTGTAAACCTCTCCTGCAAAAAGATGGCCAAATGGTAAAATACTTTTGCTTGGTGAGAGAAGGCCAGTAAAATACCTATGTACAAAGGAATAGTTTGCATTCCTTTGAAATATTATTATACGCATGCTTTTGGTGTAGTAGTCTGCTTTCCTATGTTTTTTTTGTTACTTTGAACACATAAACGATTAGCTAGTGTAATAATAATGACATATGATGCTTAGTAAAACAATCAAGACGAAGATATCATAAGAAAATGAATGAGAAAGGTGCTACAATTGTAAGAAATAGTTATTATATTTATCAATCAATTAAAAGCACCAAATTTAGGACTTTTGCAAAACTAAAAGTTCAATATGTCAGCTTTACAAACTTCCATTGAATTAACAGCATACATAATTAAATTCAGTTATAAATTTTTCCAAAATAGATATTTAGCCAAAAAATATAGACAAAAAAGAGAATTAATTAAACTGAACAAATTGAGCTTTAGCAACAACGTCCCAAAAAAAAAAAAAAAAAAAAAAAAAATCCAAACACCGATCTCAAACCGTTCTCTTCCTAACTTCTCAAACTGCGGAGGAGGAACCACCACATGCGGTATTGCTACCACCTTACTTGGAAATACATTACTCGACTGCACATGACATGCCTAAGATATTGAAATTTCTAATGAAACTTGCTTAGTAAGTGACACATGTCCGGATGGAAATTTTTACCATAAAATATTCAGATGCAAGTATAATTTTGAATGCAGAACCTAATTATAATGAAATTACCATCCCAAATGCATAATAGTGGTAACCATGGTTCGAAATTCCGCCCGGCACGCCGGAATTCCGACCATCCCGGTCCGGTTCCGGCGATGACCGGGCCGGAATTCGAGTCTAATTCCGTTCCGGTAGCAAAATAGGGAAAACCCGATTTGAAACCCTAAATGCTTGAGACAAGAGAGAAAGCGCGCACGCATAGAGTAGAGAAAGAAATGAGTGAGGAAGAGCAGCAGCGATTGTTCGTGAAAAAGAAGAAGCGGCTGTGTTCTTTTTTCACGATTTAAGGTTTCGAGCAGTATTTCACAGTTTGTTTTGGAGAAAATAAAGATGCTATTCACGATTTAAGCGTTCACTTTGGAAACAGGCTTTGTTTATTGGGTTTTCATCCTTTTATTTCACGGTAATGTTTGAGTAAAATGTTAATTTAAATAGATATTTAGGGTATTTTACTGTACGAATCCAGATAATGCTAAAAGATGCAGAAAATAAAGATTCTCCTATGTTTTATGTATTTGTACCAGAGCTTGTCTATTGTATGCAAGTGGAAGAGTTCATTACACTGAAAAAGTACTGAAATTCACAAACCAAAACTCAAATGGTATTCAATTAATTTGCAACCAAAATTAGTTTTTATTACTAAATCCAGTCTTATAATCTAATTTTTATTTAGATAAAACTTGTTTAATCAATGAAAAATAACATAAGTATATGTAGATGAAAAACGGAATTCTAAACCTTGGTTAGTACTGCATATTTATTTATGAATTAAAAAAAAAGTACCGGAACTACCAAACCGGAATTTCCGGAACGGAACCGGAATTTTAAATTTTCTATATGACCGGAACGGAATCGGAAACCGGAATTTCGAACCTTGGTGGTAACAATAAAAGCCATCTTCAAATACCAAGCACATCAGAGACATTGTATGCATAGCTGAGTTTAAATTACATATAATAAAGTTGTATTTATTACCTTTTTTCTGCAGAGCAATCAAAGATTTAGAATTTTGTATTGCCATAACATCACTGTGTCATCCTATTGGGGTACAGTGTGTTAGTCTACCATGGGCACCTGTTGTTAACATTATATACACAGCTCTGAATAAGTATTAAGTGAGGATATCAAAGAGATTAAATTTATTCAGTATCATCTTGATGCGCATATTCATATAAAGTAAGTCATCACCAATAAACAAATATTGAAACAAATAGCACCTACAACGCATAAAGCAGAGAATTTACCATTTCACAATACTTTGTAATAAATCAACTTTGGTAAAACCTTCGGATTTAACTTGAAGAAAGAGCCATGTAGTAGAAAAGCTGGAGAACAAAGATGCAAAGTCCACCTTAATAAGAAGTTTAAGTAACCACCGAGTCATAATTCCCCAAATTAAACAAACAAAACACAAACTTTTTGACATAAAACATTGGAACATTCTGTCGATAAAATAAGTAGGCCAATTCCAACAAAATCTTAGCAATTAGATCTAGGACGGATTGGAACCGTGTAATGCAAAGGAAAAAGGTAAATCACATTAAATTCATGTAATTGAAAATAGTAAAGAGATAAATGTTCTTACCCGTAAACTGAGCCTGAAGGAAGGAAGAATGGAATCCGCATAAAAAAAATTGGGGAAGAAAAATAGTGGAGCACGATCTTTGAAGTAACTACGTAGTGGCTATATGATTTAGACGGTAGTTAACAGAGAATAATAATAGCATACGTGGCCAAATCTAAACCTGTCTTTGTCATACGTTATGTTAATTTGAACCCTTGTTTGTCTCTTGGTTTGTCCTACCAAGGGATTTTATTATATAGATATCTGAAATTGACACGATCAGTTCACTGATAATTATTGAAGAACTCAAATTGATTAGGTATTTAAAAGCATTAAAGTACAGGATTGTCAAAAAGTCAAATTGATGTCACCTTATGTTTCATATCCACATGACTAATGATGTTATGAATTTATAAATCTTATATGTAACATTTATACGAACATAAACCAAAAAATTGTGGGTCACGTATCTCCAATTTGTTTTATTATTTGCATGGTGGTTTACAACTTCTACATGGTGGTTTACAACTCTAAACAGTACATATGCTTCTGTGATATGGAAATTTGTATTTCTAGCTTCAAGCCTAGTCTATTGAACTTAATGTAGCTGACAGATGGGATTTTGAAGTATTTTACTCAATAGAGAATATAATCGCTATTAGTAAACATGAGCATTAGGATGATTATTTGTGATTTTGATGTTTTTATAATTTGATTTAAAACTTCCTAAAAAGTGTGTGCAACCACCATTCAAATTTTCCATACTTTCTTAGTAAACATGTTCTCTTTATCATTATATAAAATTCATTTTAAAAAATCTATCATTTTCAAAAATAGACCCAACAAAGAAAACCCAATACAGTTTTTTTTATTTTCGTCGTTTTCAGGCCCAGCTGAAAAATGAAAAACCCAAAACGAAAACAGATCAAACGCTTAAATAAACCCTATTCATTTTCTGGCCGCATTATCTTTCTTCTTCGATTTTTATCGAACAGACAAAATTCAGGTAAAATCACAAATTTTTGTTTCGTTTATACTTCCTGTGATTTGGTTTAACTAATTGATCATGTTTTTCGTTTAACAATGGCTCCTTCTCTTCGGCATGGATTAGGGTTTTATTTTGGATTCGATCTACTTCTGTTTCATCCGTTATAAGGTAAAATCGCAACTATAGCTCTTTTTGTTTCGTGCTTTTGTTAGAAAATTTTCAAAACATTGATTTTGGGCTTGGGTTTGTTTTTGAAGAGAGAAGGAAAAAGGAATGGAAAAATGATTTGTCCCACATTGTAGAATGTGTAAGGGTATGCCTCTATATATACAAAAACTTAATGTATTACATCAAAAGAAAGAAGAGAAGGGAGATAAGGCATTGCATGAACATGACATGGACATTAAATATTTAAAGGTCAAAAGATCGACCTTGGGCCTTGAGTCTCGTGATCAGTTGGGTCTCCGAATGCCGATGGGCTTGCTACGGACTGTTGTAATTTTGAATCTGGCACGATGATTTGTAACCCTTTATAACGTTGCAAAATGACGCCGTGTTTCAAACTGAAGGGATGCGGCGTTTCCGAAGATTAACAGATACGACCGTTACAAACGGTTACGGCGGTTCATGGACATACACCTCTGGGCGTCTATAAATTCCAACGCCCAGAACTGTTACAAATAACTCCGAAAATACTCATTTTCCTCCAGAATTCGCAACGCTCGTGTCAAAACGTTGTTTGTTTAGTAATGCCTCTAAGGTGTTGCAGAATCCACAAATACGTTGTACATTCATCTTCTTCTTCTTCTCTTCGTTCTTATTTAATTATTGCATCATCAGATAATAAAATTATTGAGTGTTCTTGATCGGATCAAAGCCGTACAAACTTTGAATCCGATTTCGCTGTTCCAATGCTTTATTGAATCCTGAAAGTCAGTAGTTCGATAATCCATATTTGTTGGGGAAATATTATTCTTTTTAAGTGTTATTCTTTTTAAATGTAACATGCAGATAACATAACGTCATTTCCAAAGGTTATCAGGTAAATTAGAACTTATGAGCATGACGTTAACTATATCTACTAAAGTTCTATTTTTCCTTTCGGCAACACCATTTTGTTGTGGTGTATACGGGGCGGTACATTGGTGAACTATACCCTTTTTTTTGCAAAACAAAGTAAACTCATTTGAAAAATATTCACGACCACGATCTGAATGTAATACTTTACTTTTAACTTCTAATTGTGTTTCGATTTCTGCTTTATAAATTTTGAATTTATCAAAGGCCTCATCTTTCGATTTCATTAGATATACATATGCATATCTAGTATAATCATCAATAAATGTTATATAGTATTTGTTACCACCATAAATGATATGACTTTAAATCACCCACATCACTATATACCAAATCAAGCAAACCATTTTTCCTTTCAACGGATTTAAAGAATTTCCGGTGTATTTTTACTTGAGCACATATTTCACATTTAAAGATGGAATCAAAATCACAATCAGAAATTAATCCTATATTATGCATATTTCTAAGAGATTTATAATTAGTATGTCCTAATCTACTATGCCATTAATTAACAGAATCAACAATATAAGCAGAAGATTTATTTACTAGATTCAACTTAATCATGTCGTTTCAAGAATATCCATGTCCAATAAATTTGTTGTTCTTGGACAGCACTAACTGATCAGACTCATACACCATCTTGAATCCTCCTTTGTTAAGAAGGTATCCAAAAACCAAATTCTTACACATATCAGGTACATAAAATACATTGACTAATGTAAGAACTTTGCTTGCAACTTTCCTAGAGGTGAATATAACTTTTTCCTAGAGGCGAACAAAGTTGCAAGCAAAGTTCTGGAAAAAGTTATATTCACCTCTAGGAAAGTTGCAAGCAAAGTTCTTACATTAGTCAATGTATTTTATGTACCTGATATGTGTAAGAATTTGGTTTTTGGATACCTTCTTAACAAAGGATGATTCAAGATGGTGTATGAATTTGATAATTTAGTGTTGTCCAAGAACAACAAATTTATTGGACAAGGATATTCTTGCAACGACATGATTAAGTTGAATCAAGTAAAGAAATCTTCTGCTTATATTGTTGATTCTGTTAGTTTATGACATAGTTGATTATGACATATTAATTATAAATCTCTTAGAAATATGCACAAATTAGGAATAATTTCTGATCGTGATTTCGATTCCATTTATAAATGTGAAATATGTGTTCAAGCAAAAATACACTGGAAATCCTTTAAATCTGTTTAAAGAAAAAATGGTTTGGTTGATTTGGTATATAGTGATATGGGTGATTTAAAAAGTCATATCGCCTATGGTGGTAACCAATACTATATAACATTTATTGATGATTATACTAGATATGCATATGTATATCTAATGAAATCGAAAGATGAGGCCTTTGATAAATTCAAAATTTACAAAGCAGAAGTCGAAACACAATTAGAAGTTAAAATTAAAGTGTTACATTCAGATTGTGTTGATGAATATTTTTCAAATGAGTTTACTTTGTTTTGCAAACAAAATAGTATAGTTCACCAATGTACCGCCCCGTATACACCACAACAAAATGGTGTTGCTGAAAAGAAAAATAGAACTTTAGTAGAAATGGTTGACGCCATGCTCATAAGTTCTAATTTACCTTATAACCTTTGGGTGATACTATGTTATCTGTATGTTACATTTTAAATAGAATACCACTTAAAAAGAATAATATTTCTCCAATAGCTTTTTCAAGTTTTTGCTTTGCTTTTGATTTAGATAAGGTTATATAATGATTTATATAACAATTGGTCTTCAGATGAACGGTTTTCTAGAGTTTGTGTGTTTTTTGTTTATGCTTTTACTGTGTAGTTGGATAGTTTTGTGGTGATTTTGGTGATTGATTTTGAAGGGTTGTAGCAGTTTTCACTGAAATGAATGCTGCAAATAAAATACAAGCTTTTCAACTAGCCTCGTGATTTTGATATTACTTACTCTCATTTGTCCAACTAAGCATGCGTTCGTGTTTTGCCCAATGTTAAGCAGTGTTATATAACTACATTTCTAGTGTATGAGGAACATTAACAGAACTTACAAGCAACTTTAGTCATCGGTGAGGTTGTTGCTGAACGGTGCAATACAAGTTGAATGTCACATACTGTTAATCAATGGTGTTCACATATTTAACTAGTTACGTCACAAAAACTCAATACATGGACTAATAGAAGATTAATAAGGAAATTAAATATTAAAAATAGTTGAGAGTGCGAGAGACTCGAAGCTGCAGATGAAAAGGTTTGATAAACGTTATAAGCAAATTTGGATGCAGACCAGGTACAGTAGTAGTAATAAAAATTGGATTGTTAACTATGATAATAATAAAAATTGGATTGTTAACTATGATTAACAAGGATTTGTGATATAGTTTGTTTTCCCATATAGAGGAGATAAACTTGTATATAATGAGGAATAAATTATGTTGAATCTTCCAAAATATGTTGCTTAGTTATTGTGTATAACTCTTTAATTTTAGGCTGTATTTGTTTCCCTTTCGTCGTATGCAAACATTTCGGTAACTAGCATTTTATAAAAAATGTAAATTTCTACAGTAGAAAACACATTAATTAATTAGAAAAAACTGTGCTTTAATGACTTTTAGGTTCCAACACGCTTTTAAAACAAAAACAATTTTTTTTTTTATAATTATCAAACAAAGAGTATACTCCACAACAGACTATGTGATACACTACTACAGTATTCAAAAGATATTAGAAGTGAGGATTCTATTGGTCGAAATTTATCAGTGTTGAGATAACTTTTTTTTTGTGACCATCTAGTGGGTTTAGGAGATGTAATAAAAAAGTTGGCAAATGTGAGTGTTAAATATGATGGTGACATAAAAACTATTTTTTTTATTATGTTATGATACTATTTTTTTTCTTCCTTCCAGCACATTTTTTCCCTAAATAAATTGTTCTTAATTGGTGCTCGCAGTGTTTGTATCTGAATTTAATACTCGGATGAATAGGTTTTTAAATTCTAAGTGAATTATATGTTTGAATAAATGTTCGCTTAAACACTGGCTGAAATTATGACTAGATATTATATAACTGATATGTTTTATCAGGTTTTTAAATCTATTCCTCGCGGTGAAAGCAAGTCTTCTGCTCGAGATGCTATAAATAAAAGTTTCAGTTTCAATCATCAATCCGAAAATCAGTAACTTCCATTTAAAATGTTACCAACCCGCTTTCTCCAATTTGCCGCTTCCTTGTCCTCTTCGTCAGTTCCTCCAACCCTAAAAGTCGGCCATGTGTTAAAGCAACCTCGACGATTCGCAGTAGCGGACATGGTAGGATTCTCCGCTGTGAGCGGTGACTGTAACCCCATCCATCTCGATGCCAATTTTTCCCGCCGAATCGGTGGTTTTGATCGCAGTGCCATCGTTCACGGAATGCTTGTCGCCTCTCTCTTTCCTTCGATCATTGCCTCCAATTTTCCTGGAGCAGTATACACGTCGTAGACTCTACAATTCAAGTCACCAGTCTACATCGGCGATGAGGTTATTGCTAAAGTGGAGGCAGTAACCATTCGTGCAATTAAGGAAAAATACTATGTGAAGTGGATAACCAAATGTTACATTGGGAAAGAGTCTGTTATTGATGGTGAAGCTACATCAGTTTTACCAGGAATTACTCTGAGCAAATGCCACAATTAGAAATTTCCAGGTATAATCTCTTGTTCAATGTAGACAAATGCACAAGATACAAACCTATCAGTCATGTTGTAATAAAAGACGCTCTGCAATAATAACCCACCTTTTTCTCTTTTATTGCTGTGCATATGGAAAAAACACATGTAATGGAGCATAACACACATGAAAATGGTATATTGTGCAAAAAGGCACATCCTTTTTTATTCATGCCTATGTCTCCTTCATGATTTTTTAAGATACCTTTTTCTGAAATGTGTAAAAACTATATTCAGTATGTAAAAAAAGAAGGCCTAATATGTTTCATGTAACTGAAATGAGTTTTGACTGAGATCTTAATGAATTATTTTAGACGTTTAAAAAACTTCTTGCTCGAAAACTTGAATGAATTGTAGGCTTTAATGTTTACGTTTTAATTTAAATCTTATATAAATTAAGGCATAAATGATGTTGTATAATGTCAGCGCATGAACGAATTTATTGCTTAGGCTAAATTCTTGGACTTTTAGGCTTATACTCCCTCCAATCCACAATATATGTCGTTTTATAATTCTTCACACAGATTAAGGCAACTAAAAAGTGACTTCTTTACCCTTCATTAATCTTCTCTTATTAATGTGCATAACTTCAGCCCATGCGTTGGAAATTTAAAATAAGCATTGGAAACTTAAAATAATAGCTGCATGATAGGCTTAAAGAGGGTTGCATGCATATTAATAAAGGACACAAGTTTTTAGAAGAAGGGTAAAAAAGGAAATAATGTGCTAATTTGTTTAAAACGTCATATATTTAGCAAATTCTTCCTAGATCTAAAACGACATATATTGTGGATTGGAGGAGTAGATAGTAAATATAATCATAATACTTAGAGTCTGCCTTAGTTGGTATTAAATGAACAGTGGATCTACCTAATTTGGTGTTAACTGATAAACAGAAAAGGTAAAGAATATGCTTCTATTGGAAATATTAACTTGTTGATGGATTTGGAACGTTGGCTGGTTAATAGGCTTCATCGGAATTCTATCCTTTGAGAATAAAGATAATTAACTATACATGTTAATTATTGGCCTAGGAAATAGACATAATCATCAAGTGGAAACCAATCAGCGTAAATTTGTATTGTAGACAATGTTTAGATGTTCTATTCACTGAAGCTTTTGTTCTGATCCTCCTCATTATAACTCATTTGATAGATATTGAGGGACATGTCTTCGAAGTAGTAGGTAATCAGATATTGATAAGTCTTGGCTTCTGTCATGCTCAATATCGATGTGACCTTTTGCTTTTAAGGAATTCTATTGGTTCTAAGGTAGTAGGCACATTCGATGTTTGTCATCCTATCTAGTTTCCGCTATAAGTTTAAATTTATATAACTTTGGTATTGCTCATGCACATTCTTGCTAGTACCATACCAAACATTCCGTGTTTCGATGGATGCGACTTTCGATTTTTTTTTAGATTTATGCACAAAAGAATACGAGTTATTAAATATACATACACATATACATATATAATATATAGTGTGTGCATGTGTGTGTTATATTTGGAAAGGTTGGAGGAGAACATATTAAGAAATTAAAATAATGAAGATTGATGTTTATAGGATTTCTTACCTGAAATCCTAATAGATTTTTCTAATCTAAGAAGAGAATACAAACAGAGCTTCATAAATGTTTCCAAAATATTTATGAATAAAAGTAAAGAGCCTAAAGTCTAATTTATAGTGGTTGGAAACATGTTTGAACTGTTAAAAGAGAATACATCAAAAATGGTTAAATCTAGAACGTACAATACATAAAAATGAGTTCAATAATAGGGAGGAGGTCGACCCTTTGCTCAAAACAGTCAACTGCTACAATCAATCCACTGGTCAACCCTTTGAAGAGTATGTGTAACACCCTGCACCCCTTAGCATTCCCAGATGGACCATGCTAAGAAATATAGGGCGTCTAGGTATATTAAAACAGTCATATAGATTAAGATAATCAAGACATAAAGATAAATATAGCATAAGCATTTAAATTTGAAAAGTCTTATTATTAAGAAAACCAAACTGTTATTCAAAATGATTAATAAATAAAACCACATGTCTTACAAAATCTCGATCTCATATAATACATCAGAGTACGAAAGCAACCCCCATCGTAAGAACTAGTACAAACCTGATAAATGAAAATGAAAATAAGGTAGAAAGATACATAAAAAAAACAAGAACTCTAGAAACTAAACCTCTAAGCTGGCTGAACCAATCTACCTCAATCCTGTGAGCCTAGTGGGTAGAAAAAGGAAGAAAGAGGGGAGGGTCAGACATAATGTCTGGTGAGTGAAAATAATTACTAGCATGATTAAGCAAATTAAAATAATAGAGTAAGTGATAGTTCTAGTGTTATAAAGCAGGGATGTGTTCATGCCCAACCTAAAGCTAATTTCTGAAATAATAAGATTTTTCTCAAATTGCTTGTTCGATTTTTTGCACTACGTCGACTATTATAGAAATATTATTATTAGGATGGGTTTCCTAATTATACCCAACGATCGTGTTTTCCTATCTACCACCTTTTAGCATGGTAAATTGTCACCGTGAACCTGTCGGTCGTGAAACCATCTCAACACGAATCATCATCTGTCGATCCACCAACAAAGACACCATTTAGCGCAAAAATGCGGTAGTCCCTAATCGATTTCGCATGCACGATGATCGTCGAGTGGCTTAATTGTCGTCCCAACTGTACCCTAAACAACATAGCGTGTTCTAATCTCAATCCAAGATCATTAGTCCTTGACCTGAATGAAAAATGCTACAAATATTATGATTGCGCTCCCTATACGTAGTCCTTGGCCTGAGTTTTATTTATTAACCCAATCCTTGATCTGATGTTTTATTTATTAACTTAATCCATTATCTATGTTTTATTTATTGACCCAATCCAAGATCTGAGTGTGACCACCGTCCATAACTCATGCACTTAACAAGAGACATAATGCGCTGAAGCACGCGCTAGGCAGCTATGGACGATCATCAGGGTAGGATAATATACCAAGACCTAGCGTATAACTCACATCGCAAGGATAAAATATAATAGAACATATACAACATGAAATAATAGTGAAGCAGAATTGAGCAAAATCTTAAACTTTTTCATATCATCATGAAAAATCCATACAACATTGGATTACACTATAAGAGTCAGTACAAAGTGTCTCACTACAAGTCACTCAAAGAATACATCAACATAATAGCGAAAAAAACAAATAGTAGGCAGTAGGAAATAATACGTCAGCCTCCCGCTCGTCATCGCTCAACAGCTTCGTCCTCGTCAAGATCTACTACATGTCACCCGCTACTTAGTCTGCCCATCCACAACCGGATGAACAACCCAAGGTAATAAGAGTGATACATAAAAACTTGAGTCAGAGAATAATCTTAATGAGGGATAAACGGCTATCTAACATCATCAATAAAGTATATGAGAAATAGGTAGATCAATCATCTAATCTACCAACATCAACAGAAAAGAACCCAAACCCATCTTCTCCATATCCGATAGTGATAGCCTTTACAATAATCATAATAGGAAAACATAGCAAACATAACAACCAGTTATCATCGTAGACCATCCTAATCTATATCGACATCTCTCAAGCACAAGCCCCGAAGGCCTAAACCAACATCAGACAAGCACCTAAGGGTTATCGCCTTCGACATCGAATAATCTACACAAGACGATACAAGTAAAACAACCATCATCAATGACCCTGGCTATCACCGCCATCCTTCCTTTAAACCATCATTAGTCGTATGACTGGTCATATCATCATGTCATCCATCAAGGGCTAAGGGTAACCCCGGTTCTAGAAAAAACTCCATACGCCTTTCATCGATACGTATCTAGGCCTTTCATCGATACCCAGGGTACTCGACTAATCATCTAGTCTTTTAAGTGTCCTTAGTATACCCCTGCTTTGAGTCCGCTAGAAACTACGACAACGATAATTCCTCGGTCTTCAATGTCTCTAGTCGACATCATCGGCGACCATCCATAAGCTCAAATCATCTTGAGCAGCCATTATCCATGAGCTCAAATCATCTAGATACATCTTCACATTCGTTGCATTGCGATGATCAATGAACACTTCATAATACTTCGAATATTTCGTCTTGAATTCACTTCGAAGCCACGACCAACATCGAACCAAAAACACACTTCGTTTGGTTGATACTCGATTCACAGCGTTTCACCCTTTGCTATGAATCACATACCAAAGCGTTTCATCTAACCCTTTCACAGCATTTCCAATACGCTATGGTTAGTTAGCCATACCCGATCCATCTGGTTTGGCCCATCCATCGGCTAGACACTTGCTCGATCGATCTTTTTCACATGTGCAACGCTGCCGATTCATCCTAGAAAACATGACTGACCCATCGTCTTATACAACGTTTCTGAAACACTGTGGTCCAGAGTGCTCGATCCATGTTTTTTAGCCCGATCCATGGCCTGCACACGTGGCCGATCCATAGGCAAAAAGCTTGCTTGATCCATCTTTCTACAACGTTTATAAATCATTGTCATCGCTGCCCAATCCATCCCAATTTGCCACATCTGATCCATCGAAGTGTACACAACATTTTCCTCCGATCCATCGAGCGTTGCATGTGCCTGATCCATCTCCAGAAAACATGACCGATCCATGCTTCTGCAGCGTTTGCCAAACGCTGTCTGATCCATTATTTTCCTGGCTTTTCCCGGTCCATCCCATGGACGTGATGATCCATCCCAGACCCTTGCCAAATCCGATTTTCCTTCGAGTGCCCTCTTGGTCGATCACCCATTCTAGCATATTCCTGGCAAATTCACGTTTTGTCTTCGAATCGAGACATACTCGATTCTAAGTTGTCAAATTCAAACTAACATCCAACATCACAATCGAACAATGATCAATCATACATTCATACATCAATTATTATAATAGAATTCATGAATCATGATTAAACAATTAAATAAATCAAATAAATGGATCTAAACGTATTATTAACACATGAATTTACCGATTTATGTTGCTAGATTAGATCCGATGGTGATTTGAATGAAAATATACTTACTATGATGTAGATCTAGGTGAAAACAACTTGAAATGATGAAAATAAGATCAAACAACCCATATACTCGATTGAATCCGCGTGAGAGATGTTTATCACTCACCAAATCTTCAAATTAGCTTTAAAACGATAATCCACAAATCTGGACAATGAAGAACGATCTTCAAACACCCAATTTGATGCGATCTACTCTCTCTTGATGTTGATCTAGCCTTCCTTGACATAGATCTTCAATCTTCTAACGTAGATCTAAGAAATTAATGGAGTAGAGGGGTATTTGATTAGAGTAGGGAGAATCTCAAACCCCAATCAAATAAGAAATGAAAGAAGTAAACTATTCTCTATGCCTCTACCCCTTATTTATAGCCATCTAACCAGCCCACTAATGGGCCACACAAAATCAACCCACTAATGACTAGTTAACTTGTCCAGAAATTATGTAACACAAAAACAACTATTTCTCCCAAACCGCTGAACCAAATCTTTATTGTGGCCACCCTATAAAATTGGAAACATCATTTCCTTTCCAATGAAATTGGTCTTTGCACATGATTCAATCCCAATCAAAAGTTATTCCCTGTACAAAACTGACAGGGGCAAAATGGTCACAAATAAAATTGATAAAAATTATGGATATGTCTCACATCCCCATAACCAACATATCAAAATATAAGAATGATCCGACCCTCACGGAATTAAATAAAAATATTTTACGATGCTTCGATACGTAAAATGAGGGTCGTTACATTCTCTCTCCCCCTTTAGGAATTTCGCACCTAAAATCCCAAATAAACACAAACAATTCTGCATAACTACCACCCAAAAGCAGCCAATTTATCATCCAAACCTGCATCCTAAAGCCATGCATCCATAGCCTTAACCTAGCATGCGGAATTCTAACGAATAATATAAGTTACAATGGTGCAAGGTGATACGACATTAATGGGTCATACGAACGAAGAGTTCTGGATGGATTGTCTTCATAGTCTCTTCCGTTTTCCATGTACAATCATCATCATTCTCACTCCATTGCACCTTGACTAGCTTAATCGTCTTCCTCTTAAACTGTTTTGTGTCATTCCCCATAACGCGAAGCGGCTTACGATGTCTCGTAATTACGATCTCGACTTCTAGGTCTTCGAACTGTTTTGGAGAAACCACCACATTCGAATCGTGTATGCACTTCCATAGAAATGACACTTGGAAAACATTGTGCACACTCGACATCTTCTCGGGTAAATCCAATCTATATGCAAGCTTCCCAATCCGCTCGATTATCGGAAACGGTCCGACGAACCTAGGAGCTAACTTTCCTTTACTTCTAAACCGAACAACATTCAACGGCGAAATCTTCACGAAAACCGTACCATCAACGTCGAACTCCAAATCTTTTCGACGCTTATCGACATAACTCTTCTGACGATCCTGGGCTTCCATCATTCGTTGTCGAATGATCTCAATACAATTTGGTGTCTTTGATCATCTCTTGCCCAAGCATAAACTTTTCTCCAGTTTTGAACCAACATGCCGGAGAATTACACGGTCTACCTTACAATGCCTCATATGGTACCATCCCGACCTTGCTTACTTTTTTATTTTTGTTAAGCTTAATGCTCGACTGGTAGCTGTTGTTATACGCAAACTCAACTAAATGTAGATGGTCTTCCCATGATCCTCCAAAGTCCAATACACAAGCTTATTCCAAAACTCGGTTAGCCCTCTCGGTTTGACCATCAGTTTGGGGATGATAAGTCGTATTCAAACACAATTCGCTTCCCAAAGTCTCTTGCAAACTCTTCCAAAATCCACTCGTAAACAATGGATTTCGATCACTAACTATGCTCTTCGGGATACCTTGGAATCAAACTATCTATTTAATATATAGCTCAACCAACTTTGATGCTATCCTAGTTGATCTGATAGGAATAAATCTCGCCTCTTGGTCAAATGATCCACGATGACCTAAATCCCTTCATTTCCTTCCTTGGTTCTAGGTAGTCCATTGATAAAATCCATCGAAATTTGGTCCCACTTCCACCTAGGAACTTGCAAAGGCTGCAGCAATCCACTTGGCTTCTTCTATTTAGCTTTCACTAACTGACAATTCATGCATTTGGAAATAAACTTTCCAACATCCCTCTTCATCCCTTCCCAGTAGTACGCTCGCTTCCTATCCTGACACATCTTATTACCTCCGGGATGAACCGTCAACTTCGAGTGATGACATTCCCTCAGAAATGCATCTCTCAGTCCATCAATATCAGGAACAACCAGTCGTCCTTGTTTCCGAAGCCAACCATCTCGATCGACCTCGAACTCCTTATCCTTTGGCTCCAACTTCAGGATAATCTCGACAAGCTTTACGTCACGCTTTTGGCTCTCGCCAATCCTTTCGATAAGGGCAGGTATTATCGACAAGCTTCCCAACATCTCAGACTCTAAGTCACATCGAGGCATAAAATCAAATCCTGCCAAGTACTCGAGGTGCTTCCATTCCGAAAACATCGCTCCTAAATCTGCATGACTTTGACTCAACGCATCTGCCACTGCGTTACCTTTACCAGTAGTATAGGCAATACCAAAATCATACGATGCCAAAAACTCTAACCAATGTTGCTGCAGAAGATTTAAATCCTTTTGGGAGAAAAGATACTTCAACGAATTGTGATCTGTAAACAACTCGAATCGAACTCCCAACAGGTATTGTCTCAACATCTTCAGAGCAAACATGATCGCTGCCAACTCCAAATCATGAGTTGGATAATTCCTTTTGTACAGCTTTAGTTGTCGACTCGCGTAGGCCACAACTCTATCCTTCTGCATAAGCACTGCTCCAAGTCCAGTACCACATGCATCAGTGTATACTATCATCTCGTCATTCCCACTTGGAATCTTCAAAATGAGAGCACACGTCCATCTCTCTTTCAGGATTCCAAAGTCTTGCTCACACTTTGCATCCCATGAGAACTCTTGATTCTTGTTTGTCAATCCTATTAATGGTGCAGCTACCTTGGAGAAATCCTTGATAATACCCCTCCAAACCAAGGAAACTCCGCACATCTGTCGCATTCTTAGGTCTATCCCAGTCCTAGATTGCTGCCAACTTTGCAGGGTCAACCGCTATTCCATTTCTAGAAATAACATGACCTAAGAATCTCATTCGCTCTTCCAGAAGTGACACTTCGAAAACTTAGTTCTCAACTGATGCTTTCGCAAGATTTCCAAAACAACTTGCAAGTGCGTCTTATGTTCTTCCTCACTCCTGGAGTAAACCAGAATATCATCCATGAACACAAGCCTTCGCAAGATTTCCAAAATAACTCGCAAGTGCGTCTTATGTTCTTCCTCATTCCGGGATTAGACCAGAATATCGTCCACGAACACAAGCACGAACATGTTCAATCGATCTCTGAATACCCTATTCATAAGATCCATGAAATACGTCGGCGCATTAGTCAACCCAAATGGCATCACCAACCATTCGAAGAAACCAGATGGTGTCCTAAAAGCAGTCTTCGACACACTATCCTTTGCCACCCTCAACTGGTGGAATCCCGTTGCCAAATCCATCTGAGAAAACACCTTGGCCTCGTGAAGCTGATCGAACAAGTCATCTATCCTCAGCAACGAATACTTGTTCTTCTTGGTCATGTTCAACTCACGATAATGCATATATCATCTCAAAGATCCACCAGCCTTGTTTGCAAACACAACTGGTGCACCCCATTCATACACACTCCTCCGAATGAATCCTTTTCCCAAAAGGTCGCGTACTTGCACCTCTAACTCTTGTTGTTCCTTAGGCACTATCTGCCTAAGAGGCATGACAATATGTCTAGCACCTTCGACCAAATTGATTCTAAACTCAATCTCGCGATGCGGTGACAACCCTTTGACCTCATCAAAGACATCTTCGAACTCACTAGCGGTCGACACAGATAACAAGTCTTCCTGCGGAATCACAAGTGAATATAAATAGCTTACGAAGACCTTGTCTTCGAGCTTACATCGAATCAAAACCATTCATCCTTCCACATTCCCGACTGTCACCTCGAGCTTCTCGCAATCCACTTTTGCGGCATACCACTTGAGCCAGCCCATACCCAAAATAACCCCAAACCCAGTGAAGTTCAAAACAAAGCAAACACACACAGAGGAGCAGCCATGACTCGAAAAAACTAGACCATGAAAAATCATACACAAACTACACGAACCTCCAACTGGATTAGTCACAATCAATGGTCTATCACAAATCTCGGGTTCCAAACCTAAGCGGCACACAGGTTCATTACAAATGAAAGAATGCGATGCTCCAGTATCAAACAACACTTAAACATATCTAACGAAAAGTATACCTTGAACGACTACAGTCTTCCCTTTCTCCTCTGCCGTAAGAGCCCTCGAAGAAGATGTCACATCTTCCAAAGCATACGCCTTCACAATCTGCTTTCCTTTAGCTGGTTCTGGACAATCCTTCTTGTTATTCCCAGGCTTGCCACAATTGTAGCACTTCCTATCAACTTTCGAATTCTTGCAATCTTTGGAATAATGGCCTTTCTGTTGGCAGTTGTAGTAAGTCGTTTGGCCTTTTTGCTTCTTCTGACCATCTTTTCCTTTCTGTTATTGCTGCTTCCTCTTCTTGTTATTACCAACTCTGTTGTGGTTTCTGTTCTTCCTTAATTGCAACAACAGTCTCTTTCTTGGGAAACAAACTCTCATGCCTTAGAGCTTTCTCCACGATCTTCTCATAAGTATCGTCAAAATGATCAACCAGCCGATTCCCAAGATATTTGTCCAATCCCATGACAAACTTCTCGTTCTTCTGGTAAGGAGTCCCAATATACGAACAAGCATACTTGGACAAGGCTTCAAAATCCGAAACATACTCCAACACTGGCCTACCATTCTACTTTAGCTCAACAAACCTCTTGAACATAATAGACTTCTAAATGATAGAAATGAACTTCGTCTAAAACTTGAGTTGGAACTGATCCCACGTGATCTCATCCTCTGGGTCTCTAAAGTGACAGAGTTCCACCAATCCATAGCTCTGCCCTGAAGCTGTCTCGATGCAAGCTTCCTCTTAGTCTCATCGTCAATTCCCAATTGTCCAAATATCCGAATGCAGGTATCAATCCACCCTTGAATCTTTACAACTTTCCCCGTCCCTTTAAACGGTTTTCCTCCTAGAGTAGTAA
The DNA here is from genome assembly GCA_030737875.1 of Allium sativum. Taxonomy (NCBI): domain Eukaryota; kingdom Viridiplantae; phylum Streptophyta; class Magnoliopsida; order Asparagales; family Amaryllidaceae; genus Allium; species Allium sativum. The sequence goes on along the minus strand of CM060920.1, from coordinate 782,362,719 downwards.
AGTTTTTCATAGCTTCGAGAAGTCCACAACCCCAGGCACATTCACCTGAACTCCCACATCTACCGCGGCTGTCTCTGGAGCAAGTGCCCTCCTCATGATCGCTTCCATCATGGCCACGAACATAGGTGGGTAATCTGGTATTACCGCCATCACTCCGTCTAGGAACAGTCTCCTCCCTAGCAGTATGTCTCGAAATTGGACGACTCATTCTAAATCTGAAAAATAGAATGATTAGTGCACACATGATAATATCTGCAAATGGAGTTCAAGTGCTACTATACTATACACCATAATATAGTATACATCCATTAGAAATATAAAAATATGTCTCTCTATGTTATTACATCTGCGAAATTTGGCTAAAATCGATTAACCAGAGCTTTGATACCAATGTGACGACCGCCCATAACTCCAACACTTAACAAGAGAAATAATGCACTGAAAGACGAGCCGTGCAGCTATGGACGATCATCATGATAGGATAATATACGCAAGACTTGTCGTATAACTCACAGCGCAAAGATAAAATATAATAGAACATATACAACAGGCAATAATAGTGAAACAGAATTGACTAGAATCTTAAACTTTTTCGTATCATAATGAAAACTCCATAAAACATTGGATTACACTATAAGAATCCGTACAAAGTGCCTCACTACAAGTCACTCAGAGAATAAATCAACATAACAGCGGAAAATAGCAAATAGTGGATAGTAGGAAATAATACGTTAGCCTCCTGCTCGTTGTCGCTCAGCAGCTTCATCCTCATCAAGATCTACAACCTGTCACCTGTTACTAAGTTTGCCCAACCATAATCGGATGAATAGCCTAAGTAATAAGAGTGAGACATAAAACCTTGAGTGAGACATAAACAACTATCTAACATCATCAATAAAATATATGAGAAATGGGTAGATCAATCATCTAATCTACCAACATCAACAGAGAATAACCTAAGCCTGTCCCCTCCACATCCGACAGTGGTAGCCTTTACAATAATCATAATCGGAAAGCATAGCAGACATAGCAACTAGTTATCAGCGTAGACTATCCTAATCGATATTGACATCTCTCAAGCACAAGCCCTGAAGGCCTAAACCAATATCAGACAAGCACCCAAGAGATATCTACTTCGACGTCGAATAGTCTACACAAGATGATACAAGCAAAACAACCATCATCCATGACTCTGGCTATCACCAATCCTGCCTCAAAACCATCATTAATCGTATGACTGGCCATATCATCATGTCATTCGTCAAGGGATAATGGTAACCCCGGTTCTAGCAAAAGCTCCATACGCCTTTCATCGATATGTATCTAGGCCTTTCATCGATACCCATGGTACTCGACTAATCATCTAGTCTTTTAGGTGTTCCTATCATACCCCTTCTTTGAGCCCGCTAGAACCTACGACAACGATAATTTCTCGGCCTTCAGTGTCTCTTGTTAACATCATCGGGGACCATCCATAAGCTCAAATCATCTTGAATAACCATTATCCATGAGCTCAAATCATATTGAGTCGTCTTCACATTCGTTGCATTACGACGATCAACGAACACTTTACAACATTTCGAATATTCCGTCTTGAATTCACTTCGAAGCCACGACAAACAACGAACCAAAAACACACTTCGTTTGGTCGATACTCGATTCACAGCGTTTCACCCTTCGCTATTAATCACATAACACAACGTTTCATCTACCCCTTTCACAGCGTTTCGAGAATGCTATGGTTTGTTATCCTGACCCGATCCATCAGGTTTGGCCCATCCAGCTGCTAGACACTTGCCCGATCCATCTTTTTCACGTGTGCAACACCGTCGATCCATCCCAGAAAAAACTTCTAATCCATCGTCTTTTTACAGCATTTCTGAAACCTTGTGGTCCAGAGTCCTGATCCATCTGAAAAAGCTTGTCCAATCCATGTTTTTTAGCCCTATCCATGGCTTGCACACGTGGCTGATCCATTAGAAAAAAGCTTGCATGATCCATCTTTCTATAGCATTTGTAAAATGCTGTCATCCCTGCCTGATCCATTCCAATTTGCCATGTCTGATCCATCGAAGTGTACATGGGATTTTCCTCCAATCCATCGAGTGCTACATGTGCTGATCCATCTCCAGAAAACATGACTGATCCATGCTTCTATAGCATTTCCTAAACACTATCTGATCCATTATTTTATGGACGTGCCGATCCATCCCAGACCCTTGCGAAATCAGATTTTCCTTCGAGTGCCCTCTTAGTCGATCACCCATTCTACCATATTCCCGACAAATTCACGTTTTATCTTCGAATCGAGACATACTCGATTCTAAGTCATCAAATTCAAACTAACATCCAACATCACAATCGAACAATGATCAATCATACATTCATACATCAATTATTATCATAGAATTCACTAGTCATGATTAAACAATTAAACGAATCAAATACATGGATCTAATCGTATTATTAACACATGAATTTACCGATTTAGGTTGCTAGATTAGATCCTATGGTGATGCGAATGAAAATATACTTACCATGATGTAGATCTAGGTGAAAATAACTTAAAATGACGAAAATAAGATCAAACAACCCATATACTCGATTGAATCCACGTGAGAGATGCTTATCACTCACCAAATCTTCAAATTAGATTTAAAACGATGATCTACAAATTTTGATAGCAAAGAACGATCTTCAAATCACCCAATTTGATGCGATCTACTCTCTCTTGATGTTGATCTAACCTTCCTAGATGTAGATCTTCAATCATCTAACGTAGATCTAAGAAATTAATGGAGTAAAGAGGTGTTTGATTGGAGTAGGGAGAATCTCAAACCCTAACCAAATAAGAAATGAAGGAAGTAAACTATTCTCCATGCCTCTACCCCTCTATTTATAGCCATCTAACCAGCCCACTAATGGGCCATACCAACTCAACCCACTAATGAATAGTTAACCTGTCCAGAAATTGTGTAGCACAAAAACAGCAGTTTCTCCCAAACCGCTGACCCAAATCTTTAATGTGACAACTCTACGGAATTGAAAACATCATTTCCTTTCCAATGAAATCGGTCTCAGCGCCTAATTCGAGCCCAATCAAAAGTTATGCCCTATACCAGACTTACAGGGGCAAAAATTGTCATAAATAAAATTGATAAAAATTATGGACATGTCTCACATCCCCATAACCAACATATCAAAATATGAGAATGATCCAACCCTCAGGGAATTAAATAAAAGTATGTTATGATCGTCTGATACGTAAAATACGGGTCGTTACACCGAGTCTACAACCTATTGCCTCGGTTCTTAACCTGAGTCTTTGTTATATCCTACCTTTATCAACACAACTCTGTATTAACATAATAGATTAGGTGCTTTTCTTTCCATTCTATTAATTGTAATGTTCTAACTTCCCAAGACAGTTTTTAATATCATAATAAGCCTTTTCATCTTTTTTTACAACATGTGTCATAATTTTATTTGCAAATGTCCATGATTTTACAATTTTACTTTACTTTCTTCTTTTATGGATCTAACAATTTTACAAATGTTTTTTGTAAATTTAGTGTTCATTATCTAATCCGTGTCTGTGAATTTCATGCCCTTTTTATTATTTTTCACATTAGAAAAAGGATTAAATTTACATTCACTAAAATTTATGTTTACACCAAAAATGGCACAAACACTCAAAGATTATGATGAAGAGACTAAAAAAGAAGAAAATAATAAATGAAAACAAGGAAAGAGCATACACAAGCAATTTATAGTAGTTTGGCTATGGATTACCTATGTCCAATTTATAACTTCTCTTAAACATTACAAGAAATGGAGATTAAAATTCTTAGAGATTATGATATTTTGAGTATAAGGTATTTTCAGAAAGTAAAGTACGTTAGGCAAGCCAAAAGTCCTTTTTCTGTTGCCCTAGGGGATTATATCTGAATTCGATTCGGTAGGGATGAAACACCCCACCTCCGTTAAGGTCACTCACAAAGGGAATGCCTTAACTTCGATGAAGCGCTTTAGGTAAAAGATGCAGATAAATTACAAGGCAGACAAATAAAACAGCGGAAAATAAAGTTATTTTATTAACAATGTGATTCAGTCAAGCTTTTACAACAATTTTCTCAAATCATACTTAAAAGTAATACATAGAACTTCTGTCTTGATTTCTTAACTTCCAAGTGTAAATGAAGCACAAAGATAACCATGATATTCCCCAAATAAAGCATGTTAGAATTCCAAGTGTACACCTTTCATGAGGATTCCACCTCAATCAGCCTAATTGCTATGAACATGTTAGATGTACCCTTACTACCCTATCGATCGGCTCCCTACTTGTATTCATGTTCCAGGTGTCTGTGTCAATCGGCCCTCTCTTACGTGTAGATACCCTATGTTGGTCCCACCATAAGGTGTATCAATCCTTATGATAGCGACCCGACACGATTCAAGATGCACAGTGTATAACTACTGGTACCCAGTGCCTGCTTTTTCCCACTACGGAGTACGTGCATGCCCGTAAACCGTCGGAACCTACACTAACGTACCCCCTGCCATTGCTTTGACCGCTTATAATCAGCCCAGTAATCGTGCCCCACCCTGCCTAGTTCAGGGTACCGCTCAATGTGGGTTACTGCTGAAATGAGTCCCCGTTACTAGGGTTTCCTATTGGTTAACTTTGTGGGCCTATATTTACTAATATTACCCACCAACCCAATATTTACTTAACCCTCCCATCGATTCAAGCATTTTTAATAAATGGTTAAGTTTTGTGGGCCTATATGTACTAATATTACCCACCTACACGAGATGTACTTAACCCTCCCATCGATTCAAGTATGTTTATTTAATAGTTAAGTTTTGTGGGCCTATATTTACTAATATTACCCACCAACCCGATATGTACTTAACCCTTCCACTGATTCAAGCATGTTTATTTAATGGTTAAGTTTTGTGGTCCTATATTTACTAATATTACCCACCAACCCGATATGTACTTAACCCTTCCACTGATTCAAGCATGTTTAATTAATAGTTAAGTTTTGTGGGCCTATATTTACTATTATTACCCACCAACCCAATATGTACTTAACCCTCCCGCACATTACGCCATATTAGTTAAGTGTTGTCCGCTCATGTTAACTTAACCCACTCATTCATCATGTCATGTTGGTTAAGCATTTCTTACTAACTTGACCCTCCTTACTTATCATGTTGGATTAGTTAAGTGTTTCCTATTAACTTAACCCCGTTCATTCATCAAGTTATATTGGTCGAGTGTTTCTTGTTAATTTAACCCCACGTATTCATCTTGTTGTATTGGTTAAGTGTCATCAATCAATTCAAGTTAACTTAACCCACCCTACGTGTCATGTTACTTTGGTTAAGTTTTGCCTTCTTGTGTTAACTTAACCCTACTACAAATCAAGTTATATTGGTTAAGTGTTGCCCTCTTATTTTAACTTAACCTTTCTATAAATCAAGTTATATTGGTTAAGTGTTTCTAAATTTACTTAACCTCACCCACTTGTCTAATTAACATGTTATAAAGGTTAAGTGTTTTAAATTTACTTAACGTCACCCACTTGTCTAATTAACATGTTATAACGGTTAAGTGTTCTAAATTTACTTAACCTCACCCACTTGTCTAATTAACATGTTATAACTGTTAAGTGTTCTAAATTTACTTAACCTCACCCACTTGTCTAATTAACATGTTATAACGGTTAAGTGTTCTAAATTTACTTAACATCACCCATCAGTTTAGTTAACATGTTGAATTGGTTAAGTGTTTCCTCAATTGACTTAACCCTACCAATCTTGACTTAGCTTTATTAAAGCACCAACTACTCACATTAGACAGGCATTGTTGTGGTCACTAGTTGTTCCGGTCGGTTTCGGGCAGTTTTACACCACAACTTAGTCTAACCTCGGGTCCTTTTTGGGCTCAATGCACTAACCACCCACATCAGACAGGTATTGTTGTGGTCACTAGATATGCCAGTCGGTTCCGTGCAGTTTTACACCACAACTCATTCTAACCTCGGGTTAGGCATATTCGTTTTTTCTAAATTTACATATTTCTTATTTATGACAAATTCCATATGTAAATTATTCCCAATTTAATTATGCCATAATTATCCTTTTAATTATGCTCACAATTAATGGTATACTAAATATACCATTTCATGAACCAATCTATGCCATGTAATTTTTCATGTTTATCCTACATATTTACATGTAAATTATAAATCAATTATTGTCATGGCCCACTTTCCTTCTAAATCACGTTCAAAATTTTGGGTATATAGATTATACCATTTTCATGCCACTTATCATGATTATGTGTCAAACATGCCAATTACATGTAATTTCATGTTTTCCCCAACGTTACCCCCGTTGTACGTTCGCAAAATTACATTGAATGTTAGGCTCAATTTTTTAGCCTAACTTATAAAACAAAAAGGGAAAAAGAGGAATTTTGCAACATTCCAACATCATACAAAATTATGGATCTAACTACACATATGTCACATGGATTTGGCATAGAACAATATACTTTTAACTATGAACTTGCAAATTTGATCTATGCAACATGAACCACAAGCATATGAATTTACATAAAACTATACAAGTTAAACTTGGCATGTAGTGGTGAACTTGCAAATTAGATCTATCATAAAGGCATATGGATCTAACATATAAAGTTGTAGATCTAAAGATATAAGGTCGTAGATCTAAACATATAAGGTCATAGATCTAAACTTGTATGCATAATGGCTCTAAACAATTAGGCATAAATGATATGACTTAGCCTAAAACTTGTATGTATCATAATATCACCAAACTTACATATGATAATTTCATTCCCAAATTCCTATACAACATCATAGGTTTACTCACCAATTTCCACATAACATGATAGGTTCGATAGAGCACAATAGTTCATAGGCATAAATGATAGAATAGACTTGAATAAACATGAATCAACATCACATACAACTTGATACAATTCTATTTTACAATTCATTACAAATCATGTCTTTAATTAATTCACATCTGAAAGATAACTACACTTACAATCAAAAGGAAAAACTTGATTTTAGGGATCTGTATTCTGAAACTGAATTGCTCGCCTTTGATGTAGATCGTTGAATTCTCTTAGTTGAATTAGATTAGTTTTGATTTGATTTTTGATGTAGCTTCTATCTTGCCTCTGAGTTGAAAGAGATGACGACAATTCTAGGTTCACCATTGACGGCACGACGGCTCTAGGAATATTTTTGTGTGGCTTAGGGTTTAGATTTAGGTTGCTTACATAGAAATTTGATTTAATAGGAACCATCAGATTAACCTAGAGCAAATCAAAGCCATTCAGATAAGATAGAATAGCCACATCAACCCTAATGACTCAGCAAGGAGTCCATCAGAACCTATCAGATGCCACATCTGCCTTTGAGCGAATCGGCCCACGGGTTGACAGCCAAACACCCTGAATCAACCCCTAGTCGACCCAGCGGGGCTCGTGTCGACCTCAAAAATGGGCCGGTTCGGTTATTCCCCCTCCCGATTCGCTGTTTTGAACATTTTTGCATATTTATTTATTTAATTTATATATATATATATATATATATATATATATATATATATATTTCTCATATGCATACAAACTTCAAGGCTTAATAACTTCTTCATAAGTTATCCGTTTTATGCAAACCAAATGTCTATCTTGACCAAAATTTTGAGACGAACGTAATAGCGCAACCGATTTCACTTAATTCTTCTTCTAAAAATTAAGTGTTCTTGAATTTGTTAATTTTAATATTCTCAGAAAATTCGGGGTGTTACATTATCCCCTCCTTAAAGGATTTCGTCCCCAAAATCTTCAAGTTAAGAAGAATGCATCTTAACATCCAATCATCCATCTACTCATCCATCATCCACAAGCATCCATTGTCCTTAAAAGACTTCTAATGCCATATGAACATATGCAGAGTGTGTGTATATGTCTCTTTTCTAGTGCAAAATCAGGCGGTCTACTGATCCAGTTAACCTCCTTAATGCGAATCATGAGAGTGTCGTGCGTCCAATATGTATGCAAATATCCCTAATCATGTAAATACTATATGTGTGCATATTCATTCATCCATATGATAACACATCAAGTTTCAATCCATATACAAATACATTCATATGCATATGCAATATGAAAGTGACTGAGCCGATCTAGTGCCTAATGTGTGTATATGCATCCACGAGCAACCACTAGCAAACACTTGCAACCACTTGCAACCATCAATCATAACATGTCTCAAACACATGTTTTCATCCATTGGCTTCTACCTAAGGATCGAGGATAGGACCGAGAGGATATACTTAAAAGATAAAGACTAGCATGCAAATAAATATTATAGAAAAAGGAGGAATCAAGGATATACCCTCAAAAAGGGTATGATGCACGTATCTAGTCTTCAGTCTTCTAAGTTACATCTTATTTGAGCTTCACTCCACTGTACCTTAACTAATTTAACTTCACAATTGTGAAGCTTCATGACCTCCATTTCCAAAACCCACTAGTAAAGATAGGACCTCGATCATTTACTATGCTAGAGGGTATCCAATGTTGTCGAATTATCTTTCCAAGATAAACAGAAGTTAACCATGATACCAAGTGTGTATACTAAGATGATTAAAGGTCTCTCCTCTACTTAGCTTATCCATCATGTCACAAATCTGAGGGTCTAAAGCTAAAGGTTGCAATGTACTTTTTTTTACCTCTCTTAAGGTTAGTTTTTTTTTTCTACTTAGGGCGCCTGCCACAACTGTTTATCTCTCACGCAAACCATCCTAGTCGAACTCGACATCCCTCAAGTACAAGCCCCAAAGGCCTAAACCAATATCAGACAAGCACCCAAGGAATACCTCCTACGAATTTGGGTGATCTATGTGAGGTGATAATAGCAAAACAACCAAACAATTGAGCACTTAACCGACTCTGGCTATCCTCGCCAATCTTGCTCCAAAACTATCGTTGATCGCATAACTGGCTTTGTATTGTCAACTGGATATATGCGGAAGTCTATCTCGAGTTTTTAGGGGGAAAACTCCTAACCTTAATTAAAAAAACATCTGCTTACTCATGGACTACTCTAACGGATCGAAAATCGTCGATAAATACATAAAGTGATTCTAGGTAGCTAAGACAAACTGATCCCTTAGGATCGCACGAAATTTAGAGGGTATTCCCGAGGCAAGTCGGAAGTCTAACTACCCTCCTTTCACAATTACTAGCTAACTAATCCATGCCTAGAATCAACCCATAGCCCATGAAACCAAAAACATACGTATCTCAAATCCTTACAAACCAAAGATAAATGAGCCGAACCACAAATTGGACTTGAGACAATAATGGGATCCTCTACTATACAAGCTCTAGGGTGCAGAGACTCAACTATGGAAGAAGATATAAACGAATGTGAAGCGCTAAAATCAAAAGAGTACTAACAGGATGATCAAGAAGAAAAACTAAACTTTTTCAACAGAAACCTTACTACCTCTCTCTCAGGTACGCTGGCGGTGAGAGCATGGATTTTCCCTCCTGAAAATCCTGTCATTTGTTCATGCCCTTGCCCTTAATTATACGACCCATTATACCAAAATAAAGATACTTCCTCTTGTTTTAGGTTTTACTATTCTTTTCTCCCCTCCTTTGTGAACCAAGTCCATATCCATGAGTTCTTCATTCTTGTGTTGTGCTCCTTAGCCAAACTCCCTCATTCTCATCTTTGCCATCCTTGTGTAACTTGTTGACAGGTCTCTCGAAAGCTGCCTCCATCGCACGGAGAATCCTACAAAGCTCGAAAGAAAATTAGCCGCAGGTGAAACTACTACGGCTATAGATGGAAGTTGGGCACTTGTTTGCCCTTTGACAAGTGTCGTAGTCTCGTCGAGCCTACGGAACCATGCCGCGATGAGGTTACCTCCCAGAAAGCCAGGAGCCCCGGAGACTTAGGAAAGAAGTAAACAAGGACTCAAACAGAGGATCAAAAGATAGTGCATATGGCTTTGGGGAATACGCCTTTAAAATAAAACTTTTCTTTTGAAAATGCTTCTTTTAAAACCGTTTTGAAAATAATTTTTCAAATCTTTTATCTGATCTGGTAACCTTCAGCTCTGATACCAAGTGAAACACCCCACCTCCGTTAAGGTCACTCACAAAGAGAATGCCTTAACTTCGGTGAAGTGCTTTAGGTAAAAGATGCAGATAAATTACAAGGCAGACAAATAAAACAGTGGAAATAAAGTTATTTTATTAACAATGTGATTCAGTCAAGCTTTTACAACAATTTTCTCAAATCATACTTAAAATAATACATAGAACTTCTTTCTTGATTTCTTAACTTCCAAGTGTAAAAGAAGCATAAAGATAACAATGATATTCCTCAAACAAAGCATGAACCAGCCATAGCATTGGAAGAGAGAGAGAGTCCAAAGCAATACACCAACTAATCTTCAAGCTTGGAAAGAGAAGAGGTCCAAGCTAGGATGAGCTATTCCCTCCCTGGCTACTTGGGGGGGGGGGAATGGAAGAAAAGAGGCGAAAAATTTAACCCATCTACGTGTTTCTTGTTATATTGGTCAAGTGTTTCTTGTTAACTTAACCCCACGTATTCATCTTGTTGTATTGGTTAAGTGTCATCAATCAATTCAAGTTAACTTAACCCACCTACGTGTCATGTTACTTTGGTTAAGTGTTGCCTTCTTGTGTTAACTTAACCCTACTACAAATCAAGTTATATTGGTTGAGTGTTGCCCTCTTATTTTAACTTAACCTTTCCATAAATCAAGTTATATTGGTTAAGTGATTTTAAATTTACTTAACCTCACCCACTTGTCTAATTAACATGTTATAATGGTTAAGTGTTTTAAATTTACTTAACCTCACCCACTTGTCTAATTAACATGTTATAACGGTTAAGTGTTCTAAATTTACTTAACCTCACCCACTTGTCTAATTAACATGTTATAACGGTTAAGTGTTCTAAATTTACTTAACCTCACCCACTTGTCTAATTAACATGTTATAACGATTAAGTGTTCTAAATTTACTTAACCGCACCCATCAGTTTAGTTAACATGTTGAATTGGTTAAGTGTTTCCTTAATTGACTTAACCCTACCAATCTTGACTTAGCTTTATTAAAGCACCAACCACTCACATTAGACAGGTATTGTTATTGTCACTGGATGTGCCGGTCGGTTCTAGGAAGTTTTACACCACAACTCAGTCTAACCTCGGGTCCTTTTTGGGCTCAATGCACTAACCACCCACATTAGACATGTATTGTTGTGGTCACTGGATGTGTCGGTCGGTTCCGGGCAGTTTTACACCACAACTCAGTATAACCTCGGGTTAGGCATATTTGTCTTTTCTAAATTTACATATTTATTATTTATGAAAAAATCAGTATGTAAATTATTCCCAATTTAATTATGCTATAATTATCCTTTTAATTATGCTCACAATTAATGGTATACTAAATATACCATTTCATGAACCAATCTATGCCATGTAATTTTTCATGTTTATCCTACATATTTACATGTAAATTATAAATCAATTATTATCATGGCCCACTTTCCTTCTAAATCACATTCAAAATTTTAGGTATATATATTATACCATTTTCATGCCACTTATCATGCTTATGTGTCAAACATGCCAATTACATGTAATTTCATGTTTTTCCCAACGTTACCCCCGTTGTACGTTCGCAAAATTACATAGAATGTTAGGCTAGATTTTTTTAGCCTAACTTATAAAACAAAAAGGGGAATAGAGGAACTTTGCAACATTCCAACATCATACAAAAGTATGGATCTAACTACACATATGTCACATGGATTTGGCATAGAACAATATACTTTTGACTATGAACTTGCAAATTTGATCTATGCAACATGAACCACAAGCATATGAATTTACATAAAACTATACAAGTTAAACTTGGCATGTAGTGGTGAACTTGCAAATTAGATCTATCATAAAGGCATATGGATCTAACATATAAAGTTGTAGATCTAAACATATAAGGTCGTAGATCTAAACATGTATGCATAATGGTTCTAAACAATTAGGCATAAACGACATGACTTGGCCTAAAACTTGTATGTATCATAATATCACCAAACTTACGTATGATAAATTCATTCCAAAATTCCTATACAACATCATAGGTTTACTCACCAATTTCCACATAACATGATAGGTTCGATAGAACACAATAGTTCATAGGCATATATGATAGAATAGGCATGAATAAACATGAATCAGCATCACATACAACTTGATACAATTCTATTTTACAATTCATTACAAATCATGTCTTTAATTTATTCACATCTGAAAGATAACTACACTTACAATCAAAAGGAAAAACTTGATTTCAGGGATCTGTATTCTGAAACTGAATTGCTCGCCTTTGATGTGGATCGTTGAATTCTCTTAGTTGAATTATATTAGTTTTGATTTGATTTTTGATGTAGCTTCTATCTTGCCTTTGAGTTGAAAGAGATGACGGCAATTCTAGGTTCACCATTGACGGCATGATGGCTCTAGGAATATTTTTGTGTGGCTTAGGGTTTGATTTAGGTTGCTTATATAGAAGTTTGATTTAATAGGAACCATCAGATTAACCTAGAGCAAATCAAAGCCATTCAGACAAGATAGAATAGCCACATCAGCCCTAATGACTCAGCAATGAGTCCATCATAACCAATCAGATGCCACATCTGCCTTAGAGCGAATCGGTCCACGGGTTGACAGCCAAACACCCTGAATCAACCCCTAGTCGACCCAACAGGGCTTGGGTCGACCTAAAAAATGGGCCGGTTCGGTTATTCCCCATCCCGATTCGCTGTTTTGAACTTTTTTACATATTTATTGGTTTAATTTTTATATATATCTATATATATATTTTTCTCATATGCATACAAACTTCAAGGCTTAATAACTTCTTTATAAGATATCCGTTTTATGCAAACCAAATGTCTATCTTGACCAAAATTTTGAGACGAACGTAATAGCGCAACCCATTTCACTTAATTCTTCTTCTAAAATTCAAGTGTTCTTGAATTTGTTAATTTTAATATTCTTAGAAAATTCGGGGTGTTACAAGGGACACATGGAAATTGATACGAAGGTGGTGGATATCGTGGGCTTGGTCATGATGCAATGGAGCGAACCATCAGGGACTATAATCCGACTTGACCTATACCTGGTTCAACGTATTCAAGCTGGATGCTAGCCGATCTAGATTTTCCATGAACGTTTTCATCGTGCCGGAGTTATGTCGATCTGAAATTGTCACCAAACCAACTTAGTCAAGCCAGATTTGAAGCCAAGTCGAGGTTGCTTTTTTGGTACATGATTGTGTTTAGATCACATCCTGAGTACTATAATTATGAATCTTTATGAATTTAACATCCATATCAAAAGGTAGGTCAACACTTTGCCTCATAAAGTAGTTGCATCACAGACGGGATGGGCTTTGAAAAAATTGAGCTTCATCTCCTAGGGATGTCATATGTCCTTGGGAAAGAAGTGATGAATGGTCTTGTCCTTTCGAGTAGTCACAGTTCTTGGGTTCTCCCGTTCAACATAAATAGCTGGACATGCTTCATACTACGTCCGCCGCTACTCACCAGGTCGAAATCTTCAATTGAAGTTACTGAGCTGCACAGGTAATTGCTTAAACCCCATCGATTCGAGAGGATGAATACATCTACCGTATAGTCAATTTGTGTCGAGACATCGGCTTTTGAATGTGATTGCATACATAAAGTTCGTTACTACATAATGTCATTTTTTGCATAGGTTGAATACATTGTCAAGTCAATTCAATTATCGCACACAAGTCAGCATGTGGAGTCGTCGACTAAGCCAAGAAATTGTAAGTGTTTTTTATTGAATTCCGGCTCGATGATCGAATCTGATCCAGATCGGCATGGTCGATCCGAAAGTTGTGCCTGTCACATCGGTTAAAAGAAAAAATGTCTCTATCTTCTCCTTATAAATACCAGGCCCATGCAGTCGGTTTACTTTTTACAGCACCAATCAAAGTTGAAATTTCATCCATCTACGAGATCCATCACTAGTCATTCCATAATTTTCCAACTCGAATCAAACTAGGTGAATTTTTATTTGTTTGTTTCATGTTTTCCATTCGAATCGACTTTGAATTTACGTTTTTAGGGCTAAGTTCATTGTCGTATACGTCAGAGCTATGCAGTTAAAGCCCCGCTAAAGCCGCGCAAAATCCCCGCTATATCCCGTAGCGTCCTTCAACCGCTACGCTATTTCATTTTAGCCCTGATGAACAGTAGATCCACTTCTGGCCCTGCTATTTTCCACTGCGTCCGCTAAATCAAGGCTTTTTAGCACCTGCTTTAGCAGTATTAATATATGAAGCTTGAATTAACTAGTTCTCTTTTTAAAAAAAGTCAATAAAGTTAGTGTAAAGAGCTAAATTTAAGGAATAAGTGCCCAATATATGGTAGAAATCTATTTTAGTCGGTAAATCTAATGTACATAACCATTATATTATTTGATTTTGTTGCATAAGGTTAGTTAATATTAATTTCTTCTGCACACATACTGTGAGAAAGCTAACTAATTAATTTTTAAATATTTGGTTTTATATCTAATGAATCTTTTTGTGCCTCCGCTATATCCCCGTTATTTCCCCGCTTTATCCCCGATGCACCTTTTTGCACCTCCACCGCTATAGGATCGCTAAGCGCTTTAACTGCACAACGTCAGAGATGATGGCATCGGTAGGATGAAACTACGATGGTGTTATAATGTCGAGGAGGAATCGCGAGGAGGAATAGTGTCAGGCTTGGATCGGCGGCGTGGGGCGATATAGTTGTTCTTGATTCGATCTGGTTTGTTAAGGAATAGAGTAGAGAACTGCAGAAGCTTCGGGGCACCCACGATGGCAGTAGAGTAATGGGGCCGAAAATGAAGAAGCATTGGTATATCCGAATCGGCTTTACCCTAGTCGATCCGAAGGAAGGTCGAGCCAGGGGAAATTGAGCTGGATTGATCGATCTGAAAATATCAATCTGAAGTTGATGAAACCAGAAGAATCAATCCGTACTTGGTCGAACCGATTTTGTCATTCACCTTCGACGCTTCAATTAAACTTGATGACCAAACAACCTTGCATGAAATGATAACAATGAATCAATTCTAAACTTGAATCTATTTCCATAAATATTTGAACAGTTAGGATAAAGCATATCAGAACTTTCAAACTTGCATCTGAATGTAGCTTGACGCGCATATAACTCTGGACTATCCAAATAATATAACATTGCCTGTCGCGAGAACATGATATGGAACCACTCACGATCACAATTTGATAAGATAGTCGGGAGTGACAGTCTATGGAGTTGATTTTTGTTGCATATTGCTAATGCTTTGTCTATGTTGTTGTTTTCTACAAAATTTCCATTGCACGCATTGCATTAGTTCACACATAGTAGAGGTCAGGTTTCTCACTCTAACCAATTATTGGGTAGCACAACTAGAATGTCTAGAAGATACCTGACAAGAATTTCTAAAGTTACAAAGGGACAGACTATCCACCGAGATCCTAATATAAACTCTAACACCGGAACTAAATCAACTGATGATTCATAGTTTATAGTCTAACCTCATTATGAAGAGCCAACAACCTTTTCGTTTGAGGAAGAATCTTCGTCGGGGGAAGAGGAAGTTCATGTGGCGTAGGAGCTCCCAATACTTTTATTGGAGTCATCTTTCTTGATCGGTCGATTGATTCCTAGCTCACCTCGATGGATGAACTGAGGTTAAGAAGATTATGCACAAAGCACGAGATCCCTTTTGACTGAATTCAGGTGTCAGCTCAGGGCAAGACTACCCATAACCATGTAGAAGGTTACATGACTGTCAGTCGACAAATGTGCATATTGGGATGCATTTATCCATTTAGTCCATTAATTGTTGACTTTCTTCGTCGCATGAAGTTGGCACCCATGCAACCACAACATACACCTATCTCTTAACTTTGTACATAGTATATGAGGAGCATCTACATGAAAAGCCCACCCTCAATGACATCGCGTTCTTCTACAACTTTAAGCATCAGAAGTATACCCTATCGTACCTTTTCAATGAGTCCACCTCGGATAACCAAGCCATAATAGATGGGATCATCAAACTAAGGAACATAAGTACCAACTGGATTTATGTTCCACAGCAAGAAGGATGCGCTAGAAAGTGGATTCAATGTCGTAAGTTCCAAGTCCTGACTTGCTTCTTTGAACTTCACTAGAGAGTTTCTAATACTCGTACTTATTTGTAGGTAACAGCCCAGCCAAGCCCACTAGCAACGTGTATCGCCCTCGTCTGACTACTCTTAGGAACGTTCCAGAGAACGTTCGAAGTGTCAAAATATGTACTTCTGATGAGTTCTTACATGGTTTCATGATGCAAATAGGACCTTAGGCGTGGGCGATGCTCAAGATTCAGCAGTTGTGCCCCTAGTGGTCGTTCCTCTAGTCAGGGAGCTAGGGATATTGAAACTCAACCCCGAGTCCAGGTCAAGCATGCCAACAAGGGAGCAGCTTCCCCCAGGTCTACTCGGGAACCATCCAAAGAAGATAGAGAAGTATCCTGAAAAATTAGTTAAGGAAAGGTCTAAGAGCCCCCTTCAAAAGGGCAAGCTATTGAAAAGTCTCCAGCCAAAACTCCATCTCCTGCTAAGTCTTCAGTTCATGTGCTTAGTCAAGGGGCACCGAGTCTTCGTTCAAAGGCTTAAGTGATTTGGCATTTCCAGACGTCATATATTTTACTCATAACTACATTCTTCCCTAGATTCGAAGAAGTGAAAACTCATATTAAGGCTAGGAAGACAACTCCGATAAGTTTAACTCCCAACTATGTTCCATTGGGGGGTTCACTAAGACACATACCATATGAGTATTGCACGTCTCAACACTCTTTTATCATATGCATTCCAAGTAACTTGAATTTTTTTTGAATTAAAAGCTATATGACTATAAGGAAAAAGCATTACAAGCACTTCAGTGCCAACCTCTCCAAGAGTGGTCTCGCCTAGAAAAGCTCCTCAGAACGTGAGTATTAAGAGAGGCACGATGGGAGGACAGACAGTGTGAAAGGGATAATAAGAGAGGATTGAGAGGGAACATGACCAGGAGAGAGAGAAAGGGAGTGGGAAAGAGATAAATGTCATCATGAATCCGCTCCTCGCACTCATGAGAGAACCTCTCAATCTCATGATAGAATCCTAGCGAATGTTCCCAAATCAAGGACTCATCGCAACCTAACCTTCCTTCTGAACCAACTTTGCATGCAATCTAGGACAACTTCATCCTAACGTTGGGGGTCGTTATGCACGGTGGGCAAAGGGAGAAGGAACTCCAAGCTACACTTACCTAAGAGCAGGAGATGACCATCGAGCATAGAAAGAAGGAGTTACATAAGTTCTATCCACATCACTATTTATGTCGAATCCAATTCTTGCCCACTCTACATCCCTTGCTAGAATCCTTCAATGATAAGCTGTGAGCTGATGTTAACGATAAACTTTCCCAATATCGAGAAATGGTCAGGTACTCGAGAAGGCTATCTCAAGTAATTAGGAGTCTTGAAATGGATATCGATAACATGAATCACATGTGGGATTGCGACAAAAGAATTTTTGAGCATATGAAGAAAGATCCAGCAGAATGCGAGGCCTAACTCATAGCCATGAAAAACTTAAATGAGAAGTTTTAAGTTGAGATTAACAAGCTTCAAGTGAGATTCAACAGTGAACTCAAGTTGTGGTCCCTCATAACCAAGGTTGTCGAGGATGAGATGAAACTGATTGATGAGAAAATCTGTCTCTCATGATCGAGAGTGAGGCACTGAAGAAGGAAAAGGAGCAGTTGGCCTAGGAAATGCACAGCTAAAGGCCCAATTAGCCACCTCTAAAGAATCCAGGAAGAAGGACAAAGAAAATTCCTATGCCGGCCTTGAGTTTGCCGTTAACTCTTGTTCTCAATTCGAAAAAGAAATCCAGGAGATCAAGGCTAAAGTGGTTGAGGTATAGAGGATGGAGGTGGTGTTTGGTTCCGAAGTGTTGACTTTCTACGCCCAAGTCATCAGGTATCAGGATTTGGCATAGGTCAAAGATTACCTACAGATGCAAACCGACACTTGGGACCGATTCTTGGAGGGAGAGAGACTGATCCTAAGGATGGCATGGTAAATGAAGAAGAATTAGGGACCAAATTTTTGGAGAGCGAGGAGCCACAAGTTCGCGTCAAGGGTTAATGGCTGCTTAAGGAAGAGGAGGATACAGAGCATCTCCGACTCAATGTCAAATCTATAGTTGAGGGGGAGCCTGTCATGGCTAAGGATGTGGAACTTCTGCTCAATCGACCATCCAACATATCCATGTTGTGGATCCACTCATGTCAGGAGTAGTCGTCCCTTCTTCGGCAGGGCTCCGAACGAATGGAGGATATAATCAATATGTACTGGACCTCGGCCCAAGTAAGCCTTTAACTCCAATCCTTGAGGTCAAGACTGCTGCCACTCCTAGGGATGATTATGCTGAAGGTATTCCTCTACTTTATCCTCAATTTCAGAAAATTATTATAGCATGCCACCCAGTAGTAAGGTTTCCAATCGAGATACCAATTATTTCACAAAGACTGATAGTCGTTGCTCTTCCTGCTTTAGACACTATACTGGCTAAGGCTTCTTGAACGAGCCTCAAGTGCCCCCTAGTGATGACGTAGCCCAAGAGGAAGGGATGATAGATGCTCTTAAGAATTTGGATGGAAAAGAGACTTCCGTCAAAGGCGACGACGATGTAATTTATACCGATGATTCTGGAAAGTCCAAAGCCTTGGGCATGGAAAAGTTAAAGGCACTACAGGAAGGGAAACACCTTGAGCTTAAAGCAAAGTCGGTATCGGGGCCATTTCAATTGATCTCTTACAAATCATCCCTCCTTACGTTGAGGTGTAGATCGAGCATGCCAAATTCCTTCTCGAGAAAAACATTCCAAGAAGAAAGAAGACCAACCCACGTCTAGGGCTGAGGAGTCTTCCAATGAAAAGTCCTAGAAGTGATTTCTCACAGAGTCAGACCTCGAGAAGAGGAATAAGAAGCCAAACACCTGATGGTTATTTTACGATTGAAATTTTTGGTTTTTTTTTTGGCATGTTGTGGTTTGTGCGGATGCGGCCCATTTTTTTTGACTTGTATAAACCTGTAATGTAAATAAAGTAGTCTATTTTTTGCATACCTATTTCGCTTTTCATTCAATGTACTTGCAATTTAATTTCACTAAGTCTCACTCAACTCATAAGCTGTCAATGAGCAAGTGTCACAGTCTGAAGGTATAATGTATATGCCCCCAATTAACTTTAAATCACGCACTATGTCAGGCGCAAGTTCGAAGTTGATTTTTAAGTCTTGGCATACCCCAGGGAACGGTAGGGTTCAAGCTAAATCTATTGGACCTCCGATCCTTAAGTCTTTATACTCTCCCGTCGTTAATTTAGATTGGAGTTGCAGGTTAAGCGGTCTTCAGTCGTGGCGTGCCATTCATGCTAACCCAATTGCTTTATACACTCTCTCAAGTCACGAGAGCTAAAGTTAAGTGTATAAGTGATTGTTTCACACTCATTTTGGTGTTGTTCCTATGGCTTAGTCTTTAAAGCGAGGATTGCCTCATCGAGCATCGGAATCAAGCTCAAGTCAACTAACATCGTAGATGCTTAACATTCCATGCCCTTGGGAGTCGTTCGCCATCAACAGTCGTCAACATGAAAGCTCGTTTATCAAGTTTCTGTTGAATGACGTAGGTTCTTCCCTCTTCGGGCCTATATGGACAAGTCCAGGGGAGACAAGCTTCAAAACGAGGTTGTCAGGGTCTAAGGTTCTAGGTCGAACCTTCTTATAAAAGTATTAGACGACCTAATTTTGTGCACTGAGGCATGCAAGTCGGGCTCCTCTATCCTCTCGTCAATCATGTCAAGCGATTTCAGGTGAAGTGCCTTATTAGTCAAATGATCATAGTATGTCGTTTGGTAAGAGGGGACTTGAAGCTCCACTTGTATAAATACTTCAGAGCCATAGGACAGTGCGAAAGGAGTGTGGAAAATCTCTGATCTATGGGTCGTTTGATATGTCCAAAGGTAATTCATCAACCAACTTTCCTTTAGCTTGCTCCAGTCATTTTCTCGGAATTGACTTTATGATTTTGTTTACAGCTTCAACATGTCCATTTGATTGCGGGTGTGCAACTAAAGTATATCTCTTCTTGATGTGGCTCTAAGCTATTGAACTGCGTCCCTTTATAAGTTATGATAGTCTTGGGAAGTCCAAATCGACATATAATATTTCTAATGAAGAAGTTGATCACCTGCTTCGTCGAGATCGTTGTCAGTGATTCAGCTTTGGCCCTCTTCATGAAATATTCATCTACCATGATATTATACTTTGCTCCACCCTTAGACATCAAACGGCTACAGATAATGTCGACTCCTTACACTGGAAACGACCAAAGACTAATCATCTTGGTGAGCTGAGTTAGCAGAGGCTTCAAAATCTTTGTAAATCTCTGGTGTTTGTTGCAGCTAAATGAATATTCAGCCGCATCTTGGTTAATTGTGGGCCAGAAGTAGCCATACCAAAGTATCTTCTTTGCCAGAGTTTGCCCTCTGGGATGCTCACTACACTCGCCTTCGTGTACTTCTTGCAACACTCGTTTGGCATCGTCGTGACCTACACACCAGAGTATCTTCAAAACAACATGTCTCTCTAAATGATGTATCAGGATGCTTTACATAGGAGAACAAGCTTCTCATTCTTTCGCTCGGGTAGGGTTCTTTGCTGGAGAAAGTTCTTGATAGGAGTCGTCCATGATTTTTTTTTGGCTCGACATCGAGCTCCCAACCAACTTCTATATGATTTATGTTGGGGGCAGTCAATGTCACTATCGAAATTAACTCCGTCTGCATTGGGTTCTCTGAGCTAGCCAGCTTTGTCAAAGAATTAACTTTTCATTCTGCTCTCGTAGAATATAAGAGATGCTATAATAATGAAACCAAACTAACTGCTCTTCCACCTGATCAAGATAGGCAACGAGTCCTGCTCCCTTTGTTTACTCCTGACCTGAAATACAACTTGTGAGTCATAGAATATGTTAACAGCTTTTACCCCTATTTCCTTTGCGAGTTTTGGCCCAACAATCAGGGCTTCATACTCGACCTTATTATTGGTTAATGGGAAATCCAACCTCAACATGTAACAAATCAATCGCTCCTCAGGAGTTAACAAAACAAATCTGATGCTACAGCATCAATCATTACATGCTCTGTTAGTAAATAGCTTCCATATAGTAGATGACGGGTCAATCTCCACGTCATTATCCTCTAGAGAAGTAAATTTTGCTATAAAGTCTACAACACCTTCCCCTGGATCGCCCTTCGAAGAACGAATGTAACATCAAATTGAATAAGTTTAATATTCCATCTGAGCAACCATTTAGACACCTTAGGTCGCTGAAGGATCTATCGTAGTAGCTTGTCAGTGTACATTTTGATAGGATGAACTTGGAATTAGCAACGTGGCTTCCTCGCGGCTATTAGGAGGTTGTAAGCAAGCTTATTGATCATCGATTAGTTATGTTATGACCCTGCCAATATCTTGCTTACATAATACACCAATCATTGAACTCGATTTTTTTCATGAATAAGTTCTGAGCTGATGGCATGGAAGGATACTGCCAGATACACGAATAGGCCTTCATGATCAAACGACTTTGACAATATCGGATGTCTCTCCAGGTGGTTCAGTAAGTTTTGGAATACTTTGACATACTCTGTCGTCCGAGAAAAGTTGCACTTCCCTTACTTTATCAAGCCATAGAAAGGAATGCATTTGTCGGTTTCCCTAGATATAAACCTGTTCAAGGTTGCTACTTTCCCATTCTGGCTCTACGTATCTCTGATCTTACGAGGCTCTAAATGTCCCATATGACTTTTATCTGTTTGGGATTGACCTCAATATCCCGGCAGCTGGCGATGAAACCCAAAACATCCCTGATGCAATGTTGAAAGAGCATTTCAAAGAGTTAAGTTTCATCCCGTATTGGCGGAGAATACTAAACATTTCCATCAGTTAATCCACATGGTTGTCTGATTGTCTAACTTAACAAGCATGTCGCATACATATACTTTAATCGACTTTCCAATTTGACTCTAAAACATGCAATTAACCATCTATTGATATATTGCTCTAACATTCTTCAAACTGAATGGCATGACCACATAATTGTACAACACAAGGTCGATTATAAAGCTAGTGTGTTCTTTGTCCGGAGCATGCACTGGGTTTTGACTATACCTAGAGTACACATTCATGAAGAAAAAAGCTCACGCCTAGCCGTCCAGTTCACAAGATGGTCAATTCTAGGAAGCAAAAATCTGTCTTTAGGGCAAGCCTTGTTCAAGCCCAAGTACTCAATTCAGGTCTGCCACTTCCCGTTATATTTATTTACAAGAACCAGATTCGATACTCACTTGGGGTGCAGCGAATCTCGGATAAAACCATTACTCTTTAACGTTTCTCTTCTGCACTTATAAAGGGAAATAACGCGTTGAAAGATGTGCTATGCAGCTATGGACAATCATCAAACTAAGAAAACACAAGCAAGACCTGTCGTATAACTCACAGCGCAAGAATAAAATATATACAACTTGCAATAATAGTGAAGCATGATTGCACAGAATTTTAAACTTTCACATACTCAAGGAATATTCATAACATCTTTGGATTACATTAACAAACTCTATACAAAAGGCCTCACTACAACACTCAGAGAATACATCAGACAACGGAAAACAACATAACATGTATAGTAGAAAACCGGTACATAAGCCTCCATCTCGTCATCGATCTGCAACATCATCCACTAAGATCTGCTACCTATTACATGCTACTTAGTCTTCCCATCTAACACATGGACGAACAACCCAAGGTAATAAGAGGGAAACATAAAACCTTGAGTCAGACAACAGTCTTAATGAGCGATAAACAAATATCTAACATCATCAATAAAGTATATGAGAATAGGTAGATTCACCCAATCTACCAATCACATCATCCGAGAAGAACCTGAGCCCGTCTTTCCCACATCCGGCAGTGATAGCCTTTACATCAATCAAGTAGAAACAAACAGTACATTCATGGCAATCAATTGTCAAGCGTAGACCATCCTAATCGATATCGACATCTCCTAAGCACAAGCCCCGAAGCCCAAACCAACATTAGACAAGCACCCAAGAGATATCTCCTTCGACATCAAACATTCTACACAAGACGATACAAGCTAAACAATCATCATCAATGGCTCTGGCTATCACCGCCAATCTTGCTTTGAAACCATCGTTAATTGTATGACTGGCCCATCTGGCCATTCGTCAAGGGCTAATGGTAACCCAGGTTCTAACAAAACTCCATACGCCATCGTGACTCATATCTCTAGGCCCATCCATGACTGCTCAAGGTACTCGACCCATCCGGTCTTTTGGGCGTCCCATTGTACCCCTGCTTTGAGCCTTCTAGATCCTATGAAAACGATAACTTCTCGGCCTTTAATATCTCTAGTCATCACTCCCGGCGACTATCCATAGCTCAAGCGCCTTCTCGAGAAACCATTATCCACAACTCGACATCTTTGAGTCATCTTCACATTCGTTGCATTTCATTATTCAACGAATACATCACAACACTTCGAACATTCCAACTTGAACTCACGTCGAAGCCACATCCAACATTGAACCAAAATTACATCAACACTTGATCAACATTAATCAGATAGTTTCTTTTCAAAAATTGGGTCGTCGACCGACCCAACTCTTGCCCTCAACGACCTGACCCTTTAGGTCTTTCCAATGACCCGACCCTACCAAGTCACTTTTCGAGTCCAACAACCCATAAACTATCCAACGACCTGATTCATTCCAAGCACCAACGACCTATCTTGGTCAAAGCCAAACGACCTAACTTACATCCAGACATAACGCCTTCTTCCACCAAAAGTCCAATGACCTGTGCCATCCAGGACCTGACTTCCAACAACCCAGGCCATCCCGCCTTTCATCATAGCTAATCAACCTAACCTATGAGCAACGACGTAAAACCATTGATTCAGTCCGACCCGCCATCCTTCACGGTAGCATGCTTTGAAGGACTCGAATCATGCACTAACGACCAGGGCTCCAACGACTCGAAGCCTTCGACCCATCCATTTCTTGAGCAATAAGCCATACGATCTGAGCCTTCCACGTCATCAACGACCCGACTCGAGATCTGACCAATCTAACTCCAGTCTCTACCAATTTATCACTAAACGACAACGTTGATGCAACAACTCATCCAAATCATTCAATTCAGCCATAAACACTTTATGAAATAATCATCAACACTAAAACGAGATTATTCATCAATAACCATATAAAATTCACCAAATCATGATAAATCAATGAATAAACAAAAGCAATGGATCTAAACTTGCATAAACATATGAATTAACATAAAAATTACCGATTAAGTTGCTGGATTAGGTTCTATGGTGATTTAAATGAAAATATACTTACCATGACGTAGATCTAGATGAAAACAACTTGAAATGATGAAAACAAGATCAAACAACCCATATACTTGATTGAGTCCATGTGAGAGATGCTGATCACTCACCAATTCTTTGAACTAACTCGAAAACACTAACTTCCAAATCTGGACAACAAAGAATGATCTCCGAACCTCTCAATTTGATGCGATCTTCCTTCACTCGATGTGGATCCAACTTTACTCGATGTAGATATTCAACCTTCCCACGTAGATCTAGAATTTTAATGGAGGAAAGGTGTACTTGATTGAGCAAGGAGAATCACAACCTCAACCAAATGAGAGAATGAAGAAAAGTTGTAACGGCTCGGATTTCGCCCGGACCCAATCGATCGTTAAATCGACTAAGACCGTTCAAAACCCGAGTACGTTAACTCTGGGAATACAACAACATCAGAACAATAACAGCAGACTTTTATAAATATTACAATAACGTTACATCAGAGTACAGAATATATCAGAGTACATTTAATAAAATTACAGCGGAAGATAAATTACAATAAATTAAATACAATAAACAGCGGAAGACTTCTATGCTCTGGACATAGCTTTAGGCTTCGATCCAGAATCCTGCTCAAGAGATAAATATCTGCAAAAAGTTACTCGACTGCCCGTGTGGGAAAGAGGGCACCCGAGTTTGCAAAGTGAAACAAACTACGAGTCAGTCATGGGACTGGTATGAGAAATATAACTTAACTAATCTAATAATATGGCTAATCACGGGACCACGCCGCTAACGCAGAACGGGTTTACTCCATTGGATTGCCAGTTCATAAAACAAAGTAAATCGTTAAACAACGCAATGCCTTTTAGAAAAATGAAACAATTATAAGACTCAAGTCCCATCACACAATGCAACGCAAACCGGAGGATAGAGTTTTACCTTATAATGGTCAAAAGATGCTTGATACGATAAAACGGATTTGATATTATTATTAGTGTATATATGTTTCAAAAAAACATTTAAATCATAATGTATCAATCATAGACGACATAGTACCCCATCCTACTATGTCTCCATACTAGTTCTACAATCAAAACCGCATGGTGTCGTATTGGAAATTGGGTTTCCATCATGAATCAAGGCTAGGAACGATCTCCTTACCGATTCGAGACACTCTAGCTAATGTCTCAGGATCAGAGCTCGAGTGACCCTTGGATAGCTGTAGGGCCGGTCCACACTTGCGGTCTGTGGATAGTTATTCCTGAACACACGATTCCCGGTCCTATAGGACCTAACATCTGAGGCGCCTCATTCCATCATCCACATAAGTAAAATGTCGGGCCGTATAAAACCCAAACACCACTTCTAACTAGAAAGAAACGTGCTGCTCTCCCTGCGTTCCCTTGCTCCATTTTAGACTCAATCGGGTTGTGAGGCTCGTGAAGCTACGTTATACACAAAGCTACGCCTAAACAGGTCGTGCTTTGATCATCACCACAAGGTTCTGCTTTTCAACAAGAAACCTTGATCATTGCATCTTGGTATGCCACACTGTCAATCCATATCATACTATTAATCTTTTGCCAAAATGCACAAAAGGGTGTTAAGCAAGAGAATAAATTCTCCGCCACAATCATTCATACATGGCAGAAAATCAATAAATACAATATAAAGGAGTACAATGTCGGACACACATTCCATTTATAAGTCCGTTCCGGGTTTGAACGAAACTGGAGATACCCTTGTTCCGTATGTCCAGTACGAAAGGGAGGTACCCGCATATCCGTGCAATCAACATATACGTCCGGACGACCACCACTGTAGCCCCTTCAAGGTAGCTACTCCAATCACGGGCATCAGTAGTCGTTGTCTATTCGATGTGAAGATCGTCAGTCTTCAATCACCGCCTTCAACTCTTCGACTTAGATCGACGTATAATCATTTGAAATGATATTGAACTCGGACTTTTCAAATGATCCTCGCATATATAGATATATTTTTAAATCATTTCATATCGTTATTAGTATTTAATAACGATCTATCGCTATTTTTATTTATATAAAAATCGCCCAAATTAATTTAACGATGCTTCGGGTCAATGGGCGACCCGGGCGCTGTTTTCACCCAAATTTGTTTTACACATTCCTCTACATCTAACCGTTGGATTTTAACACAATTCATATCGTTGGAAGTTCTTCCCAAGGCGAACCTAACGGTTTCAGTTTTGGGAAAATCCAACAGTCGAATATTTTGGTATAATAATTTAAAGACACGATTTCTAAATCGCGAATTACCGCGTGCAATTCGTATAATTTAGTTTATATATATATATATATATATATATATATATATATACAAATTGTTCAATGATAATAACGTCATCCAATTCAACACAAGCAAATCAATTACAACCTATATTCATATTAAAAATAATATTTCCCAACATATGACCTTTTCAGTCCTATCCAACATGAGACAAATGAAAATTTGATATACATTTTTCGTTAAAATGCAAATCTAATATCTACACTTTTTATTTCATTAAAAAGATGCAACGTCAAATTTTACTCTTTTATCACATTTAAAAATGAAAATAAAGTGCTACATTAAAATTCTATTTTTTTTACATTAAAAATGTAAATAAAAAAAATGCAACACTAAATTCTACTCTAAAATTATGTCTCATTTAATATATGAACATGACACCAAAACACTGTTTCATTTTTTTATATATGAACGTGATCTTAAAAATATATTTATTTTTAATATAATAACATAACACTAAAATAGGTTTTAAATTTCATATATTAACATGACATAAAAAATATATATCCATTTTTGATGTTTTCCACGTAACACTAAAATATGTTCTTAACATGACATTAAAATATGACTATCTTCATATGCATTTTCATGACTCTAAAACATGATTATCTTCATATACATTTTCATGACTCTAAAATATGAAAATATTTCATATGCGTTATCATGTCTCTAAAATATGAATATATTTCATATGTCTTCATAATTCTAAAATATGTATATATTTCATATGCCATAACGCTACACTAAAACATGATTATATTTCATATGCTTTAATGCTACGCTAAAATATGGTTTTATTTCATATGCATTATCATGACATTAAAAACATGATTATGATTTATATGCATTAACTTGACATTAAAATATGGTTTTACTTCATGTTCCTACATAAATGCTAAAAACAAGTTTATTTTCATAATACTACACAAACACTAAAAATATCTTTATTTTCCAGTTAATAAAATGTAACTCCCATTGTATTCTTTTTATTTACATCTAAATGTAAATAAAGATATCACTTTAAATCTATTCCTTTTTATTTCATATAAAAGGTCAATAAAAATGTAATCTCTATTCTATACTTTTTATTCTGATTTACATTTTCTAACAAAAATGTCCTTTTTATTCTAATTTACATTTTGAATGTAATTTTCCTTTTCATTACTTATTTACATAAAAAGTAAATTTTCCTTTTTCATTGTTTATTTACATGAAAATGTAAATTTCCTATCTAATTTCCTTTATTGAAAATCTATTTACATTAAAAAGGTAAATATCATATCTAAATTCTTTTATTGAAAATCTAAGTTTTCACTTTTAATTTAATTACATAAAAATGTAATTTTATCTTTCTATAAATCTAATTACATAAAAATGTAATTTTCTTCCTTTAAATCTAATTACATGAAAATGTAATTTTATCTTTTAATTCAGTTCACAAGGAAAGTGCAAAATTTTACTTTTAATCCTATTTAAAAAGATGTAAAATTACTCTTTTATTTCTTTTTACAAAAAGATGTAAAATTCCTCTTTTATCTAATCCACATTAAAAATGTAAACTTTTCTTTTTTTTTTCTCTCTTTTTTTTCTTTCATATTAAAAATGTAAACTTTCTACTTTTAATCTTATTACATGAAAATATAAATTTTCTCTTTAAACTAATTGACAATGAAGTCAATGTTCTATTTTTTTCATTTCTAACAAATTGACAAAATAAATAATGTCTTTTTCATATCTAACAAAAAGGCGGTGAAAATAATGTACATTTTCTAATTTAACACATTACGGTGTAAACCATGTCTATTTTCTAATTTAACACATTACGGTATAAAATAATGTCAATTCTAATTTAACAAACAAAAATGTTTATGGAATGTCTTTTTTTAATATTTCAATAAAAATGAAATAAATTTTTTATTTTTTTATTAACTAAATTTGACATTAAGAATGCCCTCTTTACTTTACGACAAAAACAACAATAAACTTTGTTCTTTTTAAATTTACAACAAAAATCAATGTAAAAATGTTACTTTTTATTTTTGACAAAATCAATGTAAATTTTCATTCTTTTCATTCTAACAAAACAAATGAATAATTTGTTTCTTTTCATCCTTAACAAAACAAATTAATATTTTGTTTCTTCAAATTTATTTCAAAATAACAACAAAATGTCCTTTTTCGTTTATTTCATAGAAAATGAAAATAAACATGTTCTTATTTTCATTACACACACAAAAATGAAACTTTTTGTTCTTATTTGTACAACAAACAAAATATATGGAAATTGTGTTCTTCTTCTTTTCAAACAAAATAAATGAACATATTTCTTGTTTACAATCAAAATGACATTTTTCTTGATTAAAAAAAATGATATTTTTCTTTGCCCAATCAAATTTCAACTAAAAGGATGTATTTTGACTCAACCATTCTATTTCAACAAATTTATTTTCAATACACCAATCATCACATCAATAATTTCGCATAACCACATCAATCAGCACAGATTTCATAACAATCAAGTAAATGAATTTCACAACATACATACAGAATTCACATGGCAATAAATAATTTAATTTTTATAATTAAAATATAATTCTCACCAATAGCTTTCCACTTTGCCAAAATTTAGACGAGCTCTAAAATCAGTTCCCGTCAGTTCCATCGCGTAGATCTCATTTTTCTGATTCCAACGCTTTTCGTTTCACGCGATTCTGACTATATATGAATAAGTTATTGCAATTTTAAAGATTGGAAAATTTAATGATTATTTAAACATAATTAAATTAGATTAACATAATACCATCTTCTTCCAATCGTTACTGGGCAAGTTCGAACCCATAACTCCGCCCAAACCCCCCTATCGCACGCCAAAACGCACCACCTGCCGACGATCAAACTCCACCACACCCTGCGCCTTGCCGCCACCTTTCTACCCCCTCAGTCCTACCAAACTCGCAAGTGCCTCCTGTCCGCAAAACTGCTCCGACGCTGGTGGCTTTGGAGATGAAAATCGGCGACTGTATTTGATAATTTCCGATCACACCTTTACAGTTTTAAAGATCTCGCAATGCTCCTTCGATTTGTTTTATAATTTTTGTTTAAATCAAATTGTAGAAGAGGAGATTAAGGAATGAAATTTGGAGTGTTCTTGGCCATTGCTTTTGTTCTAGGCGGCGGCAGAATACTGTACGGGTTTAGGGTTATGCTAATTTGGTTTAGTGAATATTTATATTAAAATATTATTTAATTGAACCCTTAAGGCCCGTTACTCCTATTCAAATTTCAAAATAGAGTAAGAAAAGGGAAAAATGGGAAGGTATTCAATTGGATAGACAGAAATAAAAAGAATAGAAATATACACATGGGACCATTTCAATTTATATTTATAACCTGCCCATTATGATTTGTATTAATAACTTCATTCTTATGTAAATTGCTAATTTTCGTCCTAGCCGATTTATGTGAATTCCTATTTGAATCACAATTGTTTAACCATTAGTGTAAATAAATACGAAATGTACAAACTTACATTTTACTAGGTTTCCATTTACGAAATCAACTTGATTATTGTCATTTATTACTGTCTGCCATAAAAATTCAATTTGCTTAATTTAATGACAAGGAATATATTTAATATGTTTACTAATCAATTAATCATTTTCATTCCAAATTTTAGTTTTCACATTACTGTAAATTCCAATTCATCTAAACATTAAATTCTAAATTACAATTTCTAGGAAGAAAATAAAAGGTTGTCCTCTAATTATACCAATTCGTATTATTATTATTTTACTATGATATATAAACAATAGGTATGAATTTTCAATTAAATAAATATTTCATTATTACTGCAACCAACATTGCTAAGATACACATCTATATTACTTTTCAATTTTCAAAATATATAATATTAACGTTTCAGTATTTAATGAACCTATTCAAAAATTCAAAAGAAAAACATAGGAGAGAGAAAACGGGAATGTAATTAATGCTTGATCTATTGTTTAATGCCAATTGTTAGAAAGTTTATAACTTCGTTTGCATGTACATGTTAATATTTAATAAATGTACATTTTCTACCTATAACGTGTAAATGTTAATATTAAACAAATGTACGTTTTCTACTGTTAAAACATTTTTATTACATAATGAATCTCTTTTAATGATTTATTTACATTAAACACATTTTCAAACAATGAATCTCTTTTACATTAAAAATGTATTTTTTTAATGTAACCATATCTAATCAAACTTTAATCTTTTTATACCTTAAAAACATAATGTTTAATGTAAACATATTCCAATCAAAGTTTAATCTTTTTTTTTTATAAACAACAAAGCTGTGAATTTTCACGTTTGCATATTTTCATTTATAACCTACACATTATTTTCAATCAATAAATTAATAAATGTCATTAAAGTTCCTACGTGATGTTAAAAAGAATTTTTTTTATTGTAAAACATTTCATGTTTCTACATGACATTAAAAAGTTAGACTTTTAACATTAAACAAAATATGTTCATTTTCATTAAAAAGATTTTTGCGCTAAACAAAATATGTTCGTTCACATTAAAAAGAATAACTTTTTAATGTAAATCATTTTTATATTCTTACATTTAAATAAAGACTAACTTTTATTTTAGAACATAATTTTTTTTTGACCTAACTTCAATTATAAAATAAATTTTTAATCGTGATTATTTAAAATAAATTATTTTAAATATCAAAAACTCGTTAAAATAACTTAAAATAAATTTTTAAATTTACCCCAAAATTCAGGGTTGTTACAGTCTCCTCCACTTAAGAACTTTTCGTCCTCGAAAAGGAACGAAGCTAAAAGTTGTTTAATTAATTAACTCATCTTTCATTCTTTAATTCGTTCCTATAATTTTATTAGTTGAACAAATAATTACACTACACAACCATCAATCAATTAGTTGATTAACTTTTAAAATATATAACTTTTATATATATTCAAAATCATAATTCCTAATAGCATATTATATATATAATCAAAATACGTTAATTATATACTTTTCACTATCAACTCATTCTAGGGCATTACTAACCCCATCTCTAATGAGTTTTCTCATTCTAGGATACTTCTGATCCTATCTCTAATGAGTATTCTTATTGGATATTACCAATCCAATCTCTGATGAGTCTTTTGTTCAGTTCTAACAAGTTGTACCCCAAAGATTTGAGCTAACCAAAGCTCTGATACCAACTGTAACGGCTCGGATTTCGCCAGGACCCAATCAATCGCAAAATCGACTAAGACTGTTCTAAACCCGAGTACGTTAACTCTGGGAATACAACAACATCAGAACAATAACAGCAGACTTTTATAAACATTACAATAACGTTACATCAGAGTACATAATATATCAGAGTACATTTAATAAAATTACAGCGGAAGATAAATTACAATAAATTAAATACAATAAACAGCGGAAGATTTCTATGCTCTGGACACAGCTTTAGGCTTCGATCCAGAATCCTGCTCAAGAGATAAATATCTGCAAAAAGCTACTCGACTGCCCGTGTGGGAAAGAGGGAACCCAAGTTTGCAAAGTGAAACAAACTACGAGTCAGTCATGGGACTGGTATGAGAAATCTAACCTAACTAATCTAATAATAAGGCTAATCACAGGACCATGCCGCTAACGTGGAACGGGTTTACTCCATTGGATTTCCAGTGCATAAAATAAAGTAAATCGTTAAACAACACAATGCCTTTTAGAAAAATGAAACCATTATAAGACTCAAGTCCCATCACACAATGCAACGCAAACCGGAGGATAGAGTTTTACCTTATAATGGTCAAATGATGCTTGATGCGATAAAACGGATTTGATATTATTATTAGTGTATATATGTTTCAAAAAAAACATTTAAATCATAATGTATCAATTATAGACAACATAGTACCCCATCCTACTATGTCGTCATACTAGTTCTACAATCAAAACCGCATGGTGTCATATTGGAAATTGGGTTTCCATCATGAGTCAAGGCTAGGAACGATCTCCTTACCGATTCGAGACACTCTAGCTAATGTCTCAGGATCAGAGCTCGAGTGACCCTTGGATAGCTGCAGGGCCGGTCCACACTTGCGGTTTGTGGATTAGTTATTCCTGAACACACGTTTCTCGGTCCTATAGGACCTAACATCCGAGGCGCCTCATTCCATCATCCACATAAGTAAAATGTCAGGCCGTGTAAAACCCAAACACCACTTCTAGCTAGAAAGAAACGTGCTGCTCTCCCTGCGTTCCCTTGCTTCGTTTTAGACTCAACCGGGTTGTGAGGCTCGTGATGCTACGTTATACACAAAGCTACGCCTAAACAGGCCGTGCTTTGATCATCACCACAAGGTTCTGCTTTTCAATAAGAAACCTTGATCATTGCATCTTGGTATGCCACACTGTCAATCCATATCATACTATTAATCTTTTGCCAAAATGCACAAAAGGGTGTTAAGCAAGAGAATAAATTCTCCGCCACAATCATTCATACATTCGGTAGAAAATCAATAAATACAATATAAAGGAGTACAATGTCGGACACACATTCCATTTATAAGTCCGTTCTGGGTCTGAATGAAACTGGAGATACCCTCGTTCCGTGTGTCTAGTACGGAAGGGAGGTACCCGCATATCCGTGCAATCAACATATACGTCCGGACGGCCACCACTGTAGCCCCTTCAAGGTAGCTAATCCAATCACGGGTATCAGTGGTCGTCGTCTATTCGATGTGAAGATCGTCGGTCTTCAATCACCGTCTTCAACTCTTCGACTTAGATCGACGTATAATCATTTGAAATGAGATTGAACTCGGACTTTTCAAATGATCCTCGCATATATAGATATATTTTAAAATCATTTCATATCATTATTAGTATTTGATAACGATCTATCGCTATTTTTATTTATATAAAAATCGCCCAAATTAATTTAACGATGCTTCGGGTCAATGGGCGATCCGGGCGCTGTTTTCACCCAAATTTGTTTTACACATTCCTCTAAATCTAACCGTTGGATTTTAACACAATTCATATCGTTGGAAAGATCTTCCCAAGGCGAACCTAACGGTTTCAGTTTTGGGAAAATCCGACGGTCGGATATTTTGGTATAATAATTTAAAGACACGATTTCTAAATCGCGAATTACCGCGTGCGATTCGTATAGTTTAGTTTATATATATATATATATATATATATATATAAATACAAATCATTCAGTGATAATAACGTCATCCAATTCGACACAAGCAAATCAATTACAACCTATATTCATGTTAAAAATAATATTTCCCAACATATGACCTTTTCAGTCCTATCCCACATGAGCCAAATGAAAATTTGATATACATTTTTCGTTAAAATGCAAATCTAATATCTACACTTTTTATTTCATTAAAAAGATGCAACGTCAAATTTTACTCTTTTATCACATTTAAAAATGCAAATAAAGTGCTACATTAAAATTCTATTGTTTTTACATTAAAAATGTAAATAAAAAAAATGCAACACTAAATTCTACTCTAAAATTATGTCTCATTTTAATATATGAACATGACTCAAAAACAATGTTTCATTTTTTTATATATGAACGTGATCTTAAAAATATATTTATTTTTGATATAATAACATAACACTAAAATAGGTTTTAAATTTCATATATTAACATGACATAAAAAATATATCCATTTTTGATGTTTTCCACGTAACACTAAAATATGTTCTTTTCAACATGACATTAAAATATGACTATCTTCATATGCATTTTCATGACTCTAAAACATGATTATCTTCATATACATTTTCATGACTCTAAAATATGAAAATATTTCATATGCGTTTTCATGTCTCTAAAATATGAATATATTTCATATGTCTTCATAATTCTAAAATATGTATATATTTCATATGCCATAACGCTATACTAAAACATGATTATATTTCATATGCTTTAATGCTACGCTAAAATATGGTTTTATTTCATATGCATTATCATGACATTAAAAACATGATTATGATTTATATGCATTAACTTGACATTAAAATATGGTTTTACTTCATGTTCCTACATAAATGCTAAAAACAAGTTTATTTTCATAATACTACACAAACACTAAAAATATCTTTATTTTCCAGTTAATAAAATGTAACTCCCAATGTATTCTTTTTATTTACATCTAAATGTAAATAAAGATATCACTTTAAATCTATTCCTTTTTATTTCATATAAAAGGTCAATAAAAATGTAATCTCTATTCTATACTTTTTTATTCTGATTTACATTTTCTAACAAAAATGTCCTTTTTAGTCTAATTTACATTTTGAATGTAATTTTCCTTTTCATTGCTTATTTACATAAAAAGTAAATTTTCCTTTTTCGTTGTTTATTTACATGAAAATGTAAATTTCCTTTCTAATTTCCTTTATTGAAAATCTATTTACATTAAAAAGGTAAATATCATATCTAAATTCTTTTATTGAAAATCTAAGTTTTCACTTTTAATTTAATTACATAAAAATGTAATTTTATTTTTCTATAAATCTAATTACATAAAAATGTAATTTTCTTCCTTTAAATCTAATTACATGAAAATGTAATTTTATCTTTTAATTCAATTCACAAGGAAAGTGCAAAATTTTACTTTTAATCCTATTTAAAAAGATGTAAAATTATCTTTTATTTCTTTTTACAAAAAGATGTAAAATTCCTCTTTTATCTAATCCACATTAAAAATGTAAACTTTTCTTTTTTTCTCTTTTTTTTCTTTCATATTAAAAATGTAAACTTTCTACTTTTAATCTTATTACATGAAAATATAAATTTTCTCTTTAAACTAATTGAAAATGAAGTCAATGTTCTATTTTTTTTTTCATTTCTAACAAATTGACAAAATAAATAATGTCTTTTTCATATCTAACAAAAAGGCGGTGAAAATAATGTCCATTTTCTAATTTAACACATTACGGTGTAAACCATGTCCATTTTCTAATTTAACACATTACGGTGTAAAATAATGTCAATTCTAATTTAACAAACAAAAATGATTATGGAATGTCTTTTTTTTAATATTTCAATAAAAATGAAATAATTTTTTTTATTATTAACTAAATTTGACATTAAGAATGCCCTCTTTACTTTACGACAAAAACAACAATAAACTTTGTTCTTTTTAAATTTACAACAAAAATCAATGTAAAAATGTTACTTTTCATTTTTGACAAAATCAATGTAAATTTTCATTCTTTTCATTCTAACAAAACAAATGAATAATTTGTTTCTTTTCATCCTTAACAAAACAAATTAATATTTTGTTTCTTCCCATTTATTTCAAAATAACAACAAAATGTCCTTTTTCGTTTATTTCAAAGAAAATGAAAATAAACTTGTTCTTATTTTCATTACACACACAAAAATGAAACTTTTTGTTCTTATTTGTACAACAAACAAAATATATGGAAATTGTGTTCTTCTTCTTTTCAAACAAAATAAATGAACATATTTCTTGTTTACAATCAAAATGACATTTTTCTTGTTTAAAAAAATGATATTTTTCTTTGCCCAATCAAATTTCAACAGAAACGATGTATTTTGACTCAACCATTCTATTTCGACAATTTTATTTTCAATACACCAATCATCACATCAATAATTTTGCATAACCACATCAATCAGCACAGATTTCATAACAATCAAGTAAATTAATTTCACAACATACATACAGAATTCACATGGCAATAAATAATTTAATTTTTATAATTAAAATATTCTCACCAATAGCTTTCCACTTTGCCAAAATTTAGACGAGCTCTTAAATCAATTCCTGTCAGTTCCATCGCGTAGATCTCATTTTTCTGATTCCAAAGCTTTTCGTTTCACGCGATTCTGACTATATATGAATAAGTTATTGCAATTTTAAAGATTGGAAAATTTAATGATTATTTAAACATAATTAAATTAGATTAACATAATACCATCTTCTTCCAATTGTTACTGGGCAAGTTCGTACCCATAACTCCGCCCAAACCCCCCCCCCCCCCCATCGCATGCCAAAACGCACTACCTGCCGATGATTAAACTCCACCACACCCTGTGCCTTGCCGCCACCTTTCTACCCCCTCAGTCCTAGCCAACTCGCAAGTGCCTCCTGTCCGCAAAACTGCTCCGATGCTGGTGGCTTTGGAGAGGAAAATCGGCGACTGTAGTTGATAATTTCCGATCACACCTTTACAGTTTTAAAATCTCGCAATGCTCCTTCGATTTGTTTTATAATTTTTGTTTAAATCAAATTGTAGAAGAGGAGATTAAGGAATGAAATTTGGAGTGTTCTTGGCCATTGCTTTTGTTCTAGGCGGCGGCAGAATACTGTACGGGTTTAGGGTTATGCTAATTTGGTTTAGTGAATATTTATATTAAAATATTATTTAATTGAACCCTTAAGGCCCGTTTCTCCTATTCAAATTTCAAAATAGAGTAAGAAAAGGGAAAAATGGGAAGGTATTCAATTGGATAGACAGAAATAAAAAGAATAGAAATATACACATGGGACCATTTCAATTTATATTTATAACCTACCCATTATGATTTGTATTAATAACTTCATTCTTATATAAATTGCTAATTTTCGTCTTAGCCGATTTATGTGAAGTCCTATTTGAATCACAATTGTTTAACCATTAGTGTAAATAAATACGAAATGTACAAACTTACAATTCACTAGGTTTCCATTTACGAAATCAACTTGATTATTGTCATTTATTACTGTCTGCCATAAAAATCCAATTTGCTTAATTTAATGACAAGGAATATATTTAATATGTTTACTAATCAAGTAATCATTTTAGTTCCAAATTTTAGTTTTCACATTACTGTAAATTCCAATTCATCTAAACATTAAATTCTAAATTACAATTTCTAG
This sequence comes from Allium sativum, assembly GCA_030737875.1. NCBI lineage: Eukaryota > Viridiplantae > Streptophyta > Magnoliopsida > Asparagales > Amaryllidaceae > Allium > Allium sativum. The sequence goes on along the minus strand of CM060920.1, from coordinate 782,324,760 downwards.
GAAGAAAAAAAAAGGTTGTCCTCTAATTATACCAATTCATATTATTATTATTTTATTACGATATATAAACAATAGGTATGAATTTTCAATTAAATAAATATTTCATTATTACTGCAACCAACATTGCTAAGATACACATCTATATTACTTTTCAATTTTCAAAATATATAATATTAACGTTTCAGTATTTAATGAACCTATTCAAAAATTCAAAAGAAAAACATAGGAGAGAGAAAACGGGAATGTAATTAATGCTTGATCTATTGTTTAATGCTAATTGTTAGAAAGTTTATAACTTCGTTTGCATGTACATGTTAATATTTAATAAATGTACATTTTCTACCTATAACATGTAAATGTTAATATTAAACAAATGTATGTTTTCTACTGTTAAAGCATTTTTATTACACAATGAATCTCTTTTAATGATTTATTTACATTAAACACATTTTCAAACAATGAATTTTTTTTACATTAAAAATGTATTTTTTTAATGTAACCATATCTAATCAAACTTTAATCTTTTTATACCTTAAAAACATAATGTTTAATGTAAACATATTCCAATCAAAGTTTAATCTTTTTTTTTAAACAACAAAACTGTGAATTTTCACGTTTACATATTTTCATTTATAACCTACACATTATTTTCAATCAAAATTAATAAATGTCATTAAAGTTCCTACGTGACGTTAAAAAGAATTTTTTTTTGTTTTAAAACATTTCATGTTTCTACATGACATTAAAAAGTTAGACATTTAGCATTGAACAAAATATGTTCATTTTCATTAAAAAGAATAACTTTTAGCACTAAACAAAATATGTTCGTTCACATTAAAAAGAATAACTTTTTAATGTAAATCATTTTTATATTCTTACATTTAAATAAAGACTAACTTTTATTTTAAAACATAATTTTTTTTACCTAACTTCAATTATAAAATAAATTTTTAATCGTGATTATTTAAAATAAATTAGTTTAAATATCAAAAACTCATTAAAATAACTTAAAATAAAATTTTAAATTTACCCCAAAATTCAGGGTTATTACAAAAGTAGCCCTCTTTCCATGCCTCTAACCCCTATATATAGCCTCTAACCAACCCGCTAATGGGCCACCAAATCAGCCCACTAATGGCTTGTCAAACCTGTAAAGAAATTGTGCAGCACTAAAACAATGATTCCTCCTAAATCGCTGAACCAAATGTTTAATGTGATCACTCTACAGAATTGGCAACACCATTTCCTTCCCAATGAAATTGATCTAATTCAATCCCATTCAAAAGTTATGCCCTGCAAAAAATTGATAGGGGCAAAATGGTCATAAATAAAATTGGTAAAAATTATGGATATGTCTCACATCCCGATAAACAACATATCAGAATATGAGAATGATCCAACCCTTATGGAATTAAATAAAAATATTTTACAATCCTCCAATACGTATAATGCGGGCTGTTACATTCTCACCCTTCGGAATTTCGCCCCTAAAATCCCAAGCAACCAAATCAATTCCATATGCCTACCATCCACAAGAAGCAAATTTACCATCCCAACTAGCAACCATCAAGTCATGCATCTATAGCCTTATCCTAGAACGCGGGATTCTAAATATGATGGTGCAAGTTACAATGGTGTAAGGTGACACGACGTTAATGGGTCATACCGACGAAGAGTTGTGGATGGGTCCTCTACATACTCTCTTCCGTCTCCCACATACAATCGTCATCGTCCTCACTCCACTGTACCTTGACTAGCTTAACCGTCTTCCTCCTAAGTTGTTTTGTGTCATTCCTCACAACGTGAAGCGGCTTACGAGGTTTCGTAACTACGGTCTCAACTTCTAGGTCTTTGTAATGTTCCGAGATACCACCACATTCGAATCATGCACACACTTCCGTTGAAACGACACATGGAAAACATTGTGCACACTCGACATCTTCTCTGATAACTCCAATCTATATGCGAGCTTTACAGTCTGCTCGACTATCAGAAATAGTCCAACAAACCTAGGAGCTAACTTTCCTTTACTTCTGAATCGTACAACAATTTTCAAGGGAAAAATCTTCATGAAAACCATATTGCCAACGTCGAATTCCAAATCTTTTCGACGCTTATCGGTGTAACTCTTCTGACAATCTTGGGTTGTCTTCATTCATTGCCGAACGATCTCGATACAATCCGAGGTCTCTCTAATCATCTCTTGCCCAAGTATCATCTTATCTCTAGTTTCTAACCAACATGCTGGAGAATTACACAGTCTCCCATACAACACTTTGTATGGTGCCATCCCGATGCTCGACTGGTAGTTGTTGTTGTATGCAAACTCAACTAAATGTAGATGGTCTTTCCATGATCCCCCGAAGTCTAATACACTAGCTCTTAGGAGGTCTTCCAAAACTCGGTTAACTCTCTCGGTTTGACCATCAGTCTGAGGATGATAAGCCGAACTTAAACACAACACGGTTCCCAAAGTCTCTTGAAAACTCTTCCAAAATCCACTTGTAAACAGTGGATCTTGATCACTCACCATGCTTTTCGGGATACCATGGAATCGAACTATCCATTTTACATAAAGCTCAGCCAACTTCAATGTTGTCTTAGTCGATTTGATATGAATAAATCTTGCACTTTTGGTCAAGCGATCCAGATGACCCAAATTCCTTCATTTCCTGCCTGGTTCTAGGTAGTCCATCGATAAAATCCATCGATATTTGTTCCCACTTCCACGTAGGAACTTCTAATGGCTGAAGCAATCCACTCAGGTTCTTCTGTTCATCTTTCACAAACTGACAGTTCATGCACATGGAAATGAATTTTCCAACATCCGTCTTCATCCCTTCCCAGTAGTAGGCTCGCTTCATGCCCTGATACATTTTGTTACCACTGGGATAAGTCGTCAACTTTGAGTGTTGACATTCCTTCAGAACCTCATTTCTTAATCCATCGATATCAGAAACAACCATTCATCCTTTCTTTTGAAGCCAACCTTCTTGATCGACCTCGAATTACCTTTTTTCTGATTCTAACTTCTGAATAATCTCGATAAGCTTTGCATCATGCTTTTGGCTCTCGCCAATCCTTTCGATGAGGGTAGGCCTTATCGACAAGCTTGCCAACATTTCAGGTTACAACTCACACCGTGGTCTGAAACCAAATTCTACCAAGTACTCGAGGTGTTTCATTATGAAAACAACGCTCCCGAATTTGCGTGTCTTCGACTCAACGCATCCGCCAATGCGTTACCTTTACTAGGAGTATAGGAAATACAAAAATCATATGATGCCAGAAACTCTAACCACCATTTCCTTAAAAGATTCAAATCCTTTTGGGAGAAAAGATACTTCGACAACTTGTGATCCGTAAACAACTCGAATCGAACTCCCAACAGGTAATCTCTCTACATCTTTAGAGCAAACACGATCGCTGCCAACTCCAAATCATGAGTTGGATAATTCCTCTCGTGCAGCTTTAGTTGTCGACTCACGTAGGCCACAACCTTATCCTTCTGCATTAGCACTGCTCCAAGCCCAGTACCGCATGCATCGGTGTATCCAACCATCTCTTCATTCCCACTTGGAATCGTCAAAACAGGAGCCCTCATCTGTCTATCTTTCAAGATTTCGAAATCTTGTTCACACTTCGCATTCCATGTGAACACTTGATTCTTCTTCGTCAATCCTATTAATGGTGCAACTATCTTGGAGAAATCCTTGATAAAGCAGCAACAAAATCCTGCCAACCCAAGGAAACTATGTACATCCGTTGCATTCTTAGGTCTATCCTAGTCCTGGATTGCTGCCACCTTAGCGGGGTCAACCTTTATTCCATTTCCAGAAACAACATGGCCTAAGAACCTCACTTCACTCTTTCAGAAGCGACACTTAAAAAACTTAGCTCTCCGCTGATGCTTTCGCAAGATTTCTAAACAACTCTCCAGTGCGTCTTGTTCTCTTCCTCATTCCGGGAGTAAACTAGAATATCATCCACGAACACAAGCACGAACTTGTTCAACTTATCTCTGAACAACCTATTCATAAGTTCTACAAAATACGTTGGCATGTTAGTCAACCCAAATGGCATCACAACTCATTCGAAGAAACTGGATGGTGTCCTAAAAGTTGTCTTCAGCACACTATCCTTCGCCACCCTCAACTGATGGAATCCCATTGCCAAATCCATCTAAGAAAACACTTTGGCCCCGTGAAGCTGATCGAACAAGTCCTCTATCCTTGGCAACGGATACTTGTTCTTCTTAGTCGCCTTGTTCAACATATGATAATCCACACACAATCTCAAAGATCCATCTGCCTTGGTTGCAAACACAACTGATGCACCCCATTCGGACACACTTCTCCAAATGAATCCTTTTCCCAAAGGATCACGTACTTGCACCTCTAACTCACGTTGTTCCTTAGGCACCATCCCCCTAGGAGGCATGAAGATAGGTCTAGCACCCTCGACCAAATCGATTTTGAACTCAATCTCGCGATGCGGCGGCAACCCTTTGACCTCTTCAAAGACATCATCAAACTTGCTTGTGATCGACACTGATGACAAGTCTTCCCGTGGATCACAAGCGAATATAAACAGCTCACGAAGACACCATCTTTGGGCTTACATCTAATCACAACCTTTCTCCTTTCCACATTCCCGAATGTCACTTCCAGCTTCTTGCAATCCACCTTTGCCGCATACCTCTTGAGCCAGTCCATACCCAAAATAATCCTAAACCCAACGAAGTTCAAAATAAAGCAATCACACAGGAAGGAGAAACCATGACTCGACAACACTATACCATGACAAATTATACACAAGCTGGACGAACCCCCAACTGGATTAGTCACAACGAAAGGTTTGTCACAGATCTCGGGTTCTAAACCCAAGCGACAAATAGGCTCATTACAAATGAATGAATGCGATGCTCTAGTGTCGAACAACACACGAACCTTAACATCTTTAATGGAAAGAATACCTTGAATAATGACACTATTCCCTTTCTCCTCTACCATAGGAGCCTTTGAAGTCGATGACACAACTTCCAAAGCATACGCCTTCCCAACCTGTTTACCCTTAGCTAGTTCTGGATAATCCTTTTTGTCATGCCCAGGCTTTCCACACTTAAAGCACTTCCTTTTAACTTCTGTATTCTTACAATCCTTGGAATAATGGACCTTCTGTTGGTGTTTATAGCAAGTCACTTTGCCTTTCTGCTTTTTCTGGCCATCTTTTCCTTTCTACTGTTGTTGCTTCCTCTTTTTATTATTACCACCCTATTGTCCTTTCAGTTCTTCCTTAGCTGCAACAACAGTCTCTTCCTTGGGAAAAGAGAAACAAACTCTAATGCCTTAGAGCTTTTTTGTAATAACTCAAATTCCGACATACTTATTTTTTTTTAAATTCTAATCCTTCGAAACTCATGTTGGCTGCTCTGGTATCCTGCAGAAAAGACAGAGATATAAAATGTATCAGAGCTCAGAAAAAATCTCACGGCGGAATGGATAGAATATGATACAATCAAAATATAGCCTTACCCAAATAATAATACTGCCTAGCTAGTATCCAAAGCTATCATATCTCTGCCATAAATCTAACCTGCAAGTATGTTATGAGGAGGGGGTCAGAATACAAGTTCTGATGATTGGATTTAAACTATACATTTTGGAAAACCCTACATATACCGTTCAATCACATTTTCTTATTTATTAGGTTACTTGGGTTAACAGCACTCAAGGCTTACACACACGTCATAACCATCTACTTCCCGGTGGATTAACCTAATACGGTATATATGTAGCTACACCCAATATTAAGGTATGCCCCATGTACTCCACTTGCACGGTCTCCACCGTAATGCCACAGAAATGTACGCAGTCCCTCATCCTACGCCGGAGTGATGTATAAATTTCTATATAACAATGTTATGTTCTGCATATATCTTCCATTACTGCGTTACGTAAGCGTACGGACTGCCACCTTCGACCGAATCAGATTCCATCACAGAGTAATGCCCTCCAGTCTACATACACCACCCAGAGCATACATGCATGTATCTAAACTTTCTCATGTACGTATCGTCAATCGTATTCGATGCCTTGACCGCACATAACCTCTAATGTGCACCGAGTTCCGTGGCAGGGCAATACAAGAAACACAAAACTCGGTCTGGAGCTTTTCCATATCTGTACAGGCCCGCCTTTAAGAGCCTCAAAATAAAAATATCCTTCAGGTCTGTTTTTCATGGTGGCTATGGCCCTACCTTGGCCCCTCCCTCAACTAGTAGATACTACAAGAGCTAAGCGACTTGCCCTTAACAAACAATCTAAACATCTAGTTGGCGTCTCCCCTCAACCACCGACCTCGATAATGAGTGGCGTCTTGGGTTTAGCTCTAGTCTTTTCGCATCCCACTGGTTGTCGATGATGGGTACACGACGATCTACTATCCTTATTGGTCGTGACCTCTACCTCCTTGTTGAGGCGATCGTCGGATCACCCTAGTATCACCTCGTCACAGCTTTCTAAATGCAAAGATACTCTTGCAGTCAAGGCTACTCGCCGGGAAGTTACACGCAGTCCCAACCTCTGTAATGCATAGCCCGAACACTGCACCACCACAAAGGACTACCAGAGGCACCTTCCACATCTCAGAAAGCCGCATGCTTCCCTTTCCAGTCCTTCAAAGCTGAAAGAATAATCAGATGAACATGCGCTCCCCTTATGCCTCATGACACCACGATGATCTACCCCATTGGGTTATTCACCCCCAAACGTGCAGACTAGTCCAAGCGCCTCATTTTAATATTATTAGACCCTATGTCTAAACATTCATTTATGCGCTTGCTTTACCTCATCAGGTTTCCATTTAACTTGGTTATTCCCATTCACATTGACTACTTATTCAAGTTACCAAGTTTCTCTTGCTTATTAATTTCAGTCATATAACTTAACCCATTTAAGCCTATTAATAAGCCCACAACATGTTATTCTTTAGATTGTGGTCCAAGGTCTGAAATCTACAACCCCTTTATGTTCTTGTTTGATTCAAGGTTACAATAACATGTTCTACTTAATATGTAATTAAGTGTATCTCAATTCACATGTTTTCAATTGAACACGTCACTTATCATTTATGATTAAATATAACTTATTTCATTTCATATGTTGCATCATTCTTTCTTAGTTAATCATAATTCCCTCTTATATTGTCATTACAACTTATCGTTGTTTACATATTAACTTAGTTCTCTTAACTAATGTTTACTAATAAGTTTCCTTCCTATAAGTATAACTTATGTTGTCCTTATCAGCATATTTCAGATTCTCATTCTCACAGATAACTTAACTTACAATTAAGTATAACTTATCTTCTTACATAAGTTATTCCATCTTCTTTATCGTTCACTATAACCTGAGTTATAATTTCTACTTGTCCCTAGGACAAGGCTACCTATTATATAACACTCTCATTAATGTAACTTATTTATAATAGGTTATTATCATTCCCCGTTCATTCCACTTCCTTTATTGTTGTAATTATCTTTCAGTCATTTCCTTATTCATTGCCATTAATCATAGTTAGTGCCATTAGTTTCTATCCTTTATATTCATATATTTATATATATGCTTATGTACTAGACCTCCCACATTAAGCCTACCACTTGTGGATATTGGATTTTCCGAGTGGTTCCGGGAAGACTTCTTCCACAAGTTGACTTAACCTCGTGTCTTAGCACCGTTGCATGTTTTCTTAGCGCACTAGAACCCTCACTTTAAATTAACAACTTGTGGCCGCTAGATTTGCCGGGAGGTTCCGCACAGACTTCTACCACAAGTTGAATTCAACCTCGTGCCTAGGTGCGTTACAGTTTTCTATTTACTGTAAATTTAGGCTATTTATTCTTTCCACATTTTTACTACAACCTATTTTACATGTCATCATGTTATGCCTATTTTATGTCATATGTTCTTCCTAACATATAATTAATTTCATCTCAAAATACATGTGATCGTCAAATCCTGTAATTTTTCTAATTTAACATGTAATGATTACAATTTCTACAATTAAGGGTTCAAGTACATAAATGTCACAAGTTAACATGAAATTAGAACAACGGTAATCGTTACACATATATTAACAAGTTTATATTTCAACATATGAACATTTTAGCACTTTAAACGTTTCAACATATGAATTTCTAATATATTAATATCTCAACATGTCATATTAGCATTTCAATACTTTTAATCATTATAGCATATTTTCATTACATGTTAACGGGGAATGTCAAACGATAATATATCATTATCTAAAATGATATAACTTAAATCCACTCACCTAAATTGCTTTCCAATTCCTGAACCTGGTCCAGATCTAGCATTCCATGGTTTCGTCTAACTGGATCTAGAACCTAATAACCATGGATCCACAATTCTTACTGAAAGAAAAAGGGAAGAAAGAGGAAGAAAATTGAACATACCAGATCTAAGAATTTACTGTACTTCGCAAATGATTATGAACACCTTATTATTAATATTCATTCTTTTCCACCAGATCTTGATTCAAAATTTTCCTACACTAATTATCTTATTTTTCTAAAGGGATTTGAGGAGGAGGAAGAATAGCGGAGCTTAGACGTTGTCTCAGAGAATGTGTGATTTAAGCTAGGCTCTACTAGCCTATTTATAGGTGTTCAGGATCTTATCGTACACGCAGCGCTGACGCAGCATTGAATCCAGTTAAGAAAACAGTTCAGATAGATTAATGAATCTGCCCGGATCTGGGGTGTCGACCCCGGTGTTGACCCATATAGGGGTGTCGATCCCGGTGTCGAACCCGATATAGTGGTGTCGACCCCTCTATGGGTCCCGCGAGTTGTTTTGGTGCAGAAATTTGAATTTCGAATGTTTGAATTTTTGGAATTTATTTAATTTTTATATTCAAATGTAATCTTCTTATATGTATACAAATCTTCTAGTGACCATTTTATGCATATACACATACACACAACTTTCATTTCGATTTCAAAACTCAAACGGTGTTGTACCGTTATTTAATTCTTACCATATTTCTGTGATTGCAGCCTTGTTTTGTGTAACACCCCGTAATTTTAAAACATGACATAAGGAATAATTAAAGAATAATTAATTTTTAAAAGAAGAATTTAGTGAAACGGGTTACGCCATTGCGTTCGTCTCGGAATTCTGCTTGAGATAGAGTTTGAGTTTGCGTAAAATGGATACCGTATGAAGGAGTTATGGACGATGGAAGTTTGGCGGAAAATCAGAAAATAGGCTAGGATAACTGGCGCACTTGTGAAGTGCGCCAGGAGAAAATTGCACTAGCGCACCTGGGAAGTGCGCCCAAGCCGAACCAGATTCTGTAGGATTCTGGAGAGTTCCATTAATGACGTGTCTTTCTGGGATTGGCTGGATGATATGTCTTTTTAATCTGAGTAGTTCGTATGGTCTCTAATCTAATCTAAAGGTCCTAATTCACCTAATACATCTATAAATAAACAACTAAACCTAACCCTAATTTCATTGTTATCATCCATGGCGCCTCCGTGCAGCTCTAATCTAAATTAAAATAAGTCTTTCTTCTTCATCAAGTCAAATTAGAAGATCAAATTCTACAACAATGGTTTAGCTAATCAAATTCAGAATTTAGAATTCAGATCTATTCTCTCTCAATTCTCTAAACCTAACGCTGTGAGTTTCTAGATTACTTTTAGGTTTAGATAAATAAAAGTATGCTTTGATAGACAATGAATTGGATATGTTGTAAAGTATTAAATCTTATACGATGTAGATCATGATAGATCTAATTCTCCAGATCTGATGCAATTGTGGCTATACTATGATGTCGCCTTCATGGATCTTGATTTGTAACTACGTTGTGGTAAATGTAAATCTATTAATCTTGACAGTTGCAACATTGATTAGATCTAATTTTGTATGTAAATCATTGCGATCGACTTAGATATGTTGTAAGTTGGACATATTTAGATCTAAACATTCTATTATCATGTTTCATGCCAGATCCACTTTATTATCATGTTTTATGATAGATCCATTTTATGATCATATCTTATGCTATGATAGATCTATCTCTCGAGATCCAATTCAATTGTGACTGTTCTAGTATGTTATTTTTGTTTCATTTGGATAGATCAAATCATTTATGTGAACCATGAACATATGCCACCTTGAATTGATTAGGATTGGGTCCACACTTTTATCTTAATTGTAACCTCTATGATATGTATTTGGGTAGAACTATTTATAAACCTGTAGATCTAAAGTAGTATTTATGTTAGATCCCGTTATGATGATGATTACATGTTCATGACAATATGTATGTTCACCTTGATATGATGTTAATTACTTGTCCATTCACTTTGGTATCATGCTAGTATGTTTATGCCAATATATATTGAAACTATCACCTCTATCGTATTCCCCTTTTCATTGTTATGGCTAGACTACTTATTAGCCTAGATGCCACCAAAATACGTGCGAATATGTTAGTGAAAGAAACGGGGGAAAAGGGAGGACTTATAATTGGCATGTAATCTTTAAATGAATTGATACGTAATTCAAATTATCAGTAAAATAGGTATTGACACATATAAATGGAAAGGATTAATTAATAAATTAATTTATAAAAAATGGAATGTTTAGTAATTACAATTAGGAATTGTAATTGTACTTATGACTCGAGGTTAGGTTACATTAGTGGTGGAAGTCTGCCCAGACCCGACCGACATATCCAACAGCCACTACTATTGAACCTAATGTGGGAGGTCTAAGTACGTAAATACGAATTGGGCTAAGACACGAGGTTAAGCCCAACTGTGGAATAAGACTGCCCGGACCCGACTGGCATATCTAGCATCCACATGTTATAGGTCTAATGTGGGAGGTCTAGCCCATTATAACAATAAATGGACAAGGTAATGAATTGGACTACTTAACCTAAATTATTCCATATGGATTGCGCTAACTTAAATTTAAGTTGGGGGTTAATTAAACTTGGCTGAATTAAAAGGGGAGGGTTAAGTAAATCTTGGGTAGGTGGTTAATATTAGTATATATATAGGCCCACAAACTTAACCGTTAAATAAACATGCTTGAATCAATGGGAGGGTTAAATAAATCTTGGGTAGGTGGGTAATATTAGTATATATAGGCCCACAAACTTAACCTGATAAGGTTATATAATTAGAGACACCTTTTAGGTAAACATATCCAGTTGAAAACCTAGTAGTGGGGATGCAAGACAAAGGGGAGAGCTTGCATCATCTTGTGTGGGACCCATTTCAGTCAGTAACCCTTAAATAGGTATCAAACGGGTACTACGAACTAGGTATGAGTGGGGCACGCTTACTGAGCTGATTGTAAGAGATCCAAATGTGGAGGCGGTGTTGACGGTGCGTTCCAACAGGGTCATGTGCGTGCATGACTCCACCTGCTGGGGAAGATAAGACGTTGTGACATCAGTAGATATGATTGTTCACATCCGAAAAATAAAGGGTTGCCACTTTAGGGAGTGATACACCCTACTGTGGGGCCAGCATAGGGTATCTACGAAATAGGGAGCGATCGATTGGGGGTAGTAAATAGGGTACATCTAGTCCTGTCTGTTTCTGTGGGGTACCTGTGTTTCTGTCTAGGCTAACACCCGTTATTTCAGTTTAGGTACCAGTTATGTTTGGGTTAAAACCCGTTACTAGGGTACACCTAAAACTACCATTATGTTTCTGTTGGGATCATCCTGTTTTTGTTAAGCAATTAGGGAGTATGTAATCCTATTACATGTCTGTTATACTAGTATTAGTGTAGAGCAAGGAAAGTATTAAGAAGCGCTATCTATTCTATCCTATTGTCATGTTTACCTTGTCATACATGCCATTTATTTAGTGATTTCTCTTATCCACTTTGTACGCCTATCATGTTACTTTTATTTATTTACTGGCTAAAAGTAACTAGACTCGCCAGACTTTATGTCTGACCCTTTTTGTTTCCCCTTCTTTCTTTCGTTTCCCCGCAGGCTCTCAGGGAGGAAACACACAGGCTTGATCGTGATTCTTCTTATTTTGCTGGAGCTGCTGATATGTATGGATTAAGCTCCTATCCTTGTTGCTATGGCCATATTTTGTTCTTGGGGGAATTTTCTTTCTTTTATGCACTCTGATATTTTTGAAGTACAAGATAGTGGTTTTTTATGTTGTAATGGGTTTTTAGGTTTCAGACAAATGATGCTTTGGACCACGGTATTTTGATGATTAATAAATTTGTTTATTTCCGCTGCAATTTTTTTATGTCTATCTTGTAATATTCTGTGTCTGTTTACCTAAACGCTTCACGAAAGTTAATGCATTCCCTTTGTGAGTGACATTAACGGATGTGGGGTGTCAAACTTGGTATCAGAGCCGAAGGTTACCAGATTAGAGAAGAGTTTTTGAAAAATATTTTCAAAATGAGTTTTAAAAGAAAGTATTTTCAAAAAGAAAATGTTGTTTTGAAAATACTCCCCAAAAACCGTATGTAATATCCTTCAGTCCTTTATCTAAATTCCTTCCTTTTTCCTTTTTCCTTTTTCAGCATGTCTGGGGAACAAAACATTCCTAATATCCCAAAGGGCGTCACAATACCCGGATTGTTCTCCTATACTAACATTATTTTTCACTTCCTGCATCAGTTCTCTAGGGTTGCCGTATGCAATCTATGGCGTAGTGCATTTTGTGTTGCTTCCTCAACCTTTTCTTCCTTATTTTCTCCCTGGTCTTCCTCATGCGTTAGGGCCATATCAACAAGTTTTTCAAAAGTGGCTCGCATTGGGATATGGGACATGGCTAACCCATGAAGGGGTTCATTCAGCCCTTTAGCAAACCGTAAAGCCTTTTTGTGCGGCGTATCCACCAATTCTAACCCGAACCTTGCTAGCTGGTTGAATTTGTTCACATATTCTTTAACCGTCAAGTTTCCTTGTTTGAGTGCTAAGAACCTCTCCATCTGCATGCTTTTTTCGGTTTGGTAAAGACATTTCATTTCAAATCTTTGCCTAAAATCTTCCCAAGTTTCCACTGGACATCCAACTTGGGTGACATCCCACCAAAATGAGGCTTCGTCCTTTATTAGCCAAGCAGCTAACTGAATCTTCCTCTTATCCTTTACTTTAAAGATTACGAACAAGTCCTCGGTCTCCTTGAGCTAATTTCGAGCATCAACGAATGTCTCATTCCCGTGGAATGGCTTTCCTCCCATAGCACAGAAGTCTTTGCAAATCTTGGCGAAGTTATCTGCTTTTGGAGGGGGGGAGGAGGAATGATTGGCGCAGCTGGGGGAGGAACGTCTCTTTGGCCTTCGGCAGGCGTCGTGGCCTCCAAATACCTACGGAACCATCTGGGTATTGTGACGCCCTTTGGGATATTAGGAAAGTTTTGTTCCCCAGACATGCTGAAAAAGGAAAAAGGAAGGAATTTAGATAAAGGACCGAAGGATATTACATATGGCTTTTTGGGGAGTATTTTCAAAGAGACGTTCCTCCCCCAACTGTGCTAATCATTCCTCCTCCTCCCCCTCCAAAAGAAGACAACTTCACCAAGATTTGCAAAGACTTTTGTGATATGGGAGGAAATCCATTCCACGGGAATGAGACATTCGTTGATGCTCGAAATTGGCTCAAAGAGACCGAGGACTTGTTCATAATCTTTGAAGTAAAGGATAAGAGGAAGATTCAATTAGCTGCTTGGTTAATAAAGGACAAAGCCTCATTTTGGTGGGAAGTCACCCAGGATGGACGTCCGGTGGAAACTTGGGAAGATTTTAGGCAAAGATTTGAAATGAAATGTCTTTCCCAAACCGAGAAAAGCATGTAGATGGAGAGATTCTTAGCACTCAAACATGGAAACTTGATGGTTAAAGAATATGTGAACAAATTCAACCAGCTAGCAAGGTTCGGGTTAGAATTGGTGGATATGCTGCACAAAAAGGCTCTACGGTTTGCTAAAGGGCTGAAGGAACCCCTTCATGGGTTAGCCATGTCCTATATCCCAATGCGAGCCACTTTTGAAAAACTTGTTGATATGGCCCTAACGCATGAGTAAGACAAGGGAGAAAATAAGGAAGAAAAGGTTGAAGAAGCAACGCAAAATGCACTACGCCATAGATTGCATACGGCAACTCCAGAGAATTGATGCAGGAAGTGCAAAATAATGTTGGTATAGGCTAAAAATGATCTCTGGCAACACTTTTTTGGGGTTGCCTTTTGCCGCGTTGCCTTAGAGTCAAAGGCAACGACTTTGCTATCTTAAGGTAACATCGCTACAGATGTTGCTACAGGTGTTGCTACAGGCACTAAATTTACATAAATGTGGGGCCCACTAAATTCTGAATCCCGGGATCACGGAATCCTGTTGCGCCCCTAAATTCTGTAGCCGGGTTCACGGAATCATGTTGTGGGACCCACATTTATGTAAATTTATGGCAACACTATATAATAGCTAAGGCAACATTTAACACTGCATACTGCAACATTATATCATAGCTATTGCATCATTATATAACATACTGCAACATAACAGCAATTACCATCACACACTGAAATTAATAAACAACTTTTCATTTCAAATTAATAACCAATAACACAAATACAAGTTAGTCAACTACAGAATAACAAAAAATAGCCAATAAATTCAGTTTTACAGAGTACTTACAAACACAGCCGGTACTAAATTCATGTTTACATCAAACTAAAACTGTTTCAAATTAATAAAGCCCGAGCCTCCAATGCATTCAGTACCTCTTTACTGCCTCCTTCACCTGCAAAATAAAGCAGTTTCAAAAGTCATGCATTTCTGCAAAAGCCTTTAGTACAACTAATGCATTTCAGCACAACCAAAGTCATGCATGCCTCGGCTATAAACTGATGCAATGCCGTGTTTACATTGCAGCACAAAATGGAAGACATGCATGCCTCAGTTGCATTTCAGCACAAACTATGGCCATAGTATAACTGACTTGCACTTCAGCACAAAGACATTTCAACACAAACTATGGCCAGAGTTGCTTTTCAGCATAGAATTGCATTTCACAATCCATGGCTGAGTTGCAAATTGATGCAATGACTCAGCTTGTTCAAAGCATTTACGATATCAAGGAATGCAACAGAATGCCTGAGGCACTAAAAATGTAGACGTGCCATGACTCGTTCAAGTACAAACTCAACCATTGCATCAATTACGAACTGACACGATCATTACTGATTGAAGAGAAAATAACATTCTTAAAATTCTGTAGTTCATTACTGAAGCATCAGCCTTGTACATGGTCAGTTACATACCAGCATTGAACTACAGAATTGTAAGAATTAGACTGATGCTTCAGCAAGCAGAAATTGTAAGAATTCCGAAGCATACTACCAGCCAACCATAAAAATAAGCAAAAATACATACCAGCAGTGTGTGTCTGTATACAATCTCCGATTTGCACAATTTGTAAGGGCCTTGGACTACAAAAACACGAAATTAAGAAGCCATGTTTTTCACTTTGCTAGGTGGAAGGCGGATTCATCTTATTGGGACATCATCTCTACACCAACAAATATCAAAATCTTGATTCCCCATTCCATAAGTAGGCTGGATATCATTCAAATCTTCATTTTCATATTCTCTTTCGAGTTCACACCAGTCTTTCGGTAATTTCTTGATAACATTGTGGCACATCTTTCAATTGGATCTGTTATATAAAACACCTGTTTTACCTGTGAAGCCATAACATAAGGATCAGATTTCTGGCACAATCGATTAAAATTGACACGAATCAGCCCATATAAATCTTTCTCTTCTTGGTACCAGCGACACTTAAATAAAACCACACTAAATTCACCCCAATAATCTAGTTCTAATATTTCTTTAATTGATCCATAGTAATTAACTTCACCAACCAATGGATTTTGATCTTTCAAACTTGCAAAGCTAGTAGTCAAGGCTGTCAAAAATACACCGTTGTTTTGTGTTGTACATTTGGCATCTCTGAACCTTGTATAAAATCTGTATCCATTGATAACGTATCTAGTAAACCGCTTAGCTATTGGAAGAGGCCCCATTGCAAGCAGTTGTACTTCTTTTGAAATGTCCTCCTTTTTCCCAACCTCTTCCTTTAACCACTTCCAAAATTCTTCACTGTTTTCTCTCTCTTTTATATTTTTTTGATGATGCATGACCATCAATTAAAGCTCGGTGTTCCCTAGAATAAAGACCAGGTTAATAAAAGATAGAAACAAATTTGGCTGGATCTATTACTAAAGCTGAGACTGACCATACCGAAAACAATTCTGTATGAATGAGAACATAGCTTAACTACAAATCATGCCTGAAACCCCTGAAAGTGCCGAAACTTGGAATTTACAACTAACACTACGTGAGGCTAGAATCAATAACATGTTTGTAGATTGTTTAAAAGAACTGATTTTGCTGGCAAAAGGATGACATCAAAAATAGTTTTTTTTTAATAGTTGACATCATTTCACAAGCTACGCGAAGAATATTATTACTGATGTTAACCGAACTTGTCCACTTTTCTAATTAAATAAACCATTGTAAACTTTAATTGCATAAAATTCCATCTGCTAGGTTCAAAAAGGAAAACATTATTTATTATGAAAAAAGGAACAAAATAACTAATAAAGGATTCATAAAGATAGGGATAATACTTCAATACTTACTAAAATAAAAATACTTACCCAAGTAAACTCTCTATTTCCTTGTTACCACAATTGAATAGAATGTAACAGTGACATTTCTTCCATTGAGAATTTTTAAGATGAATAGTTTTTTCATCTTTGTTTCTTCTTGTGCCAATAGGATATTCCAGATTTTGTGGACATGTTTCAAATTGCATTTTTCCTGCTCCATCGCCACCTAAGAACCTTGAATAGAATATCAAACATTCCTCTGCAAGATAACCTTCAGCAATGGACGCCTTGGGTTTACTTTTGTTGTGAACATATGATTTCAGTTTACAAAGATAACGCTCAATAGGAAACATACAACGAACATGTGCAGGTCCACCATATTCAAGTTCCTTGCATAAATGAACTAGCAAGTGCACCATTGTATCGAAGAAAGCATTTGGGAATATCATCTCAAATTGACAAAGAATTTCCACAATTTCCTTTTGTAGCCTCTTGAGATCAGCCAAATCGATACTTTTACTCCAAACACTTCTTAGAAATGCACCTAATCTTATCATAGGTATTGCAACTTCAGATTTTACAGATTTCTTCACGGCAAACTGCAGCAAGTAGTGGAGAAGAAAATGAGCATCGTGGCTCTTATACCCTGCAATTTTCCTCTCTTTATTGTTTACATACTGGCTGATATTAGCTGCACAACCATAAGGCAGTTTAGCATTCTCCAACACCGAGCAAAATAGTTCTTTCTCCTTGTTCGTCATTTCAAATATGGCAGCCGTCATCTCAAGGTAATTCCCATCAGTTGATAGAACCGGATGAAGGACCTCCCTGATGCCTAACTCTTGTAAATCATACCGAGCATTTAAATGGTCTTTCTACTTCCCATCAATATTTAGTAAAGTACCAAGTATGTTATCACAAATGTTTTTCTCTATGTGCATAACATTAAGGTTATGTCGACATACATTTTGACTCCAATATGGTAAATTAAAAAATATTGACTTTTTTTAAAAGGAGATTCATTTTTATGCTTCTTGATCACCTCTTTCTTCCCAAAATTATTTTCATAACTAGCCAACAATTCTTCGATGTGAGTCTCGTATAAAATACCGGGAGGTGTTCCCATTTCAATTTCACCATTGAACCTTTTCTTATCAAACCTCCACTTGTGTCCCGGGTCTAAAACTTTCCTATGATTCATATAGCAAATTTTTCTACTATGTTTCAAGTAAGTTGAAGAAGTCTCGAAATGGCATACGGGACAAGCTAAATAACCCTTCGTGCTCCAGCCGGATAACATTGCAAAGCCCGGAAAGTCGCTGATCGTCCATAACACGCTTGCACGTAATGTGAAATCATCACCAGTGAAGGCATCATAAGTTTGTATGCCAAGATCCCATAGTTCTTTCAATTCTGCGATAAGAGGTTGCATGTAGACATCAATGTAATTGTTAGGAGACTCTGGACCAGGGATATGGGTTGAAAGTATCAAATTTTCTGTCTTCATGCATAACC
This sequence comes from Allium sativum, assembly GCA_030737875.1. Classification (NCBI taxonomy): domain Eukaryota; kingdom Viridiplantae; phylum Streptophyta; class Magnoliopsida; order Asparagales; family Amaryllidaceae; genus Allium; species Allium sativum. Next base: position 782,306,547 of record CM060920.1, on the reverse strand, counting down.
AAGGTGGAAGGTTATAATTTACCAATACGATCGGCCATGTGCTGTGTTGTGTAGTCATTGTACGAAAAGGACTGAATCCATCAGATGCTACTCCTAACCTGATATTTCTATTATCTGATGAAAACTGAGGATAATTGGCATCCATAGTCTTCCATACCTCGCCATCAGCTGGAAGTCGAAGTCTGCCATAGTTTTTTCGTCCCATTGCTTGCCATAGTTTTTTCGATGTGAGACACTCTGGCAAATGCCTCGGGACTACACACTCTGGGTAACCCCTGGATGCTTTATGGCCGGTCCTCTCTTACGTTTGAGGATTATTTATTCTTGAACACACGTTTCCCGGTCCTTACAGACCTAAAATCGAGGCGCCTCATCCAACAACCACATAGGTGAAAAGTATATAAATGCCAAGGCTGGTAAGTCACTGACACCACCAAAGCTAGAAAGAAACGTCGTGCTCTCCCTGCAGTCCTTATCCCGTTTTTAACTCATACCGAGGTGTGAGGCTCGCCAATTCACGTTATACACAAAGCTGCCACGTAGGCCGTGCTTTGATCATCTACCACAAGACTTTGCTTTTCAACAGAAGCCTTGATCCATGCAACACAGGCAATTCATGCCATGCGATTGATATCTATCGATATATAACCTCTAAGCTCGTACGTCTCAGAGAAGGGCATTAAGCAAGAGAATAAATTCTCCACCGCCAAATAGATATATATTTAACAGAAATCAATCAACGCAGAATAAAATCCAATGTCAGACACACAATCCATTTACAAGTTCGTTCTAGGTCTGAACGAAACCGGAGGAACTTTCCTCGCATATCCATCGATCTCCAAGTACGTATGGACGACCACCAACTATTTCCGTCCTCTTGGGTGTACAGCCCAATCAGGATCATCAGTAATTATCCAAACGATGTGAAGACTTCCGGTCTTCGACCACCGTCTTCATCTTCGACTTATCGTCGAATCGGTTATTCAGAATGGGTATAAACCCGGCCTTTCCGAACAACCCGCGTATATTAAAAACAAATGTTACACAAACACAACATACGCCTCATTCCAATTCAGTAGCTACTAACCGTAAATCAACAAGAGAACAATTTCCCAAATATTAACCCCGAAGGCCGAAACCAACATCAGATCAATACCCAGGAAACCATTCTTCTTAGCTAACCTACAGCTAGTTTCTAAATTTCATATTCTTAGGGAAAGGTTCCCATTAATTTTATCCAAGATAAATTCTTTGAATTTATTCTTTAATCTTCCTTTGGATGTCATTTCAAACCAAATTATGGTTTTCCAAACTAGTCGAGATTAGCGAACCACACCGAAGTAATTAATTATTTTATTTCCCAATCCCAACCTATTCATCCCATGAAGCAAAACTGGTAATACTCCATATTTAACACCACAGTGTTGTCGGTAAAATTAATTACCATTCCACGTTCAAATCTAATTAAAGATTTAACTATCGCTTTGGAGCAAAACTGGTGATACTCCATTCTCGCTCACTTCCTAAATTTGATAATTTAGATTATCAATTCACATTTCAATCTAATTACAGATTCATTAAACCTCCTTTTACTTGGTTAAAGAACTAATGTCATTTAAAACACAGTTCACGACAAACTCAAATCACATTCTATTTATTATCGGGTTAAATAACAAGTGTCATTTAAAACACCATTCACGATAAACCCACAAATCAATTCTATTTACAACCCATTTTAAATCTAATTTATTTATTTAAAAATAAATGGGTTTTAATTTTAGTTCAAAACTAGTTCATTTCGATAAAAATCTATTTTTATCTTTTCAAATATGGAGTTTTTCATCCCAATTTTTCCCAAATCATTTCTTATGATTTTACACAAATTATTACTATTTTTAATAATTTTATCAAGGCCCGTACAGTCGATTTCCACCAACGGCCATCGAACTGCACTTACAGCGACCTTTTCCAAATTTGATTTAGACGTATCTCCAAATCCAACCGTTAGATTTCAAATTTCTAATATTCGTTAGAAAGTTCTTTTCGATACGAACCCAACGGTTCCGGTTTTAGGAGAATCCGACGGTCGGATCTCCCGAAATGTCCGTTCGAAGTCAATGGTCGAAATTTACGAACTGCCGCGGCGTGGCGCGTTCTATTCAGGCCATTATATATATATATATATTATATTTCGTCGATTTCTATTCAAAACGAATTTTATAAATAGATTCAAATTTGTTTCAAAAACAATTTCAACCTTTATTTCAAATTCAAATCAAAATTGAATTTTCTATTATAAATCCTTTTTACTTTCATTTCTACTTGATTTCAATTCAAATCGATTTTAATTCGATTCGAATTCATTTTCTTTTCAATTCAATTTGAATTCGTTTTCTTTTCAATTCAATTCGAATTCGAATTCGTTTTCTATTCAATTCAAATCAAATTCGTTTTCTATTCAATTCAAATCAAATTCGTTTTCTATCCAATTCAAATCAAATTCGTTTTCCTGTTATAAATATTCGATTTTTATCTCTTTTCAATATTCATTATAAAAACGAATATAATCGATATAAATATCGTTCGCGTCAAAATAGCGCATCTCTAATCAACACGGCTTTATATTTTTCAACAACTTCGTTATTCTATTCAACAATTGAATATATATTCTATTCAATACGTGAATCCATATTTTTTTCAACACATGACTAATCTCAACGAATGAGTACTGTCCATGTGTGACTATTTTTGTTATTTAATATATTTTATAAAAAATTTGGTATCTATCGTTTGATTTCAAATCAGACTCCAACCGTAAATTAGTAAGAGAACGATTCCCTGAATATTAACCCCGAAGGCCGAAACCAACATCAGATCAATATCCAGGAGACCACTCACCTTATCTATTTTCCAATTAGTTTCTAATTTTATATATGATAAAGATGTAAATTTTATTGTTAAAATATTTCGTTCAACACATGACTAATCTCAACGAATGAGTACTGTCAACACATGAACCTTTATTTTTTTTAAGATAAAGATGTAAATTTGATTGTTAAAATATTTCGTTCAACACATGACTAATCTCAACGGATGAGTACTGTCAACACATGAACCTTTATTTTATAATATTCTTTATCTTCTAAATTGGAATGAGGCCCAATCAATTACCATATAAAGTTAATTATATGGATTCCATACAACACATGTATATAATAGCAACGATAAACAATCAACCATCATCCAAAGTGCACTACACTGTATAAGCATCAAATATAGATATCCAACGCTTATAACAGTCTGTCAATCAATCGATCGACATACTACTAATTATTGGGATTAGTGTATGCCGTATTTCGTCCCAATACCCGTGTGGGGTTTCAAACAATCAAACACAGATTTTATTTGTGCAGTTGGGCGATGTGTAAAATTTATCGTCCCAATCAATGTCCTTCAAATAGGTGTACATAAACAAACCGTCCGGTTTGTAAATGAATATTTATTCATCACTATATTCATATTCACGTTAAAAATTATATTTTTAACGATAAAATATTTTATTTTAACACATGAATTTCTATTCAGTTCATTTACAAAGTAAAATTGATATTTTTATTTTTCTAACTTATTTTAGAAAATTTCGGCGGCATAACGACACGATACTAGAAACGGGACGAGGACTAGCCTTATCCCCGGTCTAGTAATGGCCCACGCCATTCACACATCAATCAAATCCATTCTATTTCTCCAAACAATCAAATTCCAATCAAATAATCTAACCAACTACACAACCAAACAAACAAGTCCATGGTCTGTGGACGATGGTGTCGGGTGCTACTAAACACCGTCTGCATCCTAGTATATATATATATAACTAGAAAAAGAAATTGAAGAGTGAGAAATTTTCACCAATAGCTAAACCAAACGCCACGACTCTTCTTATGTAGAAATCTTCGCCGTGCTCGCCTTTTTGCCTATTTCACTGCCCGTAGTCACTACATACATAAAAATCACATTTTTATATTGTTGCTATGTATATAAAAATCACATTTTTATTCTACTACTATATAGATAAAAATTCTATTTTTATACCGCTGTTCATATAGTAAAGATCAAATCTTTACTATCTATATAATATAAAAATCGTATTTTTATTATCTCTACTATATAAAAATCATATTTTTATTCTTTCAATAATATAAAAATCATATTTTTATTCTACTTCATTTGTCAAAAACCATAGAAGCTTTAAAGCGGAAAAAACTCACTTTTTTTCTAACGCCCGGATTCGTTGTTCGGGTACTAGAATTTGCAAACGAGCTTCAATCTTCACACCATCTTTTTTTTAGTTTAAACGCGCCATTCCAGACAACTTTTGCCTAAGGGTCTTTTTGCCGAAAATGCTCCAATTCGCCAGAATTCGCGAAAGTACCCAAATTTTACCGCTTTTGAACAGCAGACTTCGAACGCGTTTTACGAGTAGCTCCGAACTCCAAAACACGACTTCCATATAGCCAAATCGAAGAGAATTTCGTGCTCTACAACTTTGGTCTAGAGGGACGTTGGCTAAAAACGCACCGTTTGAGAGTTATTGGCGAAATACGGTCAGGGGCTTATTTGCAAAACGAGCGATTAGTGTAAAATGGGTTTTTGGTGACCGGGGGGCCCACGGCCGGAGGGATGGCCTGAGGAGGGGGCGCCGGACCTGATTGAGGTAGGGGAGTCCGCTGGTGGGTGGTGGCGGTGGTGGTGGGGCCCGGAGTGGTGGTGGTTGGTGTTGAAGGCCTAGGGTTCATGAAAAGAGGAGAGAGAAGGAGGAGGAAGAGGAGGAGGAGGGGAGGAGGAGGGGGTGCGGCCGCCGGAGGGAGGTGCGGCAGCGGGGTAGGGGCGGTGGCAGCGGTGGGAGGAAGGGTGGTCTCCATTTTTGATTTTTTTTGGAGGAAGAAGAAGGAAGAAAATAATGAAGAGAAAAGGAAGTAAAAGTGATTATATGCTAGTTTCTCGTGTATCGCCTGAACGCTAACGATCTCCAATCGCCGCGGATTTCGGACACGAGATAGTAGACGTGAAGACGAGTCCAACGAAACAAGTTTCGTCGAATTCCGAGTTCGTTTGACCATTCAAAAAAAAATCACGAAAATGCTCAGATAAGCTCAAAAAATGCTATTTTGGCGCACCTTTTCTTCTCGCACGCTCACATGCTAACTCAAAAAATCAAGCCCTCTTGGATTTAACCATTATTCGACGATACGAATCCATAAAAAAAACGAAATTGAATTCTGAGGTCGTATCAATAATGTTCCTTTGTAAAATGACTGCCTGCTTTTGAGCAAATGGTTTTGCTTCGCACGGCCACATACTGACTCCGTTCGACGCGCCATTTGGAAATCAACAATGATTTGTCATTGTGAATCCATAAAAATTTATCTCATCGAATTCTGAGCTCGTATGCAAAATTTGACTTTTTGGGCCATGTATAATTTACATAGCGACTATTATGAATTTTCAACTGGGCATAACTTTTGATTCCCGCTATGAAATTTCGATTTTTCAGATTCGTTGGAAAGATATTATCAATTAGATCCTATTATTTCTGGTTTCTCTAAAATCCAGATTGTTTTGCACCCGGTACATTCAATTGAAGTTTGAAATCGAATTATCGAACAACCGCGCCATTTTAATTCCTTTTATAATTATATATAATTATTTATATTCTAACGACGACGTATATAAATATATTCGTTCTAAATATATTCCAAATAAATTTTCGTCGATATTATTTAAAATAATCTATTTTAAATATTCAAAATTCGCTTAAATTGCCAAAATAAAAATTTTAAACTGGCTCAGAATTTCCGGGTTGTTACAATCTCCCCCACTTAAAACTTTTCGTCCCTGAAAAGGAATGCAGCCGAAAGTTGTTTAACAAATCAACTCAACTTCCATTATTTTGACTACGGCTTAAGTTCTTCAACTTTTCAGTTTCTGAGAATTTCCAAATTCTTCAAAAATTTGGCTAACACCCGGAATTTTCGAAAAATTTCGCCATAACCTCCTTTGTATGTGGAGCACGGGAAAATCCCGAAATTGCCATACAGGCCTTCTGATCTCAAAAAGAAAAAGAAAAAGCCAATCGGCTCATAAAATCATCATCACCCAAACAAAACAGTAAGTTATGGTAAACATGTACCTATTTTTCGGGCAAACAAATTTTATTCTCTGCTCTAGCCTCCTTGCTATGACCTGTTCAATGTAAGTACATGTATATGCAAGCAAATGCTACCAGTTTCCAATACAATTCAATATTTGATACAATTAGGCATAATGGTTCAAAATTGTCAAACAAATAAACATACAACACAAACATCAATCAATTAGTGAATTAACGTTTCAAATTCATAATTTTGATACATATACAGAAAATCATGTTTTGATGCCAAATCACAACAAATAAATCTATCTATATAAGTTTTGGTTCTCACACCAGTCTAATGGAAATATATAGATATCACACATTCGAAACACGAACACAAATTCTGATGATGATATATCAATCATCAGAATCATCTCCGGGTGTCTAGAATGTGATTCTATATCTATCCAGTATATTAAAACTTCGAATATACGTTCATGACGCGTATATGCAAAACCTTTATATACTAGATTGTCCAAATTCAAAATAAATAAATATTCAAATACGTATAAAACGATTTAAATTTTCAAAACAAAATTGTTTTCATTTGAAAAATATACTCTTCACACTCGTTCTAGGATACTACTGATCCTATCTCAAACGAGTCATTCTAATTGGATATTACTAATCCAATATCTGATGAATTCTTTCGTTCGGTTCTAATGTGTCTTGTTCTCGAGCTCTGTAAACCAAAGCTCTAATACCAAATGTGACGGCAAGGAATTTCGCTCGATCCGAATCATTCGTTAAACCGATCTAGACCGTTCGAAATCCCTGATCGTTTTGAGAACACGATAAATAGAACGCAGACGGAAGAACATTTCATTGTTATTACAACAATTCCATCATATACAAGAATATACAGAGTATAAATGAATATATTACATTCGATAAATATTAGAGATTACAATAAATTACAAAGCAGCGGAAAATAATACAAAACACAACTGAAAGTAATACACGGATACAGAGCTTTCCGAGCATCGATCCAGCTGTAAATCAGGATCCTGTGAATATAAATCCGCAAAACCAAAACTACTAGCTGCCCGTGTCGAAAATAAGGGCACCCAGAGTTTAGGTTAAAACAATAAACTCCAGGTCAGTCATGTGACTGGTGTGAGAACTAAAACAGTTATTTAAAACTTTACTTTAAAAGAGAGTAATTCAAGGGACCACGCCGTATAACACGGAACGGGTTTTCTCCCAAGAATACCAGTGCATAGAATAAACAGCGCAATGCTTTTTCGAAAAATGAAGCTATTATAAGACCCAGGTCCCATAACACAATGCAACGCAAGCCGGAGGATAGGGTTTTCCCTTATAATAGCCAAATAATGCTTGATACGTTTAAAACAAATCATTTGATACTATAATAAGTGTATAGTGTCAAAACAATTTCAATCATAAATATCAAACATAGACGGCATGAGTACCATATATCATGTCACCATACTAGTTCTACAATTAAAACCGCAATACACGTATTGGAAATTGGATTTCCGTCATGAGTCGAGGCAAGGGGCAAGCTCCTCTCCGCTTCGAGACACTCTGGCAAATGCCTCGGGACTACACACTCTGGGTAACCCCTGGATGCTTCAGGGCCGGTCCTCTCTTACGTTTGAGGATTAATTATTCCTGAACACACGTTTCCCGGTCCTTACAGAACTAAAATCGAGGCGCCTCATCCAACAACCACATAGGTGAAAAGTATATAAATGTCAGGGCTGGTAAGTCATTGACACCACCAAATCTAGAAAGAAACGTCGTGCTCTCCCTGCAGTCCTTATCCTGTTTTTAACTCATACCGAGGTGTGAGGCTCGCGAATTCACGTTATACACAAAGCTGCCACGTAGGCCGTGCTTTGATCATTTACCACAAGACTTTGCTTTTCAACAGAAGCCTTGATCCATGCAACTCAGCATGCCACACAAGCAATACATGCCATGCGATTGATATCTATCGATATATAACCTCTAAGCTCGTACGTCTCAGAGAAGGGCGTTGAGCAAGAGAATAAATTCTCCTCCGCCAAACAGATATATATTTAACAGAAATCAATCAACGCAGAATAAAATCCAATGTCAGACACACAATCCATTAACAAGTTCGTTCTGGGTCTGAAAGAAACCGGAGGCACTTTCCTCGCATATCCATCGATCTCCAAGTACGTCTGGACGACCACCAACTATTTCCGTCCTCTTGGGTGTACAGCCCAATCAGGATCATCAGTAATTATCCAAACGATGTGAAGACTTCCGGTCATCGACCACCGTCTTCATCTTCGACTTATCGTCGAATCGGTTATCCAGAATGGGTATAAACTCGGCCTTTCCGAACAACCTGCGTATATTAAAAAAAAATGTTACACAAACACAACATACGCCTCATTCCAATTCAGTAGCTACTAACCATAAATCAACAAGAGAACAATTTCCCAAATATTAACCCCGAAGGCCGAAACCAACATCAGATCAATACCCAAGAAACCATTCTTCTTAGCTAACTTACAGCTAGTTTCTAAATTTCATATTCTTAGGGAAAGGTTCCCATTAATTTTATCCAAGATGAATTCTTTGAATTTATTCTTTAATCTTCCTTTGGATGTCATTTCAAACCAAATTATGGTTTTCCAAACTAGTCGAGATTAGTGAACCACACCGAAGTAATTATTTCATTTATTTCTCAATCCCAACCTATTCATCCCATGAAGCAAAACTGGTAATACTCCATATTTAACACCACAGTATTGTCCGTAAAATTAATTACCATTCCACGTTCAAATCTAATTAAAGATTTAACTATCGCTTTGGAGCAAAACTGGTGATACTCCATTCTCGCTCACTTTCTAAATTTGATAATTTAGATTATCAATTCACATTTCAATCTAATTACAGATTCATTAAAACTCCTTTTACTTGGTTAAAGAACTAATGTCATTTAAAACACAGTTCACGACAAACTTAGATCACATTCTATTTATTATCGGGTTAAAGAACAAGTGTCATTTAAAACACCCTTCACGATAAACCCACAAATCAATTCTATTTACAACCCATTTTAAATCTAATTTATTTATTTAAAAATAAATGGGTTTTAATTTTAGTTCAAAACTAGTTCATTTCGATAAAAATATATTTTTATCTTTTCAAATATGGAGTTTTTTATCCCAATTTTTCCCAAACCATTTCTTATGATTTTACACAAATTATTACTTTTTTAATAATTTTATCAATGCCCGTACAGTCGATTTCCACCAACGACCATCGAACTGCACTTACAACGACCTTTTCCAAATTTGATTTGGACGTATCTCCAAATCCAACCGTTAGATTTCAAATTTCTAATATTCGTTAGAAAGCTCTTTTCGATACGAACCCAACGGTTCCGGTTTTAGGAGAATCCGACAGTCGGATCTCCCGTAATGTCCGTTCGAAGTCAATGGTCGAAATTTACGAACTGCCGCGGCGTGGCGCGTTCTATTCAGGCCATTATATATATAATATATATATATTATATATATAATATATATATTATATATTTCGTTGATTTCTATTCAAAACGAATTTTATAAATAGATTCAAATTTGTTTCAAAAACAATTTCAACCTTTATTTCAAATTCAAATCAAAATTGAATTTTCTATTATAAATCATTTTTACTTTCATTTCTATTTGATTTCAATTCAAATCGATTTTAATTCGATTCGAATTCATTTTCTTTTCAATTCAATTCAATTCGAATTCGTTTTCTTTTCAATTTAATTCGAATTCGTTTTCTATTCAATTCAAATCAAATTCATTTTCTATTCAATTCAAATCAAATTCGTTTTCTATCCAATTCAAATCAAATTCGTTTTCCTGTTATAAATATTCGATTTTTATCTCTTTTCAATATTCATTATAAAAACGAATATAATCGATATAAATATCGTTCGCGTCAAAATAGCGCATCTCTAATCAACACGGCTTTATATTTTTCAACAACTTCGTTATTCTATTCAACAATTGAATATATATTCTATTCAATACGTGAATCCATATTTTTTTCAACACATGACTAATCTCAAGGAATGAGTACTGTCCACGTGTGACTATTTTTGTTATTTAATATATTTTATAAAAAATTTGGTATCTATCGTTTGATTTCAAATCAGACTCCAACTGTAAATTAGTAAGAGAACGATTCCCTGAATATTAACCCCGAAGGCCGAAACCAACATCAGATCAATATCCAGGAGACCACTCACCTTATCTATTTTCCAATTAGTTTCTAATTTTATATATGATAAAGATGTAAATTTTATTGTTAAAATATTTCGTTCAACACAAGACTAATCTCAACGAATGAGTGCTGTCAACACATGAACCTTTATTTTTTTTAAGATAAAGATGTAAATTTGATTGTTAAAATATTTCGTTCAACACATGACTAATCTCAACGGATGAGTACTGTCAACACATGAACCTTTATTTTATAATATTCTTTATCTTCTAAATTGGAATGAGGCCCAATCAATTACCATATAAAGTTAATTATATGGATTCCATACAACACATGTATATAATAGCAACGATAAACAATCAACCATCATCCAAAGTGCACTACACTGTATAAGCATCAAATATAGATATCCAACGCTTATAACAGCCTGTCAATCAATCGATCGACATACTACTAATTATTGGGATTAGTGTATGCCGTATTTCGTCCCAATACCCGTGTGGGGTTTCAAACAATCAAACACAGATTTTATTTGTGCAGTTGGGCGATGTGTAAAATTTATCGTCCCAATCAATGTCCTTCAAATAGGTGTACATAAACAAACTGTCCGGTTTGTAAATGAATATTTATTTATTCATCACTATATTCATATTCACGTTAAAAATTATATTTTTAACGATAAAATATTTTATTTTAACACATGAATTTCTATTCAGTTCATTTACAAAGTAAAAATGATATTTTTATTTTTCTATCTTATTTTAGAAAATTTCGGCGGCATAACGGCACGATACTAGAAACGGGACGAGGACTAGCCTTATCTCCGGTCTAGTAATGGCCCACGCCATTCACACATCAATCAAATCCATTCTATTTCTCCAAACAATCAAATTCCAATCAAATAATCTAACCAACTACACAACCAAACAAACAAGTCCATGGTCTGTGGACGATGGTGTCGGGTGCTACTAAACACCGTCTGCATCCTAGTATATATATATAATTAGGAAAATAAATTGAAGAGTGAGAAATTCTCACCAATAGCTAAACCAAACGCCACGACTCTTCTTATGTAGAAATCTTCGTCGTGCTCCTATTTCACTGCCCGTAGTCACTACATACATAAAAATCACATTTTTATATTGTTGCTATGTATATAAAAATCACATTTTTATTCTACTACTATATAGATAAAAATTCTATTTTTATACCGCTGTTCATATAGTAAAGATCAAATCTTTACTATCTATATAATATAAAAATCGTATTTTTATTATCTCTACTATATAAAAATCATATTTTTATTCTTCCTATAATATAAAAAACATATTTTTATTCTACTTCATTTGTCAAAAACCATATAAGCTTTAAAGCGGAGAAAACTCACTTTTTTTCTAACGCCCGGATTCGCTGTTCGGGTCCTAGAATTTGCAAACGAGCTTCAATCTTCACACCATCTTTTTTCTAGCTTAAACGCGCCATTCCGGACAACTTTTGCCTAAGGGTCTTTTCGCCGAAAATGCTCCAATTCGCCAGAATTCGTGAAAGTACCTGAATTTTACCGCTTTTGAACAGCAGACTTCGAACGCGTTTTCCGAGCAGCTCCGAACTCCAAAACACGACTTCCATATAGCCAAATCGAAGAGAATTTCGTGCTCTACAACTTTGGTCTAGAGGGACTTTGGCCAAAAACGCACCGTTTGAGAGTTATTGGCGAAATACGGTCAGGGGCTTATTTGCAAAACGAGCGATTAGTGTAAAATGGGTTTTTGGTGACCGGGGGGCCCACGGCCGGAGTGATGGCCTGAGGGGGGGGGCGCCGGACCTGATTGAGGTGGGGGAGTCCGCTGGTGGGTGGTGGCGGTGGTGGTGGGGCCCGGAGTGGTGGTAGTTGGTGTTGAAGGCCTAGGGTTCATGAAAAGAGGAGAGAGAAGGAGGAGGAAGAGGAGGAGGAGGAGGGGAGGAGGAGGAGGGGGTGCGGCTGCCGGAGGGAGGTGCGGCAGCGGGGTAGGGGAGGTTGCAGCGGTGGGAGGAAGGGTGGTCTCCATTTTTGATTTTTTTTGGAGGAAGAAGAAGGAAGAAAATAATGAAGAGAAAAGGAAGTAAAAGTGATTATATGTTAGTTTCTCGTGTATCGCCTGAACGCTAACGATCTCCAATCGCCGCGGATTTCGGACACGAGATAGTAGACGTGAAGACGAGTCCAACGAAACAAGTTTCGTCGAATTCCAAGTTCGTTTGACCATTCAAAAAAAAATCACGAAAATGCTCAGATAAGCTTAAAAAATGCTATTTTGGCGCACCTTTTCTTCTCGCACGCTCACATGCTAACTCAAAAAATCAAGCCCTCTTGGATTTAACCATTATTCGACGATACGAATCCATAAAAAAAACGAAATTGAATTCTGAGGTCGTATCAATAATGTTCCTTTGTAAAATGACTGCCTGCTTTTGAGCAAATGGTTTTGCTTCGCACGGCCACATACTGACTCCGTTCGACGCGCCATTTGGAACTCAACAATGATTTGCCATTGTGAATCCATAAAAATTTATCTCGTTGAATTCTGAGCTCGTATGCAAAATTTGACTTTTTGGGCCATGTATAATTTACATAGCGACTATTCTGAATTTTCAACTGGGCATAACTTTTGATTCCCGCTATGAAATTTCGATTTTTCAGATTCGTTGGAAAGATATTATCAATTAGATCCTATTATTTTTGGTTTCTCTAAAATCCGGATTGTTTTGCACCCGGTACATTCAATTGAAGTTTGAAATCGAATTATCGAACTACCGCGCCATTTTAATTCCTTTTATAATTATATATAATTATTATTCTAACGACGACGTATATAAATATATTCGTTCTAAATATATTCCAAATAAATTTTCGTCGATATTATTTAAAATAATCTATTTTAAATATTCAAAATTCGCTAAAATTGCCAAAATAAAATTTTTAAACTGGCTCAGAATTTCCGGGTTGTTACAACTTTTGCAGTTATTTTCCTTTTCATTTTCTGCCCAATATAGCATGCAGTCATTTGGACATGCATGTATTCTTTGGTAATCGAGGCCTAAATCTTTAATGATATTTTTGGTAGCATTGAAAGATAAAGGGATGTGGGCTTCTGGAAAAGCTTCTTTCATCAACTCTATAAATCGCTGAATGCAGACTCAGTGATTCTATGTAGGCATTTTAAAGAAAAAAGCCTGACAATGAAACTTAATCGCGAAAATTTATTACACACGGGATATAATGGTTGATTTCCCTCTTCCACACGTTGATGAAATTTTCTAGCATCGACATCTATTCCATTTGACCCATCAGAAGATCCATCTTCAATGTTCTGCATATTTCCACAAGTACGTTGCAACATCTCATCGAGATTATCTCCAAAATTTATTCCTGCTTCACAATCCATATTATTATCGCTCCTTTCAGGATCTAAACAGGAAACTTCACAAATCCATTTCATGTATAATTCGGATGGACCATTCCAAATCAGATGGTTGTAGACTACTTCTTGACAATGCCACTTGCGATTATGACAGTTTTTGCAAGGGCATGTAATTTCATCACCTACCGCAAATCTAGAAAAAGTATTTCGAATAAAAAGTTTCACTCCACTGATGTACCCTTCACTGAATTTAGGAAGCTCTGCCCATAGTTTTTCCTCGTCGTTCATTGAGTGATACCTTAAAGCAGTAAATTAGGCACAAGTAAAGTAGTACATTACGCAACACAACAATCAAATCATAAAAAATTGAAATATTCATTGAGTGATACCTGAAGCAGCAGATTAAATCGAAACCCTAACTGAAATCTGAAACCCAAGACGAACCCCAATTGAAGACCTAATTGAACTTGAACTCGAACCTTCCCTACTCAAACCCTAATTAAGCTTGTAAACTTGAACTTTTAGCCCTAATTGAACCTGAGAGTGAGTGTGTGAGAGGTTGAGCAGCGAAGTACTTTGGTAAAGTTCGACTGAAATTTTCAATATTTTTTTAGTTTTCTCCCCTTTGTTTTTGCTTCCCGCCCTAGACATTATTTCACGAGCAGATTGCTAATCTGGACTAAACATTTCTTCACGCGAATCGCTAACCTTGACCATTGGATCGTGTTGACGCAGATTGATAATTTTATTCAGGAGGCTACTGCAACACATGTTGATATATATGCTAACACATTTAAGTGTGTGTTGCAGTAGAGAAAAAACAGATAGCAATGGCAACATTGTAGCTAGCAACATCATGCATTTTCTTTGTGATAGGCCATCTATGGCGTAGTGATGAGAAGGTATGGCCCAAGAAGGGACAACAGCAGAAGAAAGGCAAAAATAATGACAAGGTTAAAGATAAGAGGAAGTGCCATAGTTGTGGGCAAGAGGGTTACTTAGCCAAGGACTGCAGGAAATGGAAGAATGCTTGCTTCGCTTGTGGAGAGGTCGGGCATCTTATTAAGGATTGCCCGAAGAAACAAGGACAAGGTCAAAGCGCGGGAACTTCTGGAGGGCAGGTGCATGCTCTCGCGATCAGTGCTCCTGGAAGAGGTAAAAAAGTTTTCGTAGAAAGTTTATTTTTTCTTTCAAATCATCCAGTTAAAACACATTTTAATTCTGGTGCTTCACACTCATTTATATCTAGTTCCGTTGTTGAAGCTTTGCACTTAGTTACTAGTATGGTAGTGGATCCCGTAGTTGTCTCAAACCCCATTGGTGATTCGGCTCATTTATCTATGATTTGTAGGTGTTTGAGAATATCTATGTTAGCCATCAAATTTGAGTGCGACGCGTATGTGCTCGGATTCATGGGCTATGGGTTGATTCTAGGGAGGGGTTGGCTTACCACATATGGTGCCATTCTGGGTGGTGAGAGAGGGGTCGTTAAGCACCCTCGAAATTTCTTGTGACCCACAAGGGTCTATCATGCTTCGTCTCCTACAGTCTCTTGAGATGTCTATCGATGATCAGCGATCGACACCAGTAGTCCGTGAGTATCCTGATGTCTTAGATGAGGTTCGGGGTTTACCCCGGAGGCACGAGATTGATTTCTGTATATACTGGGTGGATAATGCAAAGCCAGTTGCATTACCTGTGCGCCATATGGCTCCTAAAAGAGGAGAGGGAGCGGGGCTACTTGAGAATAAGTTTGATAGGTGAATCATATCAGGATGGGAAACCTATTAAAGATAGTCCTTGAGGAAGCTCATCATTCCAAGATGAATATTCATCCAAGTGGCAATAAATTGTATAGAGTTCAAGGTAGTGGGGCCAAACTTGCAAAAGGACGTGAAAATAAAGAAGGAAACAATGATTGGATGAGTTTCGACTTGCATTCTTGGATCGGAGGTTAAGAAGCTATGCAAACGAGAAGTCGAGTTGGTGAAGGTCCGGTGGGGAGACAACCAAGAAGATGCAACTTAGGAGACCGAAGACAAGATTTTTACGCTTCGTACCCTTTCCTTTTCAAGGGAATGTTCTTAACTTCTCTTCCAAAAGCTTTTATTCGCATTTTCTTCTATCATCTAAGTATATCCTATCGATCGAATCGTCGACCTTTAGGTAGGAAATCCCATGATTGTAAACATGTGTTTGAGACATATTATGTTTGATGGATGCAAGTGTTTGCTAGTGGTTTCCTATGGATGCATATACACATACATTAGGCACTAGATTGGCTCAATCACTCTCTCATACTGCATATGGATGCGTGTGCATTTTCTTTTCTTTTATGGATGAAAATGGATGAGTTAGCATATGGATGTAGCACTTTGACGAATGGACGTGCACACATATAGAACTTACATGTTATAATAAGATCATTTGCATACATAATGGACGCATGGCATTATCATGTTTTGCATTAAGGAGATAAACTAAATCAGTAGACCGCTTGATTTTGCATTAGGATAAGGACATATACACAAACTTTGCATATGTTCATAAAGGCATTATAAATCTTTTAAGGACAATGGACGCCCGTGATTGATGGATGAGTAGATGGATGATGGATGGCAGGACATACATTCCTTTCAGCTTCGAGATTTCGGGGAACGAAATCCTTTAAGTAGGGGGGAATGTAACACCCCGTAATTTTAAAACATGATATAAGGAATAATTATAGAATAATTAATTTTTAAAATAAGAATTAAGTGAAACGGTTTACGCCATTGCGTTCGACTCAGAATTTTGCTTGAGATAGAGTCCGAGTTTGCGTAAAATAGATATCGTATGAAGGAGTTATGGACGATGGAAGTTTGGCAGAAATATCAGAAAACAGGCTAGGATAACTGGCGCACTTGTGAAGTGTGCCAGAAGAAAATTGCACTGGCGCACCTGGGAAGTGCGCCCAGGCCGAACCAGAATCTGCAGGATTCTGGAGAGTTCCATTGATGACGTGTCTTTCTGGGATTGGCTGGATGACGTGTCTTTTTAATCTGAGTGGTTCATATGGTCTCTAATCTAATCTAAGGGTCCTAATTCACCTAATACATCTATAAATAAACACCTAAACTTAACCCTAACCCTAATTTCATTGTTATCATCCATGGCGCCTCCATGTAGCTCTAATCTAAATTAAAATAAGCCTTTCTTCTTCATCAAGTCAAATTAGAAGATCAAATTCTACAACGACGGTTTAGCTAATCAAATTCAGAATTCAGATATATTCTCTCTCAATTCTCTAAACCTAATGCTATGAGTTTCTAGATTACTTTTAGGTTTATAGAAATAAAAGTATGCTTTGATAGAAAATGAATTGGATATGTTGTAAAGTATGAATCTGTGCCAGTATTAAATCTTATACGATGTAGATCATGATAGATCTAATTCTCCAGATCTGATGCAATTGTGGCTATACTATGATGTTGCCTTTATGGATCTTGATTTGTAACTATGTTGTGGTAAATGTAAATCTATTAATCTTGATGGTTGCAACATTGATTAGATCTAATTTTGTATGTAAATCACCTTTCATGTTGCGATCAACTTAGATATGTTGTAAGTTGGACATATTTAGATCTAAACATGATATTATCATGTTTCATGCTAGATCCACTTTATTATCATGTTTTATGATAGATCCATTTTATGATCATATCTTATGCTATGATAGATCTATCTCTCGAGATCCAATTGAATTGTGACTGTTCTAGTATGTTATTTTAGTTTCATTTGGATAGATCAAATCATTTATGTGAACCATGAACATATGCCACCTTGAATTGATTAGGATTGGGTCCACACCTTTATCTTAATTGTAACCTCTATGATGTGGATTTGGATAGATCTATTTATAAACCTGTAGATCTAAAGCAATATTTATGTTAGATCCCGTTATGATGATGATTACATGTTCATGAAAATATGTATGTTCACCTTGATATGATGTTAATTATATGTCCATTCACTTTGGTATCATGTTAGTATGTTTATGCCAATATATGCTGAAACTATCATCTCTATCATATTCCCCTTTTCATGGTTATGGATAGACTACTTATTAGCCTAGATGCCACCAAAATACGTGTGAATATGTTAGTGAAAGAAACGGGGGAAAAGGGACTTATAATTGGCATGTAATCTTTAAATGAATTGATATGCAATTCAAATTATCAGTAAAATCGGTATTGACACCTATAAAAGGAAAGGATTAATTAATAAATTAATTTATCAAAAATGGAATGTTTAGTAATTACAATTAGGAATTGTAATTGTACTTATGACACGAGGTTAGGTTACATTAATGGTGGAAGTCTGCCCAGACCCGACCGGCATATCCAGCAGCCACTAATATTGCACCTAATGTGGGAGGTCTAAGTATGTAAATACGAATCGGGCTAAGACATGAGGTTAGGCCCAACTTCGGAATAAGACTGCCCGGACCTGACCGACATATCTAGCATCCACATGTTGTAGGTCTAATGTAGGAGGTCTAGCCCATTATAACCATAAATGGACAAGGTAATGAATTGGACTACTTAACCTAAATTAATCCATAGGGATTGTATGAACTTAAATTTAAGTTGGGGGTTAAGTAAACTTGGCTGAATAAAAAGGGAGGGTTAAGTAAATCTTGGGTAGGTGGGTAATATTAGTGTATATATATATATATATATAGGCCCGCAAACTTAACCGTTAAATAAACAAGCTTGAATCTGTGGGAAGGTTAAGTAAATATTGGATAAGTGGGTAATATTAGTATATATAGGCTCACAAACTTAACCTGATAAGGTTATGTAATTAAAGACATATTTTAGGTAAACATAACCAGTTGAAAACCTAGTAGTGGGGATGCAAGACAAAAGGGAGAGCTTGCATCATCTTGTGTGGGACCCATTTCAGTCAGTAACCCTTAAATAGGTATCAAACGAGTACTTCGAACTAGGTCAGAGTGGGGCACGCTTACTGAGCTGATTGTAAGAGATCCAAACGTGGAGGCGGTGTTGACGACGCGTTCCAACGGGGTCATGTGCGTGCATGACTCCGCCTGCTGGGGAACATAAGACACTGTGACATCAGTAGATATGGTTGTGCACATCCAGAAAATAAAGGGTTGCCACTTTAGGGAGTGATACACCCTGCTGTGGGGCCAGCACAGTGTATCTACGGAATAGGGAGCCGATCGATTGGGGGTAGTAAATAGGGTACATCTACTCCTGTCTGTTTCTGTAGGGTACTTGTGTTTCTGTCTGGGCAAACACCCGTTATTTCTGTTTTGGTACCAGTTCTGTTTAGGTTGAAACCCATTACTAGAGTACACCTAAAACTACCATTATGTTTCCGTTCGGATCATCCTGTTTTTGTTAAGTAATTGGGAAGTATGTAATCTTATTACATATCTATTATACTAGTATTGGTGCAGAGCAAGGAAAGTATTAAGAAGCGCTATCTATTCTATCCTGTTGTCCTGCTTACCTTGTCATACCTGCCATTTATGTAGTGATTTCTCTTATCCACTTTGTATTCCTATCATGTTACTTTAATTTATTTACTGGCTAAAAGTAACTAGACTCGCCAGACTTTATGTCTGACCCTTTTTGTTTCCCCTTCTTTCTTTCGTTCCCTCCCCCCCTCCGCCCAGGTTCTCGGGGGGGGGGGGGGGGGAACACACAAGCTTGATCGTGATTCTGCTTATTTTGCTGGAGCTGCTGATATGTATGGATCAAGCTCCTATCCTTGTTGCTATGGCCATATTTTATTCTTGGGGGAATTTTCTTTCTTTTATGTACTCTGAAATTTCTGAAGTAAAAGACAGTGGTTTTTTATGTTGTAATGGATTTTTAAATTTCAGACAAATGATGCTTTGGACCACGGTATTTTGATGATTAATAAAGTTGTTTATTTCCACTGCAATTTTTTTTTATGTCTATCTTGTAATATTATGTGTCTGTTTACCTAAACGCTTCACGAAATTTAATGCATTCCCTTTGTGAGTGACATTAACAGACATGGGGAGTCACATTTTGAATTTTTCTCTTGTATATATATACATATACATTCTCATATATATATATATATATACACACATATATTTTCTTTACTTCCTAATATGTATATTTTTTCCTCATATGTGCGTTTATACATATTTTTCTCTTACGAACATATGTTATTTTATTCGTTCCCTTAAAACAAAAATATGATAGCAATGGGGATCGAACTCTGCACCTCTTGTATGTAAGCCACATGCTCTAACCAACAGGACTACTAAGGCTATTGTTAACAAGGCTTAGAACAATCGTAGTTATTGTTTTCTTCTTATTCCACTTTTTCATATTTGCTATAATATTTCATTTAAACCATTGCATGAATCTTTTTGTTTTACTTCTCTTTTATTATTAATGCATAATATTTGTCAATCAGTGCATGCAACAAATTTACACTACATGCAACCAATCCTTTTTTTTCAGTGCATGTATTTATTACATGCAACCATATATCATCATTATTGTATTTTTCCTTTAAATATTTATGTATATGCATATATATACACATATTTAATTATTTAACTATTACAAAATGCGGGGTGTTACATTTTTACACGATCTTCTCATAAGTGTCATCTAGATGATCAACTAGTTGATTCCCAAGATACTTGTCCAAGCCCATGACAAACTTCTCATTCTTCTGATAAGGAGTCTCGACATATGAACGAGCATACTTCGACAAAGCTTCGAAGTCAGAAACATACTCCAGCCTAGTCGACCGTTCTATTTAAGCTTGACCAACCTCTTAAATAGAATAGACTTCCGAGCAGTAGAGATAAAATTTATCTCAAACTTTACTTGGAATTGCTCCCATGAAATCTCTGTTGATTCACGATATTTTCGATTCATGACAATAAAATGGAGATTAATGAAGATCGTATCGAAGAGCTAAGTTCATGTACATATGGTTATTTAGTTGTGTTAGAAATATGTTAAAATCTATCCTCACAGTATAACACAAATGCATGTTTATATATATATATATATATATATATATATATATATATATGGTTAGAAAATAGCATTACTGGACTGGTGGAAAACAGACTAATCGACTGGTCAGGAATCTAGAGCCTAGTAACGACTAGTTTCTTTTCATATTTAAAAATATATACAATTTTCTCAGTTGACCAGTCAAGTAGTGATTTTCGTATCAGTCGACTGATCAGGAAATAACAATCATTTTTGTGAAGAGTTGCTTTCTTTCATGAAGAGATTCATCTTCATTTATGAACAAAAATAGACGCAATTCTTCGCTGAAACTCTTTGTGAAAGATTACTACTTTTCTACAATTATAAATACACTTCAAACCTGATTTCTGAATCACCGATTCTCACTTATTATATACTAATTTTTGATTTACATCTCTATACTCACCACATTCTAAAAGCTCTCTAAAATTCAAGTTACTTTTTGAATCTTTGAAGTTATTTCATATCTCTTGATTCAACAAGCAACATACTTCCTTCAATCTTCACATGCACATCAAATAGTTGAGGATAAGATTATAGGAAGGGTGTACTTAAACGTTGGCTATTCAGTGATGATATAAGAACACATTCAGAAGGCTAAACTATTTTTTAATTTGTGAAGTCCTGTGTGGGTGCTTAAGCAGGGACATCCTTGTTGGTGCTCGGGTATATTGTGACTTATTCCTCTGGGTGAAGATAGGGCTTGTTAGTGAATTCCGAAGAGGAGCTTCGGGACTGGACGTAGGACAGGAAGTACGAACCGGTATAAAATTCCTGGTGCCTTTACTTACTACTTTTACTTGTTTGTGATATATCTCTATTTCTTAGATTTATTTGCATAACTATTATAGCTTACAGGTTAGCTTGTCATATACAATTCCGCTATATCCATATAAATATCCTACTTAAGTCACACACTGACTTTTTATTTGGTATCAGAGCTTGGTGTTCTAGAGATCGTAACAACATCCTAGAATAAATGGCAATGAAGAAATCTTGTCAAGGGATTAGAAAATGGAAGAGCAACAAAGCGGAATCAAGAAAGCCATGAAGCAAATGTCTCATGGCTAAAGTAAGCTCACAATCGGAATGTGTAGATTCATTATATAAAGATCTTTGGTTACACCATGAAAAATTGTTAAAAGATTTTAAATGTTTAGTAAACTTAATGTAGCTATTTTAGCCAAGTATAAAGATTGCGAGCAAGAAAATTCTAGATTAAAAGAGGAAAACAACAAGCCAAATATTTTGAAAATTCCTTAGAAGAGCTTGTTTTTCAAAAAGATTTCCTTCAAAAAGTAAATGAGCAACTAGAAGAAAAAAAACAATGTTCTTTTAAAGGAAATCGATTTTTATAAAATAAAAATACATCTTTAGAAGATTCTTTAAATAATTCTAGTTCTTTAATTTTGTATCTTGAAAAAGGGAATGAGGCTTCAACAAAAAAGAATTTAGAATTATCTAATGAATGTGAGATTTTAAAAGTTAATAATAATATTTTACAAAAAGCAATTTCTAAATCAAAAGAAAATGTTGAAAAATTACAATCATCTTTAGATAATTCAAAATCTCAAATTAGTCGTCTCGAAAATGAGAATAGTACTTTAAAAAGGAAGAATTCTGAATTAAATAAGGATATTAATAACAAAGCTTCTTTTGGAAATATCAATCGCGACTATGGAATCAAATTTGAAAAATGTACAAATAAGTTAGTGAAATTTAATAAAGGTCAAAATGATTTATATATGATCTTATATAGATCTCGACCATTACATGACAAATTCCATTAAACCCTCTTGGGTATGGTTACCTTTCATCTAATCCCTGGACCCAAACGAAACAAGTGGGTACAAAAGTATATACATCATATTTTTTGCAATTACAACACAACAAAGAAAGGCTATTTCGGTATCTCTATGGATGTATAATAAATAGTTTCGTATGCTCTTTGAAAACTATGTATGCTTGTTTTCTCTTATTTGTTCTCGATTGCTGCTTTACCATGTTACATATTTTTTAATCGATGACAAAAGGGGAGAAAAACTATGGAATATATATGCATTATACACTAACATTTTGTTACAGGGAAACAAATGGTAAATATTTTACGTATGCACTAACAAAATGTTGCAGAGTTTATACACTAACATTTTGTTGCAGGGAAACAAATGGTAAGTATTTTGCATATGCACTAACAAAATGTTGCAGAGTTTCGAGTGGATCTAAATATATATACAAGCATACATTCAGTGGCGCAATTCAATATTTCAACAGAATGCGAGATGTTGTCATCAATCAAAAAAGGGGGGAGAACGTTGATTCATGATATTTTCGATTCATGACAACAAAATGGAGATTAATGAAGATCGTATCGAAGAGCTAAGTTCATGTATATATGATTATTTAGTTGTACTAGAAATATGTTAAAATCTATCCTCACGATATAAAACAACTGCACGTATTTTTAAATAAATAAATATATATGTTTGTATATGAATATATTGTTAGAAAACAACATTACTGAACTGGTTTCACCTAACCAGTTGACTGGTGAAAAACAGACCAATCAACTGGTAAGGAATCCAGAGCCCAGTAATAGCTAATTTCTTTTCATATTTAAAAATATATACAATTTTCTCAGTTGACTAGTGATTTTCGTACCAGTCGACTAATCAGGAAATAACAGTCATTTTTGTGAAGAATTGCTTTCTTTCATGAAGAGGTTCCTCTACATTTATGAATATAAATAGATGCAATTCTTTGCTGGAACTCTTCGTGAAAGATTACTAGTTTTCTACAATTATAAATACACTTCAAATATGATTTTCAAATCACTGATTCTCACATATTCTATTCTAATTTCTGATTTACATCTCCATACTCACTGCATTCTAAAAGCTCTCTAAAATTCAAGTTACTTGTTGAATCTTTGAAGTTATTTCATATCTATTGATTCAACGAGCAAAATATTTCCTTCAGTCTTCACATACACATCAAATACTTGAGGATAAGATTATAGGAAGGGTGTACTTAACCATTGGCTATTCAGTGTTGATACAAGAACACATTCAAAAGTCAAAACTCTTATGTAATTTGTGAAGTCCTGCATGGGTGCTCAGGCGGGGACATCCTTGTTGGTGCTCGGGTGTATTGTGACTTATTCCTCCGGGTTAAGAGAGGTCGTGTTAGTAAATTTCGAAGAGGAGCTTCGGGACTAGACGTAGGACGAGAAGTCCGAACCAGTATAAAGTTCCTGGTTCTTTACTTACTACTTTTACTTGTTTGTGATATATCTATATTGCTTAGATTTATTTGCATAACTATTGTAGCTTACAAGTTAGCTTGTCATGTACAATTCCGCTATATCCATATAAAGATCCTATGTATTCTCTTTGAAAACTGTTTATGCTTGCTTTCTCTTATTTGTTCTCGATTACTGCTTTATCATGTTACATTTTCTTTTTAATCGATGAAAAAGGGGGATAATTTTTTTGGAATATATTTGCATTATACACTAACATTTGTTATAGGGAAACAAATGGTAAGTATTTTAGGTATGCACTAACAAAATGTTGCAGAGTTTAAACACTAACATTTTATTACAGGGAAACAAATGGTAAGTATTTTACGTGTGCCCTAACAAAATGTTGCAGAGTTTCAGGGAAAGCTAAATATATATACAAGCATACATTCAGGGGAAGCAATTCAATATTTAAATAGAATGTGAGATGTTGTCATCAATCAAAAAAAGGGGGGAAATGTTGATTCATGATATTTTCGATTCGTGACAACAAAATGGAGATTAATGAAGATCGTATCGAAGAGCTAAGTTCATGTATATATGATTATTTAGTTGTGTTAGAAATATGTTAAAATCTATCCTCACAATATAACACTAATCCATATTATATATATATATATATATATATATATATATATATAGTTAGACAATAGCATTATTGGACTGGTTTCACCTAACCAATCGACTGGTGCAAAATAGACCAGTCGATTGGTCAGGAATCCAGAGCCTAGTAACAGCTAGTTTCTTTTTATATTTAAAAATACATACGATTTTCTCAGTTGATCGGTCGACTAGTGATTTTCGTACCAGATGACTGATCAGGGAATAATAGTCATCTTTGTGAAGAGTTTCTTTCTTTCATGAAGAGTTTCGTCTTCATTTATGAACATAAATAGATGCAATTCTTCACTGAAGCTCTTCGTGAAAGATTACTGCTTTTCTACAATTATAAATACACTTCAAACATGATTTCTAAATCACCGATTCTAACTTATTTTATTCTAATTTCTGATTTACATCTCTGTACTCACCGCATTCTAAAAGCTCTCTAAAATTCAAGTTACTTGTTAAATATTTGAAGTTATTTCATATCTCTTGATTCAACAAGCAACGTACTTCCTTTAATCTTCACATACACATCAAATACTTGAGGATAAGATTATAGGAAGGGAGTACTTAACCGTTGGCTATTTAGTGTTGATACAAGAACACATTTAGAAGTCAAAATTCTTTTGTAATTTGTGAAGTCCTGTGTGGGTGCTTAGGCAAGGACATTCTTGTTGGTGCTCGAGTGTATTGTGACCATTTCCCCCGGGGTTAAGAGAGGGTGTCTTAGTGAATTCCGAAGAGGAGCTTCGGGATTGGACGTAGGACGGAAAGTCCGAACCAGTATAAAATTCCTGGTGTCTTTACTTACTACTTTTACTTGTTTGTGATATATCTATATTGCTTAGATTTATTTGCATAACTATTATAGCTTACAAGTTAGCTTGTCATATACAATTCCTCTATATTCATATAAAGATCCTACTTAAGTCACACATCGACTTTTCAACCTCAACTTCTGGAGTCTCTAGTGTGACAGAGTTCCACCAGTTCATAGCTCTACCCTCTAGCTGTCTCGATGCAAGCTTCCTGTTTGCATCATCAATTCCCAAGTCTCCAAAGATCCGAATATAAGTATAATGGCACCTTTGAATTTCTACAATCGGCTTCATCCCTTTAAAACGACTTCCCTCCTAAAGTAGTGAAGTCTTTGCACAGCTTTACAAAGTCCACGGCTCTAGGAACCTATACTTGAACTCCTACATCTACCGCGACTGTCTCCTTAGCGAGTACCCTCCTCATGATCGCTGCCATCATGGCCACGAACATAGCTAAGTAGTCTAGTATACCACCATTTCCCCCTCTAGGAACAGCCTCCTCCCTAACAGTGTGTCTCGATGGTCATCAACTCATTCTAAATCTGTAAAATAGAATGATTAGCCTATGTACGAGAAAAATGCAAACAGAATTCCAATGCTATTATACTATACACTCATATATAGTATATATCCATCAGAAATCTACAAATACGTCTCTCATTCATAATTACGCCTTCGAGCTTTGGCTAAAATCGATAACCATAGCTCTGATACCAGATGTGACGACCGCCTATAACTCCCGCACTTATCAAGGGAGATAATATGCTGAAAGACATGCCAGACAATTATGAACGATCATCAGAGTAAGATAACACAAGCGGGATCTGTCGTTAACTCACAGCACAAGGATAAAATATAACAAAACATATACAATAGACAATAATAGTGAAGCATGATTGCATAGAATTTTAAACTTCCATATCATCAAGGAATATCCATAACATCTTTGGATTACATCAACAAACTCTGTACGAAAGGCATCACTACAACACTCAGAGAATACATCAGACAACGAAAAACAACATAACATGTATAGTAGAAAACTGGTACGTAAGCCTCCAGCTCATCATCGATCTGCAACTTCGTACACTAAGACCTGCTACCTGTTACCTGCTACTCAGTCTGTCCATCCAACACATGGATGAACAATACAAGGTAATAAGAGGGAAATATAAAACCTTAAGTCAAACAACAGTCTTAATGAGCGATAAACAACTATCTAACATCGTCAATAAAGTATATAAGAGTAAGAAGATTCATCCAATCTACCAATCACGTCATCCGAGAAGAACTTGACCCCTTCTTCCCCACATCCGACAGTGATAGCCTTTACATCAATCAAGTAGAAACAAACAGTACATTCATGGCAATCAATTGTCAAGTGTAGACCATCCTAATCGATATCGACATCTCCCAAATACAAGCCCCGAAGGCCAAAACCAACATCAGACAAGCACCCAAGAGATATCTCCTTCGACGTCGAACATTCTACATAAGGCGATACAAGCAAAACAATCATCGAACATGACTCTGGCTACCACCTACAATCTTGTTTTGAAACCATCATTAATGTATGACCGGCCATATTGGCCAGACGTTAAGGGCTAATGGTAACCCCGGTTCTAGTAAAACTCCATACGCCATCGTGAATGCCCAGGATACTCGACCCATTCAGTCTTTTAGGCATCCCCATTGTACCACTGCTTTGAGCTCGCTAGAACATATGACAGTGATAACTTCTCGGCCTTCAATATCACTAATCGTAATCACCGGCAACTATCCATAGCTCAAGCGCCTTCTCGAGCAACCATTATCTGCAACTCAACATCTTTGAGTCGTCTTCACATTCGTTGCATTTCATCGATCAATGAACACATCACAACACTTCAAACATTCCAACTTGAACTCACCTTGAAGCCACATCCAACACTGAACCAAAATTACATCAATATTTGGCCAACATTAATTGGATCGTTTCTTTTCAAAGAGCGGAACGTCGACCGACCCAACTCTTGCCCCGCCCAATGACCTGACCCTTTAGGTCATTCCAACGACCACACCCAACTAATCCACCCCTCGAGTCCAACAACCCATGAACTATCCAACGCCCTTATCCATTCCAAGCACCAATGGCCCATCTTGGTCAAAGCCGAACGACCTAACTTGCATCCAGGCAGAATGAACCGCTTCCTCTAGAAGTCCAATGACCTGAGCCATCCACAACCCAAGTTCCATGACCTGACTTCCACCAACCCAGACCGACTCGCCTTTCATCAAAGTGGACCGATTTGACCTATGAGCAACGACCTGAACCAATGATTCAGTTTGACCCGCCATCCTCCACGCTAGCATGCTTCGAACAACGCGAATCATGCACAAACGACCTGGGATCCAACGACTCGAAGCCTTCGACCCATCCATTTCTTGAGCAACAAGCCACACAATCTGATCCTGCCACATCATCAACGACCCATACAAAAACAACCTGACTCCAGATCTAACCAATCTAACTCCAATCTCGACCAATCTATCACCAAACGACAACATCAATGCAATGAACCATCCAAATCATCCAATTCAACCGTAAACATTTCATGAAATCATCATTAACACCAAATGAAAATTATTCATTAATAACCAAATTGAATTCAACAAATCATAATAAAGCAATAAATAAACAAAAGCAGTTGATCTAAACTTGCGTAAACATATGAATTAACATAAAAATTACCGACTTAAGTTGCTAGATTAGATCCTATGATGATTTAAATGAAAATAAACATACTATGATGCAGATCTAGGTGAAAACAACTTGAAATGATGAAAACAAGATCAAACAACCCATATACTTGATTGAATCCATGTGAGAGATGCTTATCACTCACCAATGCTAACCTCTCAATTCGATGCAATCTTCCTTCACTCGATGTAGATCCAGCTTTACTTGACGTAGATCTTCAATCTTCCCGCATAGATCTAGAATTTTAATGGTGGAAAGGTGTATTTGATTGAGAAAAGAAAATCATAACCTCAACCAGAGAGAATGAGGAAAAGCAATCCTCTCTCCATGCCTCTAACCCCGTATTTATAGCCTCTAGCCAGCTCACTAATGGGCCACACCAAATAAACCCACAAATGGCTAGTCAAACATGTATAGAAATTGTGCAACAATAAAACAGCGATTCCTCCCAAACCGCTGAACCAAATCTTTAGTATGACCACTCTACGGAATTGGGAACACCATTTCCTTTCGAATGAAATCAATCTCAGCACCTGATTCGATCCCAGTCAAAAGTTATCCCCTGTACAAAACTAACAGGGGCAAAATGATGATAAATAAAATTGGTAAAAATTATGGACATGTCTCACATCCCCGACATATCAGAATATGAGAATGATCCAACCCTTAGCGAATTAAATAAAAATAGTTTACAATCCTCCGATACGTAAAATGCGGGCTGTTACAAGGGCAAGCCTTGCTCTAGCCCAAGAACTCAATTCGTGTCTGCCACTTCCCGTTATATTTCTTTACAAGAACTAGATTCGATACCCACTTGGAGCGCAACGAATCTCGGATGAACCTGTTACTCTTAAACGTTTATGCTTCTTCCTTCAAGGTTGTCTACCTCTCATGACCCAGTGTATGTCTGTTCTGCTTATTGGGACGTACTTCAGGTCAATGTCGAGCGAATGAATCATGATGGTCGGGGATATCCCATACATGTTAGCATGGGTCACGACAAACACGTCAAGGTTTACATAGAGCTATACAGTTACAGCGCTCAACGGATCCAATGCGGCGGAGGTGCGTTATATTGTAGCGGCAATAAAGCGAGGAAATAGCATGATATATCAGATGAGTCTAAAATAACATATAAACTTGTATTTAATGTTTTAAAAATATATAAACGTTAAATAAAAGGAAAATTAACATTCAACTTAATTATCATTACTGCATTCTTAATTTTGACTAAAACAATAAGCAAATATATGAGTGAATGTAAACTTTTATTTAGCTTAATTAAATTAACAAATATTATAGTAATTTATATTTGAAAAATATATGTTAAAAAGTGATATTAAAGAACTAATTTTATAAATTTTATAATGTGCAAATATCATTTATAAATTCATTTTTTTGTAGAAGATATAACGAAAATGACGAAATATAACCGAAATAATAGGATATATCTGGAATATCGGAAAATAGTGGGGCTTTAAACGAAAAGGATATTTCGTACGCTACTTGGTAATAGCGTAGTGGTAGAAATTGGCTGCACGATATAGCAAGGATATTGCGGGGTAATAGCGGGGCATTTACTACACAGGCGTAGAGGAAGTTAGTTAGTTCCCTCGTCTAGAGGGGTCCAAGGTGAGATCCGATTTTCTAGACCTTAGAAGGGTCATCGTTATCGACCAAGATCGCCACTGTTGTCTCATTAATAGTCGCTCTTTGGTATCCTGGCTCCTCATCTTTCCATGGATTATTGTCTATGAATTGACGGCTATATTGTCCAAGCCAGGATTTTTTCTTTACTTTTTATGTAGTTGCATCTGGAATACGAAGGGAATTATCGACGGCTTTACCCATCTCTTTGCTACGAGCATCCTTCCACTTGTCCATGTAGCATGCCCACCCCGTTATCTACCAGGTCGCACAAATCTGACCCCATTCTCGGTCGGAAACTTCAAGAGTAGGTACCAACAAGTTATGCATGCTCAAAATTCAACAATGGTCGGACGACCAAAAAGGCGTTATATGAAGAGTTTATATCTAACACCAGAAATAGGAGAATCTGCACTCTCCTGTTGTCTCCTTCGCCCAACTCAACCAGTAATTCCACCATCCCTACTGGTTCATTTGCAGATCCATTAAAGCCGTGAATCCTCCCTTTTATGGCTTCAAATACCGCCTCCAACATCATCTGGTCATTGGATCTTTTGAACAAAATATTAACGGAACTCCCACAGTCAATGAGGACTTTATGTATAAATGCTAATTTACGAAAGGCTCGGTACTTGGGGATCCACCACGTCAGCTTCACGATTATGGAAGACGATGTCATCCATCATTGTCCTCCATTCACAGGAGCAGTATCATCTGCGGTGTTGCACTCTTCAAATTCAATGTGCTTTACCGTGTTTCCGTACTATTCCATAGTCTGAAGACTAAAATATTCTGGATGTGGTCCTCCGATGATGATGCTTATGACTATTCCTTTATTTCTGGATTGGGCAGCAACTCCAAAAGTTGCCTGACCTTGACGTTTGGGGTTTGAAGTCTCGTGCCTCCTGTCCCATGAGGCGACCTTGTACTTATTCAATTTACCTTCACGAATTAACTTCTACACAATATCCCAGTTATGACGACATTCAACAGTCATGTGGCCGTATATCTCATGGAATAAACAAAACTTCCCAAGCTACCCTTCCTTCTTCGTCGACTCTCACGGAGTGGCTTCTTATATTGCATTGTATTGTATGTGTCCAGATACACACTCTCTAAAGTGTCATTCAAGGGTGTGTAACTATCAAAATTCTAGAATCGGGACTACTTCTAAGCATCCCTTTTTTATTATGACTTCCTCCATTGTCATTCTTGCGTTGGTTATTATTTCTTTTATTTCGGTTCTTAACATTGACCTCAACTTTTCGGAATTTTCTCCAGATCATTTCATCGTATTGTTACTTTGAACGCCCTCATTCATCATGTCGTTGACTCTCCTCTTTTGGTTCCTATGCGCCTCTTCAATCCAAAAAAACATGTTAGCTTTCTCATAATTTTGATATAAATTAGACGTAGGCTTCACAGTCAATTTTCTCCCAAGCTCAGTCGCTGGATCGAGCCATCGACCAACGCCATCAATATCATCTCAGTATTAGGATTACCAATCTCAATGATGATAGTATTGAAATGTTCAAGGTAATCCTAGGGTGATTTTCCACGGGCTTAATTCATGCCGAATGTGGTCATGATGTGCTTTGACTTAGAGGCATGAAGTCGAACTAGTTCATGAACTTTTTTACTCTTGTCCTAAAAATTCGGCATCGATCTAGGAGGTAATCGGGTAGAAAAAACATTATTGTAACTCCATCAAGATAGATAGGAAATGATTTACATTTTATGGCATATGTGGCTGCGGCCTAATCCATATACCACAAACATCTCATTAGGTGCTGAAGAGGATCAAACTTTCCTAAATAATGATTCATTTGAGATAAGTTAAATCTTTGAGGAAATTCTGCCAATATGATGTCATCAGTGAACGGTGTATGACTACGGTCAATTCTCCATTCCTCGTTGTTGTATCCTCCGTTGTCATTCATGATTCGCTCTACAATTGCAGCCAAATCTGGAGTATTGAAAACGAACTCTGGCTTTGACCTCTCACCTCATCTAAGCTTGTGTGCGCCTGAGCCGCAGTCCGGGCAGTATTTCCTTAGCCTCTGTTGTTCCGGTCAATCACAGTGCATAAGGTGGAAGCATGGAAGTGCGAGAGGTGCCAGGAGATTGCAATCTCTAGGAGGAATCGGGGTTGGTGAAGTGGTTGGCTCGACATTATCTAGGTTCGACATTGTCATTTCGACATTGTTGAGCTGAGTCGGTTTGGCTTATCATGGCGAATATCTACCGAACCGGAGATGAAGAAGATCTAGGGTCAAAAGAATTGTCGTTGTTATCACGCTGCCTCTTCGCTCCTTACTGATGATGATGTGGCTTCTGTATGATAATGCGATGGAGCAGGAGCTCTCTCGTGAATTCATTCCACTATGCCTTAATTTTATTCATATCCTACCTTAATGCAATGTTCGTGCACCTGTGATCATTCAGTGTTGTTGCCATCTCATCAATATTGTCGTAAGTTCCATGAAGTCATCATGAGTCGCAAAGGCAGTGATGGAGCTTGGTCGGCTGGGGAAGTGGAAGCGGGGATGTCTCCGTTTCAGCTCGGCATAGCCAAAATGGATTCTAAGGCATTAGCTAGTTGGTTTGCTCTTCTTGTGAATGGCTGTTGGAGGACTGGAGGAGATGATGTTCCTTGTAGACACATTTTTTTGCTGGAACTGAAGGAATGGAGGATTTTCTCTTCAGACTTGGTGATCCAAATAGTAAACTAAAAAATCCTAAGCATCGAGAATTCGGGTTTCTCAGCAAAAGCACCAGAATGTTTACACCAACAACGGCATAAATACCCAAAATTACGATGATGAGATTAAAAGTGAGAAAAAATGAAAATGAGGAAAGAGCGCACACAAGAAATTTATAGTGGTTCAGCTATGGACTGCCTACGTTCACTTTATAACTTCTCTTAAATATTATAGGAAATGGAGATTAAAATGCTTGGAGATTATGAAATTTTGAGTATAAGGTATTTTCAGAAAGTAAAGTACGCTAGAGAAGCCAAAAGTCCTTTTTTTGTTGCTCAAGAGGTCTAGTTATAGAAGATATTCGATTTCGGTTTGATAGGGACACATGGAAGTCGATCCGAAGGTGGTGGAAATCGTGGTTTTGGTCATAATGTAGTGGATCGAGTCATTAGGGACTATAATCTGACTCGACCTATGCCTGGTTTGGCATGCCGAGGCTACTAGCTGATCCGAATTTACTACAAACATCTTCACTGAGCCAAAGATTCCTATCCGGATTTGTCACCATGCCCAACATAGTCGATCCGAGTCTTAGTCGAGCTAGATTTGGATCCAAGTCGTGGTTACTTTGTTTGATTCCTTGGTGCATGAATGTGTATAGATCGTGTCCTGAGTACTTTGATTATGATTTTTTATGAACTTGGTAGCCGTGTCAAAAGGCAGGTCAACAATTTATAGATTTATTAACAGTTAAAAGAAAATGTAAAAGAATTGTAGAAAAATGTAGATAACTGTAGATATTAGAATAACTATAAAAAAAAGATGGAAAAGAAACTTACATGAGAATGACTTAAACAAAAAGAAAAACCATAAAACTACAACTATTAAAAAGCTACTTTAATTATAAATTTTAAATAAACCAACATTCTCCTGTCATCTTTAGTTGTAGTCCATGGTCTTCACAAATCCCACTCCTACATTGTCTAATTTTTATTTTAAAATTTTCTCTTCTAGTAATTCTTTAGGCTTTAGGTTCTTCCTTAGGATAAAAGAACCCAAAAGGGAGAAGATTTATGTGTAAGAGAATGGTTAGGTCTATTTTAATATTTATAGTGGAGTTAGATAATCTCAGACCGTAGGATTAGCTAATTAAATCTGGTTCAGCCATGTCATAGACCAAGATTTAACCATCCAATTTGAAAATCTATGCACTAAAATTCATGAAATTAATTTTTAAGTTCAGTCAACTCATACCTGAATGAATTTTCGTCTAGGTGGTTTTCCGTGTCAACATGTAATAGGTGGTGTTGACCTATATGACAACCAGATCCTATTAACGGTCAACATTATAAAGGTATTTTTCTTTTATTTAATTCTAAACTATTATTTATCTAAATCTTTTACTCTTTATAGCTTCTTCATACGAGCTTGGATTTCAACAAGTTATATATGGAGATTGTCCATAAAATTACCCCAGACCTAATGGTGCAACTTTCCTAGTGAAATTCGAAAAATTTCACAAACTTATTTTACTATTTAATTAATTATTATGAGTTAAATTTTCTAGTTGTTACATTCTCCCCTTGTTAAGGTATTCCACCCTTGAAATATCCAAGGATAGAAAATTATAATGAACAATCACAACAACATATATATACCCATCTACTCAAACATCATCCCATGCATCCATTGTCCTTAAGATTTTTGATGCACTTCATGTAATTACGCAAAAGTGTATTGTAAATTTATCTAGCTAATGCAAAAAAATAAATGGTTTACCGATCTAATCGATCACCTTTTTATACCAATATGCTCGGGCCACGAATCTAAATGTATGTGAAGATCCTAATGGTCCTGATAGGTCTATAGCATGTTATAGTCATCATCCATATATAATAACCATTTGATAATTTTCTATATATATAGCAACCATGGAATAAATAAAAATGTAGCACACATCCATATACATATGCTTGTGACCTATTATGTTGATCTCTAGCTAATGCCTAGTGTGTGTAAATGCATCCATTTTCATCCACCAGCAAACACTCACAACCACTTGTGTCCATCACACATAATACATCCTATTGCACATGCTAACAATAAATACTACCATCCATATGTATAATACTAAGATCAACCACTTCTAAGGGTACTACAGATATGAACCTAACTAAAGAAAAATCCAAAGATGGAAAATTTCAAAGCGTACCATCAAAAAGAAAAGGATAGTAGGTAGCATCTTCTTCTCATCATCTCAAGTTGAATCTTCTACGCTATAACCCCACTGAACTATTAATAATCAGACTTTCTTATTTATTTGTTACTTAATCTCATATCCTAAGATCAGAGTAGGAACACGACAAACTGATACTTCCCTCTTGACTTCGACTTCCTCGAGTTGACTTTGCTCAGCTACTTCTATTGAATCATGTAAGCACTTCATCAAGTGCGAAACTTGGAAAACAATCATGAACTCTCGCAAGTATATGTGGTATTCTCACCATCTAAGCTATCTTAAATACTCACCTAATAATGGGAATGGTCCAACGAACCTAGATGCAAGCTTTTCAATTAATCCAAATCTCACTGCATTCCTTAAAGATGATATTTTAACAAGGACCAAAACTCTTACCTCAAACTATTGTATCTTCTCCTCCTATTGGAATATGATTCTTTCCAATCGTGGGTCGTCTTCATCCTCTTTTTGGTCAAGTCGATTATTAGAACCAAAATAAATAAGGAAAAGCCGAAAGTCAAAACCAAAATGAAGGGGTGTAGACTCCAACATTCCTTTGGAAGAAACGAACAAAACGAAGGGAAGGAATGCAATAACACTTCTTCCAAAAAGCCCCTATCGGCTTAACCCAAAGGAGAACAACCCCAAATATGCAATTTTCAAGCGTAGAAGGCTAAGCTTAGCATACCTTTCGACTACCCGAAATGGGAATGAAAGACAACTAGAGGTCTAACCGGCAAGTCATCCTGCATGAAGGAAACCGAAGTTGTTGGCATCATCGAACGTTGAAAGCTCAAGTGAGTCCATCTCCACAACATCTTACTAAGAATTCTGCCTCCAAAATCCTCCTTTCGAAAGCTCTTGTAACAACCTCCTTGTTTCACTCCCAAGGATTGATTTAAGGCATACTCATGAAACCTTCATATCCACCCTCGTTAGAAAGTCGGGACAATGCCCCTACACCAGCCGAAGGGCCAATCCGCACTTCTAAATACGACCCTAAGGGTCTAGAATCGAGGGCAAACTTTTCATTCTCGATCTTGTAATCTTATGCTTGAATAGTAAACCCTAATTTATAAATTGATTTCGAGAAAAGAGTCTGTAACTCTTGAAGTCATCAATAAAGGAGTTTTGCCATGCAATTAAGGTAATGAAGTTGTGTTTATTTAATTAATATGCTATTATTGTTATAACTTTACAAGACTATTGTCTAATAATCCTAAGATACATAAGTCCATCCAAAATCCTTATCCATGGACCATGAAAGGACCTAACTCAAACATTAGTTCACTTCGAATCCAAGATATCCGAAACCTTACAAAGATTTATTTATCGATGGTTTCCTAAGATTATTTATTATATCTAAAACCTTATGTCCCATTCCAACCACTCGACAGTGTCACTATAACTCTTTCGAAATTAAATATAGTTATTGTTAAAACAATGGTTATTTGAGATATTCCTACTTAATCTAAATTCAGAGTTTCCCTATTGTGCAATCAAGTGGTCCGACATCTAAGTTACCAAAAGGATATCGTAAGCACTAAATGGATATTAGAAATGGAAATCCTAAGCCACCAAAGCTTCATCCTGTTTGATTGAAAGTGTTATGATGAAACTATGTAGGAAATACCAAAGCACAAATTACAGCTATCTTTTGAGTTATCGAAATCTTACTATTCAATGCTTTCTATAGGAATTTACTTTCAGAGATCACTGAAAGCATTCTACATGAGTTCAACTACGGAAACTATATTCAATAGTCCATCCCTTTTGTAAGCAAAGTATTCTACTGGAATGCACTTATCTGGGGAGTTAACCATAAATTTGGCTAAAATTTTGGCACTAAAAAGAGGGCCTACACCTCGAAAACCCTTAACTTCCCTAGTCCAAGGAGAATTTTTTTTTAAAAACAAACAACTGGACTCTAACTATGTAAGAACTTGGAATCGATTACAAAGGATCGTGTATACGCAAAAGGATATTTTATTTAAGCCAGGAAATAATAAAACTAAATAGGAAAAGAGTCTTTACGAAACAGTGAGGTTTTTTGAAAAACCGAGTGTAATTGCAAAAGAAAAAGATAGACACTCCCGTAATCTAATAAGGACAGAGGGGATGTGACTCTTTCATACCATAAAAGCAACAAGGAGAAATAGAAGAACAAGGGTCTTTGAACATGAACATACGAGAAATAAGATATGTGGATTTAAGGTTCCACGACGAGAAAATGCTAAGAGCAAAGGCCATAAATGTGATAAAAAAAAGGTTGAGGCCAACGAATTAAACATTAAAAGGACAAAGCCGCTCGAGAAGGGACCAACATCATCATCCATTCATGATCAAACTTTTAAAGTGGAAAGTGATTTGTTCCTACAGATAAAGTAGGCAATACAAGCTTACTCACGAGAAACAAAATTTGAAATGGCAACTTGACACAAGTAGACCACCATTAAATGGTACCCGATAGGAGAAATTGGGAGGGAAAGCAAGTTTCACCGAAAGGTCTCCCTACCAACAGCAAAACTAAAAAGGACGATAATTTACTATAATCAAGGATCATGGCTGAAAGGTAAAATTTAAAGAATGAATCTTAAAAAGGACGGCCGAAAGATCATTTGTCTATAGGATACGAATTGATTACTTCAGTGAAAAATGTTTTTCTGCTGATGAAAGAAAACCTCGATTATTGGCGATAGGAAATAGAGAAAGGAAATATGAAAGGAATGAGGGAGGAATTTATTGCCATTATCACCTAATGAATGGTCACGAAACTAGGCAATGTAAAATCCTTAGGAAAATAGTGACCCACTTATTCGAACAAGAATAATGAAAGAGTATTTAGTGGATTGTAAATGAATTTTTAAGAAATAGATCCAAGTTCTGGAGAAAGAAATCCTACAAGGTCAAACACCAAAAACAAGAATTCAACTTGGTCGAGGATAAAACGCCATTCGTAAATGGATTAACATAAAAAAACCAATGGTATTGGGGTGCTCTTGAAAGCGAGGAGGTATAAGAACCGGACATTCGGCACCTGACCAAATCCTAGGATTCCTTGGTTCCTCGAAAGGCATAAGCCCAAGACATACTGGCCTGGCCCAGGGGTAAATCCAAGACAAACGGGCTTGGTCCTCAAGTCCTTGACGTAGTTAAGACGCTCTATGGAGGAGGGAAGGGTAATCTATTCCCCGTACATACCAGCTCCGAATAAACGTAAGCACGCCAAGCCCCTGCTTATGTTCCTTTTCACATAAGGGACAAAGGCTCAAAAGGATCACCTAAAGCATGTCAAGCTAATGCTTTGTGTAAAGCCTAGAAATGAAAAAACGAGAAGATAAAACCGAAAGCGCTTTGGGTCTTTTAATAAGCCGAAGAAGGCTTCATTTGTTTTATTTCCAGAGTTGGGATTTTTGGATTTCTAAATTTCTTAATACTTGAATCTAGGTTGCGGGTCTTAAATTAGACGAAGGAGGCTTCGTACATGTTATTTCCAAAGTTGGGATTTCTGAATTTATAAATTTTTTAAAACCCAAATCTGGGTTTCGGTTCTTCTGATAAGACGAAGGACGCTTCACATGTATTATTTCCATAGTTGGGATTTTTGGATTTCTAAATTTCTTAATACTTGAATATGGGTTTCTGGTCTTCTAATAAACTGAAGTAGGATTCGTATTTCTTGAATGGGGATTTATGGATTTCTAAATTTCTCAATACCCAAATTTGGGTTTCGGTTCTTCTAATAAGCTATAGGAGGCTTCATTTTTTTAGAATGGGGATTCTGTATTTCTAAATGTCTAAGTATTTGAATCTGGGTTTTGGGTTATCTAATCAATCGAAGGGAGTTTTGTATTTCCAGAATTGGGATTTCTAAACTTCTAAATTCCTTAATTTCCAAAATAGGGTTTTGGGATTTCTGGTAAGCTGAAGGAGGATTCATGTTTGTTATTTTCGGAAGGGGAGTTTAAGAAATATTATTAGTAACCAAACCATGACTTCTAGATCTTTTATAAGTCTACGAGGACTTCATTTATCCTGCACGTATCAAAAGGAGAATTCCTCAAACCCTCAGTAATTATGGCATTCCAATATTGGCTTTGACATACTATGCTTATTTATTAAAATAAGGATAAGAGGGTAACTAACACGAAGCCTCAACTACTCAATTTATAGACCAAATGAGTATTTATTTACATAAAAAAATTATTATAACTTGCTAAGTCTTTCCACTTAGATTTATGATAATGCAGGATGCGAAAGATGTGCTAGAACAATTCAGAGCATCCTCTTAAGTATTTTATTTTCTCTCTAACATTTTTAACATCGTCAATTGAGTACATTTGAGTCTTAAGGGATCCGTTAAATTCCTTATTAGTTTTTGAAAGGAGCTCATTCGCTTTTTCATATTTCACATTAATCTTCTTTAAGTTAGTATCTCCTTTTTCATGATTTTTGCATGATTAACGTACTCACAACTATGATCATTAGCATCAACTTTCCCCATTTGTTCGAAGTATTTCCAAAC
The DNA here is from genome assembly GCA_030737875.1 of Allium sativum. NCBI lineage: Eukaryota > Viridiplantae > Streptophyta > Magnoliopsida > Asparagales > Amaryllidaceae > Allium > Allium sativum. Next base: position 782,267,093 of record CM060920.1, on the reverse strand, counting down.
TTTGTACTTCACTTTTTTAACCTATTCTTTTACAAATTCTCTATCTCAGCCTTTTGGTGGGTTGATTGAATGATGAAAATGCTCTGCTACTTCTTATTTATGCATTTTTGCTCCGGCAAGACCGGACAGGGTCCTAGGTGAAGGCGGAAAGTCAAGGGGTCTGTTGTTTAAAATAAATTGTGAGGATTTACAAGAAGCCTGATTGTTCTCTATTTGAAATATCAAATCATAAACTTACTTTTGAGCAATTCCATAGCATTGTCAAAAACTACAATAGGATTGGCGTATACCAAACCCTTTACGATAGTTTAATCATTTTCCTATTGGATAAGTTTCCCTTCCAAATCCCTTCTTTCTTCCCAAATGCTCTATATGATAACCCTTCACTCTTGAAATTTTTTGAAACATTTGAAAGCGAGAGGGTTATCTACAAATTTTGAAGGGATGGAACCTCTAGGAGTCCTTCCTTCTCTGATCCTAGTTATAATTCGAGTAGGGTGAATTTCAAGAGAGCTAGATAGAGCTGGGAGGGTATCCTGATAAAAGCCTAAGTATACAATATAATTATTTACATAGAAAATGCATAACATATAATGAGCAATGCGACATTAAAAAGAAAATCGTTATGTATTAACTTTTAATTAGACATGTACAAAATCTTAGTGAAATTGATACAAAATCGAATTCTTTGACATTTATGGAATTAATTTATCTCTATAATGAGAAATTATTTTAGGGGAAAGTCCAAAGGAAATGTCGATACTTTGGGAAATTCCTATGTCCTCCTCGAATGAGGATCATGCCCGAACTCTCTCAGATATATAAGGTGAAAGCGATGAAGCAGGCCACTGCTAAGGTCACCAAAGAACAAAAAGTAATCCTTTGTATAACAGCAATAGGTTTCCAAAGAGAACCAACTAAGAAATCTCTTTCTTCAATCAACATCTAGAAGAAAGCCATTAGTTCTTTGTTTTCTTTATTAAAATATTCATTCCAAAGGCAAATTTTCATCAACCGTGGGCCAACTTTGTCATTTTTGAACGGCATTAGGGTAGAAGTACCCTTATCAGTCCTAAAATATCTTTCTGATAATTCGTTATAATCCCTTATTTGCCTGTCTAATTCTCTTCATAAAGATTTTATTTTCTCTTGCATATTACTAATGTTATCTTCTAGAGATATAGAGCGCATTCGGCGAATTTAAGGATATGGAATAATTATGTGATTCAATTTCAAATAATCAAACAAAGTGCTAAGAAAAACCATGTCATATTAGAAGAATAGTTGCTGGAGAAGGCACCGTTGAGCATGCTTCGGGGACAGCCTAAAGTTTAGGAATTTTAGGAAGCACAGTAAATTCAGTAAGAATCTAAGGCTTTGGAAATGGGTGTGTCCTTTCCTACATCAGGAGCCCCACCTCTTTTAGAAGAATGGCCACTTTCCCCTCACCCATGTTTATGAAGGTTCTGGAACTCCTGGTGCCAGTTGTAGCATCAAAGCTGCCAGGGCTGCTCTTCGGACCATCATCATCATCATCGTCTTCATCTTCTCTAACAGAAGAACCCTCCGAGCTATCATCCTCAGCCTCATCATCCTCCTTGTCCTCATCTATTTTGATATCCGCATCAATCTCGGGTACCTCGAACAAGAGAAGTTTCTCAATTTCAATGACCTATTTTTGAGAGATTTTCTCCCCTTTCTTCTCAAAAGTGTTTATCTTTTTCTGAAACTCATTCATCATTGCCAGAGGAAGATTGGGAAAACAATGATCAGAACATTTACCCTTGCTTTCGGTATAAACAATTACTAGGGTATCTGTGACAGCATTATTTAAAACTTCTTCAAAAGAATTAGCTAGGAAGTCGGACCTTTGCAAGAGATCATTTTCCCTTTTTAACACCCGTCGTTTGGTTGGAGGAGGGGGATGCATATTTTAAATCCAAGTCTTCAAACTCCTTTTTGGATTTCTCCAATTTAGTGCTTAATCTTAGATTTTGACCTGTAAGGACCTGCATTGAATCCTCCTGCTCCAAAATGGTAGCTTTCATAACATCAAGCTCCTTTAGACCTTCGACTTTCACATTGGACAATTTAGCATTTTGGGCTTTCAAGATTCGGTTCCCTTCCTTAGCAGTGAGCAAGTTAGCAATATCTTCGTGGGAAGAAAATTGTTGCCTTACGAGCTGCAAAAGAATAAGAAAGTATATGAGAAAAAAGAAAAATAATTAAGAAATGTGCCAGAACCAAGAAATTAACGAAAGATGATGGGCAATGACAGTCTTTTTCTCCAAAAAAATGAGGGAAGGCAAATAATGTGCAAACAATGGAGAATCAATCAATTCCTTCACTATGCTTAGAAACGAAACTCCAGGAGGCGTGTTTGATGAGAAAACCATAGTATCACTAGCAATGTGAGGAAAGGAGAAGTTCCCAGTGCATTGAATATTTCTTTCTAGAAGAGAAAGGTTGAAGGTTAGTGAGATGGCATAGTAACCGCCTCGGTAGAAGGAATTATAAATAGAACCTCACTTCTAAAAGTCTACTGAGAAACAGCCGAAGGTGGAATAATAGCCAATGAGGAAATCATGGGAATCCTATCTCCACTCTTCAAAGTCGATACTATGGTCGAGCCAGTGATCTTGCCCATTTTTGGGCGGGTTTCCCCTCTACAGCTCTGAAGGCTTCTTCTACATTATTGCCTTAATATTATAAAGTACCTTTTCATGTCCATGTTTCTAGGAAGGTATAGGGGCAATGCTTCCTAGAGTAGAAAAACTAATGGTGACGAAAGAAGAAATTGTAAAAAAAGGATTATGAAAATAGAACAATGAGACTTCCAAACAATCGAAAGAAAAAAAATTGAGCTTACCAGAAGGGTCTAACCGAATAGTTGACTAGGAGGAAAAACTATGATGATCACCCCTTATCAAGTAACAAACACCTATAGGCTTATGGTCCACTACCGGGGGACGCCCCAAAATCTTCTGACCCGTCAAAAGTATAAAATGTTTAATTAGATGGACAAAGATCAGAAAATAAGATATCTTTCAGAGAGATGAAGAGTCTTTCGTCATCAATTTCATAATAGACTGTGTTTCCGCGCTTGGGGTCTTCTGCACCCCACCTAAAAATGAAATCATATCATCATTAAATAAAAGAAAGCAGAGTGCGCAAACACCTCAGGTTTATAACAATAGATATAATTGTATTGGAGGTTCTGCATATATCGTAAGGACGTCTAACAAACAAGAATTGAAGCTCTCATTCCCGGTATTTATTAATACTCCCTTCGACCAATTTCGGTGATGGGTTAGCCTTGAAGATCAGAGAGTTCACTTGGCTCATCTTTTCCAGGGGAACTAACTATTCTAAGACAGCAGCAACATCAAGGGAGGAGCCACCAGATTCTCGGGAAAGGACTTCCAATCCAAGTGTATATGTATACGCATTTGAGACAAACTGTATGGGAGCAATCCTCGGATGGTTAAGGAAGTCTGAAATAAAGGAAAGAAAGGGAAGGAAACCACCATGCCAAATATGAACGGCAGTGAATACAAAGAACCATACAAGAGTTATTAATGGTATCCACGTGCTTCAGAGGAATAGTTTCGACCGCAAAAATTCCAAAGTCTTCCAAAATGGCGTTGACTTCATTTTGGGACGAGACGAAAGAGCATTTGTCAACGACATCGAATTTTGGAAGAGTCTGCCCTATAGTTTGCTGAAAGGACTGCTCTTGCAAGCGGTAGGAGCTTTGAAATCGGCCTTCTTGATTACTTTCTTTTTATCAACCATATTATTGCTAGGTTATATTATTAAGTCAGCCTTCTTGGTTTCTTTCTTTTTATTTGCCATATTACTTCCAGGTGATATTATTCCAATTATAATTAAATGATAAGATGGGAGAGTACAAATATATGAATACAAAAAGAAAACATTTCGACCTAACCGAAGCCCTTAAAATATTGTAATGATAAGATACGTACACGAAGGATCTATGGTCAAAAGAAAGGTCGAATCACTAGGAGTGGTTAGAAAATTTTCGATTATTATAGTTTACCCTCCCATAACTAGGTACCTTGGGTCTAAACCCGAATTCGGAAAACAAATCATGAAGAAAGTATTTTTTGATGATAATTGATAGAAACTCGAACTTCAATTCAGAGAAGATTGTTTTATAAACAAAATACTCTGAATTTTTCGAAAAATTAGGTCGAAGTTTGAGTTCGGTCACGATTAACTCAAAAAATAAGTATTCCCAAGGAATTCGCAATTCATCTTCATTTTTCTGCATAAGACCAGGACGGATGGATAAAAGTACCTAGTGGAGGCAAAGTTGAATAATCACTAAATACAAATACCGACTGAAACAATCGACTTGAAAAGTCAAGAACACCCCTTCACTAGCTGAGGGAAAATGTTAGCACCAAAATAAACAAGTAAAAGCCGAAAGTCAAAACTAAAGTGAACGGGTGCAAACGCCAGCATTCCTTCGGAAGAAATGAAATCTAAAGATCATCATACATTTTCCAAACCAAGGGAAGGGAGGAAAGAAGTTACCACTTCTTCTAGAAAGTCCCTGTCGGCTTAGCCTGAAGGACAACAGCCCTACATATGCATTTTCAAAGCATAAAGGACTAAGCTTAGTATAACTTTCAGTTACCTAAAACGGGAGTACAAGATAGCTTGAACCCTTAACAATAAATCATCGTGCATAAAGGAATGGGAAGTGGTTGACATCATCGACTGTCAAAAGCACAAGTGAATCTGTCTCCATGGCATTTTACTAAGACTTCCGCCTCCGGAAGCCTCATCTTGAAATCTCTTGTAATAACCTTGTTATCTCTCTCTCAAGGATTAACGGAAGGCATACTCATGAAACCTCCATATGCACTCTCACCATAAAGCCAGCACAAAGCCCCTATACCAGTCGAAGGGCCAACCCGCACATATAAATATGACCCTAGTGGTCTAGAATCAACAACCAACTTTTCATTTCTCAATATTGTAATCTTAAGTTTGAATTGTAAAACATAATTTCTAAACTTATTTGGGGAAAAGAGCATGTAATCCTTGTAGTCATTAATAAAGGAGTTTTTCCAAGCAACTAAGGTAACGAAGTTGTGATTATTTAATTATTATGTTTTTATTGTTATTACTTTGTAGGAAAATTGTCTAATGATCCTGAAATACACGAGTCCATCTGAAAGTCTTATCCAAGGACTTGATTCTCGCATTAGTTCATTCTGAATCCAAGATATTTGAAGCCTTGCAAATATTTACTTATCAACGGTGTCTTAAGGTTATTTATCCTATGTGAAACCTTAAGTCCCATTCCAGCCACTCGACAAGGTCTCCGTAACTCTATGAAAACCAGATACAGTGATAGTAAAACAATGGATATTTGAGATATTCCTACTCAGTCTGCATCCAACGTTTCCCTGTTGTGTTATCAAGAGGTCTAACGACTAAGTTACCGAAAAGATATCATAAGCTCTATTTGATCGAAAGAGTTATGCCATAACTACATAGGAAATATCAAAGCACAAATTACGACTATCTTCTGAGTTATGGAATTCTTACTATTCAAATCTTGCTTTCTATGTTAATTTACTTTTAGAGATCACTGAAAGCATTCTATAGGAGATCAACTACGGAAATAGTATTCAATCTAGAATACATCCCTTTTGTAATCAAAGGATTTTACTGGAACACACTATCTTGGGGTGTCAAAAATAAACTTGGCTAACATCGATCTTCTCCGAAGTTTCTCTAAACATATCAGGTCCAAGTAGAAGTTGACCCGTGGTCTCCTACAAATAGGAAGGTGGTCTGCAAGGTCTTCCATAGAGATTCTCAAAAGGAGTCATTTTGATGCTAGTATAGAATCTATTATTATAGGAAAACACCCCCAAAGGTATATGCTTCTCCCCAGTTCCTTAAAAATCAAGCATTCATAATGTCAAGAGATCCTCTAAAACTCTGTTTTCCCTCTCATTCTGGCCATAAAAAAAAAATCTTTTTTTTCTTTTACATGAATTTTACCGATCAGGAAAAATAAAAATATTTATTATACGTGTTATTTGCAGTTATTTTAATTTAGTACAATTTTTTTTATCATTTCTTCATATAGAATTCTATCCAAATCAAATTGATACTCATCCTCAACTGCATCCCCAATGCCTTTGGCAAACTTTTCCAAAACTCACTAGTAAAGATAGGGTTTCTATCACTAATAACTTTAGAGGGAATCCCTTATAGTCAGACAATTTCCCAAATATACAAAGATGCCAAAGAATTTTTCGTCCTATTTGTCTTAATAGGTACAAAGTGGGTGCTCTTCATTATTTTGTCTATAATCATCTAATACTGGTGTTGTCCTTTCTAGATCAGGGCAAATCAGCTATGAAATCAATGGATATGCTTTTCCACTTTCACTATAGTACTTCCAAATGTTTGAGCAATCCACCTGGTTTTCATTTGTCTACTTTGACCCTTTGACAAATCAAGCACTTGGTTATATACTCGGCTACATCCTTCTTCGTGTCATTCCAATAAAAAACTCTCCTCATGTCCCTACACATCTTCTCACCACCTACATGGACGATCATCCATTAATGGTGCACCACACTAACCTAATCACTAGTGTGGTGAAAACATAGCCTCTTATCTCTCCTCAGCCACCCCTTAGTGTCTATGGAATAGCATTGAAGATGCATGACAACCTCTCCTTTGCCAATCCTATCCATGATATCCACACGCTCCAAATCCTCCCTCTGAATCTCTAAAGCCACCAATAATCCGAGAGTGAAATCCATGAAGGGATTTAAAACATAAGTAGCAATGAATTCTATAAATTATGGACTAGGGTTGTTCTTTTCCTACTAAGTATGTCTGTAGTTACATTCCCATTACCAGGGGTATAAGAGATCTCGAAATCATAAGATGTTAATTACTCTATCCAATGTTGTTGCCTCAAGTTCACAACTTTTTGAGAAAATAGATACTATGACAATTTATGTTCAGTTAACAACTTGAACCTATTTCCAAGTAGATAATGCCTCTTTGACTTGAGTACAAATACAATACTGATTATTCCAAGTCATGGGTAGAGTAGTTCTTCTCATGGGTCTTCAACTATCTACTCACATAACATACTACCCTTCCTTCTCGCATCAATATTGCACCTACGTCTGTATCACATGCATCAATGTAGACTATAAATAGACTTAGTACTAACCATAAGTACTAACACTAGTGCACAGGCTGTGCAGTTAAACCGCTTAGTGGTTATCTAGCGATAGAGGTGTAAAAAGATGCAGCTGGGATATAACGGAGGTGCAAAAATGTTAAGTATATGAAATCTATATAATTAAAATTAATTAATTATCGTTCTCACATCATTTGGGTAGAAGAAACGAATATTAATTAAAATTATATAACAAAAATCAAAGAATATCATGGTTATGCACAATAGATTCGAGGATTACCTTATATAACACACTTATGACTTAAAATTAGCTCTTTACATTAACTTTTTTGATTTCTTTTAAAAGAGAACTGGTCAAATCATCCTTTTTATATTAATATTGCTAAAGAGGGTGTTGAATTAGCAGGTGCAACGGAGAATAGCAAGGATTAAAGCAGAACTACTATTCATCAACGCTTAATTGAAATACCGCAGCGGCCGGAGAGCGGTACGGGCTATAGCGCGAATTTTATGTGGCTTTATCAGGGCTTTAACTGCATAGTGCACAACTAAAGGCCCACTTGAGCCCTGTGAAGTTATCCTCATAATCATCATCCTATATGAATACTAAATTCATCTTAGTTAAATGGTAAAGAAGTGCTGAAATCCTTGTAAAACACTTGATAAACTTTCTATAATACCCCACCAAACCAAGAAAGCTTGTTTCCTTGGTAGCATTCTTGGGGATCTTCCAATCTTGTACTGCCACAATCTTGGAGGGGAATAACACCATATTCCCCAAGAAACATACCTCCTCATGCCAAAAATGGCACTTTGAGAACTTCGCCTAAAGTCTACGCACTTGGAGAGTGCGAAGAACATCCTCTAGGTGTACGATGTGTTACTTCACGCTCCTTGAGGGAACAAGAATATCATTATTAGTCATAAAAATGGTTAACACCCCAAAATGGACTTTGAGTGGACCGAATGTTATCCATAGAAATAATTAACCTTTTGGGACTTGATCCCATAATAGAATTAAATACTATCTTTCATACTCTTAAGATGTACTAACACTTGTTTTTCTTTTGATTTTCAATCTGTATGGAAATGTTAACCCTTTCTATGGAAATGGACTATAGTGAGAAACTCTATAGAGAGAGGCATAATTTGATTCAAGCTCTCTTCAAGGAGCTATTTCCATTGGAAATAGTAATTGACTCATCTTTAAGAGGAATTACTATCACCATTAGTATAATTGCTCTCTTTGAGTTTTAACAACTAATTTGGATAAAAATAAGAAAGAAGAAGATAAATCATCTATTATTAGCTATTATGATATTTAATAGTTGTGATAGATCATGCTCCAGTCTCTTAAAATTAAATCCCAATGACCATATTTCGTGTATCCTCTTTATTGCTAATTGAGAATCGAGACTACAAGAAATTAGAACAAACTCCCCCAATCTGATTTGAAATTAGGGTTTCGCTCAAAAATCTGGAATTACAAATTTTTCGAATGAACCAAAATTTCCCAATTTTGGTCTTTTGGGGTCCTATTTATAGGTGTGGATTGGCCTCCCTTTGTCCTTGGTGGCTTCGAAAAGTCACCACTTTGGCAGGTTTCCCTAAGGTTGTGCGAAGGCACCTCTTCCGAGGGTTTTCTGAAGGTTGTGCGAAGGCACCACTTCAGAGAGATTTTCAAAGGTTATGCGAAGGCACTGCTTGAAGGCACCACTTCAGAGAGTTTTTCGAAGGCTGTGCAAAGGAACCACTTCGAAGGGTATTCCAAAGGTTGTGCGAAGGCTTCCCTGGTATTGGTTCTCTTTCCTCATTAGTAATTTTGAATTATCTCTTTCGGTTTCAGTTCGAATAGTTGCGAGGGGCATAAGTGTGCAAGCTCTCGGCTTACATTAGCAGCTATCTTTGAATTACAGAGGTTATTCTTTTGACGGGCACCACTTCTCTCTTCCTTCCGAGCGCGAATTCATGTGGATGCTTCTGTGGTCCTTAACGAAAGGAGCTCTTAGTTGGATTCGAAAGAAATGACTGCGTAGTAGCCTTCGATCTTTCTGAACTTTTGTCCCATGTTTAACCTTTGATGTTTAGAGGCTTTAGGCTTGGATTCGTTTCCTTTCATGATATTCCAGTTGTGATTCAAGTTTTTTAAACCTCAAAGGAATTTATTACAAACTTTGCTTCATTTCATCTGGAAGGATCTACCGGTAGCTATAATGGGTTGCACCGAAAGTGGGTCTGATTATGTGTGTGCTTATGCTTCGAGGTGCTATAACTAGACTATTTCCTCGTCCTATTTTCATCTTTAACCATTTTCAGAGATCCTCCTCTTCTATTCTGGCCTTCTTTCACAATATTCAAATAATTTTCGGGTTAACGTTTAGCCCCTCCTAGTGTGAAACATGCTTTTGTTCTTTAGAACAAACTCTAAAACATATTGTTTGGTTCGTCGTTATGTTAATTGTCGTTACGACTATGGGGCAAGTCGTATAAATTTTCCTTTGACATGTTGGATTCGTAACTCAGGTTTGAGCATAATTGTCGAATATTCTCTTACTTAGGAACCCAAATTCAGATGATTAGAAAAACCCATATTCGAGGAAAGATCATGTGAAGCCACTTTTTCTATTCAAAAAATCTGACATTTGGATTTGGCTAAGGAAATCCACATCATGGAAATAATTCAATGAAGCAACCTTCGGGTAATAAATTGGTACGAAGTTATCAAAGAGCTTGGAACCCACATTTAGGTATTAAAGTAATCCTTATTCGAAAACTTCCATCGTGAAATAAAGGGAGTGAATTCTCCTTGGGATTTAAATACTTTAAAACCTAGAATTGGGTAATAAGTAAACAGAAGACCATATTTATTTTCTGAAAAGAGTAGAGCCTCTTTCGGCATAAGAAACCTAGATTCAGGTAATAAGAAAATAGAAGACTATAAACTATTTTTAGGAAATAGCGGAGCAACTTTCGGCTTAAGAAACCCAAATTCGGGTAATAAGAAAATGAAAAACCGAAAATTATTTTTGGGAAAGAGCGAGGCCTTTTTTGGCTTAAGTAACCCAAATTTGGGTAATAAGAAAATAAAAGACCAGAATTTATTTTTTGGAAAGAGCAGAGCAACTTTCGGCTGCAAAAACCCAGATTCGGGTAATAAGTAAATAGAAGACCAGAAATTATTTTTTGGAAAGAGTGGAGCCTCTTTCGACTTTTCAGAGTAAATTAGAATGTCCTCTTCCGGTTTTTACGGAGCCATCCTGGACATGTTGAGGAGAATTCAGAATGCCCTTTTCTGATTTGGCTATGAAAGCACTTTCGGTTTTGATTTATTTCGGCTATAGTAGGAATTTTTCTAAAGTAGAGGCTTTGGTATACTTTAGCGCTTCTTCTATGATTTCAATCCCTTCTTCAGGATAGGACATAAGCAGAGGCAGTGTGTGCTTATGCCGAAGCTGAGGCAGGGTTTGATCATGTAATGATCAATGGAAGAGTGTGTTTTCTTCGAAGCCAGGCGCATGTCCTCAGTCTTAGCTATCCCTCCTCTAGAGGGCGCCTTAACATGGTCTTTGGATGTGGTTGCCCGTGGGTGCGGATAATGGCTTACACTCCTCCCTTTGAGAGGTACCAGAGATATACCCTGAACTTGGGGCCAGGCGTGCGATTTCCAGCGCTTACCCTCCTTCACTTTATGGGGTTGGGAGCCAGGACATACCCAGGAATTTCTTAAACTAATCCATTGTGAGGAGGGCACTTCACCCTTAATCAAGTAGAAATTAGTATTTGTATGCTTGGGTGGTATTACTCTATCATTTTTTCCTTCTAGACGGATTTCTAAACTTTCAACTTTATTTCCTTTTCATTGTCCTTGGTTTACTTCTTTTCCCTTAGAGGGAGTTGTTTCCTTACTTATTTTATTGTCGAAGTTAGGAAGTACGACTTCAAATGTTATGTATTCCATGTTCTTGGGACCAGATTTCCATTAGGGTGCCACATTCGATAGGCTTCTGATGGTATTACCGTGTGAAATATTAACGGTCCCTCCCAATTTAGGCTCAATGGTCTATCTGTTGGATTTTTCATATTGTCCATTACCCTTCGGAGAACCAGATATGCTTCCTTAAACACCCTTGTCTTTACTCGATCATCATAGTATCGAGTAATCCTTCTTTGATATTCCATTGTTCGTATAGTTGCTTCATCTCATAGTCCTAGAATTATGTCTAAAGAATCCTACCTCAATTCCTGATTTTTATCAAAGGCATAGGAAATTCTCCTATATGAAGGTACTTCCATTTCGAACGGAAGCATCGCTTCACATTCGAAAGTTAAAGAGTAAGGGTTATGACCAGTAGCTATTTTGGTAGATGTTTGTTATGTCAAAAGGACCAGGGGTAATTCGTCTACCCAATTTCCTTTTTGAAACACCCCACCTTCGTTAAGGTCACTCACAAAGAGAATGCCTTAACTTCGGTGGAGCATTATAGGTAAAAGATACAGATAATTTACAAGACAGACATATGAACAGCGAAAAAACTAAATTTATTTCATAAGTACATGGTTCAGTTAAAACATTACAACAACTGTCTCAAACCAACTTCCAAATTATTACAACAAAATCTCTGTCTTGATTAAAACATAAAGAAGCATAAAATAACAATAAGGCAACATAAATCCCCAATGAGAGAGTATCCAAAGCCATAGCCCAAGGAAAGAGAATACAAGCAATACATCTACTCTCTTCAAGATGGAAATGGTCCGAACTAAGCTGAAGTATTCCCTCCCTACGGACCTGGGTGGGGGGGGGGGGGGAACGGAAGAAAAGAAGACGAAAGAAAATGGGTCAGACATGAGTCTGGTAAGTCCTATGATTATTTAGCATGTAAATAGGAAAAAGGATCATGGCATGAATAAACTGAACCTAGGACAACAACCTAGAAATAAGATAATAAAACTGAATATGTTATCGCACTCATTACTATTTCTCTGCACTACTTACAAGTGTTTCAGCTAGCACCATTTGTTCAAGATAAATGATCCCCTTTATCGATCGGCTCCTACTCGTATACGTTTTCTATTTGTGTCATTCGGCCCCGCTTGATTGTAGATACCTATGTTGGTCCCATCATGGGGTGTATCAAATCCTATGGTGGCAACCCGACACAATTCAGGATGCACAGTGTATAACTAATGATGCCCAGTGCCTGTTTTTTCCACTCTGGAGTACGTGCATGTCTGCACTCCGTCAGAACCTACACCGACGCACCACCCGCAGTTGTTTTGACCGCTTATAATCAGCCCAGTAATCGTACCCCACCCTGCCTAGTTCATGGTATCATGATACATCTATGTGGGTTACTGCTGAAATGGGTCCCCGTTACTAGGGTTTCTTAATCAACATGTTAAAATGGTTAAGTGTTCTCAAATTAACCTAACCCCACCCATCAGTTTAGTTAACATATTGTATTGGTTAAGTGTTGCCTTAATTAACTTAACCCTACCATTCCTGTCTTAGCTTTAATTCATTCATTAAAGCACCAACCACTCACATTAGATATGTATTGTTGCAGTCGTTGGATCTGCCGGTTGGTTCCGGGCAGTCTTACACCGCAACTCAATCTAACCTCGGGTTCTTTTGGGCTTGATGCGCTAACCTCTCACATTAGATCTATATTGTTATGGTTGCTGGATGTGCCGGGCGGTTCCGGGCAGTCTTACACCGTAACTCAATCTAACCTAGGGTTAGGCATATTCGTCTTTTACTTAATTTACATATTTACCCTTCATATTTATATGTAAATTATCCACAATTATTGTCATTCAAGTCATGCCCCATTTACCCACTAAATCATGTTCATAATTGTTAGGTATATAAATTATACCAATTTATGCCACTAATCATTTGTATGATTATGAGCCAAACTATGCCAATAATTTGAAATTTAAGGTTTTTCCCAACGTTACCCCCGTTATACGTTCGCAAAACTTTTATAGATGTAAGGCTCGCAACTTAGCGTAACTTATATACAAAAAGGAAAAGAAAGGAGCATGTACCATTCCCACAACATAAAATAATAAGGATCGAACTAAACAAGTGTCATATAAATTTGGGATACAACAATGAACTTTCATTTTAACATGAAGCTTAAGCATATGAACGGGGACTTACATAGAATTTCCCAAATCCAATTTTACATTTTGGATCCAATTAACATGAATCTTAAGCATATGAACGGGTGTGACAACAAGGAATTCCGCTCGATCCGAATCAGTCGCTAAACCGACCCAGACCGTTCAAAACGCCTGATTGTTTTGAGAACACGACAAAATAGAACGCAGACGGAAGAACATTTCATTGTATATTTTAAATATTTTAAATTGGTCCAGATTTCCAGGTTATTACAATGGGGACTTACATAGAATTGCACAAATCCAATTAGGCATGTAAATGTGAACTTGCGTCTTGGATCCAATTAACATAGATCTAAACATAGAAGAATGTAGATCCAAACATATATATGACTTAGCCTAAAAACTTGCATGTAACATAACATGAAAGAGTCACCAAATTTATATAATACACGATTTGTTTAACATACAACATGATAAGTCCAATAAACCACAATAGTCTCATAGGCATATATGATAGAATCGTTACAAGAATAGACATGAATCAGCATCACCATTATCTTACAACTAGACGCAGCTCTAGTTTCATTTTATTTAAAATTACGACTTTTAATTGTTTACATCTAAAAAATAACAGGACTTACAAACAAAGAAAAATCTTGTTTTCTGGGATCTGTTTTCTGAAACTGAAAAGCAATCCCTTGACGTAGTCTATCGATTCTCTAATTTAGATTTGATTCGTAGCTTCTAACTTGCTTTCTAGTTTGCTTCCTAGTTGAAGAAGAATGGTGGCTATGCTAGGTTGACCATAGACAACATGGTGGCTCCTTGGAATGAAATTGTGTGATTTAAGGTTGAGGGTTGGTGTAACACCTCACGTCCATTAATGTCACTCACAAAGGGAATGCATTAACTTCCATGGAGCGTATTTAGTGTATAGAACAGAATATAACAAGACAGATATTAATAATGGTACTTGAAAATTTTAAAACAACTTCTATTGCAGCGGAGAAATAGTTTGATTACAACAACTTCATAAACCAAGTGCACTTAATATCCATCTTGATAAATTGTTTCAGAGTACATAAAATAAAAAGCATAAACCCCAACACAAGTAGCCATAAAAGAGATGAGCTGAAATTTACTTTCAGCAATCCAAGCACTTCCAAAAGAGAGAGAAAGAGATCCGAGATCAAGCTCCACTAGTACTAGTCCCACCCTGAAAACCGGGGGGGAAGAAAAGAGGCGAAAACAAGGGGGTCAGATATAAAGTCTGGAGAGTATAATAACTTTAACAATATAATTATTAAAGTAACTAGGATAAGGCATAAACTGGTACGATAAGATATGACCATGAAACAAGTGGGCATGACAAAGCAAATAAGAGGAATATTCTGGCGTTAATCTCGTTCCTAATCGCTATAGGATAATTACTATACTACACCACCACTAATCACCCTAAAAGTTGATCCCGCCTACAGAACTTAATAATGATAATGGTAGTTTCGTGTACCCCTAGCTGCCTTCATAGGTGCCGCCTGCCCCTATCTCCACTAGTTGTACCCACGACCGCCATTCGATCGGCTCCCTAACTCGTAGATACCCGTATTGGTCCCACAGTGGGGTGTATCACTCCCCAAAGTGGCAACCCGATACCACCAAAGATGCATGGCTTATATCTACACGATGCAACAACGTCTTACCTACCTGCCCGGGCCCACGCACGCACATGACCCCGTTGGACTTGCGTTGCCACCGCTAACCCGTTTGGACCTCTTACAACCAAATCCAGTAAGCGTGTCCCGTCCTCGACTTGGGTCGAGCTCACAAAGATACTTAATGGGTTACTGGTTTGAAAAGGACCCCCATGCTTGACACAAGCCTTCCACCTATGCTTGGTCCCCACTAAGGTTTCCCCACTTAACCCCATTCTTATTAATGTCTTCTTACATGTTTCAATCTTGGTTAAGTGCTTCTAATCGTATTTCACATTCCACCCAAGGCACCCACTTAATTTCACATGCCACCCAAGGCACCCATTTAACCCCCCATGTCCCACCACATATTTATCTGGTTAAGTGTTACTTAATTCATTAGAACCGTAACCTTGTAAAGACCTCCCACATTAGGCTGACATTTGTGGTTGCTGGATTTGCCGGGTGGGTCCGGGCAGTCTTATACCGCAAAGGAGCCTAACCTCGTGTCTATACAATTGTTACGCATTTAATTCGTGTCTTTGACCTCTCACATTAGACTGGAATTTGTGGCTGCTGGATTTGCCGGTCGGATCCGGGCAGTCTTACACCACAAAAGAGTCTAACCTCGTGTCTTAGGCGGTTAATTATTACACATCTTTATTTAACCCCAAATTGGATTAATATCCCTATTCAAATTTATCAATAAATTTCAAATTTATTTATGTCCATAATTGTCTCTTAAAATTATGTCCATAAATAACAATTATGCCAATTAATATCTCAAATTAATTTTATGCCTTTTAAGGCCATTTTATGCCAATTCACAATTTATGTATATTAAATATCATCCCATCATCCCCATGCTATTCGTACGTTTTCATATGACATATGTTAGACTCGCAAATAGTCTAACTTATAAAAAGAAAAACAACATCACATAACACATAAAATAGATCTAAGGATCATGACATAAGATTACATAGCCAATAACTTGCATATGAATTTCATTCAAACTAGCATATGATACAAAACTAGCATAGGTAATGGGCATAAACTTGCATAACTTATGTACTGCTATAGATCCAAACATAAAGGTGTGAACTTGCATATGGATCTTAACATAAAGATGTAAACTTGCATATGGATCTAAACATAAAGATGTAAACTTGCATATAGATCTAAACATAAAGAGGTAAACTTACATATGGGTCTAAACATAAAGATGTAAACTTGCATATGGATCTAGACATAAAGGTTAATGTCACATAAACTAGCATATGCATATACATGTCTCACATATATTTTAACAACCCAAACTTGCATAAGATTCATACTTGAATATATGATCCAATCATCACAAACTTGCATAAGATATATGATTCAACTTGCACAAGATTCACATAAGAACTAACATATGATCCAAGTTGCATATGACTAACATATGATTCAACAACACAAACATACATATAATTTACATCACATGATTCAAAATCATCTTCTCATAATCCCAATTATATCTTATCATAATTAAATTAATTAATTATTTTGTGAAATCTATCATACTCACAATTAAAAAGAATAGTCTTATCTTTCTGGGATCTGTATTCTGAAACTGAATTGCTCGCCTTTGATGTAGACTAATCGTTATTTAGATTTGATTTGATTTTAATTCAAGCTTCTATCTTGCTTTATGGTTGAAAGTGTATGGCGGCTACTCTAGGTTCTCCGTTGACGGCATGGCGGCTCTTGTTATGAATTAATGTGATTAGGGTTAGGGGTTTAGGAGTGTTTTTATAGAAGTTTAATTTAATAAGAGCCGTCGGATTAGCCTAGGGATAAGCAGAACCATCAGGACCACTCAGATGCCACATCATCCCTTAGGGCGAATCGGGCCACGGGTTGACAGTCAAACACCCAGGATCGACCCCTAGTCGACCCAGCAGGGCTCGGGTCGACTCCAAAAATGGTGCGTTTCGGCTATTCCCCCTCCCGATTCGTTGTTTTGAACTTTTTTTGAATATTTATTTTAATACATATATCTATCTATATATATATATATATATTTCTCTCATATGCATACAAACTTCAAGGCTTAATAACTTCTTCATAAGTTATCCGTTTTATGCAAACCAAATGTCTATCTTGACCCAAAATTTTGAGACGAACATAATAGTGCAACCCATTTCACTTAATTCTTCTTCTAAAAATTAAGTATGCTTTGATTTGTGAATTTTAATGTTATAAAATTACGGGTGTTACATTCTCCCCTCCTTAAACGATTTCGTCCCCGAAATCTCTAAGTTAAGAAGAATGTATCCTACCAACCAATCATCCATCTACTCAACCGTCATCCACAAGCATCCATTGTCCTTAAAGAAATTTCTAATGCTATATGAACTTATGAAAAAATGCGTGTATATGTTCCTTGTCTAATGCAAAGATCAGGCGGTCCACTTATTCAGTTGACCTCCTTAATGCAAATCATGATAGTGCCATGCGTCCATTATGTATGCGAAAGAATCCTATCGATACATATTATTTCTACATGTGTGCACAACCATTCATCAAAATGTAGCATCCATATGATAACATAACCATTATACATCCATTAATTTAGATATGCACACGCATTTATATGCAACATGAAGGTGATTGAGCCAATCTAGTGCCTAATGTGTGTGTACATGCATCCACGAGCAACCAGTTGCATCCATTTGCATCCACCAAACGTAACATGTCTCAAACACATGTTTGCAACCATAGGGTTCTTCCTAACTAAAGATCGAAGATGTCATTGCAAAGATAATACTAAAAGATAGGACAAGTGTCAACAAAGCGGTAGAAAAAGGAGAAATTAAAACATACCCTAAAAAAGGAAAGGGTACAGCGTACGGATTTTGTCTTCCGTCTCCCAAGTCGCGTCTCTTTGATCATCTCCCCATTGCACTTTGATCAACTTGACCTCTTTGTTGCGAAGCTTTTTGACCTCCGATCTGAGAATGCGTGTAGGAGCTCGTCTGATCGTGGCATTGCTCTCTACTTCCACTTCTTCGAGCATGCTCAGCTCTACCACTTCCTCCGTATCATGTAAACACTTACGCAAATGGGAAACGTGAAACACGTCATGAACTCCGCTGAGCTTCTCTAGAAACTTTACTCTATACGCCATCGGTCCAATCCTCTCCGTAATTGGAAAGGGTCCTACGAACCTCGGTTCCAACTTCCCTACTGATCCAAAACGGACAACGTTTCTTAACGGTGACACCTTAACAAAACCATGTCCCCAATATTGAATTCAAGATCGGTTCGTCTCCTATCAGCATGACTTCTGTCAGTCATGCGCCGTCTTCATTCGTCGTCGAATCAGGTCTATCATCTCTGAAGTCTCCCTAATCATGTCGGGTCCAAGCAAAACCTTATTAGTGGATTCCCACCAACATGTAGGTGATCAGCACGGTCATCCATAAAGAGCCTCAAAAGGTGCCATGCCAATGCTAGCCTGAAAACTATTATTATAGGCGAACTCCACTAGTGGAAGGTGTTCTTCCCATGTTCCTCCAAAGTCTAGGATGCATAGTCTCAGAAGGTCTTCTAGAACTTGATTTACTCTCTCGGTCTGGCCGTCCGTCTGAGGGTGATAAGCGGTACTTAAGCATAATTGCGTTCTAACTGCCTCTTGTAAGCTTACCCAAAATTCGCTTGTGAAAATGGGATCTCTGTCACTCACAATGCTAGAGGGATGCCGTGCAAACGAACTATCTCTCGAAGGTAAACAGATGCTAATCACACGGTGGTCCTTCTACTTTTAATGGGAATAAAATGGGCACTTTTGGTAAGTCTGTCTACAATTACCCAAATTCCCATATTACCCTTCCTTGATCTTGGTAACCCGTCTACAAAATCCATGGAAACACTTTCCCATTTCCAAAGCGGAATCTCTAAGGGATGGAGCAAACCTCCAGGCTTCTTTTGCTCCGCCTTGACTTGTTGGTACACTAAGTATCAAGCAACGAACTCGGCCACGTCCTTCTTTATTCCGGCCCAAAAGAAAACTCGCTTCATATCCCTATACATCTTATCACCACCGGGATGTATGGTCATCTTAGAGCGATGCGAGTCTTCAAGAATTGCCTTCTTCAAACTCTCGTCTTGTGGTACGCAAAGTCTTCCATCTCTACGTAGTCAACCTCTCTTATCTTAGCATATCTATCAAGATGACTCGAGGACTCCCCTTCTATAAGCTTGCCTACTATCTCAACCAACTGTAGGTCATTTCGCTGTGCCTCTCCAACTCGACCCAAAAGTGAAGGTTGCACCTCTAACGAGGCCAATAATTCGGGTACATAATCGATAGTGGGTCTGAAGTCAAAGGAGGATATATACTCCAAACTCTGTCGCTCTACGAACAAAGGCCTTAAAGTTAACTTCTTTCTACTTAAGGCGTCGGCTATAACGTTACCCTTGCCAGGGGTATATGCGATCTCAAAATCGTAGGATGCCAAAAATTCCATCCATCTCTATTGCCTCAAGTTTAGGTCCTTCTGAGAGAATAAGTACTTTAGCGACTTATGGTCTGTATACAACTCAAACCTCTCGCCAAGCAAATAATGACTCCATGAATTAAGCGCAAAAACTATGGCCGCCAACTCTAAGTCGTGGGTAGGGTAATTTTTCTCGTGGGCTTTCAACTGTCTCCCACCATAGCATATCACCCTTCCCTCTTACATTAAAACTGCGCCAAGCCCTATCCCGCAAGCATCGGTATATACAGTGAATGTCTTACTCCCGTCTGGCAAAACTAAAACTGGAGTTGTCGTCAAAGCCCTCTTCAGACGTTGGAAAGCATCATCACAGTCAACGTCCCAAGTAAAAGTCAAATTCTTCTTCGTTAATCGAGTGAGAGGGGCCGATATCTTCGCGAAGTCCTTAATGAGCTTCCTATAATAGCCAGCCCTAAAAAGCTTCTTACTTCTGTTGCGTTCTTAGGAGTTTTCCAATCTTGGAATACCACCACCTTGGCGGGATCCACAGCTATCCCTTCCTTAAAGACCACGTGTCCTAAGAACCTCACTTCTTTTCTCCAAAAATGGCACTTGGAGAACTTGGCTTTTAGCTGATGTGCTCGTAGGGTCTCTAAGACTTCCCTAAGATATAGGGCATGCTCTTCTTCATTTTTAGAGAAAACCAGAATATCGTCTACAAAGACTACCACAAACTTGTTTAGAAACTCCCTAAACACCCTACTCATTAAGTCAACAATGTACGCAGGTGCATTCGTCAAACCAAAAGGCATGACAAGCCACTCAAAGAAACCGTCAGGAGTTCGAAAGGCAATCTTATCGATGCTATCTTCAGCCACCCTTAGCTGATGAAACCCTATAGCTAAATCCAGTTGCGAGAAAACTGAAGCACCCACCAACTGATCGAATAAATCGTCTATCCTCAGCAATGGGTGCATGTTCTTCTTGGTTAGCTTATTCAGCTCTCTATAGTCCACGAACAATCTAAGTGAACCATCAGCTTTTGTACCAAAAACGACTGGAGCACCCCACTCCAAAATACTTCTTCTTATGAACCCCTTCTCAAGCAATTCATTCACTTGCTTACTGAGTTCTCTTCTCTCTCTCGGAGCCATGTGGCGCACTAGTAATGCAACTGGCTTTGCATTATCTACTAGATATATTTGAAAGTCTATCTCGTGCCTCGGGGGTAAACCTCGAACTTCATCGAAGACATCACTATATTTACGGACCACACTAACAGATTTCAAATCATCTTTGGATGCGTCTAGGAATTCTAGGTAGCTAAGCATTACTGGACCTCTAGGGTCACAAGAAATATCAAGGGTCTTTCCACAACGAGTCAACAATCTAACTACCCTTCTTTCACAATCTTGGATGGCACCGTATCTAGTTTGCCAATCCATACCAAGAATCAAGCCGTATCCCATGAAGCCAAGAACAAAGGCATTGCATTCAAACCCAATGCCCAAGATAGACACTCTCAAATCCCGACAAATCATAGAAAGATGAGCCGAACCACCAATAGGATTTGAGACTACTATGGGATCCGTAACTAGACTAGTATTTAGGTGCAGTGTTTCAACTAACGAAGCAGATACAAATGAGTATGAAGCGCCAGAGTCAAACAAAGTACGAACAAGATGATCAAACAGAAAAACTAATCTTTCAACGGAAATGTTTCTACCTCTCTCCTGTCGTGGTGCCAAGAGAGTCTGAATCTGCCCTCTCGCCTGCCCTGGTACCATGAGAGCCTGAAGCTGTCCTCCAGAAGTTCTTTGCCCTTGCCCCTATTTCCTTGGGCAGTCCTTAACTAGATGACCTGCCTCTCTACAGTGGAAACAACCGGTCTTCTTCTTTTTCCTACAGCCTTTGCTCAGATGGCCTGGTATTCCACAATTAAAGCACTTCTTCTTTCCTTTGCCATTATTGTTCTTCCCACCTTTCTTGTTTTGCTGTTGTGGCTTCTTCTGGTCTCCTTTCTTCTCCGGTGCCTTATTAGCTGTAACGACCCGAAATTTCTGCATATTTATTTGGGCTAATTATTTAAATTATTGATTTGTGTTTAAATAAGGGAATTTGACCATTTTGAATTGAATATTTAGATTATAATAAGAAAATATTAACAGTTTTATATATGTATTGAATATTTGTTTAACCCAAATTTTTGAATATCAAGTTGGAAATTTGTCTTGATCTCATTTGAATATACTCGGGTTTTTTTTAGGTTATTTTTTTTCAACTGTTTGAATGTTGGTTATACTATATAGATATTTTATAAATTTAAAATAGTCGGGATTAACAAGGTAAATATATATATACATATATATATATATATATATACGATTAAAGTTTACACGATAGCTATTTCCATAAAATCACAATTTCAACAAATAGCGACATATGAAAAGATGAAAGTGTCGATCCTAAGGAAACAAACATGTATCTATATATTAAAGAGATAAAAAGAAAACAAACAAGAAATGCACAAGGAGTACGGTTCGACAAAAGGATGACTAACATGAATATCAATTCTTCCCATGGAAATAGCATATCAACAGTGTAATTAAAAGATAAAACAGCTAATAGAACCAGTAACATCTTGATGTATAACATTTTTTTTAGGTACAAATCAGTACAAAACATTCGGCCATTTCACCAAAACAATATATACACAACAACTTGAAACAAGAAATTTGGACAACAAAATCTTCACTGCCTAGGCACCACTGTCCATTATGACTTTTCAGCACCATTATCATCAGGAAATCAACCTAGGAAGGAAAATAAAAATAGCTATTAATAGCTAGGACATATATATATATTGATGTGTATAAAGTGGGAAGATCTCAAATCAAAGAAAAAGAGAAGAAACAATGGATTCAACAGCAAATCACAAACAGTAAAATAACAGTATTAAGAAAAGAAAAGAAAGAAAAAGAAAAAAAAGTGAGACAGTGGATCAGCCGTGTAACAACAGATACGAATAGTGATGCAACAACTCAAAACAGCTAAGATATATAGCCTAACAGCTAGGATAACAAAACATGTTCATACATCCAATCCAAACAGCTAAAAAGAAAAGAAAGAGAACTGAAAATATGACTAGAACTGGCGTGTACATGTTTGTACAATACATGACAAATTCTCGGCATGGATTGATACAGAAATACACCACATGAACAGCTAGAGAAAATAGGTAATGCACAGCTAAATGAATAGCTCAACAACTAAAGAAAAGACATGAACAGCAAAAAGAAAACGAGATCATAAAATCTATATAGCCCAGAAAGACAAGACAATTCATAACTAAAGAAAACCAGGGGATGTAAACTGATCAGTGAATGTGTTGGAAGAAACTAATATCTATATTGGTATACACAAGATAGGTATGGTCAAAATCCAACAGCATACCCACATGTATATACAGTAAAAATCTTCAGGAATAAACAACTAAATGGTGTACAATATGAACTGACAAATGTGAATAAAAAAATCGTGGGTCATGACCTCACCTAGTCTACATACTCACATAGTTCGGATTTTGCAGGATTTGCACATGAAGAATCAATGCAAATTTGCATCTTCTCCTATCAAACGTCACACACAAAACCAGATTCAATCACCAACAGTTGTGATCTCATAGCTAAAGGTAAACGCCTAAAATCTAGTAACAACTAAGCCTATAAACCCTATGATTCGAAAACACAGTAAAACCCCAAGTATAAATATACAAGCAAAGTGATGTAGTTGCCACAACAAATCAGGTCCACACAGCAAGGGAAAACCGAATTCAAATCCACCAACAAAAATCAAAACAGAAATTTTATTTAATTAGAGAAAAAATTACTTAGCTTTCGGGATGAAGGGCCTGGAAGGAGATCACAACGGAGGATCTGGTGTGAGTGTGTGACGGCGTAACAGCGGGAAGGATCCCAGACGATCGAATCTAGTGACTGTCCTTATTTTGAGGATGGTGGAGCCTATAGTTGCTGGTCGGAAGCAAAGGGGGGGTCGGAATAGGAGCTTGGAAGGTGGCGTCTCGGGTGAAGCCGAGGGTGTGGAGTCCGGTGATGGCAAGTGGCGGCGGCGAGGATGTAAAGGGACGAAGGGTTTTGTTTTCCTCCATTTTTGGTGGCGGCAGAAGTTTCGAGATAATGAGGGATTGTTAGAGGATCCGATGCTTTTAATTTGAATGACAAAGGGATGGGCTAGTTAACCCTAAACGGGCTGGACATAAAGAAGGGTATGGCCCAAATTGTTTTATATATTAGTTTAGTTTAATTTAAAGAAGGCTAAATTAGTGTGTATTAGTTGATTTATTAAAGGATTTTAATTAAAGTAAGTTAATTAAATTAGTGAAACATAAAAACCATTTCATACCATTACCTTGCGGGTCTAAATAGTCGTGTTATTTTCGTTAATCAAACGTAATTAATTATTTGTTTAATATAATTTAGTGTTAACAAATTAGAGTTTATCGTTTTAATTAACGTAATTAATTTAATCAGAATGTGGGGATTAAAGGAAATTAGTTAGAGTGTGTATAACGAGGTAATTAGTTCAATTAAATAGAATTAGTTTATTTAATTTATAACTAAAGATTGAATTAATTTAACAAAGACATTAATATTCAAATAATTATAACTCGTTCATATATGGGCAGAAATGGGGCAAAACAACTCGTGTTACGATCGTGACCACAAGCAGAACAAAACCAGGACAAAGATGGAGACAGTGAGAATCAAAGGTGAGTTAATTCTCACACCTTCTGGAATCCTGTGATGTGGTACATTCACAGTAAAATATAATTTGCAGTTAACAGTTTAAATTGACTGATTGGATGCGATGGATGCAAAGTGGTTGTTGTTTGATTGGTTACAGTTATTTATTTAATTAGTATAACTGTATTCGACTGACATCTGTGATGCAGAGAAGGACAGGTTGGAGGAATCCGACCGGATTCCTCAAATAAACTGTATTTTTGGTTGTTGTGCATATACATGAATTGTTTGCTTTGACTGACACCAAACCCTGTTTGTGTGTGATGGTTGAATATATATTCACCGGTGTTGTGTTTAAAAATCAGCCGGCAGTGTTGATTTGGTAATTGACAGTGAATGGACTAAAAAGTACTGTTTTAACCGTCGCTCGACTGTTAAGTGAATTGACGTGGTTGTTGAAGTTATAAATTTATTTATAACTAGATTAAAGTTATTCAATTATTTTATCTAAGTATTTAAAGTGGAAAATTATAAACAAATATTTTTAATTGAGTTAAAGGAAATTATTCAGGTGTTCTAGACCAGTTGTAAAAGTGGGAACCCAAGGGATTTACCTACGAGTGGGTAAAATGGGAAAATGGTTTTTACCAATTAAAGAGGTGATTTTAAATTAATTAATTTAAAAAGGGAAATGCGAAATGGGTTTACAGTTATTGTTTAACTGCGATGTACGGTTGGCAGAATGAACCGTGTTTATTTAGAATTGGTAATAAAATTTTAATGGTAATTATTTTGTTTAATAACAGAGTTAATTATTTTGATAAAGTCAAGCATTTCTTAGCTAGCAATTAAGACGAGGTTTTTTTTACTTAAAATCTAATAAAGAAGTGACAAGTTGGTGAGAATTTCAATTTAAAGTTCAAGTAAGATTGGTACAAAAGGGATTTATAAACCCAAATTCTAAAACAAGATTGATTAAAGGAGGGTCCAATTAACAAGTGCTTAATTGACATTAAAGTTGATAAGAAGGAAAGTGAGAGATTATAAGCAGATTTATGACTCGAGTGTTCAACCAACTTGGTAAATAAATTTGTAAGTGAGTGTAAAGATTTAAATAGGATTCTTATTTATTTATCAATTAAGTAAGATGGATTGGAATAAAATAAAGACTTCCGAGGAAAAAGGGTTCATAAAGGAATTGGTAATCCAAGCGAGATGTACAAATAGAATTGGCAAGTGTTTGGGAAGATTTAAAATAATGTTTTTACCAAATGGTCAAATTAAATAAAGAGATTTGGCAAAGGGATTTCAAATGGAAGGAAAAGGGTTATCAACCCAGATTTGAATCAAGATGTTTAATGGAATTTGAATAGCCATGGCTAAGTGACGAACTAATATTATTCTGAGGTAAGAACGGGTCGACCAAGGTCTGAGAGGTAACTAAAATACCCCAACTTGGTTGGCTTTGCTATTATCAAGGAATGGTATTAGTCGGAGTGGGTAAAGGTGAGAAATTTGCTTTATCTTATATGAGGAGTATCAAACTCCGATGCTAGATTTGTAAATTTAATAATATGGCAATATCAGTTTAAAAAGGAATAAGAATAGTAATTTCAAATTATATCGAATATTCGTTATCCAATTTGAGTCGGTCGAATAAAGTATTTGAAGTAGAGTTAGTCAAACGTAATTATTTGAAAGAGTTTCCATTACGTACGACTGCTAGCGTAATTCGCAGGGCTGCAGATAGCCTACGGCGGTCGGATGTTTCCTGAGTAAATCAGGCGCAACCATTGTGATCGCTGCGATCTAGAGTCGAGCGAATGTAGTTAAGTCAAGTATTAATTAATCGATAGTAGTAATCAAGTCAAGAAATCGAGTTAAATAATTCGAGTTAGTCAAGTAGAGTTAATCAATCAAAGTAAATCAATCAGAGTTAATCAGAGTAAACTTGGTATATACATATATTTTAAAGAGGTCAAGTTGTGTCAAGTGCTGAAATAGGTAAACTGATGTTATTCACACATTTGTTATTCGATAGTTAAATCACCGACTATCGAAGTTGACCAATACGCTTGTTGGTATGGAAAGACCGGGATCGAATTCGAAAACCATTCCGACCAACAAATACGTGTAGAGATCAGAAGATGATCGTGATGGAGCATTGAAGACTGTGGATTTTCATAAACGGAAGGACCGCTAATAATCTCTGGATCGTAACCAGAGATAAGCTGTGGTTCTGTCGTGATTGGGATCTACAGGTTGCAAGGACTTCTCGCAACTGATCCATGGGGTGATTCCTATCTGAGATGCAGTAGGAGAGTACCTTCGGTTCATCCTGTTCCTGGATGACTTGTATGGACGAATGTCTGACAGAGTATTTCCAAAGGAATTACATGCGTTGATTTCTCCAAACGTACGATAGTTGATGGCGGAGAAATGGTTATTCTCTAGCCTGATAGCTAGAGTATGTTTGTGGACGTCAATCAAGTGTGATCTGGCGGATCTGACGATGTGGCATTCAAAGTGAATGATGGCCAGATGTTGAAAAGAGATTCTAGCCTCAAGCCTCATCAACCGGGAAATAACAAAAATCGGGCAGGCAGCATGGCTATGTGGGTCGCACCCATTAGGATGTATGATCACCTATCTAGAGAAATTCCTATTGCTTCTTTATCTATTCGATGCTGACCCTATTCGGGTGGCGGTTGCTGATCCCAACCGTCGGTGATATACATTCGATACACTCAAGCGAAATGAGTGGTCGGTCATGTGAGGTCCGGGTTGCAAGACGTTCTTGTTGAACCCAGTGTATTCGCCTCTAGAGATACACGTGCGGAAGGTGGACCCATACCTTGTCAAGTTGGAAATCCAATATCCAATAAGCGCCCGCGGTTTTGTTTGGTATACTATATATGGGGAGCGTGAGATGCAAGCGTTCCTCTAGATTGATATTTACTTGTATTTAGACATTATGATAATATCAGGTTAAGTTATGATTTCAAAAACTATTTTGGGTTATAGTAAGGTAAAAACCGTCCGTGTTTATGTGTGGGCTGGTCTTACTATTATCCTTTGATTTCATAAAGGATTTTCCAAAGTTAAACAAGCGTGTATTCTGTGAATTTATCACTGATAGTATTCCAGACTGACCCGGTGTATTTTGTTTTAAATCAAATGTGCTCGGGTCAGACCGAGTATGTTCCAGGTTAGGTTTCCGTTTGGAGTTTCAGGAGCTAGAAGCAGGAGGCTTCACCGCTAGTTATATAAAGTTGTTATTGCGCTATGTCTGATATATGCTGTACTCTGGTGATTGGTATGTAGATACAGTTCTTTTGTATAAAGGTATTTGATATTATATTTTATTCGTTCCGTTGTGAGATTCTGATGTGTTCTTCTTCTTTCTTCTATTCTAATATTCTTTCTTTCTTTCCTCACCCTCTGATTTCTTTCTAAACTATCCAGTATTTTCGGTGCTTGAAGGATCTGTATGAGATACAGTTAAGGTATTTATGTCGATTTTCGGGGCCGAAAAACCCCGGGTCGTTACAGTGGTATCAGAGCTATTGGTTTAGAGATAACCTTGGCTCTGTGGTGTGACTCAATAGAGATGGGGTCAGCAGTACCCTAGATTGAGTTCGTATATATATGTGAGAGAGCGTAATTGTATTTTGATATAAAATTATTTTTGAAATTATTCTGCCTAATTTATTTTATATATAAAATAAAAGTAAAGGATATTATAGTATGAGCGAATTATTTGGATTGGTTGATGCTGATTTGAGTGATATGATGGATTGTGTTGTTGATTGCTTGAATATAAATCTGAACCTGAACTGACTTGGGTGAAAACCAATATGAAATTAATAATTAGAATGAATCAATCCCAATTCAATAAATTCGAATGGAAAATTAAAGGAATAAATGATAATTGTAGTCTTGTATGGATTAAACTGGGTATGAAATTGGTGGATATAAATATGTATGATAGGGATGTTTTGAACATGATTGACATTGGTTTTGGATACTAATGAAATTCCTTCGAGTTGAGAACAGGTGCAAAGGTGCCAGTTCGGTTTTAAAATCCATCAAAGAGGAAATTCTGGAGTTAATCAAATCCAGTTCGAATCGAGCTGAAGTATAACTGAGCAAGCTCGAATATAAATTATCGCTTATCGCGTGATATCGCTCGCGAAAAGGTACGCCTACGCCAATATGGATTTTTTTTTTGGGTTTCGAGTTTGAATTTTGGATTTTCCCAACCATGAGAGTCGATGTATACATATTTCTTGATTCTGCGATATTGCAGATGTTCCTCCGTACAGGGGAGACTCTGCCGAAATTTTTCCAAAATTCAAGGAGTTAGAAAATTTTTGGAATTTTTTGGGAAATTCTTTTATTTGAAATAAATTGGTTTTAAAACCAATGGGGTCAGTTTGAAATTTAATTCGAGTTTTAAATTAACAATTTTAAAAATATAATAATAGACGACACTTCTTCTACCTTAGCAATTTCGAGGACGAAATTTTTTTAAGGGGGAAGGAGTGTAACGACCCGAAATTTCTGCATATTTATTCGGGCTATTTTAATTATAATTATTTTAATTATTTAAATTATTGATTTGTGTTTAAATAAGGGAATTTGACCATTTTGAATTGAATATTTAGATTATAATAAGAAAATATTAACGGTTTTATATATGTATTGAATATTTGTTTAACACAAATTTTTGAATATCAAGTTGGAAATTTGTCTTGATCTCATTTGAATATACTCGGGTTTTTTTAGGTTATTTTTTTCAACTGTTTGAATGTTGGTTATACTATATAGATATTTTATAAATTTAAAATAGTCGGGATTAACAAGGTAAATATATGTATACATATATATATACGATTAAAGTTTACACGATAGCTATTTCCATAAAATCACAATTTCAACAAATAGCGACATATGAAAAGATGAAAGTGTCGATCCTAAGGAAACAAACATGTATCTATATATTAAAGAGATAAAAAGAAAACAAACAAGAAATGCACAAGGAGTACGGTTCGACAAAAGGATGACTAACATGAATATCAATTCTTCCCATGGAAATAGAATATCAACAGTGTAATGAAAAGATAAAACAGCTAATAGAACCAGTAACATCTTGATGTATAACATTTTTTTTAGGTACAAATCAGTACAAAACATTCGGCCATTTCACCAAAACAATATATACACAACAACTTGAAACAAGAAATTTGGACAACAAAATCTTCACTGCCTAGGCACCACTTTCCATTATGACTTTTCAGCACCATTATCATAAGGAAATCAACCTAGGAAGGAAAATAAAAATAGCTATTAATAGCTAGGACATATATATATTGATGTGTATAAAGTGGGAAGATCTCAAATCAAAGAAAAAGAGAAGAAACAATGGATTCAACAGCAAATCATAAACAGTAAAATAACAGTAATAAGAAAAGAAAAGAAAAAAAAAGAAAAAAAAAGTGAGACAGTGGATCAGCCGTGTAACAACAGATACGAATAGTGATGCAACAACTCAAAACAGCTAAGATATATAGCCTAATAGCTAGGATAACAAAACATGTTCATACATCCAATCAAAACAGCTAAAAAGAAAAGAAAGAGAACTGAAAATATGACTAGAACTGGCGTGTACATGTTTGTACAATACATGACAAATTCTCGGCATGGATTGATACAGAAATACACCACATGAACAGCTAGAGAAAATAGGTAATGCACAGCTAAATGAATAGCTCAACAACTAAAGAAAAGACATGAACAGCAAAAAGAAAACGAGATCATAAAATCTATATAGCCCAGAAAGACAAGACAATTCATAACTAAAGAAAACCAGGGGATGTAAACTGATCAGTGAATGTGTTGGAAGAAACTAATATCTATATTGGTATACACAAGATAGGTATGGTCAAAATCCAACAGCATACCCATATGTATATACAGTAAAAATCTTCAGGAATAAACAACTAAATGGTGTACAATATGAACTGACAAATGTGAATAAACAAATCATGGGTCATGACCTCACCTAGTCTACATACTCACACTGTTCGGATTTTGCAGGATTTGCACATGAAGAATCAATGCAAATCTGCATCTTCTCCTATCAAACGTCACACACAAAACCAGATTCAATCACCAACAGTTGTGATCTCATAGCTAAAGGTAAACGCCTAAAATCTAGTAACAACTAAGCCTATAAACCCTATGATTCGAAAACACAGTAAAACCCCAAGTATAAATATACAAGCAAAGTGATGTAGTTGCCACAACAAATCAGGTCCACACAGCAAGGGAAAACCGAATTCAAATCCACCAAAAAAAATCAAAACAGAAATTTTATTTAATTAGAGAAAAAATTACTTAGCTTTCGGGATGAAGGGCCTGGAAGGAGATCACAACGGAGGATCTGGTGTGAGTGTGTGACGGCGTAACAGCGGGAAGGATCCCAGACGATCGAATTTAGTGACTGTCGTTATTTTGAGGATGGTGGAGCCTATAGTTGCTGGTCGGAAGCAAAGGGGGGTCGGAATAGGAGCTTGGAAGGTGGCATCTCGGGTGAAGCCGAGGGTGTGGAGTCCGGTGATGGCAAGTGGCGGCGGCGAGGATGTAAAGGGACGAAGGGTTTTGTTTTCCTCCATTTTTGGTGGCGGCAGAAGTTTCGAGATAATGAGGGATTGTTAGAGGATCCGATGCTTTTAATTTGAATGACAAAGGGATGGGCTAGTTAACCCTAAACGGGCTGGACATAAAGAAGGGTATGGCCCAAATTGTTTTATATATTAGTTTAGTTTAATTTAAAGAAGGCTAAATTAGTGTGTATTAGTTGATTTATTAAAGGATTTTAATTAAAGTAAGTTAATTAAATTAGTGAAACATAAAAACCATTTCATACCATTACCTTGCGGGTCTAAATAGTCGTGTTATTTTCGTTAATCAAACGTAATTAATTATTTGTTTAATATAATTTAGTGTTAACAAATTAGAGTTTATCGTTTTAATTAACGTAATTAATTTAATCAGAATGTGGGGATTAAAGGAAATTAGTTAGAGTGTGTATAACGAGGTAATTAGTTCAATTAAATAGAATTAGTTTATTTAATTTATAACTAAAGATTGAATTAATTTAACAAAGACATTAATATTCAAATAATTATAACTCGTTCATATATGGGCAGAAATGGGGCAAAACAACTCGTGTTACGATCGTGACCACAAGCAGAACAAAACCAGGACAAAGATGGAGACAGTGAGAATCAAAGGTGAGTTAATTCTCACACCTTCTGGAATCCTGTGATGTGGTACATTCACAGTAAAATATAATTTGCAGTTAACAGTTTAAATTGACTGATTGGATGCGATGGATGCAAAGTGGTTGTTGTTTGATTGGTTACAGTTATTTATTTAATTAGTATAACTGTATTCGACTGACATCTGTGATGCAGAGAAGGACAGGTTGGAGGAATCCGACCGGATTCCTCAAATAAACTGTATTTTTGGTTGTTGTGCATATACATGAATTGTTTGCTTTGACTGACACCAAACCCTGTTTGTGTGTGATGGTTGAATATATATTCACCGGTGTTGTGTTTAAAAATCAGCCGGCAGTGTTGATTTGGTAATTGACAGTGAATGGACTAAAAAGTACTGTTTTAACCGTCGCTCGACTGTTAAGTGAATTGACGTGGTTGTTGAAGTTATAAATTTATTTATAACTAGATTAAAGTTATTCAATTATTTTATCTAAGTATTTAAAGTGGAAAATTATAAACAAATATTTTTAATTGAGTTAAAGGAAATTATTCAGGTGTTCTAGACCAGTTGTAAAAGTGGGAACCCAAGGGATTTACCTACGAGTGGGTAAAATGGGAAAATGGTTTTTACCAATTAAAGAGGTGATTTTAAATTAATTAATTTAAAAAGGGAAATGCGAAACGGGTTTACAGTTATTGTTTAACTGCGATGTACGGTTGGCAGAATGAACCGTGTTTATTTAGAATTGGTAATAAAATTTTAATGGTAATTATTTTGTTTAATAACAGAGTTAATTATTTTGATAAAGTCAAGCATTTCTTAGCTAGCAATTAAGACGAGGGTTTTTTTACTTAAAATCTAATAAAGAAGTGACAAGTTGGTGAGAATTTCAATTTAAAGTTCAAGTAAGATTGGTACAAAAGGGATTTATAAACCCAAATTCTAAAACAAGATTGATTAAAGGAGGGTCCAATTAACAAGTGCTTAATTGACATTAAAGTTGATAAGAAGGAAAGTGAGAGATTATAAGCAGATTTATGACTCGAGTGTTCAACCAACTTGGTAAATAAATTTGTAAGTGAGTGTAAAGATTTAAATAGGATTCTTATTTATTTATCAATTAAGTAAGATGGATTGGAATAAAATAAAGACTTCCGAGGAAAAAGGGTTCATAAAGGAATTGGTAATCCAAGCGAGATGTACAAATAGAATTGGCAAGTGTTTGGGAAGATTTAAAATAATGTTTTTACCAAATGGTCAAATTAAATAAAGAGATTTGGCAAAGGGATTTCAAATGGAAGGAAAAGGGTTATCAACCCAGATTTGAATCAAGATGTTTAATGGAATTTGAATAGCCTTGGCTAAGTGACGAACTAATATTATTCTGAGGTAAGAACGGGTCGACCAAGGTCTGAGAGGTAACTAAAATACCCTAACTTGGTTGGCTTTGCTATTATCAAGGAATGGTATTAGTCAGAGTGGGTAAAGGTGAGAAATTTGCTTTTTCTTATATGAGGAGTATCAAACTCCGATGCTAGATTTGTAAATTTAATAATATGGCAATATCAGTTTAAAAAGGAATAAGAATAGTAATTTCAAATTATATCGAATATTCGTTATCCAATTTGAGTCGGTCGAATAAAGTATTTGAAGTAGAGTTAGTCAAACGTAATTATTTGAAAGAGTTTCCATTACGTACGACTGCTAGCGTAATTCGCAGGGCTGCAGATAGCCTACGGCGGTCGGATGTTTCCTGAGGAAATCAGGCGCAACCATTGTGATCGCTGCGATCTAGAGTCGAGCGAATGTAGTTAAGTCAAGTATTAATTAATTGATAGTAGTAATCTAGTCAAGAAATCGAGTTAAATAATTCGAGTTAGTCAAGTAGAGTTAATCAATCAAAGTAAATCAATCAGAGTTAATCAGAGTAAACTTGGTATATACATATATTTTAAAGAGGTCAAGTTGTGTCAAGTGCTGAAATAGGTAAACTGATGTTATTCACACATTTGTTATTCGATAGTTAAATCACCGACTATCGAAGTTGACCAATACGCTTGTTGGTATGGAAAGACCGGGATCGAATTCGAAAACCATTCCGACCAACAAATACGTGTAGAGATCAGAAGATGATCGTGATGGAGCATTGAAGACTGTGGATTTTCATAAACGGAAGGACCGCTAATAATCTCTGGATCGTAACCAGAGATAAGCTGTGGTTCTGTCGTGATTGGGATCTACAGGTTGCAAGGACTTCTCGCTACTGATCCATGGGGTGATTCCTATCTGAGATGCAGTAGGAGAGTACCTTCGGTTCATCCTGTTCCTGGATGACTTGTACGGACGAATGTCTGACAGAGTATTTCCAAAGGAATTACATGCGTTGATTTCTCCAAACGTACGATAGTTGATGGCGGAGAAATGGTTATTCTCTAGCCTGATAGCTAGAGTATGTTTGTGGACGTCAATCAAGTGTGATCTGGCGGATCTAACGATGTGGCATTCAAAGTGAATGATGGCCAGATGTTGAAAAGAGATTCTAGCCTCAAGCCTCATCAACCGGGAAATGACAAAAATCGGGCAGGCAGCATGGCTATGTGGGTCGCAATCATTAGGATGTATGATCACCTATCTAGAGAAATTCCTATTGCTTCTTTATCTATTCGATGCTGACCCTATTCGGGTGGCGGTTGCTGATCCCAACCGTCGGTGATATACATTCGATACACTCGAGCGAAATGAGTGGTCGGTCATGTGAGGGCCGGGTTGCAAGACGTTCTTGTTGAACCCAGTGTATTCGCCTCTAGAGATACACGTGCGGAAGGTGGACCCATACCTTGTCAAGTTGGAAATCCAATATCCAATAAGTGCCCGCGGTTTTGTTTGATATACTATATATGGGGAGCGTGAGATGCAAGCGTTCCTCTAGATTGATATTTACTTGTATTTAGACATTATGATAATATCAGGTTAAGTTATGATTTCAAAAACTATTTTGGGTTATAGTAAGGTAAAAACCGTCCGTGTTTATGTGTGGGCTGGTCTTACTATTATCCTTTGATTTCATAAAGGATTTTCCAAAGTTAAACAAGCGTGTATTCTGTGAATTTATCACTGATAGTATTCTAGACTGACCCGGTATATTTTGTTTTAAATCAAATGTGCTCGGGTCAGACCGAATATGTTCCAGGTTAGGTTTCCGTTTGGAGTTTCAGGAGCTAGAAGCAGGAGGCTTCACCGCTAGTTATATAAAGTTGTTATTCCGCTATGTCTGATATATGCTGTACTCTGGTGATTGGTATGTAGATACAGTTCTTTTGTATAAAGGTATTTGATATTATATTTTATTCGTTCCGCTGTGAGATTCTGATGTGTTCTTCTTCTTTCTTCTATTCTAATATTCTTTCTTTCTTTACTCACCCTCTGATTTCTTTCTAAACTATCCAGTATTTTCGGTGCTTGAAGGATCGGTATGAGATACAATTAAGGTATTTATGTCGATTTTCGGGGCCGAAAAACCCCGGGTCGTTACATTAGCATTCGCACCTTCGCTTCTGAGACGATCCCACAATCATAGAAAGATGGCCTGGTATCCCACAATTAAAGCTCGAAATTCTCTTCTGCTCGTGAGAGAAACTTCATTTCGAACCTACGCTTGAAATCCATCCATGTCTCCACCGGACGCTCTCCGTTTGTGACCTCCCACCAAAACGAGGCTTCGTCTTTCATTAACCAAGCAGCCAATTGGACCTTCCATATTCTACTTCGAAAATACCAAATAGATCTTCCACCGCCTTAAGCCAATTTCGAGCTTCAACAAACATCTCTGATTCGTGCAAAGGTTTCCCGCCCATTGCCTTAAAATCTTTGCATATCTTTGCAAAAGTATCAACATGGGGAGGAGGAGGAGGAGGAGGAGCATTTGTTGGGCCTGCGACATTGGTCCTAGCTTCCAGATACCTTCTAAACCATCCTGGTATCGGTATCCCCTCGGGTATCTCGGGAATTCCAGACATACTGAAAAGAAAATGAAGAGATTCAAAACGGAGAATTCGAAAGAAAGATATATGGCTCTTGGGGGTTATGTTTTTAAAACAACCTTTCTCTTGAAAATACTTTCATTAAAACATACTTTTGAAAGTATTTCTTTATAAAATGCTTTTTGAAAAATAGTTTTTCAAAATTCATATCTGGTCTGGTAACCTTCATCTCTGATACCACGTGTAACACCCCACGTCCATTAATGTCACTCACAAAGGGAATGCATTAACTTCCATGGAGCATATTTAGTGTATAGAACAGAATATAACAAGACATATATAAATAATGGTACTTGAAAATTTTAAAACAACTTTTATTGCAGCGGAGAAATAGTTTGATCACAACAACTTCATAAACCAAGTACACTTAATATCCGTCTTGATAAATTGTTTCAGAGTACATAAAATAAAAAGCATAAACCCCAACACAAGTAGCCATAAAAGAGATGAGCTGAACTGTACTTTCAGCAATCCAAGCACTTCCAAAAGAGAGAGAAAGAGATCCGAGATAAAGCTCCACTAGTACTAGTCCCACCCTGAGAACATGAGGGGGGGGGAGGAAGAAAAGAGGCGAAAACAAGGGGGTCAGACATAAAGTCTGGAGAGTATAATAACTTTAACAATATAATTATTAAAGTAACTAGGATAAGGCATAAACTGGTACAATAAGATATGACCATGAAACAAGTGGGCATGACAAAGCAAATAAGAGGAATATTCTGGCGTTAATCTCATTCCTAATCGCTATAGGATAATTACTATACTACACCACCACTAATCACCCTAAAAGTTGATCCCGCCTACAGAACTTAATAATGATAATGGTAGTTTCGTGTACCCCTATGTAACGACCCAGAAAATCTGAACCAATTTAAAATTTTTAAATTGGCTAAAATAATGGATTTTAATTATTTAAAATAAATATTTTAGATAATGGCGATGAAAACGGAGTTTGAATCGACATTTGAAAACGAATATAATTAATTATAATTCTATATAGAATTGAAAATGGCGCGGTAGTTCGATAATTCGATTTCAAACTTCAATTGAATATACCGGGTGCAAAACAATCCGGATTTTAGTGAAACCAAAAATATTTAAATCTGTTAGTGAATATCTTTCTAACGAATATGACCAATCAAAATTTGATAGCGGGAGTCAAAAGGTA
Source organism: Allium sativum (assembly GCA_030737875.1). Classification (NCBI taxonomy): domain Eukaryota; kingdom Viridiplantae; phylum Streptophyta; class Magnoliopsida; order Asparagales; family Amaryllidaceae; genus Allium; species Allium sativum. Next base: position 782,230,318 of record CM060920.1, on the reverse strand, counting down.
TGTCCAGTTGAAAATTCTGAATAGTCGCTATGGAATTCAGGCCCTTAAAAATGGACATTTTGCAAACGACCTCGGATTTCGACGAAACCACTTTTGTTGGACCCGTGATGTCGAATTATTGCTAGGTTTCAAATTTCATAATTTTTCGAATCAATATGTGAGCGTGGCAAAGGAAAACGCGTTTGACTGGTTTCAGTTGATTTTAATTAACTGGAAATTGACCATTTTTCAAACGGTCTCAGAATTCGTCGAAACTAGTTTTGTTAGGACCGTATCGTCAATACGAAACTAGAAAATATTTTTCTGGAATTTTTCTAGTTAGTATGTGGCCCCGGTAATTTGAAATGTGCGTTTAAAATTCAATATAGTGATTTAAATGAAAATTCAACGGAAACTATTCGAAACAATCGAATCAGCTTACGATACATATCCCATTGTGTTCGGAATGGGGGTAAAACGCTATGGACGACAGGCGGTGGGCCTCGTTTCGAGGTCGTATGTAGAAGTCAACTTTTTTTTGCAAAATTAAATAATTAAATAATAAAAAAAATATTTTTTAATTCCCTCCCTCCCTTTTATCTTTCTTCCTGGCCCCCCCCCCCCCCCCCCCGTTCATCTTTATTTCAGTAAAAAAAAAAAAAAAGCAGCGGAAGCCGCCGCCTTCACCGACGGTCAGAACTTCCACCGCGCCTCCGATCTTCTCCCCCCCCTCTTCCTTGCACTCGTTCCCCCCCTCCATCGATCGAAGCCATCGCGAGCCCCCCCCCCCGAAGCCATCGCCTCCCTATTCGAATCTTCCCACCGCCGACCGCCACCAGAAACCCCCCCCCCCCCAGCCGACGACCTCCCACCACCGACCGCCACCAGAAACCCCCCCCCCCTCTGTAAGTTTTTTTTTTTTTTTTGTTATTTTATTTTAATGATTTTAAAACTGTTTTATTTTAATTAGAATTATAACTGAAATTTAATTAGGATTAAAACTGTTTTTTTTAAGAATTCAAAACTGTTTTTTTTTAAGAATTCAAAACTGTTTTTTTTAAGAATTCAAAACTGTTTTTTTTATATAAAATATTAAAACTGATTTTAATTTTAAGTTAAAAGAAAAAGGTTTGAACTTTAAACTGATTTTAGTTTTAAGTTAAAAGAAAAAGGTTTAAACTTTAAAAAGATCAGATTTGTAGAAAAGAAAAAAAAATCATATTTTTATATATTGAAAGTCAAGTAAAAATCATATTTTTATATATTGAATAGCATAGTAAAAATTCGATTTTTACATATGTAGAGAATAAAGGCAACGAAGCGACGGAGTCGTAAAGGCGAAGATTTCTCTAAGTGAAGTTGGATAGCTATTAGTGAGATTTCTGTTTTAAAAATATAAATATTTGTGTGTGAAATGAAAGTGAATTGCTATATATTTATATATATATATATATATATATATATATACGCCCCTCGTCCACAAACCATGGACGATATTTATTGGTTGAAATTGTTGTGAAAATTGAATGATTGTTTGGGATTGTTTGTGATTGATATTGGTTGATTGCGGTTGAAAAATACCCATTTGTGGTTGAAAAATATTTGGTTGAAACCACATAGGATTAGTTTGTGGAAATGAAATAAATATATACATGCCGCCTGCGTGCGAACTAGATGCATGATCCCCATTGTCAAAAACCGCGAGGTTTTAAGGTAGAGCGAGGAGCCGTACTAGGGACGGTGCCGGTTTAACTACCCTGCCGTTATGTTGCCGAAATTTTGAATAATATTCTTGTGTTTGAATTATTTTCATATGCTTAAACTATATTTATTCATTCTATAGAAAACATTCATGTGTTGAATTGATATTCATTCGTTGTTTAGAAATTCATGTGTTGAATGGTATTCATATTTTAAAATAAATTGTTCGATAATAAAAATCACATTTTTATCTATATATAAAAACCATAGAAAACATTCATGTGTTGAATTGATATTCATTCGTTGTTTAGAAATTCATGTGTTGAATGGTATTCATATTTTGAAATAAATTGTTCGATAATAAAAATCACATTTTTATCTATATATAAAAACCATAGAAAACATTCATGTGTTGAATTGATATTCATTCGTTGTTTAGAAATTCATGTGTTGAATGGTATTCATATTTTGAAATAAATTGTTCGATAATAAAAATCACATTTTTATCTATATATAGAAACCATAGAAAACATTCATGTGTTGAATTGATATTCATTCGTTGTTTAGAAATTCATGTGTTGAATGGTATTCATATTTTGAAATAAATTGTTCGATAATAAAAATCACATTTTTATCTATATATAGAAACCATAGAAAACATTCATGTGTTGAATTGATATTCATTCGTTGTTTAGAAATTCATGTGTTGAATGGTATTCATATTTTGAAATAAATTGTTCGATAATAAAAATCACATTTTTATCTATATATAGAAACTATAGAAAACATTCATGTGTTGAATTGATATTCATTCGTTGATTAGAAATTCATGTGTTGAATGGTATTCATATTTCGAAATAAATTGTTTGATAATAAAAATCGCCTTTTATCGACTATATGAACTGTGTAAAATAATCTCGTTTTAAAAAGAAATTGTTTTATGATAAAAATCCCATGTTTATCACCAACTTGAACTATATAGAAAAATAGTGTTTTGAAATGAATTGTTTTACAATAAAAATCACATTTTTATTGTATGCATATATCGTTGAAATGTGAAGTGTTAAAAATAGCCACTTGTTCAAAATAAACATATATGAGATGAAATATTCATTAATTAGCTAATGAAATGATTTTCACCTATTTATGTAACATTAGAATGAATGGAGTTTTTAAACCAAATAGAAATCAAATATGAAGTCGAATAGAAATTGATAAATGATAAGAACTGTATATATATGTACATGCAATATTCATTGAACAGGTTATAGCAAAGGGGCTAGAGAAGAGGAATAAAATTCTGTGCCCGACAAATAGGTACACATTTACTGATTTGTTTGGGTGATGATTTTGAGCCTGTTGGCTAGCCACTTGGCTTTTTCTTTTTGAGATTAGAAGGACCGGGAACGCTATTTGCGATTTCCCGATGCTCCCGGTGCAGGGGAGGTTATGGCGAAATTTTCCAAAATTTTAAGGTGTTAGAAAAATATTTGAAGTGAAAACGATATGGAAATCATTGAATGAACTATATTTATATAAATATATAAATATAAATAAAATTAAAATGAAACGAGGCCGTGCAGTTCGTATTTTGAAACCGTGATTTCAAACGACTAGTGCGGGAAATCCGACCATTGGATTTTCCCGAAACCTCAACCGTCGGGTTCGCCTTGGAAATATCTTCCCAACGGCACCAACTTTGTAGAAATCCAACGGTTGGATTGTCTGGAATGTTTAATTCAAATCTGAAGAAAAACAGCGCCAGAAACGATTATATTTATTTATATATATAAATATAATTATATTTAATCGAATAACGACGCTGCAGTTCGTATTTTGAAATCGAAATTTCAAACGAGTGTACCGGGAGATCCGACCGTCGGATTTTCCCGAAACTGGAACCGTTGGATTCGTTTTGAAAAGACCTTTCTAATGATGTAAAATTTGTGAAGATCCAACAGTTAGATTTTCAGATATGTGTAAATCAAATCTGAAGAAAAACAGCGCCACGGCCACGTTATGGCCCGAAACGTCGTTTTGAATATATTAGCTATTTTAAAATAAATAAAAATAGCGATAAATAGTTATAAAATATCATAGGCGATATGGAATGGAAATAAACTGAAATTTGCTTGATTTGTGTGGCTTTTGATGGTTGAATGTGTTTGGTGTGAAAATTACATTAAAGAACGAAATTGGTGTTGTCGAATAATTTAACCATTGAAATAAATTGATTTGAAATTCTCAATATACGTGAATTATTTGAAAAAGCCGAGTTAATTCTCATTTCAAATAATTGATCGACGATTGAAAGTCGAAGATGAAGACGATGGTCGAAGACCGGAGATCTTCACCTCGTTTGGATGGTAACCGAGGTCCTGATTGGGAGGCATCCCGAAATATGGATAATGAGTGGTGATCGTCCAGATGTACGTGGTGATCGAAGGGTTTGCGAGGTATTTAGTGCCTCCGGTTTCGTTCAGACCCAGAACGGACTTGTAAATGGACTGTGTGTCCGACATTAGAATTTGTTCTGTGTGACTGATAGCCATCAGTTGCACGGTGTGAATTGCCTGTGTGGTATGCTAAGATGCAGTGATCAGGGCTTCTGTTGAAAAGCAAAGTCTTGTGGAGATGATCAAAGCACCGCCTGTGTGGCGTAGCTTTGTGTATAACGTGAATTCGCGAGCCTCACACCCCGGTATGAACCTAAAACGGGAGGAAGGACCTCAGGGAGGACATGCGTTTCTTTCTAGCTAGGGTGGTGTCAGTGACCTACCAGCCCTGACATTTATATACTTTTCACCTATGTGGTTGTTGCTGTTGCGAGGCGCCTCGGTTTGATCGGACGATCCGGGTCCGATGGAGTCATTCGTTGGCTCGTTTACGCCCCAAAGGGCGGGGAAACGTATTGTTCAGGCATTTTAATCCACATCGGTGGACCGGCCCTGACGATCCAAGGGTCGATGCGCTCTGACCCTGTGGCTCGGGCTAGAGAGTCACGAAGTCGGTAAGGACTATCTTTTGCCTTGGTTCATGATGGAAATCCAATTTCCAAATACGTGCCGGTGCGATTTTGATTGTATACCTATATATGGCGACATAGTGGTATGGGGCATTAATGCCGTCTATGATTGATAGTTATGATTTGAAATTGTTTTCAGAACATATAGACACTAACAATAATATCAAATGCCTTTGTTTTGATCGTATCAAGCATATTTTGACCGTTATAAGGTAAAACTCTATCCTCCGGTTTGCGTTGCATTGTGTGATGGGAACTGAGTCTTATAACGGTTTCATTTTTATAAAAAGCATAGCGATGTTTAAAAGAAAGATTTGTTTTAAAAGCACTGGCAATCCAATGGAGTAAAGCCGTTCCACGAAAGTGGCGTGGTCCTGTGATTAGCCATATTATATATGTGTTGAGTAGATTTCTCATACCAGTCCCATGACTGACTCGTAGTTTGTTTCACTCTCAAACTCGGGTGCCCCTTTTTCTACACGGGCAGCCTTGTATTCAGGTTTAGCTGGTTCTTTCTGGATAGCTGGAGCTGAAGATGGATTCTATCATTTATTTCTTTTTATGCTGTTCAGCTCCTATTGTACATATTTTGTTTATTTCCGCTGTAGACATTTATGTATAGCTGAACTGTATTTGTACTAAGTAAGATCCTGTATACTGTGTAACTCTGATGATTAATTTTATCCAGTATATTTTGTTGTTCATTATCTGGTGTATTTATTTAATTCTGTTCTGCTATTATATGTTTCTGTGTTATATTCCAAAGATAGCCCTGTTTCCGTCTGAACGGGAATTCGGGTCGTCTCAACGTGGTATCAGAGCTTTGGTTAAGCTTAGTTCTGGAATATAACATTTGAACAAACTCGTCAGAAATAGAACCAGTAGTGTTCTAGGACGGACAACTCAATACAGATAGGATTAGTAATATCCTAGTATTAATAAAGCAGAATGAAATTACACCTCGATAGACACATTTACGCTTGAAGTATATGTTTCTATGTTTTAAAATATCTTTTCTGTGACCTGACACTTGATCTGCTAATTGCAGAAGTACTAGAAAAATGTGTGCCAGAAACAGAAGGAATACAGAACCCGATCTAGAGGCTCTATTAAAGAAATATCGAAATCTGGGTGGAGCACAATTCTCGGGCAATGAATCTATTATTCAAACTCAAGCTTGGATGAGTTCTGTCGAAAGAATCTTTGAGCATATCCAGCTGAGAGATGACCAGAAACGGTTAGTAGCATCTTGGGCGCTCAAAGAAGAAGCTTTAATCTGGTGGGAATCAATCATCAGAAATAATCCAGAAGGTGATATCACCTGGGACAGATTCAAAGTGATTTTCTTAGAAAGATTTACTCCTCCCGAAGCAACCGAGAGATTATGTGATGAATTTTCTTATCTAATACAAGGTGACATGACCATTCCCGAATATCATAAGAAATTCAACGAACTTGCTCACTTTGCTCCTCATCTAATTCAAGACCCAAAGAGGAAAAATCTGAGATTTATTCATGGCCTTCAAAGGAAATACCAGAATAAAGTATTGGGGCATGTGAAGCTTCCTTTCTCAGAAATGATATACATGGCTTATCAGTACGAAGATCTCGACAGGAAAGGCATGTTGCGGGATGAAGAAGAAGTCAGTTCTAGTGACAAAGAAGAGTCGGGAACTGATATTGCTGAAGCCAGTACGAGGTCTGAGATCAGTGAGAAGCCCAGTGCCAAGAGAAAAAGGGCTAAGTCTGGGAAAGAACCGGTGACAACAGCTATTTGCTCTAACTGCAATAAGAAAGGACATTTGTCGATAAGTTGCAGATCTTTAAAGAAACAAAGAAAAGAGGGATATAGAGCAAATCGAAAACAAAAGAAGAAAAGGTTCAGAACTGACGGGGAGTTCCAAGAGAATAGAGAGTGCAAACAGTGCCACGAGGCTGGTCATCTTGCAAAGGATTGCCCACAGTTAAACAAGCCTGAAATGGTTCAAGTAAATGAAGTGGCAGAAACTTCTGAGCCCTCAGCTATTCAGGAAAGGCCAGATGTTTTAGAAGGCACGCTAACTGTCAAAGACATCCCAGTTAAAGTACTGTTTGACACAGGCGCGTCACGAAGCTTCATTGCAAAGGATGCAGCTAAGAAACTGGAATTGAATTTGAAAAAGCTCAAGGAACCCATGACTGTCCAGAATCCGGTTGGGGGTTCTATTGATCTCAATTGGGTTTGTGGAGTGCCGTTTTCTTTCTCTCGTTATCGGTTTCCTACCATCGCAGTCGTCATGAATTTTAAAGAGTTTGATCTTATCTTGGGGTTAGACTGGTTGACCAAATATGAAGCTGAAGTCAAATGCGCAGACAGAGTCGTAAAGGCGAAGATTAAATCAGGTGATTATATAACCATTCCCTGTGAAGGTCAGAATGCTAATAGAAAAGACTTCTGGGCAGCTTTGAATGTTTCTCCAGCCCAAATTGAAAATATTCCTGAAGTCACAGAGAATATTCCTGACCTCATCAAAGATATTCCTGTCGTCAAGGATTATGCGGATGTGTTTGAGGAAGTTGTTCGCTTACCTCCGCAAAGAGAAATAGATTTCAAAATTGCTTTAATTCCCAATGCAAGGCCGGTAGTTCACGCTATTCGAAGAATGTCCTTGAAAGAGAAGGAAGAATTAGACAATCAAACACGACAGCTAGTATGGAAAGGTCTGATCAGGCCTAGTTTCTCTGATTGGGGTGCAGTAGTGGTGTTTGTCCCAAAATCTGACGGTACTCTACGTCTATGTGTGGATTATCGTGATCTGAATAAGCAGACAATAAAGAACAAGTATCCATTGCCGCGGATTGATGATTTGTTAGATCGATTAAATGGAGCACAAGTATTCTCACGGATGGACCTAGCTACAGGATTCCATCAACTTCGAATTGCCGAAGAGTGTGTTCCAATGACAGCGTTCAGAGGCCCCGACTTATTCTACGAGTGGTTAGTAATGCTGAAACACCCCACCTCCTTTTGGGTCACTCTCAAAGGGAATGCCCTAATTTTGGTGGAGGTTTATAAGTATAAGTCACAGATATACAAGACAGATATAAGAACACATATTTGTAAACAGCGGAAAATCAACAAAACTTTTATTTCATGAAAGCAAATACGTGCTACAACAACATCACCATTATTGTCTTACATCTTTTCCAAAAACATAACACTTTCATAATCTGTCTTGATTACATTATTAAAGAAGCATAAATAAAACATAGGTAAACTGCAAAAGCCCCCATAGAGTTTGTCCAAAGCCATAGTTCAAGACGAAAAGGACCAAGCAATACATTTCTCTTCTTCAAGCTGGATGTTAAGGCTGGTCAAGCTGCAGAGTTCCCTCCCTGTGGACCTGGGGGGGGGGGGGGAACGGAAGAAAAGAAGACGAAAGAAAAGTAGAGTCAGACATAAAGCCTGAGTAAGTCTAGTACTATTTTGTCTATGAATAAAAAACTAGGTAAGATAAGTATAAACAAGAAGTGGGCAGCACCATAAACTTGGTTAAGTTGTCTAGGGTCGAATATACTATCGTACCCCATGTTAATCTCTGAACCCATATAAACTAGTTCCCAACTGGCACCCCATAATCAGGGTGAAGTGACCCATTCAACAATGATCGGCTCCTACTCGCATAGTTCATGTGTCTTACGGCCCCCGATGTTGTAGTTACCTATGCTGGTCCCACCATGGGGTGTATCAAGTCCCATGGTGGTGGCCCGACACAACCTTAGAGTGCACAGGTATGCTACTGGTGTCCAGTGCCTTATTTTTCTGCGCCGGAGTGTGTGCATGCCCGCACCCCGTTAGAACCTACACTGCTACACCACCGCCGTCGATTTGACCTCTTACAATCAGCCCAGTAATCGTGCCCCACCCTGCCTAGTTTCAGGGTATCCTGATACACCTTCTAGGGTTACTGCTGAAAAGGGTCCCCCGTTACTAGGTTTTCTATCTCTAGCCAACATGCTAAGTTGGTTAAGTGTTTTCTAACCTAACCCCCACCAGTCCGTTTAGTTTAGCATGTTCCATTTTGATTAAGTCTTTAGTTCACTTAATCCTAACAATCCTGACTCAGCCTTAATTGTCTTATTAAGGCCCTGACCTCTCACATTAGACAGGTATTGTTGTGGCTGCCTGTTGCCGGTTGGTTCCGGGCAGTCTTACGCCACAACTCAGTCTAACCTCGGGTCCTTATTGGGCTCCATGTTTAACCTCCCACATTGGATAGGTATTGTTGTGACTACTAGACAGCCGGGCGGTTCCGGGCAGGTTTACATCACAACTCAATCCAACCTCGGGTTAAACACATCGTATGTTCTACATTTACATATTTTGTCTTTCTTCTTTATTTTCTTATATGTAAATATTTGCGGCCCATTATTAAGTTAATGGTGTAAAGGTTACACCAATCATGGGCCCAACCCATACTTGAATTTGGGCCCTTCTATTTTATATTTTCATTCATTAGTAATTTTAACCCAACGTTATTTTCCCCCGTTTAACACGTCCGTTTATTATATATATGTTGGGCTTAGCCTTTTAAAGCCCAACCTAGCCATGCGAAAGGGGAGGCTTAAAGCGTGATTACATACACAAAAAGGGGAAGGTGAGCGCATGAACTTGCAATATGACGTTGGAAATATAAAATAGAAACTGGTGTACTTGCATAGTGGTAACATATACTTTGGTCATAAAGCATAGGTGACATGAATCAAGCCATGTAAACTTGTAGTTGAGATAAGAATCTAAATTGGGTATCATTATTGACACATAGTCATAACTACAACATGAACCTATATTTTTATTTAGGCATAATGTCAAACATAAGCATGGCATAAATATTTCTAACATAAGCATGGCATAATGTCAAACATAAGCATGGCATAAGTATTTGTTCACATAACCATGGCATAAATATTTCTAACATGAAATCATGATTTTTACTTTAGTCATGTAAACTTGCAAAAAGGGATTTTTGAACCTAACCTAGCTATGTACCACATATGTCATCATAAAATTCTTGTAAACAAGATAGACTTAATCATGGATTTTAATTATGCCAAATATCATTCATAGCCTAGCCATATTCATAAGTTTGCAAATAGGGTTCTAGTACAAAAGCATGGCTTAATACATGATGCCCAATTTTTAACATAATTTCATATGGATTATGATAACCCAAACTTTTTCCAATTACTTCACAAAAATGATGTTTGTATAAAAATACCCATTATGATGGCATAATAGCAAAGCCCCAAACTTGCATAAATTTCAATGTAGCTTCAACATGGATTACATAATTTGCGAATATTCCAAACGTATACTTGCATAGAACTACCGCATGTAGTTCTTTATAATTGAATAACATAATTCAAGAATATCCAAACGTATATAATATTTCAATTTGATAAGAACGCACAAATATGAATTACTTTATTGCCACAATTCAAGCATACAAACCAACACAATTATTTGTTCATACCAAAGTAATACTCTACTTACAATGGTGTGATGAATTCTCTAATTTAGGGATCGAAGACGCAGTTTGATTTGATTGAGTTGCTTTATGCCTTAGAATTTGCCTCCTAATCCTCTCTCCAATTTGGTGGCTACCCCTAGTCGTTCCTCAGCAACATGGCGGCTTTGAATGAATAGATTAGGGTTTAGTCTAGGGTTGTTTATATAGAGGTTATGAACTGATTAGGACCATTGATGTTGCTTGGATTGATCGTAGCCATTCATCCTAAGGAGAGACCAATTAGAGCCTGCCACCTAGCCCTAATGACAAAGCAGACCACAGAAAATCGACCAACAGAGAATAGGCCAGCCGGGTTAGACTGGGCTCGACCTGGCTCTGGACCAGGTCGACACCCTTGTCGACAGCCCTGTCGACAGGCCTGTCGACCTGGTTGTGTCAGGCGGGTGTTTTTCCGCCCTGGCCCATTGGGCCCCATTTTTAATTTAAACTTGATTTTTCTGAGTTATTTTATTCTGTTTGAATTTTAAATTTAATTCAAAAACTTCCGAAGGCCATATCTTCTTCATACGGACTCCGTTTTTCGAAAACTCGGACTCTATTTCGCGTATTTTTCCGAGACGAACGCAATGGCGTATCCCGTTTCCCTTAGTTCTTTGATTACAAATTAATTATACTTTAATTTGTTAATTTCACAGTTATAGAATTTGCGGGGTGTTACATTCTCCCCCACTTAAAAGGATTTCGTCCCCGAAATCTTCAAGTTAGGAGGAATGTATATCCTAACATCCAATCATCCATCTACTCATCCATCAAACACGAGCATCCATTGTCCTTAAAAGACTTCTAATGCTTCATGAACATATGCGAAGTGTGTGTGTACATGTACTTATCTAATGCAAAATCAGGCGGTCTACTGATTCAGTTGACCTCCTTAATGCAAATTATGTAAGTGCCATGAATCCATTATGTATGCAAATTTTCCTATTCTTGATTCTACATGAGTGCACAATCATTCAATACAAATGCAACATCCATATGACAACACATTAATGTTCAACCATATACGAATGCAAACATATATGCATATGCAATATGAAGTGACTGAGCCGATCTAAAACCTAGATTGTGTGTGTATATGCAACCACGAGCAACCACTAGCAATCACTTGCAACCACTTGCAACCATCATACATAACATGTTTCAATTACATGTTTCCATCCAAAAAGATTCTACCTAAAAGATAAGGTCGAGGAAACATACCTAAAAAGATAGATAAAAGCGCAACTTAAGGAAAAAGAAAGATCAAGGATGTACCCTAGAACAGAAAAGGGTAGGCAGTGCGTATTCTAGCTTCAGTTTCCCAAGTCGCGTCTCCCTCGGCGTCGCTCCACTGAACTTTGACGAGTTTGACTTCGCGGTTGCGTAGCTTCTTCACTTCCGTTCCTAAGATGCGGGTTGGAACTTTCCTTATGGTTGCTTCGCGTTCCACTTCGGCCTCTTCGAGGATATTTGGCTCTACCACTTCCGCAGACTCATGCAGACATTTTCGGAGATGTGAAACGTGAAAAACGTTGTGGACTCCAGTCAACTTCTCGGGTAGCTCTAATCTATAGGCCATTTTCCCAATTTTCTCGATGATAGGGAATGGCCCTACGAACCTTGGTGCTAGTTTTCCTATGGTTCCAAAACGAACAACGTTCCTTAGCGGTGATACCTTGAGAAAAACTCTGTCCCCAACCTCAATTTCAAGGTCGGTCCTTCTCTTGTCGGCATAGGATTTTTGTCTGTCTTGGGCCGTCTTCATCCTTCTTCGTATTAAGTCTACTTTCTCTGAGGTCTCTCGGATCATATCTGGTCCAAGTATGAGCTTATCCGTGGACTCCCACCAACAAGTGGGCGATCGGCACGGTCTTCCATATAAAGCTTCGAAGGGCGCCATTCCGATGGTTGCTTGATAGCTGTTGTTGTAGGCAAATTCCACCAAAGGAAGGTGGTCTTCCCATGTCCCTCCGAAGTCAAGGACGCATAGTCTTAAAAGGTCTTCCAAAACTCTGTTCACTCTCTCTGTTTGGCCATCGGTTTGGGGATGATAGGCTGTGCTCAAGCATAACTGCGTTCCTACTGCTTCTTGCAGACTCCGCCAAAACTCACTAGTGAAGATGGGGTCTCGGTCACTAACAATGCTAGATGGTATTCCATGGAGTCGAACGATTTCCTTAAGGTAAAGTGATGCTAGGGATGAGGCAGTTCTTTTACTTTTGACAGGTAAAAAGTGGGCGCTTTTAGTAAGCCTATCCACTATTACCCAAATGCTAGTGTTGCCTCTCCTAGACCTAGGCAGCCCATCGATGAAGTCCATTGAGATGCTATCCCACTTCCACTGCGGGACCTCCAGAGGATGTAGCAGTCCGCCAGGCTTTTTCTGTTCCGCCTTAACCTGTTGGCACACCATACACTTAGAAACGAACTCTGCCACGTCCTTTTTCATGCCGTTCCAGAAGAAAGTCCTTTTTATGTCTTTGTACATTTTATCTCCGCCTGGGTGTATCGTCAACTTGGAGTGATGTGCTTCCTCGAGAACCTTCTTTACTAAATCTTTTGTCTGTGGGACGCATAGCCTTCCGTCTCGCCTTAACAAACCCTTATCGTCGATGGAGTATCTGTTGAGGTGACTTGAAGTCTCACCCCTAATTAGCCTATCAATTGTTTCCACAAGCTGAGGGTCTTCGCGTTGTGCTGTCCCTACTGAATCTACTAAAGTTGGGCGCACTTCGAGAGATGCTAACAAGCCTGGTACGAAATCGGAGGAAGGCCTAAAGTCAAAGCTGGCTATAAACTCTAGGCTTTGTCTTTCAACAAACAACGGGCTTAGGGTCAATTTCTTTCGGCTCAACGCGTCTGCTACTACGTTGCCTTTGCCCGGAGTGTAGGAGATTTCGAAATCGTACGAGGCAAGAAACTCCATCCATCTTTGTTGCCTCAAGTTAAGATCCTTCTGCGAGAAAAGATATTTCAACGATTTATGGTCAGTGTAAAGTTCGAACTTCTCACCTAGGAGATAGTGTCGCCAAGACTTGAGTGCAAAGACGATGGCGGCCAACTCAAGATCGTGGGTTGGGTAGTTCTTTTCGTGCACCTTCAACTGCCTCCCGCCATAAGCTACTACCCTTCCTTCTTGCATTAAGACGGCGCCTAGCCCTGTCCCACATGCATCCGTATAAACAGTGAACATCTTGCTCCCATCTGGCAGCGTCAAAACTGGGGCTGTTGTGAGAGCCCTTTTCAGTCGTTGGAAAGCAAACTCGCAATCCAAGTCCCACTTGAACACTAGATTCTTCTTAGTCAATTTCGTGAGCGGAGCTGAGATTTTCGCAAAATCCCTTATGAATTTTCGATAGAAACCCGCTAGTCCTAGAAAGCTTCGGACCTCAGTTGCATTCCTTGGTGTCTTCCAATCCTGTACCGCCACTACCTTAGCAGGGTCCACTGCTAACCCTTGTTTGGACACTATGTGCCCAAGGAACCTCACCTCTTCTCTCCAAAAGTGGCATTTGGAGAATTTGGCTTTTAGTTGATGGACTCGCAAAGTTTCCATGATTGCCCTTAAGTGTTGAGCATGTTCCTCTTCATTCTTTGAGAAGATAAGGATATCATCTACGAAGACCACTACGAATTTGTTGAGGAAATCTCTAAATACCCTACTCATTAGGTCCACGAAGTAAGCAGGTGCATTTGTCAAGCCGAAAGGCATGACAAGCCATTCAAAGAAGCCGTCTGGGGTTCTGAACGCCGTTTTATCGATGCTATCTTCAGCCACCCTTAGCTGATGAAAACCGGTTGCTAAATCGAGTTGGGAGAAAACAGACGCTCCTACAAGCTGGTCGAATAAATCGTCAATTCTAGGGAGAGGGTGCCTATTCTTTTTCGTTAGCTTGTTGAGCTCCCTATAGTCAACACATAGACGGAGTGAACCATCCGCCTTTGTAGCGAACACCACTGGAGCGCCCCATTCTGAAATGCTCCTCCTAATGAACCCCTTTTCTAGAAGCTCTTTAATCTGTTTACTGAGCTCTTTCCTTTCTCGTGGAGCCATGTGTCTAACGGGCAACGCAACGGGCTTTGCATTATCTACAAGATATATGCGGAAGTCTATTTCCCGCTTCGGAGGCAAGCCCTTCACCTCTTCGAAGACATCCGGATATTCCCGGACCACTCTAACTGATTGCAAATTTTCAACAGAGGCATCTAGCGATTCAAGATAACTAAGCATAACCGCATATGAGGGATTACAAGAAATTTCCAAAGTATTACCGAGCTGGGTTAGGAGCCTAACAACCCTTTTCTCACAATCAAGGATGGCCCCATTACTGGATAGCCAATCCATACCCAAAATCAAACCATAACCCGAAAAGCCCAAAACAAAGGCACTACATAGAAATTCTACGCTTAGAATAGAAATTTTTAATCCCACACAGATCATAGACAAATGAGCTGGGCCCACAATTGGGTTTGAAACAATTAAGGGGTCCTCTACCATACTTGTTTTTAGGTGCAGAGATTCTACTAAAGCAGACGAGATAAAGGAGTGTGATGCGCCAGAATCAAATAAAGTGCGAACGGGGTGATCATAAAGATAAACTACACTTTCTACAGAAGTATTTATACCTCGTTGTTGCAGAGGTGGCGCTTCCAGCACATGGACCTGTGCCCCTGGGGTGGATCCAGCCCTCTGCCCCTGTCCTCGTTTCTTTGGGCAGTCCTTAGCCCTGTGGCCTGTCTCACCACAAGAAAAGCACCCACCATTCTCCTTGGCCTTCTTTTTCCGGCAGTCCTTTACTAAGTGCCCCACTTTGCCACAGAAATTGCACTTCCTCTTCTCTTTGTTGCCTTTCCCGCCCTTCTTAAAGTCTGTCTTCTTAGGCTGCAAACCCTCTTTCTTCCCTTGAGAGCTTTCTGCCTTTGTCTCCTTCTTGCCCTTATCTTCTTCATTCAGCAATGCCATTTGCACCAATCTTTCATACGTGGCTCCCATGGGTATATGGGTCATGGCCAAACTGTGTAATGGCTCATTCAACCCTTTGACGAAACGGAGAGCCTTCTTGTGTGGGGTGTTGACTAGGTTAAGCCCAAACCTAGCCAGCTCATCGAACTGATTCACATACTCTCTGACTGTCTTGTCCCCTTGCTTAAGAAATAAGAATTTTTCCAACTGCAAACTTCTTTCCGCATCTGAGAGAAATTTAGTCTCAAACCTTGCCCTAAAGTACTCCCATGTCTCCACTGGTCTTTCAGCATTAGTGACTTCCCACCAGTAGGAAGCCTCGCCCTTCAATAGCCACACCGCCAATTGTACTTTTTGTCTATCCTCTACCTCAAAGATGATGAATAGGTCCTCAGTTTCTTTCAGCCAATTTCTAGCTGCCACGAAGGACTCAGTTCCATGGAAATCCCTTCCTCCCATAGCTTTAAAATCTTTACATATCTTAGCAAACGCGTTTCCCCGTGGAGG
Organism: Allium sativum; assembly: GCA_030737875.1. Taxonomy (NCBI): domain Eukaryota; kingdom Viridiplantae; phylum Streptophyta; class Magnoliopsida; order Asparagales; family Amaryllidaceae; genus Allium; species Allium sativum. The sequence goes on along the minus strand of CM060920.1, from coordinate 782,214,594 downwards.
AGGTGGAGGAAAAGGTGCCGCTGCAGCTGGATGATTTCCGGCAGCTGGGGGAGGAGGAACGGTAGGACCTGGCTGAGTGGTCCTTGCTTCTAAGAACCGTCTAAACCAACCAGGTATTGGCACCCCTTCTGGCAAGTTAAGATCTTCGGACATGCTGGAACAAAAAGGATAGATTCAAAACGAAGGATAAGAGATAGTACCTATGGCTTTGGGGTGTGGACTTTGCCTTTTAAAATAAAATAATATTTTTCTTTTAAAAATGCTTCTTTAAATTCCCTTTTTGAAAATAATTTTTTCAAAACTTTTTATCTTATCTGGTAAACCTATGCTCTGATACCAAGTGAAACACCCCACCTCCGTTAGGGTCACTCTCAAAGGGAATGCCCTAATTTTGGTGGAGGTTTATAAGTATAAGTCACAGATATACAAGACAGATATAAGAACACATATTTGTAAACAGCGGAAAATCAACAAAACTTTTATTTCATGAAAGCAAATACGTGCTACAACAACATCACCATTATTGTCTTACATCTTTTCCAAAAACATAACACTTTCATAATCTGTCTTGATTACATTATTAAAGAAGCATAAATAAAACATAGGTAAAATGCAAAAGCCCCCATAGAGTTTGTCCAAAGCCATAGTTCAAGACGAAAAGGACCAAGCAATACATTTCTCTTCTTCAAGCTGGATGTTAAGGCTGGTCAAGCTGCAGAGTTCCCTCCCTGTGGACCTGGGGGGGGGGGGGAACGGAAGAAAAGAAGACGAAAGAAAAGTAGAGTCAGACATAAAGCCTGAGTAAGTCTAGTACTATTTTGTCTATGAATAAAGAACTGGGTAAGATAAGTATAAACAAGAAGTGGGCAGCACCATAAACTTGGTTAAGTTGTCTAGGGTCGAATATACTATCGTACCCCATGTTAATCTCTGAACCCATATAAACTAGTTCCCAACTGGCACCCCATAATCAGGGTGAAGTGACCCATTCAACAATGATCGGCTCCTACTCGCATAGTTCATGTGTCTTACGGCCCCCGATGTTGTAGTTACCTATGCTGGTCCCACCATGGGGTGTATCAAGTCCCATGGTGGTGGCCCGACACAACCTTAGAGTGCACAGGTATGCTACTGGTGTCCAGTGCCTTATTTTTCTGCGCCGGAGTGTGTGCACGCCCGCACCTCGTTAGAACCTACACTGCTACACCACCGCCGTCGATTTGACCTCTTACAATCAGCCCAGTAATCGTGCCCCACCCTGCCTAGTTTCAGGGTATCCTGATACACCTTCTAGGGTTACTGCTGAAAAGGGTCCCCCGTTACTAGGTTTTCTATCTCTAGCCAACATGCTAAGTTGGTTAAGTGTTTTCTAACCTAACCCCCACCAGTCCGTTTAGTTTAGCATGTTCCATTTTGATTAAGTCTTTAGTTCACTTAATCCTAACAATCCTGACTCAGCCTTAATTGTCTTATTAAGGCCCTGACCTCTCACATTAGACAGGTATTGTTGTGGCTGCCTGTTGCCGGTTGGTTCCGGGCAGTCTTACGCCACAACTCAGTCTAACCTCGGGTCCTTATTGGGCTCCATGTTTAACCTCCCACATTGGATAGGTATTGTTGTGACTACTGGACAGCCGGGCGGTTCCGGGCAGGTTTACATCACAACTCAATCCAACCTCGGGTTAAACACATCGTATGTTCTACATTTACATATTTTGTCTTTCTTCTTTATTTTCTTATATGTAAATATTTGCGGCCCATTATTAAGTTAATGGTGTAAAGGTTACACCAATCATGGGCCCAACCCATACTTGAATTTGGGCCCTTCTATTTTATATTTTCATTCATTAGTAATTTTAACCCAACGTTATTTTCCCCCGTTTAACACGTCCGTTTATTATATATATGTTGGGCTTAGCCTTTTAAAGCCCAACCTAGCCATGCGAAAGGGGAGGCTTAAAGCGTGATTACATACACAAAAAGGGGAAGGTGAGCGCATGAACTTGCAATATGACGTTGGAAATATAAAATAGAAACTGGTGTACTTGCATAGTGGTAACATATACTTTGGTCATAAAGCATAGGTGACATGAATCAAGCCATGTAAACTTGTAGTTGAGATAAGAATCTAAATTGGGTATCATTATTGACACATAGTCATAACTACAACATGAACCTATATTTTTATTTAGGCATAATGTCAAACATAAGCATGGCATAAATATTTCTAACATAAGCATGGCATAATGTCAAACATAAGCATGGCATAATGTCAAACATAAGCATGGCATAAGTATTTGTTCACATAACCATGGCATAAATATTTCTAACATGAAATCATGATTTTTACTTTAGTCATGTAAACTTGCAAAAAGGGATTTTTGAACCTAACCTAGCTATGTACCACATATGTCATCATAAAATTCTTGTAAACAAGATAGACTTAATCATGGATTTTAATTATGCCAAATATCATTCATAGCCTAGCCATATTCATAAGTTTGCAAATAGGTTTTCTAGTACAAAAGCATGGCTTAATACATGATGCCCAATTTTTAACATAATTTCATATGGATTATGATAACCCAAACTTATTCCAATTACTTCACAAAAATGATGTTTGTATAAAAATACCCATTATGATGGCATAATAGCAAAGCCACAAACTTGCATAAATTTCAATGTAGCTTCAACATGGATTACATAATTTGCGAATATTCCAAACGTATACTTGCATAGAACTACCGCATGTAGTTCTTTATAATTGAATAACATAATTCAAGAATATCCAAACGTATATAATATTTCAATTTGATAAGAACGCACAAATATGAATTACTTTATTGCCACAATTCAAGCATACAAACCAACACAATTATTTGTTCATACCAAAGTAATACTCTACTTACAATGGTGTGATGAATTCTCTAATTTAGGGATTGAAGACGCAGTTTGATTTGATTGAGTTGCTTTATGCCTTAGAATTTGCCTCCTAATCCTCTCTCCAATTTGGTGGCTACCCCTAGTCGTTCCTCAGCAACATGGCGGCTTTGAATGAATAGATTAGGGTTTAGTCTAGGGTTGTTTATATAGAGGTTATGAACTGATTAGGACCATTGATGTTGCTTGGATTGATCGTAGCCATTCATCCTAAGGAGAGACCAATTAGAGCCTGCCACCTAGCCCTAATGACAAAGCAGACCACAGAAAATCGACCAACAGAGAATAGGCCAACCGGGTTAGACTGGGCTCGACCTGGCTCTGGACCAGGTCGACACCCCTGTCGACAGCCCTGTCGACAGGCCTGTCGACCTGGTTGTGTCAGGCGGGTGTTTTTCCGCCCTGGCCCATTGGGCCCCATTTTTAATTTAAACTTAATTTTTCTGAGTTATTTTATTCTGTTTGAATTTTAAATTTAATTCAAAAACTTCCGAAGGCCATATCTTCTTCATACGGACTCCGTTTTTCGAAAACTCGGACTCTATTTCGCGTATTTTTCCGAGACGAACGCAATGGCGTATCCCGTTTCCCTTAGTTCTTTGATTTCAAATTAATTATACTTTAATTTGTTAATTTCACAGTTATAGAATTTGCGGGGTGTTACAAATGCCGTTCGGCTTATGTAACGCTCCCGCTTACTTCGTCGATCTAATGAACAGAGTATTTAGGGGAGTATTGAATAAATTTGTTCTGGTTTTTATTGATGATATTCTAATCTTCTTTAAATCAAAGGCCGAGCATGAAAAACATTTGGAACAAGTGTTAGAAATCCTCAGGAGAAATGTATTGAAAGCAAAATTTTCCAAGTGTATCTTCTGGCAAGATGAAGTAAAATTTCTGGGCCACGTTGTATCGAGAGAAGGAATCGCTGTGGATCCAAGCAAAATCACGGCTGTTCAAAATTGGAAACAGCTTAGTACTCCCACTGAAGTCCGCAGTTTTCTCGGATTGGCTAGCTATTATCGGAAGTTCGTTAAAGACTTTTCTAAGATATCTGGCCACTTAACGAAGCTTACAAAGAAACATTCTAAGTTCAAATGGACTCAAGAAAATGAGGAGGCTTTTGAAGAGCTAAAGTTGAGATTAACAACAGCTCCAGTGTTAACCATCATTGATGGCAACCAAGATCTAAAGGTCTGGACTGATGCGTCTAGAGAAGGCCTTGGCGCAGTGTTAATGCAAAGAGGCCAAGTAATTGCTTATGCTAGCCGTCAACTGAAGCCACACGAGAAGAACTACGTAACTCATGATCTTGAGTTATTGGCTATAGTGTTCGCTTTGAAAATCTGAAGGCACTATCTTCTGCGTGAGAGATTTGAACTATTTACAGATCATCAGTCATTAAAGTATCTGTTCACTCAGAAGGACTTGAATTTGAGGCAACAATGTTGGCTAGAGTTTCTTGCAGCATATGACTTTGAAATTATATACACTCCAGGAAAAGCCAATGTCGTGGCTGATGCGTTAAGCCGAAAGAATGTAATGATCGCCAGCTTTATTATCACGACTTCCTTGATGGACAAAATATCTATTCTTCAGAAGGAGGATAACTTTATTAAGGATATGATTAAAAGGATTTAGAAAGGCGAACCCTCGTGTTTTCAAATAGATAACGACGAGACCTTGAGGTTAAAAGGAAGGATTTGTGTTCCTGACGTTCCTGAGCTAAAAAGGGAAGTGTTAGACGAGTGTCACAAGTCCAAGCTGAGTATCCATCCTGGTGTGGCCAAAATGTATAACGATCTCAAAAGAACTTTCTGGTGGAAGGCTATGAAAAGAGACGTTTTGATATATGTTAGTCGATGCCCTACTTGCCAGCTAGTTAAAAGCGACCAACAGAAATTGGCTGGACTATCGCAACCACTAGAAGTTCCTGGCTGGAAGTGGGAGCATATTTCTATGGATTTCATTGATGGTCTGCCTAGAACCAGAAAAGGAAATGACAGTATTTGGGTGATCGTAGATCGCTTCACGAAGACCGCCCATTTCATACCTGTCAGATCAAATAGAACCGCTCAGAGTCTGGCGCAGATTTACTTCAGGGAAATAGTTAAACTACATGGAGTGCCGCTCAGTATAGTAAGTGATAGAGATACAATATTCACTAGCAAATTCTGGGAAGCATTTCAAGTCGAGCTGGGAACGAAGTTAAACCTAAGCACCGCTTATCATCCTCAGACAGACGGACAGACTGAGAGGGTAAATCGCATTTTAGAAGATCTATTACGGGCTTGTGTTCTAGATTTCGGTGGATCATGGGAAGACCATCTGCATTTGGCTGAATTCTCTTATAACAACAGCTACCAGGCGAGTCTGACAATGTCGCCATTCGAGGCATTGTATGGTAGACCGTGCCGATCTCCTGCTTGTTGGGTCGAGCCTGGAAATAGACTTGTGTTGGGTCCCGATATGATTCGTGAAGCTGCCGACAAAGTCGATTTTATTAAGAAGAGATTACTCGCCGCTCATAGCCGACAAAAGAGCTATGCCGATAGAAGAAGAAGAGATATATCCTTTGAAGTTGGCGACTATGTATATTTGAAAGTATCGCCGATGAGAGGAGTTATCCGGTTCGGTAAAACTGGAAAGTTAGCACCCAAATTCATTGGTCCGTTTCCTATTCTGGAACGGATTGGAACTCTCGCTTATAGGGTCAAACTGCCTGACTGGTTGCCTGGAGTTCATGATGTATTTCATATATCTCAACTTCGAAAGCACGTTCATGATCCAGACTTGATCGTGGAAGAAGCAGCTCAGCAGGATATTGAAATTACTCCAGAATTAGCTGTGAGGCGAGAGCCGCTAAAGATTATCGGCAAAGAAACCAAAGAGCTGAGGAACAAGAAGGTTCGCTTAGTCAAAGTGCAATGGAGTGGAGATCCGCGAGATTGTACTTGGGAAACTGAGGAGAGCATTCAGAAAGCTTATCCTAGATGCCAAGTGGATATCTCTGATTGACTCCGGTGCAAGGTATATTTACCATACTTTACCTCACCATTTAATTCTCTATTCTGTTGCTATTTTCTTCCCATGGATGTGCACTATTTATTCTATACTCTGAATATTAAAAACAAATTGGTTGTTGTATTGTGTGATTGTAGATTTATCAAACCACTTTCGACTTTATTCCTTTTCGGGGACGAAAAGTTTTAAGTGGGGGAGATTGTAACGACCCAGAAAATCTGAACCAATTTAAAAATTTTAAATTGGCTAAAATAATGGATTTTAATTATTTAAAATAAATATTTTAGATAATGGCGATGAAAACGGAGTTTGAATCGACATTTGAAAACGAATATAATTAATTATAATTATATATAGAATTGAAAATGGCGCGGTAGTTCGATAATTCGATTTCAAACTTCAATTGAATATACCGGGTGCAAAACAATCCGGATTTTAGTGAAACCAAAAATATTTAAATCTGTTAGTGAATATCTTTCTAACGAATATGACACTACAACAAAATGACCCTATTACAACGGTGGAACACCGTTGTAATATACATTTTACAACGGTGGGCTAACCGTCGTGTATTAAGAAGTTGTAATAGACTAAAATCTTTTACAACTTTTCTGCACCGTTGCAACACCGTTGTAATATGTATATTTTACAACTTTTTCCCACCGTTGTAATAAACTTTATTACAACAGTTATGCACCGTTGTAATAATATCTACTACAACTGTTATGCACCGTTGTGATTGATAGTTGCATTTTAAAAAAAAAGACCTTTTGCAAATGAAATGAACTATACACAAAATGTAGCAATATTCCATAAGCAAATCAGATATTACAATTATTTGCAAACTAATTTATTAAAATACTCAAATTTTCAGTATTACAAACAATACGTTTTAGAAAACATTTCGCGCATTATTACATGCTTGACCGTTACAAAGCAACTTAGTATAAGCACAAGTTATCCACAAAAATTACATATCCTATGGGAGTACACAACTCGAAGACAACAAAATATTTACGCCATTTATCTTTTTGCTGCAAGTTCACTACAGTGATCTGAAACCTGTTGCATAAGAATACGTATGTTGTCAGAAAAACGAACATAAAGTGTTTTTTTAAGCCAACAATATATATCTAGCATCACTCTATGACTACGCGCATTCAAAACAATGCCTTTCTATTCCTTTATAATTGATAATTCATGTTTTCTCCATTATTATACATACATATATATAGTTACACTTTATATATCAACCAAGATATGAACATAATCAAGTCATATTATTGGTACTTCATTACATCAATAAGTCATTGTTCCGTTCCAGGCTTAAGGGTTTATAAACCACTTATTTCTAATATTTGTTAAACATAAGACTCATGCTATTAAAACAGTTGCACGAAGGACTCAACATTCACTTATACAAATGTATATAAACTTAGTTCAAATCATTGTGTTTACTAATTTCATAACCATGAATAACAGATAAACTGGAATCCCATTTTGTATTGAATCTTACTCACTTAGCAGTGCACCTTTAAACCTAAAAGGGTTCCAGACGTGTATACCAACATGACACGCTTTATACAATTAAACTGTTAACTAGAACCCATGCTGCACTGAAATGTACGTTCATTTATTTATACACAACATATAAAAACTTGTCACTTTTATACTGAACAATATCTCAATGAGAATTATAGAAAACCTTGCTGAACAGTGCTACTGTGTATCTCAATGAGAATTATAGACAACTTGTTTAAGCCAGCACTATCCAACATACATTGAGATTTTGTTCATTTATTTATACACAACATATAAAAACTTGCTCACACAGAAAAGATTTATAGAAACTGGTATGCTACTGTGTAGTGAGAATTGGCATGTGCATTCACCAAAACAGGACCAGCCCAAACTTTTAAAACCCAGCACTTATATCTAACACCAAAAAGGCATATTCAAGAAAAACCATACCTTGAGTAGAACATTCAGTTGGCTGCAAACTGAAATCAATTTGGTTTCAAAAGTCATACCATACCTTGAGTAGAAATTTATGCATGAAATAGCAAAGAGATTTATGATCAACTTTCTCCGCTTGCATTGCTCATCTCTATTGATAAACTCCTTGGTATCATCGAAAAATGCATCTTTGTCCCTATAAAATTCAGAAGAATAGTCTTTCAATGATAAGGAAGAATCAGTAACAGGATTGTTATGCTTTTCCAAAACATATAGAATTATGGTTCAAAATAGACTCAAAAAAATAAAACTATGTAAAGTAGACGCAACACTTGCTTACATTTTATAGAACTTACTGTACTTTTGAAACATAGTATATTTGAAAAACGAGTTTAAACTGAACTTCAAATATGATTCGATTCTAACATTCGAGTACATGAATAACTATTTCAATGCAGTCCAACTTAATTCTAAAGGATCTACAATTGTAGTTAGTAACTATTTGTTTACTTCTACAATATAGTGTTGGAACTGATAACAGTCTAAAGGAAAATAACAGTAACTGAAAAGCAAAAAAAATTGATAACTGCTTTTGGAGTATATCAAGTATCATACTAGTTTAAATATTTACCTCAAGCTCGAATTTATGCATCTCCGCCAAGTCCGATACCACTTCATCCAAACATGACTTAACTTGAGCAGTGGCTTCCCGGAATTCAAGTTCCATCCTGGTTAAACAAAGAAAGTCAGAAGTATAAAAATATGAAATAATAAGTGCAAAAGGAAAAGTGCGAAAGCAAAGTAGCCACAAAGAAACTCCAAATCTGTCACACTGCCAAGCAGAGAGATCACCAGATTTGGTTGCAAGCTGAACAAGCAAAGTAGCAAATCAGCACACTGACTTGAACTGCAGCAGACAAGCTATTACCAAATTACAAGGTGTCATGCACTCGAACAACAAGTGTTAAACTGACATGAACAGTGTCAGCGCCAAGAATGCCGACCACTGCAAGTTACCTCATCTAAAAAGTACCCTAAAGCACACTACGAAAGGAACCTCACTTCCACCACAGAAGCCGTAAAAAAGATCGGACAGAATAACTGCTACCACCAGCAACACCAAGAACCAAAAGACAATATCGTACAATAAACTCCAAACGACAAACAGTCTCAAGGCGAAACAAACCACAACGCAGCAACTCAAAAATCTCCTACCAAGCACTAGCAAGCAACAACACAGAAACTAAAAACTGACAAGGGATAAAAATTCGCAAATCAGCATAACGCTCATGCGTTCCACAGCTAACAAGTTAGCTTGCCTTTCCGTAGTCACAGAGAATCCCTCGATAGCCAAATAGATCTGGGCAGAATAAAAGGAGAAGACGCGTAAAGAAACCTAAGAAACCAAGGTTTGAAGGAGGAAGAGTCGTAAGCGAAACTGCATGAGAAAAGATCGGAGGAGAGAATAGCAATTGGGAAAAAGTGATGTGGTGGAACCAAAATTTAGATCTGGAAGTGAATCGCGAAATGAGGACTAAAATAGTGGAAACGAAACCGAACAAGCGTTAATATGGAAAGCTAGGTCAGAAGAATGGAAAAGAGAGAGAATCAAAGGGGGGGAAACGAAGGAAGAAGTCAAAGGGTAGGCGGCAGTGAAGAAAAGACCCTAGTCACCATTAGTAGAGGAAACAACTGAATAGATCCGTCGCTGAAGATAGTAGCTGAAAGTAGGTTTAAGAAGAGGGGAGCTGAGGGAAAGAAATCGCCAGTCCTCACGAAAAAGATCCGAATAAATTAGGGATCCGTTTTGACATACAAAAAAGAACAAGACGCGATTTAATTTGTAGTTACTTTGAGAGATAGGCCCACAGAAGACGCTAGAAATATAAGACACAAATTCCCATCGAGCGAATTTTTCAGTTTTACCGCCTTCCTACGTTTCATCATAGTTTTACCGCCTTTCTTTGTTTCATCGTTCTGCATTATCATGAGTGCCAGATTTCCATAGGTCAAAACTAAAATTTTACCAGAATTTAAATAATTAAAAATTATAAGTTAGAATTAATATGTTAAATTTTATATTAAATATAATATGAATTTTTTCAAAATTAGTTTTTACTAAAATATTAAATATTACTTATCAATAACGTTATTGTTAATTATTACTAATTTATTCTTAGTTATAATTAATACTAGTTTCTTCGTAGTTAAATTTTATGTATAGTTAAATTCATATACCGTATGTTATTTTAATTTAATTTTAACTATTATTATTTAATTATTGTTCGATTAATCAACATTGTTTATAAAATTTTATAATTAATTATAAATTATAGCATTCAATAGTGAGTTATTTATAAATTGTAGATTATAAATTATTAATTAGATAATTACTACTAGTTTATTTATTATTAATAATAATTTAATACCCAACTATTGAATATTAATTATTAATTAACTATATTTACTAGTACTAATTACCAAATATTAAATATTAACTACTTATTAAATAATAAATATTAATTACTTATTAAATATTAATTACCAGTTATTAATTTCTCATTAAATATATAAATTACTAATACCAGTTATTAGTAAGTAGTTAACATACATTAACTATTAAAAATAAATTACTACTTATTAACTATTAATTATTTAATAATAATTGATAAAAATTACTGATTTCTAAGTTTATTATTAATTATTATTATTATTAAATATTAATATAATTAGTTATCAAAAAAAGATATTATAAACATGAAGTTTGTAACAACATCTATTACAACTAATGAAATGTAAAAGTTGTTAAAAATATGTTTATTACAACTTTAGAGAGATGACAGTTGTAAAAAAACATTTATCACAACTGTGCTTTTCCCACAGTTGTAATAAACATTTATTACAACTGTGTTTTTTCCACAGTTGTAAAATTAAAGTTGTAATATGATGTTTTTGTTGTAGTGTGACCAATCGAAATTTGATAGCGGGAGTCAAAAGGTATGTCCAGTTGAAAATTCTGAATAGTCGCTATGGAATTCAGGCCCTTAAAAATGGACATTTTGCAAACGACCTCGGATTTCGACGAAACCATTTTTGTTGGACCTGTGATGTCGAATTATTGCTAGGTTTCAAATTTCATAATTTTTCGAATCAATATGTGAGCGTGGCAAAGGAAAACGCGTTTGACCGGTTTTAGTTGATTTTAATCGACTGGAAATTGACCATTTTTCAAACGGTCTCAGAATTCGTCGAAACTAGTTTTGTTAGGACCGTATCGTCAATACGAAACTAGAAAATATTTTTCTGGAATTTTTCTAGTTAGTATGTGGCCCCGGTAATTTGAAATGTGCGTTTAAAATTCAATATAGTGATTTAAATGAAAATTCAACGGAAACTATTCGAAACAATCGAATCAGCTTACGATACATATCCCATTGTGTTCGGAATGGGGGTAAAACGCTATGGACGACAGGCGGTGGGCCTCGTTTCGAGGTCGTATGTAGAAGTCAACTTTTTTTTGCAAAATTAAATAATTAAATAATAATAAAAAAATATTTTTTAATTCCCTCCCTCCCTTTTATCTTTCTTCCTGCCCCCCCCCCCCGGTTCATCTTTATTTCAGTAAAAAAAAAAAAAAGCAGCGGAAGCCGCCGCCTTCACCGACGGTCAGAACTTCCACCGCGCCTCCGATCTTCTCCCCCCCCCCTTCCTTGCACTCGTTCCCCCCCTCCATCGATCGAAGCCATCGCGAGCCCCCCCCCCGAAGCCATCGCCTCCCTGTTCGAATCTTCCCACCGCCGACCGCCACCAGAACCCCCCCCCCCCCCAGCCGACGACCTCCCACCGCCGACCGCCACCAGAAACCCCCCCCCCCTCTGTAAGTTTTTTATTTATTTTTGTTTTGTTTTGTTATTTTATTTTAATGATTTTAAAACTGTTTTATTTTAATTAGAATTATAACTGAAATTTAATTAGGATTAAAACTGTTTTTTTTTAAGAATTCAAAACTGTTTTTTTTTAGAATTCAAAACTGTTTTTTTGATATAAAGGATTAAAACTGATTTTAATTTTAAGTTAAAAGAAAAAGGTTTGAACTTTAAACTGATTTTAGTTTTAAGTTAAAAGAAAAAGGTTTAAACTTTAAAAAGATCAGATTTGTAGAAAAGAAAAAATCATATTTTTATATATTGAAAGTCAAGTAAAAATCATATTTTTATATATTGAATAGCATAGTAAAAATTCGATTTTTACATATGTAGAGAATAAAGGCAACGAAGCGACGGAGTCGTAAAGGCGAAGATTTCTCTAAGTGAAGTTGGATAGCTATTAGTGAGATTTCTGTTTTAAAAATATAAATATTTGTGTGTGAAATGAAAGTGAATTGCTATATATATATATATATATATATATATATATATATATATATATATATATATATATATATATACGCCCCTCGTCCACAAACCATGGACGATATTTATTGGTTGAAATTGTTGTGAAAATTGAATGATTGTTTGGGATTGTTTGTGATTGATATTGGTTGATTGCGGTTGAAAAATACCCATTTGTGGTTGAAAAATATTTGGTTGAAACCACATAGGATTAGTTTGTGGAAATGAAATAAATATATACATGCCGCTTGCGTGCGAACTAGATGCATGATCCTCATTGTCAAAAACCGCGAGGTTTTAAGGTAGAGCGAGGAGCCGTACTAGGGACGGTGCCGGTTTAACTACCCTGCCGTTATGCTGCCGAAATTTTGAATAATATTCTTGTGTTTGAATTATTTTCATATGCTTAAACTATATTTATTCATTCTATAGAAAACATTCATGTGTTGAATTGATATTCATTCGTTGTTTAGAAATTCATGTGTTGAATGGTATTCATATTTTAAAATAAATTGTTCGATAATAAAAATCACATTTTTATCTATATATAAAAACCATAGAAAACATTCATGTGTTGAATTGATATTCATTCGTTGTTTAGAAATTCATGTGTTGAATGGTATTCATATTTTGAAATAAATTGTTCGATAATAAAAATCACATTTTTATCTATATATAAAAACCATAGAAAACATTCATGTGTTGAATTGATATTCATTCGTTGTTTAGAAATTCATGTGTTGAATGGTATTCATATTTTGAAATAAATTGTTCGATAATAAAAATCACATTTTTATCTATATATAGAAACCATAGAAAACATTCATGTGTTGAATTGATATTCATTCGTTGTTTAGAAATTCATGTGTTGAATGGTATTCATATTTTGAAATAAATTGTTCGATAATAAAAATCACATTTTTATCTATATATAGAAACCATAGAAAACATTCATGTGTTGAATTGATATTCATTCGTTGTTTAGAAATTCATGTGTTGAATGGTATTCATATTTTGAAATAAATTGTTCGATAATAAAAATCACATTTTTATCTATATATAGAAACTATAGAAAACATTCATGTGTTGAATTGATATTCATTCGTTGATTAGGAATTCATGTGTTGAATGGTATTCATATTTCGAAATAAATTGTTTGATAATAAAAATCGCCTTTTATCGACTATATGAACTGTGTAAAATAATCTCGTTTTAAAAAGAAATTGTTTTATGATAAAAATCCCATGTTTATCACCAACTTGAACTATATAGAAAAATAGTGTTTTGAAATGAATTGTTTTACAATAAAAATCACATTTTTATTGTATGCATATATCGTTGAAATGTGAAGTGTTAAAAATAGCCACTTGTTCAAAATAAACATATATGAGATGAAATATTCATTAATTAGCTAATGAAATGATTTGCACCTATTTATGTAACATTAGAATGAATGGAGTTTTTAAACCAAATAGAAATCAAATATGAAGTCGAATAGAAATTGATAAATGATAAGAACTGTATATATATGTACATGCAATATTCATTGAACAGGTTATAGCAAAGGGGCTAGAGAAGAGGAATAAAATTCTGTGCCCGACAAATAGGTACACATTTACTGATTTGTTTGGGTGATGATTTTGAGCCTGTTGGCTAGCCACTTGGCTTTTTCTTTTTGAGATTAGAAGGACCGGGAACGCTATTTGCGATTTCCCGATGCTCCCGGTGCAGGGGAGGTTATGGCGAAATTTTCCAAAATTTTAAGGTGTTAGAAAAATATTTGAAGTGAAAACGATATGGAAATCATTGAATGAACTATATTTATATAAATATATAAATATAAATAAAATTAAAACGAAACGAGGCCGTGCAGTTCGTATTTTGAAACCGTGATTTCAAACGACTAGTGCGGGAAATCCGACCATTGGATTTTCCCGAAACCTCAACCGTCGGGTTCGCCTTGGAAATATCTTCCCAACGGCACCAACTTTGTAGAAATCCAACGGTTGGATTGTCTGGAATGTTTAATTCAAATCTGAAGAAAAACAGCGCCAGAAACGATTATATTTATTTATATATAAATATAATTATATTTAATCGAATAACGACGCTGCAGTTCGTATTTTGAAATCGAAATTTCAAACGAGTGTACCGGGAGATCCGACCGTCGGATTTTCCCGAAACTGGAACCGTTGGATTCGTTTTGAAAAGACCTTTCTAATGATGTAAAATTTGTGAAGATCCAACGGTTAGATTTTCAGATATGTGTAAATCAAATCTGAAGAAAAACAGCGCCACGGCCACGTTATGGCCCGAAACGTCGTTTTGAATATATTAGCTATTTTAAAATAAATAAAAATAGCGATAAATAGTTATAAAATATCATAGGCGATATGGAATGGAAATAAACTGAAATTTGCTTGATTTGTGTGGCTTTTGATGGTTGAATGTGTTTGGTGTGAAAATTACATTAAAGAACGAAATTGGTGTTGTCGAATAATTTAACCATTGAAATAAATTGATTTGAAATTCTCAATATACGTGAATTATTTGAAAAAGCCGAGTTAATTCTCATTTCAAATAATTGATCGACGATTGAAAGTCGAAGATGAAGACGATGGTCGAAGACCGGAGATCTTCACCTCGTTTGGATGGTAACCGAGGTCCTGATTGGGAGGCATCCCGAAATATGGATAATGAGTGGTGATCGTCCAGATGTACGTGGTGATCGAAGGGTTTGCGAGGTATTTAGTGCCTCCGGTTTCGTTCAGACCCAGAACGGACTTGTAAATGGACTGTGTGTCCGACATTGGAATTTGTTCTGTGTGACTGATAGCCATCAGTTGCACGGTGTGAATTGCCTATGTGGCATGCTAAGATGCAGTGATCAGGGCTTCTGTTGAAAAGCAAATTCTTGTGGAGATGATCAAAGCACCGCCTGTGTGGCGTAGCTTTGTGTATAACGTGAATTCGCGAGCCTCACACCCCGGTATGAACCTAAAACGGGAGGAAGGACCTCAGGGAGGACATGCGTTTCTTTCTAGCTAGGGTGGTGTCAGTGACCTACCAGCCCTGACATTTATATACTTTTCACCTATGTGGTTGTTGCTGTTGCGAGGCGCCTCGGTTTGATCGAACGATCTGGGTCCGATGGAGTCATTCGTTGGCTCGTTTACGCCCCAAAGGGCGGGGAAACGTATTGTTCAGGCATTTTAATCCACATCGGTGGACCGGCCCTGACGATCCAAGGGTCGATGCGCTCTGACCCTATGGCTCGGGCTAGAGAGTCACAAAGTCGGTAAGGACTATCTTTTTCCTTGGTTCATGATGGAAATCCAATTTCCAAATACGTGCCGGTGCGATTTTGATTGTATACCTATATATGGCGACATAGTGGTATGGGGCATTAATGCCGTCTATGATTGATAGTTATGATTTGAAATTGTTTTCAGAACATATAGACACTAACAATAATATCAAATGCCTTTGTTTTGATCGTATCAAGCATATTTTGACCGTTATAAGGTAAAACTCTATCCTCCGGTTTGCGTTGCATTGTGTGATGGGAACTGAGTCTTATAACGGTTTCATTTTTATAAAAAGCATAGCGATGTTTAAAAGAAAGATTTGTTTTAAAAGCACTGGCAATCCAATGGAGTAAACCCGTTCCACGAAAGTGGCGTGGTCCTGTGATTAGCCATATTATATATGTGTTGAGTAGATTTCTCATACCAGTCCCATGACTGACTCGTAGTTTGTTTCACTCTCAAACTCGGGTGCCCCTTTTTCTACACGGGCAGCCTTGTATTCAGGTTTAGCTGGTTCTTTCTGGATAGCTGGAGCTGAAGATGGATTCTATCATTTATTTCTTTTTATGCTGTTCAGCTCCTATTGTACATATTTTGTTTATTTCCGCTGTAGACATTTATGTATAGCTGAACTGTATTTGTACTAAGTAAGATCCTGTATACTGTGTAACTCTGATGATTAATTTTATCCAGTATATTTTGTTGTTCATTATCTGGTGTATTTATTTAATTTTGTTCTGCTATTATATGTTTCTGTGTTATATTCCAAAGATAGCCCTGTTTCCGTCTGAACGGGAATTCGGGTCGTCTCACCCTAGCTGCCTTCATAGGTGCCGCCTGCCCCTATCTCCACTAGTTGTACCCACTACCCCCATTCGATTGGCTCCCTAACTCGTAGATACCCGTATTGGTCCCACAGTGGGGTGTATCATTCCCCAAAGTGGCAACCCGATACCACCAAAGATGCATGGCTTATATCTACACGATGCAACAACGTCTTACCAACCTGCCCGGGCCTACGCACGCACATGACCCCGTTGGACTTGCGTTGCCCCGCTAACTTGTTTTGACCTATTACAACAAAATCCAGTAAGCGTGTCCCGTCCTCGACTTGGGTCGAGCTCACAAAGATACTTAATGGGTTACTGGTTTGAAAAGGACCCCCATGCTTGACACAAGCCTTCCACCTATGCTTGGTCCCCACTAAGGTTTCCCCACTTAACCCCATTCTTATTCATGTCTTCTTACATGTTTCAATCTTGGTTAAGTGCATCTAATCGTATTTCACATGCCACCCAAGGCACCCACTTAATTTCACATGCCACCCAAGGCACCCACTTAACCCCTCATGTCCCACCACATGTTTATCTGGTTAAGTGTTACTTAATTCATTAGAACTGTAACCTTGTAAAGACCTCCCACATTAGGCTGACATTTGCGATTGCTGGATTTGCCAGGTGGGTCCGGGCAGTCTTATACCGCAAACGAGCCTAACCTCGTGTCTTTACAATTGTTACGCATTTAATTTGTCCCTTTGACCTCTCACATTAGACTGGCATTTGTGGCTGTTGGATTTGCCGGGTGGGTCCGGGCAGTCTTACACCACAAAAGAGTCTAACCTCGTGTCTTAGGCGGTTAATTATTACACATCTTTATTTAACCCCAAATTGGATTAATATAGCTATTCAAATTTGTCAATAAATTCCAAATTTATTTATGTCCATAATTGTCTCTTAAAATAATGTCCATAAATACCAATTATGCCAATTAATGTATCAAATTAATTATATGCCTTTTAAGGCCATTTTATGCCAATTCACAATTTATGTATATTCAATATTATCCCATCTTCCCCACGCTATTCGTACGTTTTCATATGACATATGTTAGACTCGCAAATAGTCTAACTTATAAAAAGAAAAACACCATCACATAACACATAAAATAGATCTAAGGATCATGACATAAGATTACATAGCCAATAACTTGCATATGAATTTCATTCAAACTAGCATATGATACAAAACTAGCATGGGTAATGGGCATAAACTTGCATAACTTATGTACTGCTATAGATCCAAACATAAAGGTGTGAACTTGCATATGGATCCAAACATAAAGATGTAAACTTGCATACGGATCTAAACATAAAGATGTAAACTTGCATATAGATTTAAACATAAAGATGTAAACTTGCATATGGGTCTAAACATAAAGATGTAAACTTGCATATGGATCTAGACATAAAGGTTAATGTCACATAAACTAGCATATGCATATACATGTCTCACATATATTTTAACAACCCAAACTTGCATAAGATTCATACATGAATATATGATCCAATCATTACAAACTTGCATAAGATATATGATTCAACTTGCATAAGATTCACATAAGAACTAACATATGATCCAACTTGCATAAGACTAACATATGATTCAACACCACAAATGTAACAACCCGAAAATCTGGGCCAGTTTAAAATTTTTATTTTGGCAATTTTATTGAATTTTGATTATTTAAAATGAATTATTTTAAATAATATCTATGAGAAATTTATTTTGAATATAAATCGAACGTATATATTATACGCGTCGTCGTTAGAATATAAATATTTATATATAATTATAAATAGTATTGAAAATGGCGCGGTAGTTCGATAATTAGATTTCAAACTTCAATTGAACATACCGGGTGCAAAACAATCTGGATTTTAGTGAAACCAAAAACATTAGGATATAATTGATAATATCTTTTCAACGAATCCGAATAATCGAGATTACATAGCGGGTATCAAAAGATATGTCCAGTTGAAAATTCTGAATAGTCGCTATGGAATTCAGGCCCTTAAAAATGGGAATTTTGCAAACGACCTCGGATTCCGACGAAACCAGTTTTGTTGGGTCCGCAGTGTCAAGTTATTGCTAGATTCCAAATTTCATAATTTTTTGAATCAATATGTGAGAGTGGCAAAGGAAAACGCGTTTGACCAGTTTCAGTTGATTTTAATCGACTGGAAAATGGCCATTTGTCCAACGGTCTCAGAATTCGGCGAAACTAGTTTTGTTAGGACCGTATCGTCAATACGAAGCTAGAAAATATTTTTATGGGATTTATAGAGTTAGTATGTGACCCCGGTAATTTGAAATGTACGTTTAAAATTCAATATAATGATTTAAATGAAAATTCAACGGAAACTGATCAAAACAATCGAACCAGCTTGCGATACATATCCCATTGGGTTCGGAATGGGGGTAAAACGCTATGGACGACAGGCGGTGGGTTCGATTTCGAGAGCGTATGAGAAGTCAACTTAGGAGAGAGAAATTAAAATAATTAAATTAAAAAAAAAATCCCTCCCCTTATCTCCTCCCAGGCCCCCCGATTCAAACAGAAGATAAAAAAAAAAGAGAAAAAGAAAAAAAAACACGCGCCTCTGCCCTAACCCCGATCTCGAGCCGCCGCCTCCCTCCCCAGATCGATGCCACCGCCGACGAACTCCCCCGCCGATGCCCCTCCTCACGAGCGACGCCCGAACCCCCTAGCCTCGCGATGCTGAAGACGACGCTGCCTCCACCAGGACCGCCGCGTCCAAGCCCCTCCAGCCTTAGCCACCGCCGCCAGAGGCCAGACCCCCCCTCTGACGGCGCTACATGAGAGGGTGCTCGATGGTGGTCTGAACCATCGTGGCTGCGATGCAATGATGCCCTAGGGCGGAGCAATTTCAGGAAATCGGTCACTGCTGAAATGATGAAGAAGATCCAGATAAATTATACAGTGAGTTTTGTTTACTTAATGTAGTTTAACTAATTTAATTTAAACCATATTGTTTTATTTTATTTTATTTTATTTTGGATTTTAAATAGAAGTAGCTATGTAAAAAAAAACATTGAATCAAAAATATATGATAGCAGTTTTTGTAAAACAGAAAAAAATCTGACTTTTATAAATGCAAAAGAAGAAAGTGTATATATTTTTAAATTAGAAAATATTTGTTTTTTTTATTAGAAAAGATTTGATTTTTAAATTAGAAAAGATTTGATTTTTAAAATAGAAGAGATTAGATTTTTGAAGTGTAAAAAGGCGAGATTTTTATATGTTGAACTTCGAAATAAAAATATGATTTTTATATAAGAAGAGGCGATATAAAAATATGATTTTTATATTTTTAAAGAATTAAAAATTGGATTTTTATATTTTTAAAGTAGTAAAAATATAATCTTTTATATTGTAGAAGAAATAAAAATGTGATTTTATATATTGAACATAGAAATAAAAATGTGATTTTATATATTGAACATCGAAATAAAAATGTGATTTTATATATTGAACATCGAAATAAAAATGTGATTTTTAAATATTGAATAACGAAGTAAAAATTTGATTTTTATATATGTAGTGGCTACGGGCAACGAAGTTGACAAAGACGCGATAACGACGAAGATTTCTATCAATGAAGTGCCGTGGAGTTAGGATAGCTATCGGTGAGAACTTCTCACTCTTCAATTTCTTTTCTAGCTATATATATATACTAGGATGCAGACGGTGCTTAGTAGCACCCGACACAATCGTCCACAGACCATGGACTTGTTTGTTTGGTTGCATAGATTAGTTAGATAGTTTTGATTTGAATTGAATTGTTTGGTAAAATGAATGGATTTGATTGATGTGTGAATGGCGTGGGCCTTCACTAGACCGGGGATAAGGCTAGGCCTCGTCCCGTTTCTAGTATCGTGCCGTTATGCCGCCGAAATTTTCTAAAATATGTTAGAAAAATAAAAATATCATTTTTATTGAATAAATGAACTGAATAGAAATTCATATGTTGAAATAAAATGTTTTATCGTTAAAAATATAATTTTTAACGTGAAGTGAATAAAATAAAATATTCATTTACAAACCGGACGGTTTGTTTATGTACACTGATTTTAAGGACATTGATTGGGTCGATAAATTCTACACATCGTCCAACTGCACGAATAAAATCTGTGTTTGATTGTTTGAAACCCTACACGGGTGTTGGGATGAAATTTAAAGTTCACTCATCCTGACTGATTAAATATGTCGATCGATTGATTAACAGGCTGTTATAAGCGTTAGATATCTATATTTGATGCTTATACAGTGTAGTGCACTTTGGTTGATGGTTGATTATTTTTCAATGCTATCATATACATGTGATGTATGAAAATCCATATAATTAATTTTATATGGTGATTGATTGGGCCTCATTCCAATTTAGGAGATAAAGAGCAATATAATATAAAGGTTCATGTGTTGACTGTACTCATCCGTTGAGATTAGTCATGTGTTGAACGAAATATTTTTATAATAAAATTTATATCTTTAGCAATATAAAACAAAGGTTCATGTGTTGACTGTACTCATCCGTTGAGATTAGTCATGTGTTGAACGATATATTTGAAAAAGAAATATTTGAAATAGAATATTTGAAATAGAAATATGTGAAGCCGTGTTGATTAAATTGACGCCATTTTGACGCGAACGATATTTATATCGATTTTAAACGATTTTGAAATGAAATGAATTGAATATAAAACGATTTCGAAATGAATTGAAAACGATTTCGAAATGAATTGAATAGAAAACGAATTTGATTTCAATTGAATATATAACCAATTTGAATTGAATTGAATAGAAAACGAATTTGATTTCAATTGAATATATAACCAATTTGAATTGAATCGAATAGCAAACGACTTTGAAATTGAATTGAATTAAAATGAGTTCAAATTGAATTGAAAGCGAATTGAAATGAATTCAAATTGAATTGAAATTTGAACTGAATAGAAATGAATTTTAAAACGAATTTATAAAGAAGAATTCAATTTTGCTTTGAATTGAAATAGAAGTTGAAATTGTTTTTGAAACGAATTCAAAACTATTCATATAATTCGTTTTTAATTAGAAATCGACGAAATATATATTATATATATATTATATATATAATATAATGGCTTGAATAGAACGCGCCGCGGCAGTTCGTGAATTTCGACCATTTATTTCAAACGGACATTACGGGAGATCCGACCGTCGGATTCTCCTAAAACCGGAACCGTTGAGTTCGTATCGAAAAGAGCTTTCTAACAAATATTAGAAATTTAAAATCTAACGGTTGGATTTGGAGATACGTCCAAATCAAATTCGGAAAAGGTCGCTATAAGTGCAGTTCGATGGCCGTTGATGGAAATCGATTGTACGGGCCTTAATAAAATTATTAAAAATAGTAATAATTTGTGTAAAATCATAAGAAATGATTTGGGAAAAATTGGGATGAAAAACTCCACATTTGAAAAGATAAAAATAGATTTTTATCGAAATGAACTATATTGAACTAAATTTAAAACCCGATTTGTTTTTAAATAAATAAATTAGATTTAAAAAGGGGTTTTAAATAATTGGACTTCCTAATATAGTTGATTTGAATTGAACTAGAATTGATTTGTGGGTTTATCGTGAACTGTGTTTTAAACAACACTAGTTCTCTAACCCGATGATAAATAGAATGTGATTTGGGTTTATCGTGAACTGTGTTTTAAACAACACTAGTTCTTTAACCCGATGATAAATAGAATGTGATTTGGGTTTGTCGTGAACTGTGTTTTAAATGACATTAGTTCTTTAACCCAATAAAAAGAGTTTTAACGAATCTGCAGTTAGATTGAAATGTGAATCTATAATCTAAATTATCAAATTTAGAAATAAGCGGGAATGGAGTATTACCAGTTTAACTCCAAAGCGATAGTTAAATCTTTAATTAGATTTGAACGTGAAATGGTAATTAATTTTACCGATAATACTGTGGTGTTAGATATGGAGTATTACCAGTTTTGCTTCATGGGATGAATAGGTTGGGATTGGGAAATAAAATAAATAATACTCCGGTGTGGTTCGCTAATCTCGACTAGTTTAGAAAAACCATAATTTGGTTTTAAAAGACATCCAAAGGAAGATTACAGGATAAATTTTAAAGAATTTATCTTGGATAAAATTAATGGGAACCTTTCCCTAATAATGTGGAATTTAGAAACTAGCTGTAGGTTGGCTAAGAAGAATGGTTTCCTGGGTATTGATCTGATGTTGGTTTCGGCCTTCGGGGTTAATGTTTGGGAAATTGTTCTCTTGCTAATTTGCGGTTAGTGACTAATGAATTGGAATGAGGCGTATGTTGTGTTTGTGTAACATTTGTTTTCAATATACGCGGGTTGTTCGGAAAGACCGGGTTTACACCCATTCTGAATAACCGATTCGACGATATGTCGAAGATGAAGACGGTGGTCGAAGACCGGAAGTCTTCATATCGTTTGGATAATTACTGACGATCCTGATTGGGCTGTACACCCAAGAGGATGGAAATAGTTGGTGGTCGTCCAGACGTACTTGGAGATGGATGGATATGCGAGGAAAGTGCCTCCGGTTTCGTTCAGACCCAGAACGGACTTGTAAATGGATTGTGTGTCTGACACTGGATTTTATTCTGTGTTGATTGATTTCTATTAAATATACATCTGTTTGGCGGCGGAGAATTTATTCTTTTGCTTAACGCCCTTCTCTGAGACGTACGAGCTCAGAGGTTGTATATCGATAGACATCAGTCGCATGGCATGAATTGCCTGTGTGGCATGCTAAGATGCAATGATCAAGGCTTCTGTTGAAAAGCAAAGTCTTGTGGTTGATGATCAAAGCACGCCTACGTGGCAGCTTTGTGTATAACGTGAATTCGCGAGCCTCACACCTCGGTATGAGTTAAAAACGGGATGAGGACCCAAGGAGTGCACGACGTTTCTTTCTAGCTATGGTGGTGTCAGTGACTTACCAGCCCTGACATTTATATACTTTTCACCTTTGTGGTTTGGATGCGAGGCGCCTCGATATTAGGTCTGTAAGGACCGGGAAACGTGTGTTCAGGAATTGCCAATCCTCTGACGTAAGTGAGGACCGGCCTTGGAGGATCCCAGGATTGCCCAGAGTGTGTAGTCCTGAGGCATTTGTTAGAGTGTCTCGAACGCGGAGAGGAGCTTGCCCCTTGCCTCGACTCATGACGGAAATCCAATTTCCAATACGTGTATTTCGGCTTCATTTGTAGAGCCTAGTATGGCGGCATAGTGGGATGGGGCACTTATGCCGTCTATGATTTATATTTATGATTGAAATTGTTTTGACACTATACACTTATTATAGTATCAAATGATTTGTTTTAAACGTACCAAGCATGTTTGGCTGTTATAAGGTAAAACCCTATCCTCCGGCTTGCGTTGCATTGTGTGATGGGACCTGGGTCTTATAATAGCTTCATTTTTCGAAAAAGCATTGCGTTGTCTTTTCTATGCACTGGTATTCTTGGGAGGAAACCCGTTCCGTGTTATACGGCGTGGTCTCTTGAATTACTCTCTTTTAAAATAAAGTTTTAATAACTGTTTTAGTTCTCACACCAGTCACATGACTGACCTGGAGTTTATTGTTTTAACCTAAACTCTGGGTGCCCCTATTTTCCGCACGGGCAGCTAGTAGTTTTGGTTTTGCAGATTTATATTCACAGGATCCTGGTTTACAGCTGGAATGATATCCGGGAAGCTCTGTATCCGTATATCACCTTCAGTTGTGCTTTGTATTATTTTCCGCTGCTATGTAATTTATTGTAATCTCTGATATTTATCGAATGTAATTTATTCATTTATACTCTGTATATTCTTGTATCTGATGGAATTGTTGTAATAAGCAATGAAATGTTCTTCTGTTTGTGTTCTGATTTGTCCTGTTCTAAAACGATCAGGGGTTTCGAACGGTCTAGATCGGTTTAACGACTGATTCGGATCGAGCGAAATTCCCGGCCGTCACATTTGGTATCAGAGCTTTGGTTTACAGAGCTCGAGAACAAGGCACATTAGAACCATACGAAAGGATTCATCAGATATTGGATCAGCAATATCCAATTAGAAT
Organism: Allium sativum; assembly: GCA_030737875.1. NCBI lineage: Eukaryota > Viridiplantae > Streptophyta > Magnoliopsida > Asparagales > Amaryllidaceae > Allium > Allium sativum. The sequence continues at coordinate 782,190,011 of CM060920.1, read as the reverse complement.
GACTCGTTAGAGATAGGATCAGTAGTATCCTAGAACGAGTGTGAAGAGTATATTTTTCAAATGAAAACAATTTTTGTTTTGAAAATTTAAATCATTTTATACGTATTTAATTATTTATTTATTTTGAATAAGGACAATCGAGTATATAAAGATTTTACATATACGCGTCATGAACGTATATTCGAAGTTTTAATATGCTGGATAAATATAGAATCATACTCTAGTGGCCCGAAGATGATTCTGATGATTGACTAGTCGTCATTAGTATTCATGTTCGAGTAACGAAGGTGTGATAACTATATATTTCCATTAGACTGGTGTGAGGACCAAAAATTATATAGTTAGAACACATTGTTGTGAATTGGCATCAAAACATGATTTTCTGTATATATATCAAAATTATGAATTTGAAACTCTAATTCACTAATTGATTGATGTTTGTGTTGTTTGTTCATTTGTTTGGTAAATTTTAAACCATTATGCCTAATATAACCAAATATTGAACTGTATCGAAAATTAGTTGCATTTGCTTGCATATACATATACTTGCATTGAACAGGTCATAGCAAGGAGGCTAGAGCCAAAGAATAAAATTTGTTTGCCCGACAAATAGGTACATGTTTACTACATAATTTACTGTTTTGTTTGGGTGATGATGATTTTATGAGCCTATTGGCTATCCGCTTGGCTTTTTCTTTTTCTTTTTGAGATCTGAAGGACCGGGGAAGCATTTGAAATTCCCCGATGCTCCCGGTGCAGGGGAGGTTATGGCGAAATTTTTCAAGAATTTAGGGTGTTAGCCAAATTTTTGAAAATTTGAAAATTCTCAGAAACTGAAAAGTTGGAGAATGGAAGCAAGATCGAGCGTAGAGCTGAATAATCAAACCACTTTCGACTTTGTTCCTTTTCGGGGACGAAAAGTTTTAAGTGGGGGAGATTGTAACAACCCGAAAATCTGGGCCAGTTTAAAATTTTTATTTTGGCAATTTTATTGAATTTTGATTATTTAAAATGAATTATTTTCAATAATATCGACGAGAAATTTATTTTGAATATAAATCGAACATATATATTATACGCGTCGTCGTTAGAATATAAATATTTATATATAATTATAAATAGAATTGAAAATGGCGCGGTAGTTCAATAATTCGATTTCAAACTTCAATTGAACATACCGGGTGCAAAACAATCCGGATTTTAGTGAAACCAAAAACATTAGGATCTAATTGATGATATCTTTCCAACGAATCCGAATAATCGAGATTTCATAGCGGGAATCAAAAGATATGTCCAGTTGAAAATTCTGAATAGTCGCTATGGAATTCAGGCCCTTAAAAATGGGAATTTTGCAAACGACCTCGGATTCCGACGAAACCAGTTTTGTTGGGTCCGCAGTGTCAAGTTATTGCTAGATTCCAAATTTCATAATTTTTCGAATCAATATGTGAGAGTGGCAAAGGAAAACGCGTTTGACCAGTTTTAGTTGATTTTAATCGACTAGAAAATGGCCATTTGTCCAACGGTCTCAGAATTCGGAGAAACTAGTTTTGTTAGGACCGTATCGTCAATACGAAGCTAGAAAATATTTTTATGGGATTTATAGAGTTAGTATGTGACCCCGGTAATTTGAAATGTACGTTTAAAATTCAATATAATGATTTAAATGAAAATTCAACGGAAACTGATCAAAACAATCGAACCAGCTTGCGATACATATCCCATTGGGTTCGGAATGGGGGTAAAACGCTATGGACGATAGGCGGTGGGTTCGATTTCGAGAGCGTATGAGAAGTCAACTTAGGAGAGAGAAATTAAAATAATTAAATTAAAAAAAAAATCCCTCCCCTTATCTCCTCCCAGGCCCCCCGATTCAAACAGAAGATAAAAAAAAAGAGAGAAAAAGAAAAAAAAAACACGCGCCTCTGCCCTAACCCCGATCTCGAGCCGCCGCCTCCCTCCCCAGATCGATGCCACCGCCGACGAACTCCCCCGCCGATGCCCCTCCTCACGAGCGACGCCCGAACCCCCTAGCCTCACGATGCTGAAGACGACGCTGCCTCCACCAGGACCGCCGCGTCCAAGCCCCTCCAGCCTTAGCCACCGCCGCCAGAGGCCAGACCCCCCCCCCTCCGACGGCGCTACATGAGAGGGTGCTCGATGGTGGTCTGAACCATCGTGGCTGCGATGCAATGATGCCCTAGGGCGGAGCAATTTCAGGAAATCGGTCACTGCTGAAATGATGAAGAAGGTCCAGATAAATTATACAGTGAGTTTTGTTTACTTAATGTAGTTTAACTAATTTAATTTAAACCATATTATTTTATTTTATTTTGGATTTTAAATAGAAGTAGCTATGTAAAAAAAAACATTGAATCAAAAAAATATGATAGCAGTTTTTGTAAAACAGAAAAAAAATCTGACTTTTATAAATGCAAAAGAAGAAAGTGTATATATTTTTAAATTAGAAAATATTTGTTTTTTTTTATTAGAAAAGATTTGATTTTTAAATTAGAAAAGATTTGATTTTTAAAATAGAAGAGATTAGATTTTTGAAGTGTAAAAAGGCGAGATTTTTATATGTTGAACTTCGAAATAAAAATATGATTTTTATATAAGAAGAGGCGATATAAAAATATGATTTTTATATTTTTAAAGAATTAAAAATTGGATTTTTATATTTTTAAAGTAGTAAAAATATAATCTTTTATATTGTAGAAGAAATAAAATTGTGATTTTATATATTGAACATAGAAATAAAAATGTGATTTTATATATTGAACATCGAAATAAAAATGTGATTTTATATATTGAACATCGAAATAAAAATGTGATTTTTATATATTGAATAACGAAGTAAAAATTTGATTTTTATATATGTAGTGGCTACGGGCAACGAAGTTGACAAAGACGCGATAATGACGAAGATTTCTATCAATGAAGTGCCATGGAGTTAGGATAGCTATCGGTGAGAACTTCTCACTCTTCAATTTCTTTTCTAGCTATATATATATACTAGGATGCAGACGGTGCTTAGTAGCACCCGACACAATCGTCCACAGACCATGGACTTGTTTGTTTGGTTACATAGATTAGTTAGATAGTTTTGATTTGAATTGAATTGTTTGGTAAAATGAATGGATTTGATTGATGTGTGAATGGCGTGGGCCTTCACTAGACCGGGGATAAGGCTAGGCCTCGTCCCGTTTCTAGTATCGTGCCGTTATGCCGCCGAAATTTTCTAAAATATGTTAGAAAAATAAAAATATCATTTTTATTGAATAAATGAACTGAATAGAAATTCATATGTTGAAATAAAATGTTTTATCGTTAAAAATATAATTTTTAACGTGAAGTGAATAAAATAAAATATTCATTTACAAACCGGACGGTTTGTTTATGTACACTGATTTTAAGGACATTGATTGGGTCGATAAATTTTACACATCGCCCAACTGCACGAATAAAATCTGTGTTTGATTGTTTGAAACCCTACACGGGTGTTGGGATGAAATTTAAAGTTCACTCATCCTGACTGATTAAATATGTCGATCGATTGATTAACAGGCTGTTATAAGCGTTATATATCTATATTTGATGCTTATACAGTGTAGTGCACTTTGGTTGATGGTTGATTATTTTTCAATGCTATCATATACATGTGATGTATGAAAATCCATATAATTAAATTTATATGGTGATTGATTGGGCCTCATTCCAATTTAGGAGATAAAGAGCAATATAATATAAAGGTTCATGTGTTGACTGTACTCATCCGTTGAGATTAGTCATGTGTTGAACGAAATATTTTTATAATAAAATTTATATCTTTAGCAATATAAAACAAAGGTTCATGTGTTGACTGTACTCATCCGTTGAGATTAGTCATGTGTTGAACGATATATTTGAAAAAGAAATATTTGAAATAGAATATTTGAAATAGAAATATGTGAAGCCGTGTTGATTAAATTGACGCCATTTTGACGCGAACGATATTTATATCGATTTTAAACGATTTTGAAATGAAATGAATTGAATATAAAACGATTTCGAAATGAATTGAAAACGATTTCGAAATGAATTGAATAGAAAACGAATTTGATTTCAATTGAATATATAACCAATTTGAATTGAATTGAATAGAAAACGAATTTGATTTCAATTGAATATATAACCAATTTGAATTGAATCGAATAGCAAACGACTTTGAAATTGAATTGAATTAAAACGAGTTCAAATTGAATTGAAAGCGAATTGAAATGAATTCAAATTGAATTGAAATTTGAACTGAATAGAAATGAATTTTAAAACGAATTTATAAAGAAGAATTCAATTTTGCTTTGAATTGAAATAGAAGTTGAAATTGTTTTTGAAACGAATTCAAAACTATTCATATAATTCGTTTTTAATTAGAAATCGACGAAATATATATTATATATATTATATATATAATATAATGGCTTGAATAGAACGCGCCGCGGCAGTTCGTGAATTTCGACCATTTATTTCAAACGGACATTACGGGAAATCCGACCGTCGAATTCTCCTAAAACCGGAACCGTTGGGTTCGTATCGAAAAGAGCTTTCTAACAAATATTAGAAATTTAAAATCTAACGGTTGGATTTGGAGATACGTCCAAATCAAATTCGGAAAAGGTCGCTATAAGTGCAGTTCGATGGCCGTTGATGGAAATCGATTGTACGGGCCTTAATAAAATTATTAAAAATAGTAATAATTTGTGTAAAATCATAAGAAATGATTTGGGAAAAATTGGGATGAAAAACTCCACATTTGAAAAGATAAAAATAGATTTTTATCGAAATGAACTATATTGAACTAAATTTAAAACCCGATTTGTTTTTAAATAAATAAATTAGATTTAAAAAGGGGTTTTAAATAATCGGAATTCCTAATATAGTTGATTTGAATTGAACTAGAATTGATTTGTGGGTTTATCGTGAACTGTGTTTTAAACAACACTAGTTCTCTAACCCGATGATAAATAGAATGTGATTTGGGTTTATCGTGAACTGTGTTTTAAACAACACTAGTTCGTTAACCCGATGATAAATAGAATGTGATTTGGGTTTGTCGTGAACTGTGTTTTAAATGACATTAGTTCTTTAACCCAATAAAAAGAGTTTTAACGAATCTGCAATTAGATTGAAATGTGAATCTATAATCTAAATTATCAAATTTAGAAATAAGCGGGAATGGAGTATTACCAGTTTTACTCCAAAGCGATAGTTAAATCTTTAATTAGATTTGAACGTGAAATGGTAATTAATTTTACCGATAATACTGTGGTGTTAGATATGGAGTATTACCAGTTTTGCTTCATGGGATGAATAGGTTGGGATTGGGAAATAAAATAAATAATACTCCGGTGTGGTTCGCTAATCTCGACTAGTTTAGAAAAACCATAATTTGGTTTTAAAAGACATCCAAAGGAAGATTACAGGATAAATTTTAAAGAATTTATCTTGGATAAAATTAATGGGAACCTTTCCCTAATAATGTGGAATTTAGAAACTAGCTGTAGGTTGGCTAAGAAGAATGGTTTCCTGGGTATTGATCTGATGTTGGTTTCGGCCTTCGGGGTTAATGTTTGGGAAATTGTTCTCTTGCTAATTTGCGGTTAGTGACTAATGAATTGGAATGAGGCGTATGTTGTGTTTGTGTAACATTTGTTTTCAATATACGCGGGTTGTTCGGAAAGACCGGGTTTACACCCATTCTGAATAACCGATTCGACGATATGTCGAAGATGAAGACGGTGGTCGAAGACCGGAAGTCTTCATATCGTTTGGATAATTACTGACGATCCTGATTGGGCTGTACACCCAAGAGGATGGAAATAGTTGGTGGTCGTCCAGACGTACTTGGAGATGGATGGATATGCGAGGAAAGTGCCTCCGGTTTCGTTCAGACCCAGAACGGACTTGTAAATGGATTGTGTGTCTGACACTGGATTTTATTTTGTGTTGATTGATTTCTATTAAATATACATCTGTTTGGCGGCGGAGAATTTATTCTTTTGCTTAACGCCCTTCTCTGAGACGTACGAGCTCAGAGGTTGTATATCGATAGACATCAGTCGCATGGCATGAATTGCCTGTGTGGCACGCTAAGATGCAATGATCAAGGCTTCTGTTGAAAAGCAAAGTCTTGTGGTTGATGATCAAAGCACGCCTACGTGGCAGCTTTGTGTATAACGTGAATTCGCGAGCCTCACACCTCGGTATGAGTTAAAAACGGGATGAGGACCCAAGGAGTGCACGACGTTTCTTTCTAGCTATGGTGGTGTCAGTGACTTACCAGCCCTGACATTTATATACTTTTCACCTTTGTGGTTTGGATGCGAGGCGCCTCGATATTAGGTCTGTAAGGACCGGGAAACGTGTGTTCAGGAATAGCCAATCCTCTGACGTAAGTGAGGACCGGCCTTGGAGGATCCCAGGATTGCCCAGAGTGTGTAGTCCTGAGGCATTTGCTATAGTGTCTCGAACGCGGAGAGGAGCTTGCCCCTTGCCTCGACTCATGACGGAAATCCAATTTCCAATACGTGTATTTCGGCTTCATTTGTAGAGCCTAGTATGGCGGCATAGTGGGATGGGGCACTTATGCCGTCTATGATTTATATTTATGATTGAAATTGTTTTGACACTATACACTTATTATAGTATCAAATGATTTGTTTTAAACGTACCAAGCATGTTTGGCTGTTATAAGGTAAAACCCTATCCTCCGGCTTGCGTTGCATTGTGTGATGGGACCTGGGTCTTATAATAGCTTCATTTTTCGAAAAAGCATTGCGTTGTCTTTTCTATGCACTGGTATTCTTGGGAGGAAACCCGTTCCGTGTTATACGGCGTGGTCTCTTGAATTACTCTCTTTTAAAATAAAGTTTTAATAACTGTTTTAGTTCTCACACCAGTCACATGACTGACCTGGAGTTTATTGTTTTAACCTAAACTCTGGGTGCCCCTATTTTCCGCACGGGCAGCTAGTAGTTTTGGTTTTGCAGATTTATATTCACAGGATCCTGGTTTACAGCTGGAATGATATCCGGGAAGCTCTGTATCCGTATATCACCTTCAGTTGTGCTTTGTATTATTTTCCGCTGCTATGTAATTTATTGTAATCTCTGATATTTATCGAATGTAATTTATTCATTTATACTCTGTATATTCTTGTATCTGATGGAATTGTTGTAATAAGCAATGAAATGTTCTTCTGTTTGTGTTCTGATTTGTCCTGTTCTAAAACGATCAGGGGTTTCGAACGGTCTAGATCGGTTTAACGACTGATTCGGATCGAGCGAAATTCCCGGCCGTCACAACAAACATACATATAATTTACATCACATGATTCAAAATCATATTCTCATAATCCCAATTATATCTAATCATAATTAAATTAATTAATTATTTTTTGAAAGCTATCATACTCACAATTAAAAAGAATAGTCTTGTCTTTCTGGGGTCTGTATTCTGAAACTGAATTGCTCGCCTTTGATGTAGACTAATCATTATTTAGATTTGATTTGATTTTGATTCAAGCTTCTATCTTACTTTAGGGTTGAAAGTGTATGGCGGCTACTCTAGGTTCTCCATTGACGGCATGGCGGCTCTTGTTATGAATTAATGTGATTAGGGTTAGGGGTTTAGGAGTGTTTTTATAGAAGTTTAATTTAATAAGAGCCGTCGGATTAACCTAGGGATAACTAGAACCATCAGGACCACTCAGATGCCACATCAGCCCTTAGGACGAATCGGGCCACGGGTTGACAACCAAACACCCTGGATCGACCCTTAGTCGACCCAGCAAAGCTCGGGTCGACTCCAAAAATGGTGCGGTTCGGCTATTCCCCCTCCCGATTCGTCGTTTTGAACTTTTTTTGAATTTTTTTTAAATATATATATATATATATCTATATATATATATATATATATTTCTCTCATATGCATACAAACTTCAAGGCATAATAACTTCTTCATAAGTTATCCGTTTTATGCAAACCAAATGTCTATCTTGACCCAAAATTTTGAGATGAACATAATAGCGCAACCCATTTCACTTAATTCTTCTTCTAAAAATTAAGTATACTTTAATTTTTTAATTTTAATGTTATAAAATTACAGGGTGTTACAATTGGGGTTGCTTTTATAGAGGTTTAGACTTATGTGAGCCGTTAGATCAACCTAGGAGCAATCAGAACCGTCCAGACTAGATAGAGCTATCCAGAAATTGCCACCTATGCCCTAGTGACTCAATAAAAGATCATAAAATCGTCACTGTTTGGATCTAGGTGAGGGGGTCGACCCCTACGGGGGGGTCGACACCCCATTCGACACCCCTCTTGGGGGGTCGACACCTATGTTAACCCCCTTGGGGGGAGTCGACCCCTATGGGCGGGAATTTTCCCGCCCAGCTGACCCATGTGATTTTTAAAATTCGAACTGTTTTTGTTGATTTAATTATTTAATTTTCTATTTAAACATGAAATCTTCTGAACTCCATAACTTCTTCATACAAAGTCCGATTCATGCAAACTCAGACTCTATCCCAAGCAGAATTCCGAGACGAACGCAATGGCGTAACCCGTTTCCCTTAATTCTCACTTTTATAATTAAGTATCCTTTAATTCGTTAAACATAGAAATACAGGGTGTTACACTTTTGCTTTACTTAATCGTTTCTTTAGTATAGTTTTGATTATTTAGTTTGCATCTTCCATAACCCCATTAGCTTTTGGGTGCGCGATCGATGAGAAACTCTTTGTTATTCCATTTTTGAAAAAAAAACTGTGAATTTTTTTACTTTCAAACTGATTTCCATTGTCTAATATAATCATATGGTGTATCCCAAATCTTTTTACTATATTGTTGATGATGAATCTCTAAAATTTTCCAGAAGTTATTTTTAGGAGCAACTCTGCTTCTACCCATTTAGTAAAATAATTGATTGTCACTACCGGGCACTTTCCCTTTGGAAATTGGTAAGGGCCCGATAAGATCTATTCCACATACATTAAATAGCTACAAACATGTTATAAGATTCAATCCATTTGGGGGTAAGCGAGGAATTTTAGAAAACCTTTGGCATCTATCACATCTCTTAACTAAGTCGATAGCTTATTTGGTCATTTATGGCTAGAAAAATCCTTGTTGTATCATTCTTTTGGCTTGTTTTATCCCATTCGAAGGATCTCCATTGAATCCTTCATGTGCTTCAGTTAACAGTTTTATACCGTCTTTAGGATTACACATCTTAGGTATGGGAATACATATCTTTTTTTGTACAGAATTTTATCCACTATGACGAATTTGGAAACCTACCTTTGAATTTTTCTAGCTTTCGCTTTATCCGAAGGGATTGTCTCCTTATTTATATATTCCAGTATTGATGTCATCCTGTTTCTTTCATTGGGATTTTTTTGAAGAGTTTCCATTTTTGGATGAAGATTCAGGTGGCATCCCTTCCTTCTCCTTACTTTATATCTTTTTGAATTTGGTTAATACCATATATTCTTTTTCCTCAATGCTAGGCATTGCCTAACACCTAACATGGCTATTCGTTTTCTAGTGCTTCTGTTGAGCCTGCTAATTTGGCCAATGAATCTGCCTTGGAATTTTCTCCCATCGGTATTTGATGTGCTGAGAAATCTTCAAATATTGCAAGCATTTCCAATATCTTCCTGACATACCATGTGTGACACCCCATATCCATTAATATCACTCATATGAAAATGCACTAAGTTTCGTGAAGCGTAATAAGTAAACAATAATAAAAATTCACAAGACATATATAAATATGCAGCGAAAAAACTTAACTTTTATTAATAAAGAAAAACATCGTTTAAAACTAGTTACAACATCATATTGTTCAAATACCAAAAACCTTAAATAAATCCACCTGTCTTATAATTCCAAACATCAAAGTACAAAAATATAAAGTCATATCCCTTTTTAGAAGCCATAACAAAATATAATAATAATCAAGACGGTACATGAATCAGAAGAATCCAAGAAAGATAAGATCATGAGCTCAACTACTGTCCACTCCCACTATGAGAACGTGAAGGGAGGGAGGAAGAGAGAAAGGAAACAAAATAGGTCAGACATAAAGTCTGGCGAGTTGCAGTGTTTTTTAGCATAAGCATATGATAAAAGGTGTCAAGGCAGATAAATAATAATGGATGAGAAAATATAGTAAAATATATAAGTATGAGGTAAACGAAATATCAAAGCAAGACAAAGATAACTTAAACTTCTCGTTCATATCCCAAGAATCTAGTTATTGCACCAATTACTAGTATTAACAGGATTAGGTGTTACTCTAATTACTACACATGTGACCGGCTCCCTATTACCTAAATATCTTGTGTCAGCCCCGGCGGGAGGGTGCATCAGTCCCTAACCCAGCAACTTATAGGACATAGACATATTCGTAGGAGTTACAGTTTCTTAGTTTCCCCTAATCGGAACCATGCACGCTCATGACTACATCGGAATGCATTTGTAACCACCTTCTACCTTAAACCTCTTACAATCTAGATCAGTAAAGCGTGCCCTGGTCCCTACCTAGTGCGAGGTCCCTCTTAAGATACCAATAGGGATACTTATTGATACAGGTTCCACACAACTTGACACAAGCCACCCCCTAGGCTTGTGTCCCCAAGTAACTAGGATTTATGGGTCCTAAAACCTGATATAAACAACTAAACCTGGGACCTCTTAGCTTATTAATTAACAGGTTTAACTTAGCAGGTTTAAGTTCATTAATAAGCCTGGTTGTAAATGACATTTATCTTAAATGTTATTTGTGTACAACCCCTATCCCAAAACAAGCACCTACCTAGATGTGTATATATTACGGTAATTCCTTTTACTTAATTTTACATCTGTTACTCATACTTTCTCACATGTTATACTTGATCTTAAATTAAGTCTAATATATCATATTAACATGTCGCACATTCTTCTTTTAATGTAATTAACCCATATTTACAGTCAAAGGTTCCCAATTTACAATATACCCAATTTTCTTCATTTTAACGTCATTAACCAGTTATTCCAATTTACATCATTTATACGCAACTCAACGATAATAGTCTAGGCTTTTAATGGCCCAGACTCAGCGTAAATAAAAAGGAAAAAAGGAGAAAATAGATCTTAGACTGAATAAAAAGGAATATAAAAGACTGTAAATAAATAAAAGACAGAATAGGGACAAGGAACTTAGAGGTATACATGAACATGTGGTAACCATAATCTAAAATAGGTGTTTTAACAGAAAAGAACAACATATAAGAGATAACTTATAGGTACTATTTATTTCATATCCAACAATTTACTGTCTTAAACCTTTTAAAATAACAGATCTAAAAATGACATGAAACTCACAGTGAATGGATTAGAGATGAATAAAATATTTCTTTTGTATGTATATGCCATTGTAGAAGAAAGTCCACTTTTATAGTTTGTTGTTGTTGAGTAGTCAGAATTATCCTTGCTAATTTATGTTTGGGCAGCACCTCAGTATCTCCATGTATATATTATTTTCAGAAAAAGGTTTGGAGGAAGAATATATTTGTGTATATAGAACAATGAGGCTGCCAGTCTTTATATACATTACCTAGGATAATCCCCTACCGTTAGATTTAGGTTTTCCAATCCGAGCGTACACGCAATGTTGAGTCAGCGAACGAACTTGGTTAAGAATTCAGTCCAAAAACAGAAGTAGGAATCTGTCTCAACATCCGGGTGGGTTGACCCACCTTGACCTGTGTCGACCCATAGGTCGACCCGTGGGTCGACCTGGGCATCCCCATGACCGTTACTCCATAATCGTTGTTTATATAATTTAAATTGAATATATGTATAATCCGTCTATATTTTCATGAAAACTTCTACAGCCTGTATCTTCTTCATATTAACTCCAATTTACGAAATTCAAGAGTCTATCTAAACCAAAATTTCGTAACAAGCAAAACGGTAAAGTTTGTTTTACCTAATTTTGAATATTTAATTAAGTGATATCCATTTTGTAATCCTTATTTTACAATTGCAGTGTATTAAATTATTGGGTGTTACATTCTCCCCTTCTTAAAAGATTTCATCCCCGAAATTTCTAAGTTAAGAAGAATGTCACTATTTAAACCTACACCCATCTAATCAAACATCATCCACAGGCATCCATTGTCCTTAAGGTTTCTAATGCTTGGTATGAACATTTGCAAAAGTGTTGTGTATATGTTCCTAAGCTAATGCAAATATCAAGCGGTCGACTGATTCAGTTGACTTCCTTAATGCAATGTATGTATGTGCCATGTATCCAATATGTATGCAAATAATTCTAATAATACTATAAGTTGTAAATGTGTGCACCAGTGCAGTTAAAGCACTTAGCGGTTCTATAGCGGAGGAGGTGTAAAAAGATGTAGCGGAGATAAAGCGGAGAAATAGCGGAGGTGCAAAAAGGTTAATTAGATGTAAAACTACATAACTAAAATTAATTAATTATCATTCTTGCATCATTTTTGTAGAAGAAACGAATATTCATTAATATTGTAGAAAAATCAAAAAATATCATGGTTATGCACATTAGATTTGGAGATTATTATTGATTTCTATCTTGTATAAGGCACTTATAACTAAAACTTAGCTCTTTACTTAAATATTTTGATTTATTTTAAAAGAGAATTGATCAAATCATCCTTTGTATGTTAATATTGCTAAAGAGGATGCTAAATAACATTGATTTAGCGGATGACTTGGAAAACAGCGGGGTTTTAAGAGGAGCTACTATGCATCAGCGCTAAATTGAAATAGCGCAGCGCCTGGAGAGCGCTACGGGATATAGCTGGGAATTTGCAAGGCTTTACCAGGGCTTTAACTGCATAGTTGTGCACAAACATTCACCCAAATGCAACATCCATATGATGATTCAACCATTTTTCATCCATTAAAAAATAAAATAAAATGCACACACATCCATATGCAATATATAAGTGCTTGAGCCGATCTAGTGCCTAATGTGTGTGTATATTCATCCACTAGTAACCACTTGCATCTATTTGCAATCATCAAACATAACATGTCCCAAACATAGGTTTCTATCCTAAGGACCGATGATTCAAAATGATAGAGATGAACAAATTCAAATTCAAGAGCTAGAAAAGGAAATCAAAAAGTACTCTCAAAGAGAAAAGGGTAAGAAGCGCAAACTTGTCCTCTGGTTCCCATAATGCGTCGTCTCGATCTTCTCTCCATTGCACCTTTACTAACTTTATCTTTTTCTTGCGTAGCCTCTTAACATCTGTCTCAAGAATACGAGTAGGAACTCTCTGAACTGATGCATCTTTCTCAACTTTAATGTCTTAAGTGTGCTTGGCTGAACCACCTCTGTTGAATCATGTAAACATTTCCTCAAACGGAAAACGTGGAATACTTCATGGACTCCCGCTAACCTCTCTGGTAACGTAATCGTATCGGCCATTTGGTCTATCCTCTCTACTATGGAAAATGGTCCTATGAACCTTGGTGCCAATTTCCCTACAGAGCCAAATTGAACTACATTTTTTAAAGGTGATACTTTGATGAAGACCATATCTCCTACTTTGAATTCTATGTCAGTGCTTCTCTTATTAGCATATGGCTTTTGTCTATCTTGTGTGGCTTTCATCCTTTTGCAAATGAGATCTATCTTTTTCGAAGTTTCTCTCACCATATCTAGACCTAGTAGTAGTCTGTCCATAGACCCCCACCAACACGTTGGCGATCTACTAGGTCGTCCATATAATGTCTCGAAGGGTGCCAACCCAATGCTCAACTGATGACTATTGTTGTAAGCGAACTCAACCAATAAGAGTTGCCCCTCCCAAGTCCCTATGAAATCTAGTACACACAGTCTTAGTAGATCGTCAAGAACTCTATTAACCGTCTTAGTTTATTTATCAGTCTGAGGGTGATAAGTTATGTTAAGCCTTAACTGTGTACCTAGGGCTTTTTGCAAGCTCCTCTAAAATTCACTAGTAAATATTGGGTCACAGTTACTTACTATACTTGAAGGTACCCCATGTAGTCGGACAATCTCCTTAAGGTATATAGAAGCTAGCCAAGCCGTCGTCCTCTTGCTCTTGAGTGGAATAAAATGAGCGCTCTTAGTAAGCCTATCCACTATCAACCAAATGCTCGTGTTGCCTTTCCTCGATCGAGGCAGTCCATCAATGAAATCCATAGAGACGCTCTCCCATTTCCATTGTGGGGTATCCAAGGGTGGAAGTGATCTGCCGGGTTTCCACTGTTCAGCCTTGACTTGTTGGCAAGTCAAACATCGGGCCATGAATTCTGCAACATCTTTATCCATGCCAGTCCAACGGAAAACACACTTCATATCTTGGTACATATTGTCGCCGCCCGGATGTTTAGTCATCCAAGAGTGATGAGCTTCCTCAAGCACTACTCTTAGCAATCCTCCATCTCTAGGGATGCACAGCCTTCCATCTCATGTTAACCACCCTTTTTCGTCCATAGTATATCTAGCAAGGTTACTAGAAGCTTCTCTCATACTGAGTCTATCCAAGATGTCCGCCAACTGCTGGTCCTCTTGCTGCATAGGTACAATACGCTCCATGAGAGTAGGCCGCACCTCCAATTATGTTAATAATCCATATGTGAAATACTTAGATGGCTTAAAATCAAAGGTCGAGATGAACTCCAAGCTTTGCCTCTCTACAAAAAGTGGACTCAAGGTTATCCTCTGCCTACCCTTGCTTGGGGTATAAGTTATCTCAAAATCGTAGGACGCTAGGAACTCCATCCAACGTTGCTGCCTCAAATCGAGTTCCTTCTGTGAGAACAAATATTTAAGAAACTTATGATCTGTATATAGCTAAAATCTCTCTATAAGTACATAGTATCGCCAAGACTTAAGTGCAAACACTATTGCAGCCAACTCCAAGTCATGGGTCGGGTAGTTCTTCTCATGAGCTCTTAATTTCCTACTTCCATAGCACTACCCTACCCTTTTGCATCAACACGACGCCTATCCCGTGCCACAAGTATCTATGTAGACTGTAAATACCTTGCTACCATCGGGAAGAGTCAGGACAGGGGTTGTTGTCAGAGTCCTTTTCAATCTCTGAAACGCATCCTCACTATCAATGCTCCAAGCAAAAGCCAAGTTCTTTTTCGTCATACGGGTGAGCGGAGCTGAGATCAGCGTAAAGTCTTTAATAAACTTCCTATAATAACCCGCCAATCCAAGGAAACTTCTTACCTCTGTTGCATTCTTAGGAGCCTTCCAGTCTTGAACTGTGACTATTTTAGCGGGGTCCACCGCTATCCCATCCTTGGAGAGTACATTCCCTAGGAACC
Source organism: Allium sativum (assembly GCA_030737875.1). Taxonomy (NCBI): domain Eukaryota; kingdom Viridiplantae; phylum Streptophyta; class Magnoliopsida; order Asparagales; family Amaryllidaceae; genus Allium; species Allium sativum. The sequence continues at coordinate 782,174,628 of CM060920.1, read as the reverse complement.
CTACTTCGTTTCTCCAGAAATGACACTTAGAAAATTTAGCTTTAAGTTGATGCGATCTGAGTGTACTGAGAACCTCCTCTGAGTGTTGGGCATATTCTTCTTTGCTCCTTGAGAAGATCAAAACGTCGTCCACGAACACCACCACGAACTTGTTAAAATACTCCATAAACACCCGACTCATTAGTTCCATGAAGTATGTGAGTGCATTGGTCAGCTCAAAAGGCATGACCAACCACTCAATGAAACCGTCTGGAGTTCTGAAAGCCGTCTTGTCAGTACTATCATCCGCCACCCTAAGTTGATGAAATCCCATGGCTAGATCCAGCTGTATGAAAACCGAAGCGCCTACTAGTTGGTCAAACAAGTCATCAATCCTCAAAAGTGGGTGCCTATTCTTCTTGGTGAGTTTATTCAACCCTTTATAGTCCACGCATAGATGGAGAGAGCCATCTACCTTGGTTACAAAGACAACTGGAGCTCCCCCATTCAGAAATGCTCCGCCTAATGAATCCTTTTTCCAATAGCTCACCTACTGTTTGTTGAGCTTCCTCCTCTCCTTAGAAGCCATGTGGCGCACTGGAAAAGCGACATCGCATTCTCCACCAAGTAAATCCGGAAATCTATCTCATGCCTTGGAGATTATCCTCTAACCCCATCGAACACATTTGGAAGTCTACTAACTATGGGTACTGATCAAAGATCATCAATGAAAGCTTCAAGAGAATCTAGGAAACTGGGCATAACTGACCCTTGTAGGTCACAAGAAATTTCAAGAGTTCTACCTTGGAAAGCAAGAAGTCTAACAACTCTCCTTTCACAATCAAGAATGGTACCATACATGGCTAGCCAATCCATTGCTAGAATTAATCTATAACCCACAAAGCCAAGAACATATGCATCGCATTCAAATTTGATGCCTAAAATAGAAATACTCAAACCACTACATATCATAGATAAATGAGTCATTCCTCCTATGGGTTTTAAGACTATAATGGGATCAGAAACAATACTAATATTTAGGTGCAGATTTTCTACCGTAGAGGTGATTATGAATGAATGAGAAGCACCAAAATCAAAGAGAGTTCTAATAAGATAGTCTAAAAGAGAAATCAAACCTTCAACTGCGACTTTCATACCATGATCCGGTCCACCAGTCTCTAAAGAATTAACTTGTACTCTTGATGATCCAGCTTTCTATAATTGTCCTTTATAATACCTAACTAGACCACAAAAGAAGCAAGCATTCTTCGTCTTTATACAATCTTTCACAAAGTGTTCTAAAGCACTGCACCCATGGCATTTCACTTCTATCTTGATCTGAGCTTTACCGGGACTTCCTCCCTTCTTAGCTATGCTCTTCTTGGGCAACTATTTCTTTTCTGAGCCTTGGATTTCTCTTCCTCCTCTTAACCTCTTTCTTCCCTTCTCTGCCATCCTCGTACATTAAGGCCATGTCAACAAGCCTTTCAAAGGTTGCACTCATTGGTACATGTGTCAGTGCTAAGTCTTGGAGCGGTTGGTTCAATCCCTTTGCAAACCTCAAGGCCATTTTGTGAGGAGTGTTTACTAAGTCCAATCCAAATCTCGCTAGTTGGTTGAAACTGTTGACATATTCCTTTATAGTCATGCTTCTTTGTTTGAAATTCAGAAATTTCTCCGCTTGCATTCCTTCTGCTTGTGACAAGTATTTTGTCTCAAATATGGCCTTAAAGTCATCCCAAGTAGCAACCTCTTGTCCAGCTTGAACTATTTCCCACCAGCACGATGCTTCATCCTTCTATTGCCAAGCGGCCAACTGGATTTCCTCTTATCTTCGAGCTCGAATAAGTTGAATACAATCTCTGTTTCTCTAAGACAATCGCGCCTCTACCAAACTCTTAGTACCACGAAACGGCTTGCCTCCAATTGCGCAGAAGTCCATACAAAGCTTAGAAAAGTTTACTACAAGAGGAGGAGGAGGTGGAGCTACCATGGCTGCTATCAGAGGAGGGACATTTTCTTTCACTCCAACCGGTGTCGTAGCTTCCACGTATTTACGAAACCACGTAGGAATGGGAATTCCCTCGGGAAAAGTATGAGCCCCAGACATGCTGAAAAAGGACGAAACTAGAATTCAGAAAGAGAAAAAATATTGTAAATGAATTAAGGGGATATGTTTTTTTTCAAAAGTTGGTTATGAAAATCCTTTATTTTGAAAATGCTTTTCAACAACTTTTTCTTTGATCTTGTAACCTTAGGCTTTGATACCAAATTGACACCCCATGTACATTGATGTCTGTCATATAAGAATGCATTAAGTTTCGTGAAGAGTAATAGGTAAACAACTACTAAAATTCACAAGACATATATAAATATGTAGCAGAAAAACTTAACTTTTATTAATAAAGAAAAACAACGTTTCAAGCCAGTTATGTAACGACCCGGATTTTTAGTCAATTTATTTTAAATATTTAATATTTATTTTTAAATTTTGTGTTGATAGTATAAATAAAATTTTATATTAAATTATCGATTTAAAAATCCAATTTCAATTTAATATAGAATATATTAAATTATCGTAATACTAAAATGAATTTAATTGAATTCAAGGTTAAAACTAAATTGAAAACAATTCAGTTGATCAATACAAAACTTTATTTGAATTAGAATAATAATATTTATTTATTATCGAAGAATTTAATGTTTTGAATGTAATTTATATCGACCTAAATTAATATATTCCCCATATAATCGAACTGGACCTCGAAACCAGTCCCAGTGTGTTCAGAATAGTGGTTTAACCGTAGGAAGGTCTGTTGTTGGGCTCCAATAGGAATTTGAAATCAAAGTGATAATTTTAATTTAAGGATACCGGTTCTAATCAAACAAAAATAAAAATATAATAAAATTTATTATAAAAAAATAAATTCCTTCCTTCTTAAGGAAACAAAAAACTCTACAAACCTAAAACTAGCATGAGTCTAGTTTCAAAATATGGTACTTTATGAAAACGACTTCATGCTAATCTCTTCCAAATCTCTCCTATATGTATTGTGCTAATCCTTTTTCATCTCCTGAGAAAATCGAAGTCCATACTGTATAAATTCCTCCCCTTTCTATTTCCTTCTACAAAACAATAATAATTGAATTCCTCTTCTATTCAGTTCTCTCAAAAACCGAATCCCCCTTTCACAAATTAAATCGAAAAGCTTGTGATTATAAAAGAAAAATGACCACAACTTGTTTTCAACAAAAATCAGAGAGTGACGAGGTGAAGTGAATCGCGATTCAGTGGATTAGAACAAGGGACTTTGATCATCAAGGGAGGATGCACGATGGAGTGTCATGTTCGATTTTCAAACTAGGTTTGGGGAGTCGCGACGCTGCTAGAAGGGTTATTAACCCTGGTGATGGCGGCGATATCCCTATAGAAACCGCGTTGGCTAATGGATTTTTAGGGTTAATCGATGGTGCGATGGAGTATGAATGTGTCGATGTTGGAAATACAAGCCACTATGAAATCGTGATTCAGGGAAACTGAATTGTGAAAGGACTATGATGGTTTGGGCGCAGTTGTTCTCTGGTGAACTCGGCACAAGTGATGATCGGAGAAGGAAGTTGCGTTCTTCTTTACTGGAGTAGCAAGATATTGGCGATGGAGAAAGCAGGTGACGGTAATGGGAATGTTGAACTGGGAGGAAGGAAATTAAAGCTTGATTAAGGTAATTAAATTCTTAATTAAGTTGATAATTATATTTATTCAAATAAAGTAAATTATTTACTTTAGTGTAATTTGAATAAATGTTAAATCGATAAATTTATATAAATAAATACAGGTAAAAGGTTATCAAAAATTTATAAGCAAAATTAGATTGTTAAGATATGAATTTATTTCAAGATAAGAAATTAATTTAAGTATTTGTGTGAAATGATGTTGAGTTAAATGCCTGGAAATTAATGTATATAATTGGAAATTCAATTTATATAATCATTTATGTAAAGGAAATAAATTAGCAGTAAATGATAATTAACTAAAAGTGTTAATTTATATATATATATATATATGTTTATATATATTTCAAATTGGTGAAATAATTCAGCTCGTTCATAGGTTACCAGATTGGATCAAACCAAAGGTGTTAGATTCATAGTAACTCCATCTGCGCAATAAAAATTGGATTGGAACAGATTACAATAAAAAAATAAAGGTGAGTATACTCACTCTCTGGTTCGAATATAATTTATTATAATCGAATTTTTATTTATATGTGGTTTGTTGGTTGATTGGTTGCATTGCTATTTATTTTTAAATTGCGATTATTATATTATTAGTTATTTAGGCTTGGTGATTGTGGTTACTATATATATATATATATATATATATATATATATATATATTGGTGATTGGATAGTTCTCGTAGTACCATTAGCGGATGCCCGCAGTACTATTAGCGGATGACCCTATGCGCCCCATGCTATGATAGTGGTTGACCTTCTATACCGCGATATCCTGTCTCGAAGCAGGATGGGTATTATTTATGTTGGCTAACATTTGTGGATGCAGGAAAACAGGTTGGAGGGATCCAACTGGATTCCTAAAATTTATTATTGTTTGTTTTCACGTATATTATCATATATGATGTGTTAGATAACCTGTAATTGATAATTGAGTGTTTAAATATCACTGGGCCAAAAATGTTAATTTATAAAATATTGTGAAAGGAAATTTTGATATTAAAAGGGGAATTCTATTCTTTTTAAATGGAATTTGAATTTCGAATGAGAAAAATAATATATATATATATATATATATGTATTGACTTGTTTTGAATAATAGAAACAAGTGTTGAATTTATAAACAGTGTTTATAGATTAAATGGAATAATTTTCGTTGGATAACGCAGGGATTAAAATGAATTTATAAACGGTATTTGTAAATGAAGTGAAATGAATTATCATTGGATAATTCGGGAATTGTAAATACATAGGGTGAATTTAAAAAGGAAAATTTATTTTTCCAAAGTAGAAATTTAATTTCAAAAATGGATTTGAAAGCGAGACTTGTTTAAATATATAAACAAGTAAAATAAATGAGGTTTATAAATTAAGTGAAAAATTATCATTTGAATAATTTAAATATTTAAATTCAAATATGAATTTAAAATGAGAATTGGGAACCGTGTTAAAAAGAAAAACAATGGAATCTATTTTGATGTTCAGAATGTAAATTTAATTAAAATAAATCTATATGGATTTATGATTTGAATTCGATTAGATCAAATTTATTTAAATAAATTACTTTCAGGAAAGAATTTAGGATTGTATTGAATAGAAGTTTAAATTTAAATGTGAAATTAGATTCACTATTTATATATATAAGTTATAATCGATAAAATATTCTAGAATATGAATTAGGATTTAAATGGATTTGAAGTTTTAAATTATACAACAAGGAAGTTAAATTTGTAAACTACATTTATAAATTAAGTGAGATAATTATCATTGGATAATTTGAAATTATAAACTCAAATATGAACTTAAAAGTGAATTGGAAAGTGTTTTGAAACAGAATAATTAATTATATTTCGGAATATAAACTGAAATGATAAAAATCCAATGGATTTATAATTGAAATTCGATTATATCGAATTTTATAATTAATTTATTTATAAAAGAAATTGGAATTTTATATAGAAAATTAAAGTATAAATAAATGTATAACAAAGCTATAAAATAATATACGATTAGAGATAATCGGAAATATTAAGTCAGATTTGGCAAACTAGTTTAATTTATGTATCAGAATGGAGTTGGAATTATTATCAAATGAAGTTCAAAATGATTATATTCAATTTTAACTAAAACCGAGCTCACCACAGCGCGGTAGTTCGTAATTTGGCATTTCGAACTTCAATTGAATATATAAGACTCAATTTAAATCGGAATGATTTGAAACAAGAATCTCAGGACCGATTTGATAATATTTTTCTAATGGAAAGAATATTCTAGATTTCGTCATATAGATTTTGAGTTATGTCAAAATCAAATTTCCAGAAAAAACAGCACCATAATCGTTTAAAAACCATAATGGTTATTTAAATAAATAAAGGGATTTTAATCAAATAAAATCTGAATTTCCCTTAGAAAAATCCAGATTTGAGTTGTAAAATAAATACGAACTCAAGTTGTGTAAATGAAATGATTTTTGAAACAAAAATCATATTTTTAATTATTGAATAGAATTTACTAAATTGAAGAATAATTAGTTAATGGAATTTTGAATCGAAACTGGACTCTAAAAGGTGAATTGGAATCGAATATGGAACTTGAATTAAAAAATGGAATTTGATTTGTTATAAGCAAGATAAAAATATATTTGAACGTGATATGTTCAAATAGAAAGCAGAATGGGAAAAAGAGCTAATTAAAGAATAATTTAGCGAATTGAGTTAAAATGACCAGATTTAGTTGGAATAAATTAGAAATGGACGGATATGTGATAAACAGGTATGGAATGAGGAGAATGAAGATTAAAATTTAAGTACCCGACAAAAAGGTACATGTTTAAATTTCCTATGAGGTTTTATGTGCCGAATCGGCAAGCTGCTTGGCTTTTTTTGATTTTCTTTTTGAATGGAAAGGGCCTATAGAGGCATTTTGTAGTTGTACCAAGTGACCCGTACAAAGGAGGTTATGGCAAAATTTTCTGAAAATTTAAGGAGTTAGAATATTTTTAGAAAATCGGATAACTAGAAAATTAATATATATTGAATTCGATAAGGAAACGAATTTAAAATAGAATATTATAAACAAAAAGGAAATCTATAACTAATGTGGTAAAAATAAAAGAAGAAATATATACACCTTTTAAAAATGAATAATTGAATTTTATGGTGTGATTATTCGTGGCAATTGGTTTTGTTTGTTTTGAAGTTAAGATGTTATTCAATCAAGGTCTGAGAGGTAATTATACCCCAACTTGATTGATTTCATTTTTAACGGATAAATAACAAGATTCAGTCTCGAAGATCAATGTTTGAATAAGTTTTAGTTGATTGCAGTGATTTGGGTTGTTGTAATGATGTGTTACACAACATTCGTTTTAACCTAAATAAGTGGGATTTTGGAAATATAAAAATAATTATTTCCTGAGTATAGAAATGAATGGTCGTGAAAGGAAGGAGTAATTGGAAATGAATTCCAAATATAAATAGAAGATGTTTTCTAAGTATAGAAAATAAAATAAGACGATATATGAGAAATGTTTTCCCAATGGCGTAAGAGGGCAGGATGATTATTGAAATTATCATTTTAACAAATATCGATAAGGAAATGGAGAAGGAATTTAATTAATGGAATATTAATTAAGAGGCCCGGTGATTGTTTGACGTTATGAATGAATGTTTGTTTATTTTTCTTCGATAGTTAAATAACCGACTATCGAAGTATTTGCCAATATCGTTGTCAATATGGAGAGATTAGTAGGATTATTATCCGAAAACCACTATGTATTGGCAGTAGTGTTCCAAATCAGATTATATGAAGACAATCGAAGACGGAGTGAAGTGCAAGGGCTTTTTCTGTTAATCTTAGGTAGAAATTGCCTAAGATGGATTAATGGAAATTGTGCCTTCGGTTTCATTCAATCCCAGAACGAACGTGTATGGACGAATGTCTTACAGAGTATTTTCAGTGATCGCCTATGTTGGTCTATATAAATATATATGGTGGCAGAGAATTTATTCTCTTAGCATAATATCTAGAATATATTTGGGTAAATCAATTAGTGATTAACAGATCTGACAATGTGGCATTCAAAGAGATGGTGCTATCAGGTAATCGTAACCTCAAGCCTCACAACCGGGAAATGGTATAAAATCGGGTAGGTCGCATGGCTACGTGGTTAGCTGCCAAGTAGGGTGTATTATCACCTGATCTAGAGAAATTCCTTTTGCTTCTTAAATCTATCGATGTTGTTGCTTCGGAACGGTTGCTTATCCCAACCGTTGGTGACAATACATTCGTTACTCTCAAGCGAAGTGAGGGGTCGGTCATGTTTAGCCTGGGTTGCAAGATGTTCCTGTTGAACCTAGTGTATTCCTCTCTAGAGAAACACTGTTGGAAGGTGGCCCATACCTTTCCAGTAGGAATCCATTCTCCAATATGAGCCCGTGGTTTTGATTATATACTATATATGTAGGGCGTGAGATGCAAGCGTTCTGCTAGATTGATATTTACTTATTTTAGACACTATTATAATATCAGAATAATATGGATTTCAAAATGTTTTGGGTTATCGTATGGTAAAAACCATCCATGTTTATGTGTGGATCGGTCTTACGATTATCTTTTCTTTCGAAAGAAATTTTTACAAGTTAAACCAAGTGTTTTGAGTTTACTCACACCCATCCCATGACTGACCCAGAGTTTTTTTTTGTTTTTTTTACCCTAAACTCTTAGGTTGCCAAATTTGTACGGGTAGTCAAGTAGATTTACAGATATATTTGGAGGAGCTTGGAGCAGGAGGCTTCAGTGTTAGTTATCTAGTATTATTTTCCGTTGTGCTGTAGTGTACTCTGAAAATGGTATGTATATGTATGTACAATAAAAAAAAATTGTATCCCGAAAGTTGTTATATACATTATATTCCATTGCGATGTGAGATCTTGTGTTGTTATTTCTGTTCTTCTACCTTTTTCTTCTTTATTAATAATGATTCATATTTCTGCAATATTTGGGTTGGACGTGTGGTGTATTTAGTCAACTTAGATAGTACGGAAATCCGGGCCATTACAAGTTACAACATCATGTTATTCAAATACCAAAAACCTCTAATAAAACAATTTGTTTTATAATCCAAACATCAGAGTACAAAAATGTTAAGCAGTATCCCTTTTTAGAATTCATAACAAAATAGAATAATAATCAAGGCGGTACATGAATCAGAAGAAATCCAAGGAAGATAAGATCACGAGCTCAGCTACTGTCCACTCCCACTCTAAGAAACTGAAGGAGGGAAAAGGATGAGAGAGAAAGGAAACAAAGTAGGTCAACATAAAGTCTGGCGAGTTCCAGTGATTTTTAGCATAAGCATATGATTAAAGGTGTTAAGGTGGATAAATAATACTAGATGAGAAAGTAAAGTAAAATATATAAGTACGAGGTAAACGAAATACCAAAGCAAGATAATCATAAATTAATCTTCTCGTTCATATCCTAAGAATCAAGTTACTGCACCAATTACTAGTATTAACATGATTAGATGTTACCCTAATTACTACCCATGCGATTGGCTTAGTATTACGCGAATATCCTATGCCAGCCCCGGTAGTAGGTTCTATCGGTCCCTAACCTAATAACTTATAGGACACATACCTATTCGTTGGTGTTACAACGTCTTAATTTCCTCTAATCGGACCCATGCACGCTCATGACTCCACCGGAATGATCCCGTCTTCTACCCTGAACCTCTTACAATCTAGAGCAGTAAAGCGTGCCCTGGCCCCTACCTAGTGCGAGGTCCCTCCTAAGATACCAATAGGGATACTGACTGATACGGGTTACACACAACTTGACAAAAGCTACCCCCTACGTTTGTGTCCCCAAGTAACTAGGATTTAAGAGTCCCAAAACCTCATACAAATAACTAAACTCGAGACCTCTTAGCTTATTAATTAACAGGTTTAACTTTGCAGGTTAAAGTTCATTACTAAGCCTGGTTGTAAATGACATTTATCTTAAATGTTATTTGTATACAACCCCTTACCGAAACAAGCACCTATCCAGATGTATATTACGAAAATTCCTTTTACTTAATTTTACTCTTGTTACTCAGACTTTCTTACATGTTATACTTTATCTTAAATTAAGTCTAATCTATTAGATTAGCATGTCACATATTCCTCCTTTAATGTAATTGATCCATATTTACAGTCAAAGGTTACCAATTTACAATATGCCCCATTTTCTCTATTTTAATGTCATTAATCAGTTATTCCAATTTACATCATTTATACTTAACTCAACAATAATGGTATAGGCTTTTAGTGGCCTAGGCTCAACGTAAATAAAAAGAATAAAGGGAAAAGGGAGAAAATAGATCTCAGATTGAATAAAAAAGCATGTAAAAAACTGAAATAAATAAAAGATAGAATAGGGACTAGGAAGATAGAGGTATACATGAACATATGATAACAGTAATCGGAAATAAGTGTTTTAACAGAAAAGAACAACAAATAAGAGATAATTTATAGGTACTGTTTATTTCAGATCCAACAATTTACTGTCTAAAACCTTTTAAAATAACAGATCTAAAAATGACATGAAACTCACAGTGATTGGATTGGAGAAGAAGAAAATATCTCTTTTGTATGTATATGATGTTTTAGAAGAAAGTCCACTTTTATATTTTGCTGCTATACAATAGTCAGAATTAACCTTGCTAATTTATGTTTGGGCAGCACCTCAGCATCTCCATGTATACATTATTTTTAGAAAAAGGTTTGGAATAAGAATAGATTTGTGTGCGCAGAACAATGAGGCTGCCAACCTTTATATACATTACCTAGGATAATCCCCTACCGTTGATTTAGGTTTTCCAATCTGACTGTACATGCAATGTCGAGTCAGCGAATGAACTTGGTTAAAAATTCAGTCCAAAAACAAGAGCAGGAATTTGTCTCAGTATTCGGGTGGGTTGACCCACCTTGACCTGTGTCGACCCGTGGGTTGACACGGTCAATCCGGGTCTCCCCATGACCTTTACTCCAAAATCATTGTTTATATATTTTAAATTAAATATATGTATAATCTGTCTATATTTTCATGAAAACTTCTAAATCCCATATCTTCTTCATATTTACTCCGATTTACGAAATTCAAGAGTCTATCTGAACCAAAATTTCGTAACGAACACAACGGTAAAGTCTATTTTACCTGATTCTGAATATTTAATTAAGTAATATCCATTTTATAATCCTTATGTATATATACATATATATTTAATTATGTAATATTTAATTCAAGAGTCTATCTGTGTACAACCGCTTCCCCAAAACTAGCTCCTGCCAAGATGTATATATATTACAATTCCTTTTACTTAATTTTACATCTGTTACTCATACTTTCTTACATGTTATACTTAATCAAAATTAAGTCTAATATATTATATTAACATGCCACATATTTTTCCTTTGATGTAATTATCACATATTTACAGTCAAAGGTTACCAATTTACAATATGCCCAATTTTCTCCATTTTAATGTCATTAATCAGTTATTCTAATTTACATCATTTATGCGCAACTCAACGATAATGGTCTAGGCTTTTAGTGGCCTAGGCTCAGTGTAAATAAAAAGGAAGAAGGGAGAAAATAGATTTTAGACCCAAAAAAAGGTATATAAAAGACTGTGAATAAATAAAAGACAGAATAAGATAAGGAAGATAGAGGTATACATGAACATATGATAATAGTAATATGAAAGTGTTTTTACATAAAAGAACAACATATAAGAGATAACTTATAGGTACTGTTTATTTCAGATCGAAGAATTTACCGTCTAAAACCTTTTAAAGTAACATATCTAAAAATGACATGAAACCCACAGTAATTGGATTGGAGAAGAAGAAAATATCTCTTTTGTATGTATATGACGTTGTAAAAGAAAGTCCACTTCTATATTTTGTTGTTGTAGAGTAGTCAGAATTATCCTTGCTAATTTATGTTTGGGCAGCACCACGGTATCTCCATGTATATATTATTTTTAGAAAAAGGTTTGGAGGAAGAATAGATTTGTGTGTGTAGAACAATGAGGCTGCCAGCCTTTATATACATTACCTAGGATAATCCCCTACTGTTAGATTTAGGCTTTCCAATTCGACCATACATGCAATGTTGAGTCAGCAAACGAACTTGGCTAAAAATTCAATCCAAAAACAGGAGCAGGAATCTATCTTAGTATCCAGGTGGGTTGACCCACCTTGACCTGTGTCGACCCGTGGGTTAACCCGGTCAATCCGGGTCTCCCCATGACCGTTACTCCATAATCGTTGTTTGTATATTTTAAATTAAATATATGTATAATCTGTCTATATTTTCATGAAAACTTCTAAAGCTCATATCTTCTTCATATTAACTCCGATTTACGAAATTCAAGAGTCTATTTGGACCAAAATTTCTTAACGAACACAACGTAAAGTCTGTTTTACCTAATTCTAAATGTTTAGTTAAGTAATATCCATTTTATAATCCTTATGTATATATATTTAATTAAGTAATGTTTAATTCAAGAGTCTATGTGTGTACAACCCCTTCCCCAAAACTAGCACTTGCCGAGATGTATATATATTACAGTAATTCCTTTACTTAATTTTACATCTGTTACTCATACTTTCTTACATGTTGTACTTAATCAAAATTAAGTCTAATATATTAGATTAACATGTCACATATTTTTCCTTTGATGTAATTATCCCATATTTACAGTCAAAGGTTCCTAATTTACAATATGCCCAATTTTCTCCATTTTAATATCATTAATCAGTTATTCCAATCTACATCATTTAAATACAACTCAACGATAATGGTCTAGGCTTTTAGTGGCCTAGGCTCAGTGTAAATAAAAAGGAAGAAAGGAGAAAATAGATTTTAGACCGAATAAAAAGGCATATAAAAAACTGTAAATAAATAAAAGGCAGAATAAGGACAAGGAAGATAGAGGTATGCATGAACATATGATAACAGTAATATGAAATGGGTGTTTTTACATAAAAGAACAACACATAAGAGATAACTTATAGGTACTGTTTATTTCAAATCCAAGAATTTGCTGTCTAAAATCTTTTATGGTAACATATCTAAAAATGACATGAAACCCACAGTAATTGGATTGGAGAAGAAGAAAATATCTCTTTTGTATGTATATGACATTGTAGAAGAAAGTCTACTTTTATATTTTGTTGTTGTAGAGTAGTCAGAATTATCCTTGCTAATTTATGTTTGGACAGCACCACAGTATCTCCATGTATATATTATTTTTAGAAAAAGGTTTGGAGGAAGAATAGATTTGTGTGTGTAGAACAATGAGGCTGCCAGCCTTTGTATACATTACCTAAGATAATCCCCTACCGTTAGATTTAGGTTTTCCAATCAGACCGTACATGCAATGTTGAGTCAGTGAACGAACTTGGTTAAAAATTCAGTCCAAAAACAGGAGCAGGAATATATCTTAGTATCCGGGTGGGTTGACCCACCTTGACCTATGTCACCCCGTGGGTTGACCTGGTCAATCCGGGTCTCCCCACGACCGTTACTCCATAATCGTTGTTTATATATGTAACACCCTGAATTTTTGAATAATCGAATTAACTAAAATAAAGAATAATTAATCTCAGACGTGAGAATTAAGGGAATGGGGTTGCGCCATTGTGTTCATCTCAGAATTCTGGTTGAAATAGAGTCCAAGTTTGCGGGAAACGGGTAACGGATGAAGGAGTTATAGACGAACAAAGTTTGGTGGCAAGAGAAAAATAAATAAATTGCACTGGTGCACTTGGGAAGTGCGCCAGTACGAATTTGCATTGGCGCACTTCCCAAGTGCGCCCAGGCCGAGGGAAAACCTGCACAGCCTTCTGGTTCAGTCTGACCCATGTTCTGACTCATTGTTGAGTCCTTTCTGACTCTATGCTGAGTCATTAGGGCTGACTTGTCACCCTATCATGACTGAATGGTTTCGATTAACCCTAAGATCATCTGACGGCTTAAATTAATTCAAAACTATATAAAAAGACCCATAGACTAAAACCCTAAATCAGAATTAAAACTGAAACTATGGCTGTCATGCTGTTGTCTTGAACCCTAGAGCAGCCGCCACCAAATTAAAGAGGAAGAACAGCAAATCAAATCAGTTCTACTCAACCCTAACAGCGAATCTTCTTCAAAGGAGAGCTAATACAACTCCAGAAATCAGAATTCAGAACTCAAGACCGCTTTTGAGTTGTGAGTTCGATCACTTTAACAAAATAATTGCTAAATCAATTACGATGTGATATACGTTGGATTATAAGTTGTGGTTGTGAATCTAATTCATATGTTTAATCATGTATGTTAACCTTATTCATATTATATGATGTTATGCAAGTTTTATGTATAATGTTACGCAAGTTTCATGTATGATGTTATGCAAGTTTTATATATAATGTTACGTAAGTTTCATGTATGATGTTATGCAAGTTTCACATATGATGTTATGCAAGTTAATATGATTATGCAAGTTTCACATATGATGTTATGCAAGTTAATATGATTATGCAAGTTGTACATATGATGTTATGCAAGTTAATAGGATTACGCAAGTTGTATGCAAGTTATACGATGTTATGTAGTTTTGGATCTAAAATATATGCTAGTAATTCATGATGTTAACTTGTGTCAATGAATCCCTTTTTATAATCCAATCACCTAGGTTTATAACATCAGTTTTTATGTGAATATGGATGTGGAACATATTCTAGTTTGTATAAGTATTATGTTCATATGCAAGTTTAAGTGATAATTGGATTCACATATATACAAGTTCACACCTTTAAAGTTTAGATCCATATTCAAGTTGACATTTTTTATGTTGAATCTATGACATGCAAAGTTATGCAAGTTTACACCTTTATGTGGATCCATAGTTTACTCAAGTTAACACCTTTATTGGATCCATAGTTATGCAAGATGACACCTTTATGTTTAGGTTGACGACATACATAGTTTATGTAAGTTTGTGATAATTACCTAGGCTAGTTGGGTGTAAAACTAAGTTCACACCTTTTAGATCTATGATTTTTGGATCCTTGATAATACTAAGACTATGCAAGTATGTTGTAATTCTTAATTGCAAATTAGATCTATTATTGTGTGTATGTGACTTTGTGACGTTTATTCCTTTTTTTTAAGTATTAGACTATTCGCTAGTCTAATATGTATATGTCATGTTAAGCGAACGAATGACGGGGGTACGATGGGGATAATAGTGGATACACACATATTGTGAAATTGGCATGCAATGGCCTAAAAAGACATGTAATTAATTTTAAAGGAATAAAATATAATTGTGGTGAAAATTGGTATGATTTTACATATCATAAATGGATGGACATAATTGAGTCAATTATGGACATCGTTAAATTTGGAGTTGATTGATAATTTGAATAGGGAAAGTAATTCAAATTGGGGAATGATTAATTATGAGTAATTAATCGTCTATGACACGAGGTTAGGCTCCTTTGTGGTGTAAGACTGCCCGGACACGCCCGGCAAATCCATCTGCCATAAATGCCAGTCTAATGTGAGAGGTCTTAGGCACAAATTAAATACGTAACAGTTGTAAAGACACGAGGTTAGGCTCGTTTGTGGTGTATGACTGCCCAGACCCGCCCGGCAAATCCAGCTGCCACAAATGCCAGTCTAATGTGAGAGGTCTTTATGAGGTTATGGTCTTAATGAATTAAGAAACACTTAACCAGATAAACATGTAGTGGAACATGAGGGGGTTAAGTGGGTGCCTTGGGTGGCATGTGGAATCTAGTGGGTGCCTTGGGTGGCATGAGGAAATACGATTAGTAACACTTAACCAAGGTAAAACATGTAAGTGAGACATAGGGGTTAAGTGGGTGCCTTGGGTGGCATGTGGAATTACTAATGGAAACCCTTAACCAAATTTAAAACATGTAAGTGGACATGAAGGGGGTTAAGTGGGATATACTAGAGGGGACCAAGCTTAGGTGGATAGCTTGTGTTAAGTAATGGGGGCCCGTTTCAACCAGTAACCCATTCGTATCTTTGTGGGCTCGACCCAAGTCGAGGACGGGACACGCATACTGGGCTTGACTGTAAGAGGCCAAACCGGGTTAGCGGTCGCAACGCAAGTCCAACGGGTTCATATGCGTGTGTGGACCCGGGCTGGTAGGTAAGACATTGTTGCATCGTGTAGGTATAAGCCGTGCATCATTGGTGGTATCGGGTTGCCACTTTGGGGAGTGATACACCCCACTGTGGGGCCAGCACGGGTATCTACGAGATAGGGAGCCGATCGAATGGGGCAGGGTAGTGGGTACACCTAGTGGAGATAGGAGCAGACGGCACCTATGTAGTCAGCTAGGGGTACACGAAGCTACCACTATTAATTATTAAGGGGGTACACCTAGTGGAGATAGGAGCAGGCGGCACCTATGTCGTCAGCTAGGAGTACATAGAATTACCATTATTACTTATTGAAGGGGTACATCTAGTGGGGATAGGTACACGCTGGGTACCTATGATAGCAACTAGAGATATACAGTCAAACATGGAGGATAGTGGGTACATCTAGTAGTACACGAAGCTATCATCGTTCTATTTAGCCAAGAGGGAACAAATTTCTAGAGTGACTAGTAGGGGTGCAGTTAGTGTTAGTACAGTATAATATGGTATAGTACGGTAGAGTATAGTAATTATCCTATATCGATTAGGAAGCGCCATTTACGTTATCTCTGTTTCTCTTGATTGCCTTGCCATACCCATGTGGTTCACACAGTCATTACCTTATTCTCCAACTTATATCTTATCATATTGCTTTAATAATTATGTTGTTAGAGTTTCACACTCGCCAGACTTTATGTCTGACCCCCTTTGTTTCCACCTCTTTTCTTCCTCCCCCCCCCCAAGTTCTAAGAGTGGGACTAGTACTAGTGGAGCTTGATTGGGATCTCTTTGGGAGCACTTGGATTTGGATTGCCGAAGTAAAGTTCAGCCTATCATTTTCTTTATGGCTATTTGTAGTAGTGGGATTATGTACTTTGTTTTATCAAGATGGATATTATGTACTTGACTTTGGTTTATGGTTTTTGATGATGTAACCAAACATATTTACCTTCTGCTGCAATAAATAAAGTTTTAAATTTTCAAGTACTGCTTTATATTTGTCTTGTTGTGATTTTCTGTTCTATATTCACTTAAAATGCTCCATGGAAGTTAATGCATTCCCTTTGCGAGTGACATTAATAGACGTGGGGTGTTACACGTGGTATCAGAGCTGAAGGTTACCAGAACATATAAGATATTTTGAAAAACTATTTTTCAAAAGCATTTTTATAAAGAATACTTTCAAAAATATGTTGGTAGAAGAGTATTTTTGATAGAAAGGTTTATTTTAAGAACATAATCCCCAAGAGCCATATATCCTTCCTTCGATTCTCCGTTTTGAATCTCTTTCTCTTTTTGAGTTTCTCCCCCCCCCCCCCCCTCCGCGTATAGATGCTTTTTCTAAGATAAATAAGGACTTCCGTACGAAGGACGGAAAACCACTTCAAGGGACTTAGACGTTTGTCGGGCTAGAAGTTAGTCCAAGGAAGTGGAGGGCTTGTTGGTACCTTTAAGATAGACGATGGGAGGAAGGTTCAAATAGCTGTTTGGTTAACAAAGGACGAAACCTCATCTTGGTGGAAGGTCACGAATGAAGAATGTGAAGAAGAAGGCTAGTTGTTTGGGAGAAATAGGACACCTTAGGATTGTCCAAAGAGGCAAGGACAAAGTACAGGATCTTCTGGAGGGTAGCTGTATTCCCTCACGGCTGGTATACCTGATGGGGGTAGGACCGTCTAGGTTGAAATTTGGTTTTCTTTATCATCCTATTTGAACTTTGTTTGATTCTGACGCTTCATACTCGTTAGTATCTGCTTCATTAGTTGAAACACTGCACCTAAATACTAGTCTAGTTAAGGATCCCATCCTAGTCGCAAATCCTGTTGGTGGCTCGGCTCATCCTTCAATGGTTTGTCGGGATTTGAGAGTGTATATCTTGGGCGTTTGATTTGAATGCAATGCCTTCGTCCTTGGTTTCACGGGCTATAGTTTGATTCTAGGGGTGGATTGGCTAGCCAGGCGGGGTGCCATCCTAGATTGTGAAAGGAGGGTATTTAGACTATTGATTCGTTATGGAAAGACCCTCATATTCCTTGTGACCCTAGGGGTTCAGTGATGCTTAGCTGCCTAGAATCTTCTAACGCATCCAACGATGATTGGGAGTCTTTTTGTGTGGTCTGTGAGTATGGAGACGTCATTGATAAAGTGCGGGGTTCACCCAGAGGCGCGAAATAAATTTTCATATGTGCTTAATAGATTAAGCAAAGCCAGTTATGTAATCAGCGGTGGTTTTGGAGCAAGATTGGCAAGGACAGCCAGAGTCGGTCAAGTGCTCAATTGGTTGGCCGTCTTACTAGTATCATCTCACGTAGGTCGTCTGAATTCGAAGGAGGTATCCCTTGGGTGTTTGTGTGATACTGGTTTAGGCCTTTGAGGCTTGCACTTGGGGGATGTCGAGTTCGACTAGGAGGGTCTGTGTGAGAGATGGATAGTTGTGACGATTTTGCATAGGATAATATCCTGGTTTTCTCTAGAAGAAGAGAAGAGCATGCCCTACATCTTAGGGAAAGCTTAGGGACCCTACAAGTGCACCAGCTTAAAGCTAAGTTCTCCAAAATACCATTTTTGGAGGAAAGAAGTGAGGATTTTAGGGCATGTGGTCTCTAGGGAAGGGTGATATGTTATGGTGGATGGAGTTCTTGGCATCCTACGATTTCGAGATAGCATATACCCCTGACAAGGGTAACGTTGTGGAGGATGCCTTGAGTAGGAAAAAGTTGACATTGAGTCCTTTGTTTATCGAGCGGCGTAGCTTAGAGTTTATCTCTACCTTTGACTTTGGACCATCCATTGATTTTGTACCCAGTTTGCTAACGTCCTTGAGGTCAGACCTACGCTTTTGGGACAGGTTGGAGAGGCACAGCGAGACGACCCACAGTTGGTTGAGTTAGTAGAGAAGCTCAAAGGAGGGGAGTCATCGAGCCATCTCCGTAGGTATACCCTAGATGATAAGGGTTGGTTACGTAGGGACGGTAGACTTTGGGTACCAAAAGACGATGACCTAAGGAAGACCATTCTTGATGATGCACATCGTTCGAAGATGACCATCCATCCCGGCGGGGACAAGATGTACATGGACATGAGACGAGTTTACTTTTCGGCCGGTATGAAGAAGGACGTGGCCGAGTATGTCGCTAGATGCTTGGTGTGCCAACAAGTAAAAGAAGAACAAAAGAAGCCCGGTGGATTGCTACACCCATTGGAGGTCCCACAATGGAAGTTGGAAAGTGTTTCGATGGACTTTGTTGACGGATTACCAAGATCGAGGAAGGGTAATACGGGGATTTGGGTCGTGGTAGACAAACTTACTAAGAGCGCCCATTTCATTCCCATAAAGAGTAAGAGGACTGCTCCATGGTTAGCCTACGTATGCATTCGAGAAATAGTTCGTTTGCATGGTGTTCCATCTAGCATAGTGAGCGACCGCGATCCTATTTTTACTAGAGAATTTTGGAAGAGCTTGCAAGAGGCGGTAGGGACTCAGTTATGTTTGAGCACCGCATATCATCTGCAGACGGACGACCAGACCGAGAGGGTGAATCGTATTCTAGAGGACCTATTGAGGTTATGTAGACTTCGGAGGTACATGGGAGGAACATCTTCCGTTGGTAGAATTTGCATATAATAATATCTTTCAGTCTAGCATTGGCATGGCACCGTTCGAAGCTCTTTATGGACGGCCGTGTCGTTCGCCTACATGTTGGTGGGAGTCTACTTGGGCTCGAGATGATTAGAGAGACTTCGAAAAAGATCGATTTGATTCGAAGGAGGATGAAGACGGCGCAAGATAGGCAGAAATCTTATGCGGACAAGAGGAGGACAGATCTCGAGTTTGATATTGGGGACATGGTCTTTGTCAAGGTATCTCCATTTCGGAACGTCGTTCGCTTTGGGTCCATTGGAAAGTTAGCACCAAGGTTCGTAGGGCCGTTTCCTATTAAGGAAAGGATTGGGCAGATGGCGTATAGAGTGGAGTTTCCCGAGAGACTTAGTGGTGTACACGACGTATTCCATGTATCACATTTGAGGAAGTGCTTGCATGAGACCGCGGAAGTGGTAGAGCCGAGCTTGCTTAGAGAGGTGGAGATCGAGCGTGATGCGACGATTCGACGAGCTCCTACGCACATTCCTGGGTCGGAGATTAAGAAGTTGAGGAATCGAGAGGTCAAACTAGTCAAATTGCAATGGGGAGATGATGAGAGCAACACTACTTGGGAGACGGAAGAGAAGATGCGTTCATTGTACCCTTTTCTTTTCGAGGGTATGTCTTTTAAATTTCTCCTTTATCGCTTACCTCGTACTTATCTTATCTCTAGTATGTCCTCCCGCTAGTATCTTTGACCTTTAGATAGGGTAGTCCTATGGTTGAAACATGTGTTTGAGACATGTTATGTATAATGGATGCACGTGGATGCAAGTGTTTGCTAGTGGTTGCTCGTGGATGCATATACACACACTTTAGGCACTAGATCGGCTCAGTCACTTCATAGCGCATATTGCATATAAATGTGTGTACATATTTAAGTAATGGTTGTATAATGGTTGTACCATCATATGGATGTTGCATTTTGGTGAATGGTTGTGCACACATGTAGAAATAATATGTATCGATAGGGTTCTTTTGCATACATAATGGACGCATGGCATCATGGTTTGCATTAAGGAGGTCAACTGAATTAGTAGACCGCCTGATTTTGCATTAGATAAGGAACATATACACACACTTCTTGCATATGTTCATACAGCATTAGAAATTTTATAAGGACAATGGATTCTCGTGTTTGATGGTTGAGTAGATGGTTGTTTGGATGGTAGGATATGCATTCTCCTTAACTTGGAGATTTCGGGGGCGAAATCCTTTAAGGAGGGGAGAATGTAACACCCCGGATTTTTGAATAATCGAATTAACTAAAATAAAGAATAATTAATCTCTGATGTGAGAATTAAGGGAATGGGGTTGTGTCATTGTGTTCGTCTCGGAATTCTGGTTGAAATAGAGTCCGAGTTTGCGGGAAACGGGTACCAGATGAAGGAGTTATAGACGAACAAAGTTTGGTGGCAAGAGAAAAAAAAAATTAAATTGCACTGGCGCACTTGGGAATTGTGCCAGTACAAATTTGCATTGGCGCACTTCCCAAGTGCGCCCAGGCTGAGGGAAAACCTGCACAGCCTTCTGGTTCAGTCTGACCCATGTTCTGACTCATTGTTGAGTCCTTTCTGACTCTTTGCTGAGTCATTAGGGCTGACTTGTCACCCTATCATGACTGAATGGTTTCGATTAACCCTAAGATCATCTGACGGCTTAAATTAATTCAAAACTCGATAAAAAGACCCATAGACTCAAACCCTAAATCAGAATTAAAACTGAAACTATGGCCGTCATGCTGTTGTCTTGAACCCTAGAGCTGCCGCCACCAAATGAAAGAGGAAGAACAGCAAATCAAATATGTTCTACTCAACCCTAACAGCAAATCTTCTTCAAAGGAGAGCTAATACAACTCCATAAATCAGAATTCAGAACTCAAGACCGCTTTTGAGTTGTGAGTTCGATCACTTTAACAAAATAATTGCTAAATCAATTATGATGTGATGTACGTTGGATTATAAGTTGTGGTTGTGAATCTAATTCATTTGTTTAATCATGTATGTTAACTTGATTCATATTATATGATGTTATGCAAGTTTTATATATAATGTTACGCAAGTTTCATGTATGATGTTATGCAAGTTTTATATATAATGTTACGTAAGTTTCATGTATGATGTTATGTAAGTTTCACATATGATGTTATGCAAGTTAATATGTTTATGCAAGTTTCACATATGATGTTATGCAAGTTAATATGATTATGCAAGTTGTACATATGATGTTATGCAAGTTAATAGGATCACGCAAGTTGTATGCAAGTTATATGATGTTATGTAGGTTTGGATCTAAAATATATGCTAGTAATTCATGATGTTAACTTGTGTCAATGAATCCCTTTTTATAATCCAATCACCTAGGTTTATAACATCAGTTTTTATGCGAATATGGATGTGGAACATATGCTAGTTGTAATAAGTATTATGTTCATATGCAAGTTTAATGATAATTGGATTCACATATATACAAGTTCACACCTTTAAAGTTTAGATCCATATTCAAGTTGACATTTTTTATGTTGAATCTATGACATGCATAGTTATGCAAGTTTACACCTTTATGTGGATCCATAGTTTACTCAAGTTAGCACCTTTATTGGATCCATAGTTATGCAAATTGACACCTTTATGTTTAGGTTGATGACATACATAGTTTATGTAAGTTTGTGATAATTACCTAGGCTAGTTGGGTGTAAAACTAAGTTCACACCTTTTAGATCTATGATTTTTGGATCCTTGATAATACAAAGACTATGCAAGTATGTTGTAATTCTTAATTGCAAATTAGATCTATTATTGTGTGTATGTGACTTTGTGACGTTTATTCCTTTTTTTTAAGTATTAGACTATTCGCTAGTCTAATATGTATATGTCATGTTAAGCGAACGAATGACGGGGGTACGATGGGGATAATAGTGGATACACACATATTGTGAAATTGGCATGCAATTGCCTAAAAAGGCATGTAATTAATTTTAAAGGAATAAAATATAATTGTGGTGAAAATTGGTTTGATTTTACATACCATAAATGGATGGACATAATTGAGTCAATTATGGACATCGTTAAATTTGGAATTGATTGATAATTTGAATAGGGAAAGTAATTCAAATTGGGGAATGATTAATTAGGAGTAATTAATCGTCTAAGACACGAGGTTAGGCTCGTTTGTGGTGTAAGACTGCCCGGACCCGCCCAGCAAATCCAGCTGCCACAAATGTCAGTCTAATGTGAGAGGTCTTAGGCACAAATTAAATACGTAACAGCTGTAAAGACACGAGGTTAGGTGTAACACCCCGAATTTCAATTAACACTAATGGTTGGAAATTAAAGTATAATAAATCTCAGATGTGGGAATTAGGGGAAACGGGCTACGTCATTACGTTCGTCTCGGAAAAATACGCGAAATAGAGTCCGAGTTTTCGAAAATCGGAGTCCGTATGGCCCAGTTATGGCCCAATGAAGTTTGCAGAAAATTTAAAACTAAAACAGATTTAAAAATTCAAATATTCAGATTTGGGCTGGGCCAGGCGGGGTCAGGCGGGAAGCTTCCCGCCCAGCCCATGTCGACAGGGCTGTCGACAGGCCTGTCGACAGGGGTGTCGACATGCCTGTCGACTTGCCTGTCGACAGGGTCCAGGCGCCCAGTGAACCTGGGTGCACCAGGTTGCACCAGGTTGGGTTTCAGGCTGGCTAGGAGGGCTGGTTCTAGAGATTTCCTAAATCTAAGGGTCCTAATCTAATCTAGGGTTAATCTAAGGGCCTAAAACACTTTCTAATCCTATAAATAAGACCCTAACCCTACCCTAATTCATTCATAATTAAACCTAGTAACTAAACTATGGCAAAATGCTAGCTCTCATGGCCTCCACTAATTTTATGAAGAGGGTTGCATGCTAATCACTCTCAAATCAACCTCTAATCTCTTCTTAGCATCTTAATCTTCTTTATTTGGTGTGCAAAGTTGCTAGTTGTGAGTTTCTATCACTTTGATGATCTTTTGGTAAACTAATTAGATGAGATGTGATGAGATTTATGGTTTTGTATGTGGATTAATGAGCTTTGAATCATATGATATGATGTTAGCATTAATCTTATGTTTATGCATGTTGAGTATGTAAGTTTATGCAAGATTAATATGATGTATGTTATGTTTGCATGATGCTAAATATGCAAGTTGTGGGCTATGTAATCATATGCATGTTATGCAAGTTCATGGTGATATGCTATGCAAGTTACATGTTTGTTAATATGCAAGTTACATGTTTGTTAATATGCAAGTTACATGTAAGAAAATATGCAAGTTACATGTTTGTTAATATGCAAGATTCATGTTTGTTGATATGCAAGTCACATGTAAGTAAATATGCAAGTCACATGTAAGTAAATATGCAAGTTACATGTTTGTAAATATGCAAGTTACATGTTTGTTAATACGCAAGTTACATGTTGGTTAATATGCAAGTTTATGATGACACATTATGCAAGTCTATAAGTTAATATGCAAGTTTGTTATGCAAGTGAATATGTAAGTTATGTGACATATTATATGCAAGTTATGTGACATGTTATGCAAGTGCATGTGCAAGTTATGTGTTTGTTAATATGCAAGATGGCACCTTTGAAACATGTTCATTCATATGCAAGTTGACACCTTTTATATGTGTTATATCATGAGAACGAAATTACGTGGGAACGATGGGGTAATTAAATGCATAAGTTAATAAGGTTGTGTGAAATTAATAATTATGCATAACATAAAATAAAGGAACATAGTATGGGAATTTGCCTATTAGGTTAGGTGTACCCATACTATGTGTTGGGAATTTACCTATTGAGTTAGGTCTACCCCATGGGAATTTACCTATTGAGTTAGGTCTACCCATGTTATGAAAAGCTTGACATTAATTAGGGATAATTAATATGGGGGTGATTAATTAGGTGTAATTAATCGACTAAGACACGAGGTTGGACTCATTTGTAGTGTAAAACTGCCCGGACCCGACCGGCTTAACCAGTTGCTACAAATGTCAGCCCAATGTGAGAGGTCTTAGGCACAAATTAAAAACGTGATTAAGGTAAAGACACGAGGTTAGACTCTGTTATGACGTAAGACTGCCCGGATTCTACCGGCTTAACCAGGCGGTCATAACAGTCAGTCTAATGTGGGAGGTCTTTACGGGAGATCACGGTCTTAATTAATTAAGAAACACTTAACCATTATAGCATGTAGTGGGACATGAGGGGTTAAGTGGGTGCCTTGGGTGGCATGTGGAATCTTAAGTGGGTTGCCTTGGGTGGCAATAGAAAATACGATTAGTATACTTAACCAAGAGAAACATGTAATTAAACATGATTAAAGGGTTAAGCGGGATACACTAGATATTTGACAAGCTTAAGTGGGTAGCTTGTGGGGGCCCATTTCAACCAATATCCCAAACGTATCTTTGTGGGCTCGACCCATGTCGAGTGACGGGACACGCGTATTGGGCTTGATTATAAGAGGCCGAAACGGGTTAGCGGTGGCAACGCAAGTCCAACGGGCTTCATATGCGTGAGTGGTCCCGGGTTGGTAGATAAGCCGTTGTTGCATCGTGTAGATATAAGCCGTGCACCGTTAATTATATCGGGTTGCCACGTTGGGGAATGGTACACCCCATGGTGGGGCCAGCACGGGTATCTACGTTAGGGAGCCGATCGAATGGGGAGTAGTGTGTACACCTAGTGGATTGTAGGGCCCCGTGGCGCCTACTTGGTCATCTAGGGGTACGCAAGTACTATTAAAGTAATTTTATAAGTCCTTAGGTGGGATCAACCTTTAAGTTAAGAACGACTGGTGTGGTGCAGTTTAGTAATTTACCTTAGGAAGGGTAGATGCGTCTTTATCCTTTATCTTAGTTTAGTTGATTGCTTAGGGTAGCTATTCATCCCTATATGTTACCGTATATCAATTCATGTCTTCTCTGGTTACTTTAACGATTGTATTGTTAAAGTTATAGGACTCGCTCAGACTTATGTCTGACCCCGTTGTTTTTATCTTTTCCCAACCCTCAGGTCCTGTGGTGGATCCTAGCAGTAGTGGAGCTTGATCGGATTGCTGTTCCAGTCTTTAGGAGCTTGGGTAGATGTAAAGCTCCAGTTATCCAGTTATCTTTTCTTCTGTTTTGGCTATTGTATGAGAGTGGGATTATGTATTCCTTTATTTTGATGGATATTGTACTTGACCTTTATTATGGTTTTATGATGTAACCAGACATGTTTTACTTCCGCTGTTATGAGATGATGTTTTAAAATTTCAAGTACTATTTATATCTGTCTTGTTGTAATTTTTCTGTTCTATATTCACTAAAATACTCCACCGATGTTATGGCATTCCCTTAGTGAGTGACCATAGCGGGAGTGGGGTGTTACACGTGGTATCAGAGCTTAAGGTTACCAGAACAGATAATTTTTTTTTAGAAAAACTATTTTCTAAGAGTATTTTCGAAGAAAGTATTTTCAAAAACATGTCTTTAAAAGGAAAAGTTTTTGAAAAAGAAAAGCATAATCCCCAATAGCCATATCGTTATCTTTCGGAATCTCCTTTTTGAATCTTTCCTCTTTCGTTTCAGCATGGCTGAAGATCTTAACATCCCGGAGGGTTTAGTTATACCACTATGGTATAGGAGGTTGCAAGAGGCTAGGGCCGCGGCTGCGGGTCCAGCCAATGCTACTACACCAGAGACAACCGCTCCACCTCCTCAGCCTAGAGTGGATAATTTTGCTAAGGTTTGCAAGGAGTTCAAGGCTATAGGAGGAAAACCTTTTCTAGGTTCAGAGACTTTCGTAGAGGCTAGAGATTGGCTTAAGGAAGTGGAAGAGTTGCTGGATATCTTTGAAGTGGAAGAGGGAAAGAAAGTCAAGTTGGCGGCTTGGTTAATGAAGGGAGAGGCCTCATTCTGGTGGGAGGTCACTAATGGAGAACGCCCTGTTGACTCTTGGGCGGATTTCAAGCAAAGGTTTGGGGCTAAGTTTCTCTCAAGGGCGGAAGAGAATCTGTTTATGGAGAAGTTCTTGAATTTGAAGCAAGGGAATCTCACGGTGAAAGAATATGTCAACAAATTCAATCAATTAGCAAGATTTGGCATAGAGTTGGTGAATACACCGGAGAAGAAGGCTTTGAGGTTCGTTAGAGGCTTGAACGAACCATTGCAAGGAATAGCTATGACTCACATTCCTATGGGGGCCACTTTTGAGAAACTTTTCTATATGGCACTTATGCATGAGGATGATAAGAATTCTAAGGCACCAGAGAAAAAGGGGGATCAGAAGAAACCGCAACAACAACAAGGCAAGGGTGGAAAAGGCAATGGTGACAAGAAGAAGACAAAGAAGAAGTGCTTCAATTGTGGTACACCAGGGCATCTCAGTAAGGATTGTCGCAAAAAGAAGAAGACCGGTTGCTTTCATTGTGGTGAAGCGGGGCATCTTGTGAAAAACTGCCCAAAGAAGGGGCAGAAGACGGGGTCTACCTCAGGAGGTCAGGTGCAAGCTCTTATAGCACCACCTCAGTCAGGGGGGCAAGTTCAGGTTCTCTCAGTTCCACCGATTCAGCAGAGAGGTAGAACTATTTCCGTTGAAAGTCTGGTTTTTCTGTTTGATCATCCAGTTCGTACTTTGTTTGACTCTGGCGCATCGCATTCTTTTATCTCATCATCATTAGTTGAGTCACTGCACTTAGACACCAGTCTAGTTGATGATCCCTTGGTTGTTTCAAACCCAATTGGGGGCTCCATATACCTGTCTATGATGTGTTTGGGTTTGAAGATTTCTATACTTAGCGTTGAGTTTAGATGTGATGCTTTTGTATTGGGCTTCACGGGCTATGGGTTGATTTTGGGCATGGACTGGTTATCCAGTAATGGTGCCGTTCTTGATTGTGAAAGGAGAGTTGTCAGGCTTATGACCCGCTTGGGTAATACTCTCGAGATCTCTTGTAATCCCATGGAATCTGTTTTGCTAAGTTATCTTGAATCGCTCGATGCTTCGGTCGAGAGTTTGCGTTCAGTCAGAGTGGTCCGGGAATATCCGGATGTGTTTGAAGAAGTGAAGGGTTTGCCTCCGAAGCGGGAGATAGATTTCCGAATTTATTTGGTGGATAATGCCAAACCAGTGTCTTTGCCAGTGCGCCATATGGCTCCTCGTGAGAGAAGAGAACTTCATAAGCAAGTAGGGGAGTTGCTTGAGAAGGGGTTCATAAGGCGAAGTATATCGGAGTGGGGAGCTCCAGTTGTGTTTGCCACGAAGGCGGATGGGTCCCTCAGACTTTGTGTGGATTATAGAGAACTTAATAAGCTCACAAAGAAGAATAGACACCCATTACCAAGGATAGATGATCTCTTTGATCAGTTGGTTGGCGCCTCAGTATTTTCGCAGATGGACTTAGCTACAGGGTTTCATCAGTTGAGAGTGGCGGAGGACAGTATAGAGAAGACTGCTTTCCGAACTCCGGATGGTTTTTATGAGTGGCTAGTGATGCCATTTGGGTTGACAAACGCCCCGGCATACTTTGTTGATCTCATGAGTAGAGTGTTCAGAGAGTATCTGAATAAGTTTGTAGTAGTTTTTGTGGATGACATCTTGGTCTTTTCCAAGAGTGAAGAAGAGCATGCCTTACATCTCAAGGAAGTGTTGGAGACTCTTCGAGCGCATAGTCTAAAAGCTAAATTCTCTAAATGTCATTTTTGGAGAAGAGAAGTGCGATTCTTAGGGCATGTGGTCTCTAAGGAAGGGATAGCTGTGGATCCCGCAAAGATAGTATCTATCCAGGATTGGAAAGTTCCTAAAAATGCTACCGAGGTAAGAAGTTTCTTGGGGTTGGCAGGATATTATAGGAAGTTCATCAAAGACTTCGCGAAGATATCAGCCCCATTAACCCGCTTGACGAAGAAGAATCTCGTTTTCTTATGGGACGTAGATTGTGATGATGCTTTCCGACGGTTAAAGAGAGCTTTGACCACCGCTCCAGTTTTAGTGCTCCCAGATGGGAGTAAGCCGTTTGTTGTTTATACCGATGCTTGTGGAACAGGATTGGGTGCAGTCTTGATGCAGGAGGGAAGGGTAATAGCCTATGGAGGGAGGCAATTGAGAGTGCATGAGAAGAATTACCCTACCCATGATCTAGAGTTGGCCGCGATTGTTTTCGCACTTAAGTCTTGGCGCCATTATCTTCTTGGTGAGAGATTCGAGTTGTACACCGACCATAAATCATTGAAGTACCTATTCTCTCAGAAGGATTTAAATTTAAGACAGCAAAGGTGGATGGAGTTCTTAGCATCCTATGATTTTGAGATAGCGTATACCCCTGGCAAGGGTAACGTGGTGGCAGACGCCTTGAGTAGAAAAAGGCTATCTTTGAGTCCATTGTTCGTGGAACGGCGAAGCTTGGAGTTTCTTTCTTTGTTTGACTTCAGACCTTCTGTTGATTTTGTACCTGGTTTGTTGGCATCCTTGGAAGTTAGACCTACCCTTTTGGGACGGATTGGCGAGGCTCAGCGAGACGACCCACAGTTGGTTGAGTTGGTAGAGAAGCTTATAAGAGGGGAGTCGTCCAGCCATTTGGGTAGATACACCATAGATGATAAGGGATGGTTGCATAGAGACGGTAGACTTTGTGTACCGCAAGATGAGGGTTTGAAGAAGGCTATTTTGGATGATGCACATCGTTCGAGAATGACTATTCATCCCGGTGGAGACAAAATGTACCAAGACATGAAGAGAGTTTTCTTCTGGGTCGGTATGAAGAAAGATGTGGCCGAGTATGTGGCTAGATGCTTGGTGTGCCAACAAGTTAAAGCGGAGCAAAAGAAACCCGGTGGGTTGCTACACCCATTGGAAGTCCCGCAATGGAAGTGGGATAGTGTCTCGATGGATTTCATCGATGGGTTACCGAGATCGAGGAAGGGCAATACGGGAATTTGGGTTGTGGTGGACAGACTTACCAAGAGTGCCCATTTTATACCCGTGAAGAGTAAGAGGACCGTTCCATGGCTTGCTTCAGTCTATGTTAGAGAGATTGTTAGATTGCATGGCGTACCATCCAGCATTGTGAGTGATCGAGATCCTATCT
Source organism: Allium sativum (assembly GCA_030737875.1). Lineage (NCBI taxonomy): Eukaryota > Viridiplantae > Streptophyta > Magnoliopsida > Asparagales > Amaryllidaceae > Allium > Allium sativum. Next base: position 782,144,948 of record CM060920.1, on the reverse strand, counting down.
TCACTAGTGAGTTTTGGAGAAGTTTGCAAGAGGCGGTAGGGACTCAGTTGTGTTTGAGCACCGCATATCATCCTCAGACAGACGGTCAGACCGAGAGGGTGAACCGTATCTTAGAAGATCTCTTGAGGCTTTGTATCTTGGATTTTGGAGGTACATGGGAAGAACATCTTCCTTTGGTGGAGTTCGCATATAATAACAGCTTTCAGTCCAGTATTGGCATGGCACCTTTCGAAGCTCTTTATGGAAGGCCTTGTCGATCTCCTACATGTTGGTGGGAATCTACGGATAAGATCTTGCTTGGGCCAGATATGGTTAGAGAGACTTCAGAGAAGATTGATTTGATTCGTAGAAGGATGAAGGCAGCGCAAGATAGACAGAAATCTTATGCGGATCGGAGAAGAACGGATCTTGAGTTTGAGGTTGGGGACATGGTTTTTGTCAAAGTATCTCCATTGAGAAATGTTGTTCGCTTCGGGTCCGTTGGGAAGTTAGCACCAAGGTTTGTTGGGCCGTTTCCTATTAAGGAAAGGATTGGACGGATGGCATATAGGGTAGAGTTGCCCGACAGACTTAGTGGTGTTCACGATGTATTCCATGTATCACATCTGAGGAAATGCTTACATGAGACCGCAGAGGTGGTAGAGCCGAGCTTGCTTAGAGATGTAGAAGTAGAGCGTGATGCAACGATTCGACGAGCTCCTACTCGCATCCTTGGGTCAGAAACTAGGAAGTTGAGGAATAGAGAAGTTCAGCTAGTGAAAGTGCAATGGGGAGATGACGAAAGCAATGCTACTTGGGAGACGGAAGCGAAGATGCGTTCTTTGTATCCATTTCTTTTTGAGAGTATGTCTTTTAACTTCTCCTTTATCGCTTGTCTAGTACTTATCTTATCTTTAGTATATCCTCTCGCTAGTACCTAGGACCTTTAGATAGGGTAAAACCTATGGTTGAAACATGTGTTTGAAACATGTTATGGTTGATGGATGCATGTGGATGCAATTGATTGCTAGTGGTTGCTCGTGGACGCATATACACACACATTAGGCACTAGATCGGCTCAGACACTTCATGTTGCATATTGCATAAATGGATGTGCTAGATAGAATTGATGGATGTATCATGGTTGTGTTATCATATGGATGATGCATTTTTGTGTATGGTTGTGCACGCATGTAGAAATTTGTATGTGTCAATAGGGTTTCGCATACATATTGGATGCATGGCACTATCATAGTTTGCATTAAGGAGGTCGACTGAATCAGTAGACCGCCTGATTTTGCATTAGTATACGGACATATACACACACTTTCTGCATATGTTCATACATCATTAGAAGTTTCTAAGGACAATGGTTGCTTGTGGTTGATGGTTTAGTAGATGGTTGTTTGGTTGGTAGGATACGTTCTTCTTAACTTAGAGATTTCGAGGGCGAAATCCTTTAAGTAGGGGAGAATGTAACACCCCGAATTTCAATTAACACTAATGGTTGGAAATTAAAGTATAATAAATCTCAGATGTGGGAATTAGGGGAAACGGGCTACGTCATTACGTTCGTCTCGGAAAAATACGCGAAATAGAGTCCGAGTTTTCGAAAATCGGAGTCCGTATGGCCCAGTTATGGCCCAATGAAGTTTGCAGAAAATTTAAAACTAAAACAGATTTAAAAATTCAAATATTCAGATTTGGGCTGGGCCAGGCGGGGTCAGGCGGGAAGCTTCCCGCCCAGCCCATGTCGACAGGGCTGTCGACAGGCCTGTCGACAGGGGTGTCGACATGCCTGTCGACTTGCCTGTCGACAGGGTCCAGGCGCCCAGTGAACCTGGGTGCACCAGGTTGCACCAGGTTGGGTTTCAGGCTGGCTAGGAGGGCTGGTTCTAGAGATTTCCTAAATCTAAGGGTCCTAATCTAATCTAGGGTTAATCTAAGGGCCTAAAACACTTTCTAATCCTATAAATAAGACCCTAACCCTACCCTAATTCATTCATAATTAAACCTAGTAACTAAACTATGGCAAAATGCTAGCTCTCATGGCCTCCACTAATTTTATGAAGAGGGTTGCATGCTAATCACTCTCAAATCAACCTCTAATCTCTTCTTAGCATCTTAATCTTCTTTATTTGGTGTGCAAAGTTGCTAGTTGTGAGTTTCTATCACTTTGATGATCTTTTGGTAAACTAATTAGATGAGATGTGATGAGATTTATGGTTTTGTATGTGGATTAATGAGCTTTGAATCATATGATATGATGTTAGCATTAATCTTATGTTTATGCATGTTGAGTATGTAAGTTTATGCAAGATTAATATGATGTATGTTATGTTTGCATGATGCTAAATATGCAAGTTGTGGGCTATGTAATCATATGCATGTTATGCAAGTTCATGGTGATATGCTATGCAAGTTACATGTTTGTTAATATGCAAGTTACATGTTTGTTAATATGCAAGTTACATGTAAGAAAATATGCAAGTTACATGTTTGTTAATATGCAAGATTCATGTTTGTTGATATGCAAGTCACATGTAAGTAAATATGCAAGTCACATGTAAGTAAATATGCAAGTTACATGTTTGTAAATATGCAAGTTACATGTTTGTTAATACGCAAGTTACATGTTGGTTAATATGCAAGTTTATGATGACACATTATGCAAGTCTATAAGTTAATATGCAAGTTTGTTATGCAAGTGAATATGTAAGTTATGTGACATATTATATGCAAGTTATGTGACATGTTATGCAAGTGCATGTGCAAGTTATGTGTTTGTTAATATGCAAGATGGCACCTTTGAAACATGTTCATTCATATGCAAGTTGACACCTTTTATATGTGTTATATCATGAGAACGAAATTACGTGGGAACGATGGGGTAATTAAATGCATAAGTTAATAAGGTTGTGTGAAATTAATAATTATGCATAACATAAAATAAAGGAACATAGTATGGGAATTTGCCTATTAGGTTAGGTGTACCCATACTATGTGTTGGGAATTTACCTATTGAGTTAGGTCTACCCCATGGGAATTTACCTATTGAGTTAGGTCTACCCATGTTATGAAAAGCTTGACATTAATTAGGGATAATTAATATGGGGGTGATTAATTAGGTGTAATTAATCGACTAAGACACGAGGTTGGACTCATTTGTAGTGTAAAACTGCCCGGACCCGACCGGCTTAACCAGTTGCTACAAATGTCAGCCCAATGTGAGAGGTCTTAGGCACAAATTAAAAACGTGATTAAGGTAAAGACACGAGGTTAGACTCTGTTATGACGTAAGACTGCCCGGATTCTACCGGCTTAACCAGGCGGTCATAACAGTCAGTCTAATGTGGGAGGTCTTTACGGGAGATCACGGTCTTAATTAATTAAGAAACACTTAACCATTATAGCATGTAGTGGGACATGAGGGGTTAAGTGGGTGCCTTGGGTGGCATGTGGAATCTTAAGTGGGTTGCCTTGGGTGGCAATAGAAAATACGATTAGTATACTTAACCAAGAGAAACATGTAATTAAACATGATTAAAGGGTTAAGCGGGATACACTAGATATTTGACAAGCTTAAGTGGGTAGCTTGTGGGGGCCCATTTCAACCAATATCCCAAACGTATCTTTGTGGGCTCGACCCATGTCGAGTGACGGGACACGCGTATTGGGCTTGATTATAAGAGGCCGAAACGGGTTAGCGGTGGCAACGCAAGTCCAACGGGCTTCATATGCGTGAGTGGTCCCGGGTTGGTAGATAAGCCGTTGTTGCATCGTGTAGATATAAGCCGTGCACCGTTAATTATATCGGGTTGCCACGTTGGGGAATGGTACACCCCATGGTGGGGCCAGCACGGGTATCTACGTTAGGGAGCCGATCGAATGGGGAGTAGTGTGTACACCTAGTGGATTGTAGGGCCCCGTGGCGCCTACTTGGTCATCTAGGGGTACGCAAGTACTATTAAAGTAATTTTATAAGTCCTTAGGTGGGATCAACCTTTAAGTTAAGAACGACTGGTGTGGTGCAGTTTAGTAATTTACCTTAGGAAGGGTAGATGCGTCTTTATCCTTTATCTTAGTTTAGTTGATTGCTTAGGGTAGCTATTCATCCCTATATGTTACCGTATATCAATTCATGTCTTCTCTGGTTACTTTAACGATTGTATTGTTAAAGTTATAGGACTCGCTCAGACTTATGTCTGACCCCGTTGTTTTTATCTTTTTCCCAACCCTCAGGTCCTGTGGTGGATCCTAGCAGTAGTGGAGCTTGATCGGATTGCTGTTCCAGTCTTTAGGAGCTTGGGTAGATGTAAAGCTCCAGTTATCCAGTTATCTTTTCTTCTGTTTTGGCTATTGTATGAGAGTGGGATTATGTATTCCTTTATTTTGATGGATATTGTACTTGACCTTTATTATGGTTTTATGATGTAACCAGACATGTTTTACTTCCGCTGTTATGAGATGATGTTTTAAAATTTCAAGTACTATTTATATCTGTCTTGTTGTAATTTTTCTGTTCTATATTCACTAAAATACTCCACCGATGTTATGGCATTCCCTTAGTGAGTGACCATAGCGGGAGTGGGGTGTTACATTAGGCTCGTTTGTGGCGTAAGACTGCCCAGACTCGCCCGGCAAATCCAGCTGCCACAAATGCCAGTCTAATGTGAGAGGTCTTTATGAGGTTACGGTCTTAATGAATTAAGAAACACTTAACCAGATAAACATGTAGTGGGACATGAAGGGGTTAAGTGGGTGCCTTGGGTGGCATGTGGAATCTAGTGGGTGCCTTGGGTGGCATGAGGAAATACGATTAGTAACACTTAACCAAGGTAAAACATGTAAGTGGGACATAGGGGTTAAGTGGGTGCCTTGGGTGGCATGTGGAATTATTAATGGAAACCCTTAACCAAATTTAAAACATGTAAGTGGACATGAAGGGGGTTAAGTGGGATATACTAGAGGGGACCAAGCTTAGGTGGATAGCTTGTGTCAAGTAATGGGGGCCCGTTTCAACCAGTAACCCATTCGTATCTTTGTGGGCTCGACCCAAGTCGAAGACGGGACACGCATACTGGGCTTGACTGTAAGAGGCCAAATCGGGTTAGCGGTGGCAACGTGAGTCCAACGGGTTCATATGCGTGTGTGGACCCGGGCTGGTAGGTAAGACGTTGTTGCATCGTGTAGGTATAAGTCGTGCATCATTGGTGGTATCGGGTTGCCACTTTGGGGAGTGATACACCCCACTGTGGGGCCAGCACGGGTATCTACGAGTTAGGGAGCCGATCGAATGGGGCAGGGTAGTGGGTACACCTAGTGGAGATAGGAGCAGACGACACCTATGTAGTCAGCTAGGGGTACACGAAGCTACCACTATTAATTATTAAGGGGGTACACCTAGTGGAGATAGGAGCAGGCGGCACCTATGTCGTCAGCTAGGAATACATAGAATTACCATTATTACTTATTGAAGGGGTACATCTAGTGGGGATAGGTACATGCTGGGTACCTATGATAGCAACTAGAGATATACAGTCAAACATGGAGGATAGTGGGTACATCTAGTAGTACACGAAGCTATCATCGTTCTATTTAGCCAAGAGGGATCAAATTTCTAGAGTGACTAGTAGGGGTGCAGTTAGTGTCAGTACAGTACAGTATGGTACAGTACGGTAGAGTATAGTAATTATCCTATATCGATTAGGAAGCGCCATTTACGTTATCTATGTTTCTCTTGATTGCCTTGCCATACCCATGTGGTTCACACAGTCATTACCTTATTCTCAAACTTATATCTTATCATATTGCTTTAATAATTATGTTGTTAGAGTTATCGCACTCGCCAGACTTTATGTCTGACCCCCTTTGTTTCCACCTCTTTTCTTCCTTCCCCCCCAGGTTCTAAGGGTGGGACTGGTACTAGTGGAGCTTGATTGATTGGGATCTCTTTGGGAGCACTTGGATTTGGATTGCCGAAGTAAAGTTCAGCCTATCATTTTCTTTATGGCTATTTGTAGTAGTGGGATTATGTACTTTGTTTTATCAAGATGGATATTATGTACTTGACTTTGGTTTATGGTTTTTGATGATGTAACCAAACATATTTACCTTCTGCTGCAATAAATAAAGTTTTAAATTTTCAAGTACTGCTTTATATCTGTCTTGTTGTGATTTTCTGTTCTATATTCACTTAAAATCCTCCATGGAAGTTAATGCATTCCCTTTGCGAGTGACATTAATGGACGTGGGGTGTTACAATATATTTTAAATTAAATATATGTATAATCTATCTATATTTTCATGAAAACTTCTAAAGCCCATATTTTCTTCATATTAACTCCGATTTATGAATATTTAACTAATTATTAACCATTTTATAATCCTTATGTATATATAATTTTAATTAAGTAATATTTAATTCAAGAGTCTATCTGTTTGCAACCTCTTCCCCAAACAAGCACCTGCCTAGATGTATATATATTATAGTAGTTCCTTTTACTTAATTTTACATCTGTTACTCATACTTTTTTACTTGTTATACTTAATCTTAAATTAAGTCTAATATATTAGATTAACATGTCACATATTTTTCCTTTAATCTAATTACCCCATATTTACAGTCAAAGGTTCACAATTTGCAATATGCCCAATTTTCTCCATTTTAATGTCATTAATCAGTTATTCTAATTTACATCATTTATACACAACTCAACAATAATGGTCTAGGCTTTTAGTGGCCTAGACTCAACGTAAATAAAAAGGAAGAAGGGAGAAAATAGATTTTTGATCGAATAAGAAGGCATATAAAAGACTGTAAATAAATAAAAGACACAACAGGGACAAGGAAGATAAAGGTATACATGAACATATGATAATAGTAATATGAAATGTGTGTTTTTACAGAAAAGAACAACGTATAAGAGATTACTTATAGGTACTGTTTATTTCAGATCCAACAATTTACTGTCTAAAACCTTCTAAAATAATAGATCTAAAAATGACATGAAACTCATAGTGATTGGATTGGAGAAGAATAAAATATCTCTCTTTTATGTATATGCCGTTGGAGAAGAAAGTCAACTTTTATAGTTTGTTGTTGTAGAGTAGTTAGAATTATCCTTGCTAACTTATGTTTGGGCAGCACCTCAGTATCTCTATGTATATATTATTTTCAGAAAAAGGTTTGGAGGAAGAAGGAGGAAGAATACATTTATGTGTGGAGAACAATGAGGATGCCAACCTTTATATACGTTACCTAGAATAATCCCTTACCATTTGATTTAGGTTTTCCAATCCGACCGTACACGCAATGCTGAGTCAGCGAATGAACTTGGTTATGAATTTAGTCCAAAAATAGACGTAGGAATCTATCTCAGCGTACGGATGGGTCGACCCACCTTGACCTGTGTCGACCCATTGGTCGACCTGGTCAATCTGGGTTGCCCCGTGACCGTTACTCCAGAATAGTTGTTTATATGTTTTGAATTAAATATATATATATATATATATAATCTGTTTACATTTTCATGAAAACTTCTAAAGCCCATATCTTCTTCATATTAACTCCGATTTACAAAATTTAAGAGTTAAATTTATGTAACGAACACAAAGGTACAGTATGTTTTACTTAATTCTGAATATTAAATTAAGTATATCCATTTTGTTATCCTTATTATACAATTGCAGTGTATTAAATTATGGGGTGTTACACCATGATGATTTTGGATCCTTAGTTCGTATATCTGCTTGAGCTGGTTTACCATGAGTTGAGAGTCAGTAAAAACTTGGATTCATGGAATTTGATGTTCCTTTTGCCAAAATCAAACCAGTCACCACCAACTCATACTCTACTACGTTATTAGTTGTAGGGAATCCTAATTTCATGGCATAGTGCAGCCGATTGCCCGTCTGTTGTTACAATAATGTATCCGGCACCGGCTCCTTGTTCATTAGATGTTCCATCAACGAACAATTACCACTTTGATTTTAATTCTCTTTCCTTTTCCGACTATTCTTCGATAAACCCAGTGCATTCATTTCCGAAATCAGCCAATGCCTGGCCTTTTGTTGTTGTTCATGGTTTAAATTCTATGTCATACTGACTTGACTCAATTTCCGACTTTACTAGTCTTCCGAAAGTTCTTGGTTTACTAAAGGCTTGTTTAAGAGGTAGCTGTTAGGACCTTGATAGGATGTGCTTGGAAATACGAACATAACTACTGTGCGGTTAATATCAATCCATAAGTTAATTTCTCAATGACCAAGTAATGGGTTTCGGTATCTTTTAACCGTCGACTTACATAATAAATCGAGAGTTGAGTGTTGTCTTCTTCTCGTATCAAGACTGAACTAACAGTGAATTCTATACTTCTAGATAAAGATACAAGTTTTTCCCATCTTTTGGACTTGACATTATAGGGGGTTTTATGAATGATTTTTCAACTCTTGGAAGGCTAGTCGACATTCCTCTCCTCATTCAAATTTTTCGTTTTTCTTAATTATGTTAAAGAACAATACACACTTATCAATATCTCTTGAAATAAACCTACTTAGTGTTGCTACTTTTCCATTAAGGCTCATTATATCCTTGTTTGTTTTAGGCTCTGCCATTTCCCTTATTGCCTTGATCTTTATGGGACTTGCTTCTATCCCTCATTCACTTATGATATATCCGAGGAAGTTTCCTGAGCGAACACCAAAATGGCACTTTTAGGATTTAGTTTCATTTGGAATTTTCTTATTACCTCGAACATTTTCCCCAAAATCCTTAAGATGGTTTTCTTCTTTTTGACATTTAAGCAACATATCATCAACATAGACTTCCATGTTTTTCCCGATCGATTTGAAAAACATCGTATTCACAAGCCTTTGGTAAGTTGCTCCGACAATTTTTACTTCGAAAAGGCATCGCTTTATAATAGTACATTCCATTATCAGCGATAAAACTTGTATTCTCTTCATCGAGTTTGACATTAGAATCTGATTGTATCCTGAATAAGCGTCCATAAGTGAAAATAATTTGTGCCCTCTTGCAGAATCTACCAGTTGATCGATTCCTAGCAACGGTTAACAATCCTTTGGACAAGCCTTCTTCAGGTCTGTATAATCGACACATGTCCTCCATTTTCCGTTAGACATCTTTATTAAAACAGGATTTTCTAACCATCTAAGGTAATAAATTTCTCTAAACAACCCATTTTCAAGTAGTTTCTTTGCTTTTTCTTTCAGGGCTTCTGATCGCACCTTCTCAAATTGCCTTTTCTTTTGCCGGACTAGAGTAACATTGGGTCAATATTGAGGGAATGACACATAACCGTCGGGCTTATTTTGACCATGTCAAAATGCGTCCAAGCAAAGATGTCCTTATTTTCCTTCAAAAAATGGATTATCTCTTCTTTTAGCTTTGGTTCCAATTTCTGTCCTATTTTCACAGATTTTCCGGTATAAGTAGAGTCTATACTTATCTCCTCAATTTCTTCGATAGGTTCAATCCTTTCAACCTCTCCCTGGCAGTTTAAGTTGGTTATGATTTCCTTTTCCTCTATCACATTAACTCTCATTTTCACATTTTTCTATCCTTAGACCTGCACTTATTATTTTTAGGCTTAATAAAATGACTATCTCTTACCTTAGCTTCGAACATTGTGTTTGAGAGACCATCATCTGTAGTTCTCAACATGGTGGAGGTGTCGCCATAAGCAAAATAATCATTTTTATATTAATCTAAAGTGGAAAATACATTTCCCTTGAACTAAACTTCTCACCCTTGATCGTTCCCCAGCCCTTCTTTGTTAGGAACTTCACCATTAAGTACTTTGGGAAGACAAAAGCGTCGACCTCATCTAGTGTATGACGCCCATAGAAAGAGTTGTATAAGGAGGGTCGATCAGTAATAACGAAGAGGTCTTTGAAAGTGCGGCAACAGGGTGAGAGCCCTATTAGGAGCCTCAGCTTATTTGGCCAACATGATCAAACCCTTATTGTCAAGCCCAAAGATCGACTCAGGACTTGATTTAAATTCCCCTTCTGGGATATTCATGCGGTCGAAAGCGTGTTTGAAGATAGCATTCACGACACTCCATGTGTCGACCTGCATTTTGGCTACCACCGACTTCTGTAGTTGAGCAGTGATCATAAGCGGATTGTTATGATGGTGATGAATCCCTTTTGAAGCTCTCTCGGTGTGATGACCAATGGATGCATATAAACTCCTCTCGGGGGATGATTTTAGATTCCTTCTCGGATTGAAAAGATTCCCTCATTAGCCTCTTTAATATATCGGTTTTTAGAACTTTGGTTATTCCCTACCATATGCGAACCTCTGTGGATTACGTTAACATGATTAATAGGTGGTCTCATTTCGTTCGCATATTCGCATGCAACAATATTAATTGTAGTTCCAACAGAGGGTTTCAAAAACTGCCTATTATCCAAGGGAACACTTTCGGCATTCTAAACTAATTCTTGTATTAGCCCCTCTCGAATAAGCTTATGAATAATTCCTGCCAAGACTTTGCAATCATTTGTTCTGTGACCATTCACCCTATGATAACTGCAGTAGTTATCACTTTTCTTTGGGCTCGGGATTTGCCTGGGATTTGAGAGGAGTAGGGAAATTTACTTTACTTTTCTTTGATGTGTAAATAAAAGCTATAGGTTATTTAGCACTACTAAATTATTATCAGACTCTACTTATCGTTCTCACTTATTGTTTCGGTCGAACCCTAGCTTTACTCCGCCCCCTTTGTTTTACCTTCTTCTTGGTGTGATAAATTTCATCTATCCAGATGAATTTGTCAATGCGAATATGGAACTTCTGTAGGCTTTTGGCTTCATTTACCATGAGATCCCTCCAAAAGGGTGTATTATTTTGAAGTCCTACATGGACGACAATTAGTTTTGACTCATCATTCATCCCTCTAGCCCTTATCGCCTCAGCATTAAACCTTTTCAGATAATCTCCTAGAAGTTCCCTTGGTTGTTAATTAATGTTCGCCACTATCGTGTAGTGTACAGTGGGGTCTTTGCTAATGCAAAATTGGGCAACAAAATCATAAGAGAACTATTTCCAGGAATATAGTGTCTTATCTCGATATTGTCGATACTATTTTACAACAGCACCTTATAGAATTACGGGGAAAAGCCAGCAGCGAACAACTCCAGAAGCATTGTATAAATCGATCTGGCTATCAAAGGCCATTAGATGATCATCGAATCTATAGTTTGTTGGTATTTAATTGTGGGAATTTTTATTTGCAAAGGGATAGTTGCTGACATGATCTCATCCATGAATGGAGCAACTCTTTTATTTTCGTCTGCTTTTGCTTCATTGATCCTCTTTCCCTTTGCATTGAAAGAATCTTTTACTACTTCCGCTATTAAATCCTTGATGTAAGAAACTTCGTCGGGGTAATTTATTTGGTGGGGTTTATACCCTTTGGTGGTAGAGCTTTCGGACTGCTCCACCTTACTTCATAATTTCCCCTGATAATCATCCTTTGCATTTTTATTCTTTAGGTTCTTGTTCCTAGGCGGTTCGTTCTTCAGGCCCTTAGATTGTGCAATCTTCGACTCCTTCTTCTTAGACTCATCTTCTAAGATGATGTTCTTAGCATTACTCTAACTTTTAACTGTCTTTTGAGAAAGTAGGTCATTTATCAAAGCTTTCATAACGGCAACATGAACCTATAATTGAATAATTTTTATGTGCTTCTTCCCTGAGTCTCTGTATTAAAAGGATCTCCTCGTAGAGCGTTCACTTGGTTGAAAGTCAAAACAACGTCTTCTTCAACTTACAAACTGTGAACTTCATTCTCATCAATCATGCCAAGATTTTTCAATTTTGTTTTCATGACTACTATATTCAACCAAATACAAAGATTAAATTTAGTTTAAGTTAACAACAAGATCGGAGGTTTTGGCCCTCCTTCTAGCACCGAAAATGTTAGCCATAAAATGGTTAATACCACCAAAATGGTTTTTGAGAGGATTGAGTGTTATCCATGGAAATGTTAACATTCAGGGACTTGATCTCATTAAACCATCTTTCATACTCTTTAAGGGAACTAACACTTGTTTTTCTTTTGATTTTCAATTTATGTAGAGATATTAACCCTTCCGATGGGAATGGACTACAGTGAGATAACCTGTTGGGAGAGGCAGAATATGATTCGAGCTCTCTTCAAGAAGCTATTTCCATTGTAGTAATTGACTCATCTTTAAGAAGAATTACTATCGCCTTTGGTACAATTTCTCTCTTCATGTTTCACACTATTAATTTGGATTAAAATAAGAAAGTAGAAGATAAATCATTTATTATTAGCTATTAAGAGAGTTAATAGCCATGATAGATCATGCTCCAATCTCTTAAAATTAAATCCCAATGACAAAATTTATTGTATCCTCTTTATTGCTAATGGAGAATCGAGATTACAAGAAAATAGAACAAACTTTCCTAATTAATTTCGAAATTAGGGTTTCACTCTTCAATCTGAAATTACAAAATTTTCAATAAATCAAAAGTCCTTATTTTGGTCTTCTAGGGTCCTATTTGTAGGAGCGGATTGGCCTTCCTTCATCCTTTGTGATTTCAACCATTCACTCTTCAGCAGGTTTCCCAAGGGTTGTGCAAAGACACAACTTCAAAGAGTTTTTCGAAGGTTGTGCGAAGGCACCGCTTTGGAGAGTTTTTCAAAATGTTTGCGAAGGCACCGCTTCGGAGGGTTTTCCGAAGATTATGCGAAGGCTTCCCTGGCATTGGATCTCTTTTCTCTTTAGTATTTTTTGGATTAGCTCTTTTGGTTTTTGTTCGGATAGTTGTGAGGGACATAAGTTTATGCAGGCTGTCGGCTTACATTGGCAACTATCTTTGAATTACAGATGTTACAATTTTGATGGTCTCCCCTTTGCTCTTCTTTTTAATTGCGAATTCATGTGTATGCTTCTGTGATCCTTAAGTAAAGGAACTCTTAGTTGGATCCAGAAGAAATTGCATTGTAGTAGCTTTCGGTCTTTCTAAACTTTTGTCTTATGCTTTCCCTTTGGTTCTTAGAGGCATTAGGCTTGGATTCATTTCCTTTCGTGTTATTTCAATCGTAATTAAAGTTCCATAAACCTTAGAGGTTACAAAGTTTGCTTCATTTCATCTGGAAGGCTCTACGGTAGCTATACTGGGTTACGCTGAAATTGGGTCTAGGTATGTGTTGCTCAGGTGTGCTATTAGCTAGACCGTTTCCTCTTCCTATTTTCACCATTAATTTTTTTTTAGAGTCCCTCCTCCTCTATTATGCCCTTCTTTCATATTTTCAAATAATTTTCAAGTTAACAACCATCAAAAAACACCACAATGAACTTATTAAGCACATCATGGAAAACCTAACTCATCAAATCTACAAAGTATGCTAGGGCATGGTTAGCCTAAAGGGCATAACCAACCACTCAAAAAATCCATCTAACATCTGAAATGTCATCTCGTTGGTGTTTTCATTCACTAACTGAAGCTAATGAAAATCAGTGACCAAATTTGACTAAAATACAGAATCTCCCACCAACTAGTCAAAGAGATCGTCTATTCGAATGTTGAACATTGGTTTTCCTAGTGAGCTTATTCAACTCTCGATAGTCAATACAAAGTTTGAGGGAACTATCCACCTTAGTAGCAAAGATGATTGGTTCCCCTCACTCAGTGCTACTCCACCAAATGAAACCTTTCTCTAAGAGCTTACAATTTTCTTACTCAGTGCTTCACGTTCCCTTGAAGCCATATATCGCACAGACAATGCCGTTGGCTTGTCTTTTTCAAAAAGATAGATTTAAAAGTCAATCTCTCTCTTGAGAGGTAATCATTTTAGCTCCTCAAATACGTTTGGAAATTTATAACTACTAGAACTTCATCATTTTCACCTATATATCAAGGGAATATAGGAAACTTAATATGACTGACCCTTTCGAGTCTCAAGAATCCTCGAGGGTTCGTTCGATGCATGTCCTTAATCCAACAACCCTCCTTTTGCAGTCTAAAATATCCCTATACATTGCTAAACAGTCCATCCCTATGATCATCCTATATCCCAAAAATCCTAGTACATAAGCGTCGCAAACAAACTTTACTCATAGTATCATCATTTTCAAACCCCGGCAAATCACAGATAAATGGATTGGTCCTCCTACAAGGTTTGAAACAACGATAGGATCTGTAACTAGGGAGATATCTAAGTGCAAATAATATACAAGCGAGCTAGAAATAAAAGGGTGTGATTCTCAAGAGTCAAAAAGAGTATGGATAGGAAAATAAGAAATGGAAATCAAACCCTCCATGATAATCTTCCTACCTCTGTCTAGTCCGCTACAAGATGGAGCTACATCCAACATCTGAATCTGAGCTACCTATGTACAATCCTCTGTGCTCCCCTAACCCTCTGTGGACATGTCCTATTGAGATGTCCAGGCTTCCCACGAATATAACACTTCCGTCTCATTGAATCCTTCTTGCAGCCCTTGGAATAATACCATGTAATACACAATTATACTCTTTGTATCTTCCTTAACCCAACCTGTTTAGGGTACTCCCACTTTCTTCTGGTTTTTCCATTGTTATTATCCCACCATGGTTTCGTCAAATTTGCAGCATTCAGAGCCTCCTTGACCTCTTCCTTAGCGACCTCAGACATAAGAGATATTTCCACAAGAGAGTCAAATGTCTTTCTCATAGGTATGTATGTCAACATCTACCTGTGGAGAGGTTGTTTTAATGCCTTTGCAACTTCAAAGCTTTCTTATGCTGTGAATTAACCAAATCCATTCTGAACCTTGGCAACTCATTAAATTCATTTATGTAATCCTTTACTAAACTCTTTACTTGAAATTAAGTGAAAAAATGGGAGGCATCCTTATTTTCAAACTTTATATAATGCGGCTCCATGTCTAACTTTGAGTGCAAATCGGGTCCCTATTTCCTATAGTAACGCATTTTTCTGTTTTTTGCGCTGTTGTGTAAAAAATTCAAAAAAAAAATTGTAAATATTCACGAAATGATTCTACACAAAAAAAATGCTGAAATATCAATAATTTTTGTGAATAATTACAGACATTTCTGGATTTATTCACGTGGTACTACATTGAAAGGCGGATGAATAATTGCTGATATATCAGCAATTATTTATACATAATTACTGATATATCAGCATCAATTTCACAGTTGATGTAACTAAATGAAAAATTTGCTAATATATTAGCAATTATTGCAAATAGTTGCATCATTTGCAGCAATTTACTAAAGATGAAATATTTTTCATTTCTATGCCTTTTTTTTATTTCTGTTGATTTTCCTGTAGTACTTGAATGTCTAAATAACTATAGGCTTTGAGTTTGAATTTTTCATGCAAATCAACAAAAGTTGCATAAAATTTTGCTACTTTTTGTTATAATTGCTACAATGTCAACAATTATACGGAAAATTACAGAAATTTTCTAGAGCATGTATTTTTTTGGATCATTTTTTTGTAGTTTTAATGCACGTATAGATAATGATTATGTGTTGAATTAAATTTTGAAGTTTGGTAAATTTTTACGTTGTTTTTGTTTGATTTTTTGATGATTTTCAAAAAACAAGGACCTAATTTATAAAGTTTGTAGACATGTAGTTTTTTTTTTGTTGAAACTTAACAGGGACCTGAGCCAAACGGTCCCAAAAATTAATGAAATTTTCCAATTAAATACCCCCCTTAACGTATGACAAGAATCTCCTCTTAATTTTCTCTCGGAATCTTTGTCCAACCTATATTTCTGGCCTCTGCCTGCACTATCTCCCATTGGTATGAAGCCTTATTCTTTAGCTGTCATGAGGCAAGTTGAATTGTTTTGCAGTCTCCTAATCTCATAAACCCAAGTATCCTCTTTGTACTCCTCAACCAACTACATGCCTTAGCAAAAGTCATTGCATTCGAGAAATATCTACCACCAAGATTAGAGAAGTCTTTGCAAAGCCTTAAGAAGTCAGCTACCGCTAGTGGATTTGTTGGAACTCCAATCGCAAATGTTGGGTCTTCCGCAAGTTCTTGTGACTCTACCAATGGCTGACTTGAAGGGACCTAGAGAACCAAGCAGGGATTTGGGTACCCTTTGGAAGATTAGTGGCATCCGTAAGGGAAAGATAGAGATATTTAGATTTAAATGTATCGAAGGAAGGTATAACTTGACTTGAGTAGATTTTTGTAAAGCTTCTAACTATTTTTAAAATAATTCTGTTTTTGAAAATAAATTTTTAGAAATCCTACAACCTTAAGTTCTGATAGCAAATGCAATCCCCCATACTCCTTAGAATTCCCCATGCCGAGGAATATAGAGCATCTAGAAATATTAAAACATTCACGAAGCCCAAGATATGTGAAACATAAAGATAACTATAGAAAAAACATTTAAAATTGAAATATCTTATTATTAAGAAAACCAAACTCTTATTCAGAACGAGTCATAACCAAAACAAACCAAAGCCACATTTCTTACAAAATCTCATTATCACATGATAAATTATAGTATGAATACAATCTCCCTAATAAGCACCAGTACAATCATAACAAATGAAAATAACAATAAAGTAGAAAGATACATTAGAAACGTAGCAAGAACTCTGAAAATGAACCTCCAAGCTGCTTTAACCAATTAACCTCGATTCTACGAGCCTAATGGGTGAGAAAATGAAAGAAAGAGGAGTTGACCAAACATAAATACTGGTGAGTGAAATTAATTACTAACATAATCAAGCAAATTTATGATAATAGACTAAGTAATTGTTATAGTGTTACAAGGAGATGTGTTCGTGTGCAACCTAAGATAATTTCTGAGATAATAAATTTTTATTCAAATTGCTTGTTTGATTGTTTGCACTGATTCTACTACTATATAAATATTATAATTTGGATAAATATCCTAATTATACCCAGCGGATTTTCCTATATACCACCTCTTAGCATAGTGTCTACCACCTCTTAACATGGTAAAGTGTCAATGTAAATGTGCCCGTCGTGAAACCATATCAACATGACTCACCAAACGCCAATTCACCAACTAAGACACCATTTAGCGCATGAACGTGGTAATGCCCAATCAATTCGGCAAGCACAGTGATCATCGAGTGCCCTAATTGTCGTTCCAACTGTACCCTAAACAACATAGCATGCTCCGATCTCAATCACATATTTGAGATCATCAGTGTGACAACCCAAACCCCCGATCCTAAAGGAATGGATAATCGTTGGAATATAACACATTAAACACATAAAAAGATCACAAAACATAACATATATATAACATATCAAAGAATAATTTACATCATTTTACATCAACGGAAAATAAAATCATGGAATTACAGGATCATACTTAGTGCAAAACAAGTTTCAGATAATAAATAGTACACAGCATAATTAAAAGATACTTTTTGACATAAGGAGTCATGACAGAGTTCAAAAGAAATGTATATATTCCATCTATAGCTCCAAGTAGAAAATAGATATAGATGCTCTAGTACACATCCCCAATAGAAAGCAAGCTAAACCTATTCACTTGGCTTCCTATGTAAAAAAAATAGGTACCTGAGTTTCCAAGGGAAAAACAAAGTACGAGTTAGTCATGGGAATGGTATGAGAAATCCTACAGTTTACTTAACTTATTTAATATCAAGCATATTATGGGACCACTCCATATGTCACGGAACGGGTTTTCTCCACATGAGTGTGGTGCATTTAAAAATAAATGAAACAAGAAATAGAACAACGCAATGTTTTTTGAAAAATGAAACTATTATAAGACTCAGGTCCCATCACACAATGCAACACAACCTGCAGGATAGAGTTTTAATTTATAATGGCTAGACATGCTTGATACGAGAAACTAAAAATGATTCAATATTTTTAATGTCTAATTTAAAAACAGATTAGAAAATAAATATACCAATCTTAGACGGTATAATACCCCATCCTATTATGTCGCCGTAGGTATACAACTAAAACCGTAAAATCACGTATTGGAATTCAGATTTCCTTCATGAGCTAAGGCAAAGGATCTCTCTTTACCAAACTTTGGAACAACTCTAGCAAAATGTCCTAGGAAAAAATGTATCCCTCTTGGAGCGGCAGGGTTGTTCAGCCGTAACACTGCTTAGATAATTGCCTGGTACATACATTTCCCGGTCCTCTTGGTCAGTACGTCGACCATCTTGGCCTTGTGCGACCATATCCGAGGTGCCTCGATTCCAACATCCACATAAGTAAAAATGTCTGAGCTCCATACTAGGGACCACTTCTACCTAGAAAGAAATGCTTATCCTCCCGACTGTCCTTCATCCTCATACTGGGGTCTGAAGCACGAATTAACGCCATATACAAAGCTATGCTATATCAGCCATGTTTTGATCATCATCCACAAAGCCTTGCTTTTTAATAAAAGCTTTGACCTATGTATCTCAGCATGCCACACAGTCATCCCAGACTATGCAACTGATAACTACCAATATATAACCTCTCAGCTACTTCTCAAAGAATGATGTAAAACTACGAGAATAAATTCTCCTCCACTAGACAGATATTCATTTAGCGAAAATCAATTAATATACTGAGTCAGACATACAATCCATATAAAGATCATTTTGGGTTTGAACGAAACCGAAGGCACCTTATTCCTCATCCCATATGTCCAAACAGGAGAGAAGTCCTCGCACATCCGGACAAGCAACAAGTACGTCCGGACAAATGCCACTTTAACCCCTTCAAAGAGCTACCCATATCCAGGGCATCAGTAGTAATCCATTTGTAACACCCCGTATTTCTAATAATAGTGATGTTCACAAATTGAAGAATAATTAATTACAGATGTAAGAATTAAGGGAAACGGGTCGCGCCATTGTGTTCGTCTCAGAATTCTGGTTGAGATAGAGTCTGAGTTTGCGTGAATTGGACTTCGTATGAAGAAATTATGGCCATCCGAAGTTTTAGAAAATTCAAAACAGATTCAGAAAATTCAAATTTCGAAAATTCAGCCCAAATAGGCTGGGCGGGAAAAATTCCCGCCCAGACCAGGTCGACCTGGGGGTCGACCTGCCCACCAAGTTGACATGGGTGTCGACCCTAGGGTCGACCTGGGGGTCGACCTCCCTGGTCGAGCCCAGGTGACCTGGGTGCACCTAAATGGGTTTTTGGGCTGGGTTTTGGGGGCTGTGACGAAATCTGACGGCTCTAATCTATCATAGGGCTTATCTAAAGGCCTAAAACAACTAACTACACCTATAAATACACCCTAAGACCTAGCCTCCTCTAAACACAATTCTATTTTGCTTCTTCTCTGCCTCTGTTCTAAATAAAAATGAAAATGGCGCCGCTACTCTGCTGGAATCAAAACTAATCACCATCAACCTAAGCAACTCAATTCAAATTAGAGATTAAAGCTTCTGCAACAAGTCTGCAACAACTAAAGTTCTTTCTTTAATCCAACCAAGGCAAGTGCAGTTATTTTCCGATATAAACATTAATTCTGATTGTGACATGAATTATAAATCTGAATCTGAGGTTATATCTGTTTTGTTCTGTTTGGATCTATCTTATTTTGTGTCTCTTTCCTCTTTCTGTTCTATAGCCAGGCTACCACGAGCCTGAGCCAATCTCATAAGAGATTAACATACGCTAAAATGTTTGTGACAATAAAATGAATGATGCATGAAGTGGGTATGACCAATAGGTGACTGATTTGAGGAAAGAACATGGATTGTAGCTAGAACATAAATTTGAGACATATGACTGGACATGTTATATTTATGACAAAAAGGGTATTGAACATATGATTTGAGGACATGACATAGAAAGGTATATAATTAGACATAAATATAGATTGTATTGAACATATGACTTGAGATAAGGAGAATATGGTTTAGGTATAAAGATTTACATTAAAGTAGGATATCTATCAAATGTGAATAATACCTAAGTAGGAGATTTTTGTCAATAGCTATATTTGGTATAATTTATATGTGAATCTTTTGTACTAGGCAAGTTGAACTAAATTGGGACATCTAAATTATGACCATAATCTGTGACATGCAAATTTAATGCAAACATAGGGTATATGATCATATTGCGAATCATGACTATTATTTATGCATGTGAACTTAGGCAAGATTTATAATTAGGCAAGATATGTTGTGAAACTTTAAGGAATGATTAAATCTGTTATATTTGCCTAATTTGCTAGTTCTTCTATATTTGCCTAATCTGCTAGTTCTGTTATATTGCTTAATCTGCTAGTTCTGCCCTACTGCCTAGTCTGCTAGATCTGTTCATCTGCCAAATCTGTCATCTGCTAATTCTGTTAAAAATGCCAACCTAAATCTGTTGAGATGCCTAATCTGTTATTTGCTAAATCTGCTAGTTGCTTAATCTGCTGAATCCGTTAAGTCGCCTAAACCTGTTATCTGCTATGTCTGTTAAGTTGATATATTCACTCTGTTATTGACATAATCTGAATTAGCTATGAATAATTGACATGTATATTAGGCGTGGGTATAAATGGTAAATCATTAATTAATTGGCCGCAAAGATAAACATGGCTAACTCGAGGTTAGAATGAGTTTGCGGCGTAATTCTGCCCGGAACCGCCCGGCATATTCCAGTGGCCGCAAACAATAGGTTCTAATGTGAGAAGTTAGTCATAACGTGCTTGAAACCCGAGGTTAGACTCAGTTTGCAACAGAAATCTGCCCGGAACCAACCGACCTAACCAGTAGCCGCAAACTGTCAGTCTAATGTGAGAGGTTTGGGCATTAATATTTAATTAATGAAAATCAGAGATAAATATGATGTGTAAACGGGTCGGGCGGATAGGATTAAACCCACTAGACTGATGAATTTAATAAATCTGTTCCGTGAATCTGTAGGCCCAATTACAAAGTTAGACAAATCTGTAAGTCTGTTAATCTGTAATTGGTTAATCGGTATGTCTGTTAAATCTGTATATCTGATCCGTTAGTCTGAAAACTTGTCTGTGAACTGGTTGATCTGAATTCTGTATATCTGAACTTGTAAACAAGTTAATCTGAAATATGTTAGTCTGGGGACACAAGGTTAGGAGGGGAATTACTTGTGTCATCTGTTGTTTGGGACCCATATTAGTCAGTAACCCTTTCTGGTATCAAAACTTTGACCCAACAGTAGGTAGGGTCCGGGCACGCTTACTGAACTAATTATAAGTGGTTCATTCTGATAATGGCGAGGGGTGTTGATGGTGCGTTCCAACCGGGTCATGTGCGTGCATGGATCCCGGTCTGTCTCTGAGGATGTAAGACGCCGTGACATTTGTAAATAGGTCTATGCCAATTGGTTGTCACTTTAGGGAGTGATACACCCTACTGTGGGGCCGACACAGGATATTTATGTATTAGGGAGCCGATCACTTGGGGTAGAGTTTTAGGGTACACTTAGTTCTGTCTATTTCTGTTGGTACCGTCTGTTTCTGTTTGGTGGTAACACCTGTCTGTTTCTGCGTGGTACCGTCTGTTCGGGTGGTAAAGGCCCATTACTAGTGTACACCTAATTCTACATTCTGTTTCCGTAGGGATTAATCTGTTTCTGCTTCTGTCTGTTTCTGATCGGGTAGTAAAGGCCCATTATTAGCATTCTGTTTCTGTTAAATTATTCTGTACCCGTTTCTGTTTTAGTTTAGACATTAGGGTGACACCTAATTCGGTTATACTATTATTAGTGCAAGGAAGTTTAAAGCAATAGCTTATATCATTCTGTTCTTCTGTTATATCTGCTACATCTGTTACAGTTATCTCTCATCCAGTTTTATTTTCATGTCATGTTATTATTATCTGTTCATAACTGAAAATCACTGGACTTGCCAGACTTTTGTCTGACCCTTGTTGTTTCGCCTCCTTTCTTCCGTTTCCCCCCCCCCCCTCAGGTTTTGTAGAAGGGAATACTCTATCCTGATCCAGATTTCTTCCGCTTGAAGTGCTCAAAGTATGGCTTGTCTTCTTCTGTGGGGATTATGATTTTAAACTATGCATTCTTAAGGCTTTTGTACAAGACTGATATTTGTACTTGAATTCTGATTTAAAAGGATGTAACCAAGCTTATTTCGGTTTCTGTTGTAATAAAGTTATAAATTTTTCAAGTACTGTTTTATTTGTCTTGTAAGTTTCTGTTCTGTTTACTAAAATGCTCTACCATAGTTAAGGCATTCCCTTGGTGAGTGACCTTAACGGAGGTGGGGTGTTACACTTGGTATCAGAGCTGAAGGTTACCAGATTGGGTAAAGTTTTTGAAATTATTTTCAAAAAGGTTTTGAAAGGAAGTATTTTCAAAAATAAAGCTTATTTTGAAAAATATGATCCCCAAGAGCCATATATCTTTCCTTCAGTCCTTTTTGTATTGAACCTTTCCTTTTCGTTTCAGCATGTCTGAAGCATCTGAGATACCAGAGGGTGTTTACGTACCCGGTTGGTTTCGTCAATATCTTGAGGCTAGGACCGCCGCCGCAGGTCCAGCAAATGATCCCCCTCCTCCACCCCCTCCTCGTGCAATTACTTTTTCAAAGATCTGTAGAGATTTTAGGGCCATGGGTGGGAAGGATTTCAAAGGAACTGAATCATTCGTAGAAGCGAGGAACTGGCTCAAAGAAACTGAGGATCTATTCATTATCTTCGAGGTGGACGATAGGCAGAAGGTACAGTTGGCGGTATGGTTGCTCAAAGATGAAGCTTCCTACTGGTGGGAAGTCACTAACGCCAAGAGGTCGGTTGAGACATGGATGGATTTCAGAACAAGGTTTGAGACAAAATTCCTCTCGCAAGCTGAACGAAGTTTACAACTGGAAAAGTTCTTATCTCTTAAGCAAGGAAGTATGACGGTCAAGGAATACGTCAACCAGTTCAACCAACTAGCTAGGTTCGGATTGGATTTAGTCAACACTCAGCATAAAAAGGATCTCCGCTTTGTTAAGGGATTGAATGAGCCACTGCACAGCCTAGCCATGACCGATGTACCCATCGGGGCGACTTACGAGAGATTGGTGGACATGGCACTACTGCACGAGGAAGACAAGGGCCCGAAAGAGACAAAGAAGGAAGAACCACAGAATAAGAAAGCAGGGCCCAAAAAGGAAACGCAAAGGAAGGATGAGAAGTCTGAAGATAAGAAGGGGAAAAAGTGCTTTACTTGTGGAAGCTCGACTCATCTGAACAAGGATTGCAGAAAAAGGAAGGGCGCTTGCTTCAACTATGGGGAGATGGGACACTTCACTAGGGACTGCCCGAAGAGACGAGGACAAGGAGGGCAGGCGAACACTCTTGAGGCTAGTGGCTAGGATAGAAATAGGAAAATTCCTATAGTAGGTTTAATTTCTTTATCTGATTATGGAGTTAAGACTCTTTCTGATTCTGGTATTTTGATTTTGTTATTGATACTCTGCACTTTAATACTAGTATTGTTTTGATTCCGTTGTAGACTCAAACCTATAAGGGTTATGACTCATCTGTTTATGATAGATTGGGGTTTGAGGGATATCTGTGTTAGACGTCAAGTATGACGCATACATTCTGAGTTTTTGTGGGATATGATTTTATCATGCTTAGCTTCCTAAGAATCATTAGGGAACCTGATCTGTACCAGTAGTCTGTAAATATTTGAATAATTCTGCTTTCCAATTTTGACATTGGCTAAAGGAGGTGATCCTCTGGGTGTCAATCTGATGTTGATTTCGGTCTTCGGGGTTGATACTTGGGGGAATTATTTTCTCAACCAATGTCTAATGGGAACCAAGTCTTTGTCTTATCTGTACTCGCTTCCATCATTCGACTGTATCCTATCGATCGAATCTTCGAACTTTAGGTAGAAACTAATGGGTGTAAACATGTGTTTGAGACATGCTATGTTTGATGGTTGCAAGTGGATGCAAGTGGTTGCTAGTGGTTGCTTGTTGATGCATATACACACACTAGGCACTAGATCGGCTCGAAAACACTCTCATACTGCATATGGATGTGTGAGCATTTTTCAATTTTTGTGGATGCAAAATGATTGACTCGGCACATGGATGTTGCATATGATTGAATGGTTGTGCACTCATATAGAAATGATATGTATCAAGTAGGAAAATTGCATACATGTTGGACTCATGGCACTGGCATAATTCGCATTAAGGAGGTCAGCTGAATCAGTGGACCGCCTGATCTTTTCATTAGATAAGGAACATATACACACACCTTTGCATATGTTCATACAACATTAGAAGTTTCTAAGGACAATGGACGCCAGTGATTGATGATTGAGTAGATGGATGTTGGATGGTAGGACACATTCTTCTTAACTTGAAGATTTTGGGGATGAAATCCTTTAAGGAGGGGAGAATGTAACACCCCATATTTCTAATAATAGTGATGTTCACAAATTAAAGAATAATTAATTACAGATGTAAGAATTAAGGGAAACGGGTCACGCCATTGTGTTCGTCTCAGAATTCTGGTTGAGATAGAGTCCGAGTTTGCGTGAATTGGACTTCGTATGAAGTAGTTATGGCCATCCGAAGTTTCAGAAAATTCAAAACAGATTCAGAAAATTCAAATTTCGAAAATTCAGCCCAAACAGGCTGGGCGGGAAAAATTCCCGCCCAGACCAGGTCGACCTGCCCACCAGGTCGACATGGGTGTCGACCCTAGGGTCGACCTGGGGGTCGACCTCCCTGGTCGAGCCCAGGCGACCTGGGTGCACCTGAATGGGTTTTTGGGCTGGGTTTTGGGGGCTGTGACGAAATCTGACGGCTCTAATCTATCCTAGGGTTTATCTAAAGGCCTAAAACAACTAACTACACCTATAAATACACCCTAAGACCTAACCTCCTCTACACACAATTCTATTCTGCTTCTTCTCTGCCTCTGTTCTAAATAAAAATGAAAATGGCGTCGCTACTCTGCTGGAATCAAAACTAATCAACATCAACCTAAGCAACTCAATTCAAATTAGAGATTAAAGCTTCTGCAACAAGTCTGCAACAACTAAAGTTCTTTCTTTAATCCAACCAAGGCAAGTGCAGTTATTTTCCGATATAAACGTTAATTCTGATTGTGACATGAATTATAAATCTGAATCTGAGGTTACATCTGTTCTGTTCTGTTTGGATCTATCTTATTTTGTGTCTCTTTCCTCTTTCTGTTCTATAGCCAGGCTACCACGAGCCTGAGCCAATCTCATAAGAGATTAACATACGCTAAAATGTTTGTGACAATAAAATGAATGATGCATGAAGTGGGTATGACCAATAAGTGACTGATTTGAGGAAAGAACATGGACTGTAGCTAGAACATAAATTTGAGACATATGACTGGACATGTTATATTTATGACAAAAAGGGTATTGAACATATGATTTGAGGACATGACATAGAAAGTTATATAATTAGACATAAATATAAACTGTATTGAACATATGACTTGAGATAAGGAGAATATGGTTTAGGTATAAAGATTTACATTAAAGTAGGATATCTATCAAATGTGAATAATACCTAAGTAGGAGATTTTTGTCAATAGCTATATTTGGTATAATTTATATGTGAATCTTTTGTACTAGGCAAGTTGAACTAAATTGGGACATGTAAATTATGACCATAATCTGTGACATGCAAATTTAATGCAAACATGGGGTATATGATCATATTGCGAATCATGACTATTATTTATGCATGTGAACTTAGGCAAGATTTATAATTAGGCAAGATATGTTGTGAAACTTTAAGGAATGATTAAATCTGTTATATTTGCCTAATTTGCTAGTTCTTCTATATTTGCCTAATCTGCTAGTTCTGTTATATTGCTTAATCTGCTAGTTCTGCCCTACTGCCTAGTCTGCTAGATCTGTTCATCTGCCAAATCTGTCATCTGCTAATTCTGTTAAAAATGCCAACCTAAATCTGTTGAGATGCCTAATCTGTTATTTGCTAAATCTGCTAGTTGCTTAATCTGCTGAATCCGTTAAGTCGCCTAAACATGTTATCTGCTATGTCTGTTAAGTTGATATATTCAGTCTGTTATTGACATAATCTGAATTAGCTATGAATAATTGACATGTATATTAGGCGTGGGTATAAATGGTAAATCATTAATTAATTGGCCGCAAAGATAAACATGGCTAACTCGAGGTTAGAATGAGTTTGCGGCGTAATTCTACCCGGAACCGCCCGACATATTCCAGTGGCCGCAAATAATAGGTTCTAATTTGAGAAGTTAGTCATAACGTGCTTGAAACCCGAGGTTAGACTCAGTTTGCGACAGAAATCTGCCCGGAACCAACCGGCCTAACCAGCAGCCGCAAACTGTCAGTCTAATGTGAGAGGTCTGGGCATTAATATTTAATTAATGAAAATCTGAGATAAATATGATGTCTAAAACGTGTCGGGCGGATAGGATTAAACCCACTAGACTGATGAATTTAATAAATCTGTTCCGTGAATCTGTAGGCCCAATTACAAAGTTAGACAAATCTGTAAGTCTGTTAATCTGTAATTGGTTAATCGGTAAGTCTGTTAAATCTGTATATCTGATCCGTTAGTCTGAAAACTTGTCTGTGAACTGATTGATCTGAATTCTGTATGTCTGAACTTGTAAACAAGTTAATCTGAAATCTGTTAGTCTGGGGACACAAGGTTAGGAGGGGAATTACTTGTGTCATCTGTTGTTTGGGACCTATATTAGTCAGTAACCCTTTCTGGTATCAAAACTTTGACCCAACAGTAGGTAGCGTCCGGGCACGCTTACTGAACTAATTATAAGTGGTTCATTCTGATAATGGCGAGGGGTGTTGATGGTGCGTTCCAACCGGGTCATGTGCGTGTATGGATCCCGGTCTGTCTCTGAGGATGTAAGACGCCGTGACATCTGTAAATAGGTCTGTGCCAATTGGTTGTCACTTTAGGGAGTGATACACCCTACTGTGGGGCCGACACAGGATATTTATGTATTAGGGAGCCGATCGCTTGGGGTAGGGTTTTAGGGTACACTTAGTTCTGTCTGTTTCTGTTGGTACCGTCTGTTTCTGTTGGGTGGTAACACCTGTCTGTTTCTGCGTGGTACCGTCTGTTCGGGTGGTAAAGGCCCATTACTAGTGTAAACCTAATTCTACATTCTGTTTCCGTAGGGATTAATCTGTTTCTGCTTCTGTTTGTTTCTGATCGGGTAGTAAAGGCCCATTATTAGCATTCTGTTTCTGTTAAATTATTATGTACCCGTTTCTGTTTCAGTTTAGACATTAGGGTGACACCTAATTCGGTTATACTAGTATTAGTGCAGGGAAGTGTAAAGCAATAGCTTATATAATTCTGTTCTTCTGTTATATCTCATCCAGTTTTATTTTCATGTCATGTTATTATTATCTGTTCATAACTGAAAATCACTGGACTTGCCAGACTTTTGTCTGACCCTTGTTGTTTCGCCTCCTTTCTTCCGTTCCCCCCCCCTCCCCCCCAGGTTTTGTAGAAGGGAATACTCTAGCTTGATCCAGATTTCTTCCGCTTGAAGTGCTCAAAGTATGGCTTGTCTTCTTCTGTGGGGATTATGATTTTAAACTATGCATTCTTAAGGCTTTTGTACAAGACTGATATTTTGTACTTGAATTCTGATTTGAAAGGATGTAACCAAGCTTATTTCGGTTTCTGTTGTAATAAAGTTATAAATTTTTCAAGTACTGTTTTATCTGTCTTGTAAGTTTCTGTTCTGTTTACTAAAATGCTCCACCAAAGTTAAGGCATTCCCTTTGTGAGTGACCTTAACGGAGGTAGGGTGTTACACCATTCGATGTGAAGATTGTCAGTCTTGCACCATCTTTAATATCTTTGACTTTTAATCATCGTTCAATTATTCGAAACGGGTTAAACCCGGTCTTTTTGAATAATTCACGCTAGAACAAATCAAACCAAATCGATTCCTTATTTGAATTATTGATTCTCCAATTAAACCTCCTTTTAATTGGTTCTTTTCATAAGATTTAAAATCTTGTTCTCAACTCTAGTTAAGTCATTTGGCATTAGCAAATCATTTCATTACCTTATATTAAAAGTTTCACTCAAGAGTTCAGTTTACGAATTAAAATTCTTATTTCTAAACATCTCCAAAATCAGTTATATAATCTTTTACGCAAAATCGTCGAATCACACTTAACTACATTTATCTTTATAATCCATGTGAAATTGGTTTATATGCATTCCAAATCATTTATAATGTTTAAAATGATTTTATACTATATATATATATATATATATATATATATATATATATAAATAGTCCATTTTAGTTAAACGACATTTCAGGTTATTCAGCTGCACTGGGCTGCTTTCATCCAAGCCTGAATTAAAAATTTCTCAAATTCTAATCATTGTATTTAAAAACTCTTATTATCATTTGAAAGATCTTTTCAAAACGAATCCAACAGTTCCAACTTCGGGAAAATCCGATGGCTAGATCTCCCGATATATTAATTTAAAGTTACCGGTCGAAAATGTGAACTACTGCATGACACATTCTATTTTAATTTATATACGATGTATACATATGTATATAATATCATTTCTTTTATAATAGTTTATTATCTATTTGGCTAATGCCTTATATTTTGAAAAATTACGCCATAACCTCCTTTGTACGGGCTGATCGGTAAAGCCACAACTCGCCTCTTTAAGCCCTCATCAATCACAAAACAAATATTGCAATAACAGACAATCGTATATATAATCAAACTAGGCTATAATAACTTATAAAATTTAGTGCGATATCTCATCATATAAGCATCAAACAGTTACATGCTTATATGGTTATTTTGTCCACATCGTATAAGCATCAAACAATCACATGTTATATGGTTCTTTTATCCTCATCGTATAAGCATCAAACAATTACATACTATACGGTTCTTCTATCCACGATGTATAAGCGTCAAACAATTACGTACTATACGATTTACATCATATAAGCATCAAACAATTACATGCTTATATGGTTATGCTATGCAGTCCTCATCACATAAGCATCAAACACTTACATGCTTATATGGTTATGCTATGCAGTGTGGTCCACATTTTTTGTTCCTTATCAAATAGTGTATATCATTATTACACTCAAGCAACCATCACATCGAATCTAATTCACACATAGTCAATAGTAAGAATTGAATTACTCAACAAATGCCATTTAAGGCACAACCAATTTTCAATCAACTTGGTGTATTGTTCAAGTGTTAAACTCAAGGGATATCATATATAACAGATAAAAATGATATTTTTATTGCACTACTCAATGTTTAAATTAAAATAACTTGAGTGATCAATGATAAACATTATTAAATACTTTTATTTAGAAATCAACTGTCAATTAAATTAATTCCCTTTCTACGTGAATTTTAATTTCACTCAAACATAAGTAACTACGCGTATATCAATTAAAAATGATATTTTTATCTTTCTAACCATCAACTAACATCATAATAAATTATTACTGCTAATCAATATTCTTCATATAACATTGTAATAAATTTTTATTATTAACAACAAACAGTTAACAATCAATTTTATTTAACCCTTTTTAAGTGAGTTTCGATTTCTCACAATACGGTTTACGTTTGTATGTCATGTATCAAAGTAATTTCACATATATCGATTAAAAATGACATTTTTAACTTGCTAATTATTAACTAATATCATAATGAACTTGTATTAGCAACCTATATTTATCACCCAACTTAATTTAATTAACTGGAATAGTTAATTATAAACCAGCCCTTAACACGTTTAGATTTCTCATCGACAGTTTTCACTCCACCAAACTTTGTTCTGAAAGGAATGCAGACAAGCTAACACTACTACAGCTTCAACGACACTTATCGAGTTTCTACTAAATTTTCCGGTGGCCTATGGAGCTTGAACAACTTTCTAATACACTCTAACTTGCGAATACTAAAAGATCCAGAAGATTGGAGCTAAACAGAGGGAGAAATGGGGGTGTTTGAGGTTGTGGGACTCGCGGTCTCTGCTGTCCGGGTTTGGTGTAACAAGGGAAAAGGCCTACGGGCATGATGCATGGTGTAGGAGGAAGAAAAGGTTTTTTTTTGAGGTGGTGTTGTGCTAAAAAGAGGTGAAAGAAGGTGATTTGGAGTGGTGGAGGGAAGAGGGCCCACGGCGGTGGTTGCTGACGTGGCAGGGTGGTGCGGCGAGGGGAAGGGAAGATCACAGTGGCGATAGAATAGGGGTTGCGGTAAGGGAGGGCTGCCATGGAAGAGGAGAAAGGAGGAGAGGTAGGTGTTTGCAAAAGTGAAAGGATAAATAAAAGAGAAAGAAGGAGGTTTTTTTTGTAGAATTACCACCTCACACGAATCGCTAAGGTAGGTGTTTTTTTGTAGAAAAACACTGTGGCCCATTAGATGGTTGCCACGTCATTTTGTTTCATTAAAAGCTCTTTCAACTTAACAAACGAAAAGTTTGCTAGTTCAGCATCAAGCCTTTTGATCGCATGACCACACATTGATTATGTTTGTCATGAAATTTTGGATTCTAATAATAAACATAATTCTAGATCCAATGGAACAGATTTCGTTGAAATCCGAGTTCATTTGACCTTCCGTTTATTTTTCGAATGCGTTTCAGTTTAATATCAACATATCGTTTTAGTGTACATTTAATTCTCGCACGACCACACGTTAGCTCCAAGAATTACGAAATTTGGGATTCTACCATTATTCGATGCTACGGATTCAATAAAATAGTTTCGTCGAAATCTGAGGTCATCTCAGTAATGTTCCTTTGTAAACTGCTCAAATCAGCTTTAAATAATCGAATTTTAAAATTGATCGTAAATTCACATAAAATTATATTAAAAATAATTTTAAAATTGGTTCCAAAATTCAGGGTTGTTACAGTCTTCCCCACTTAAAACTTTTTGTCTCCAAAAAAGAAGACCCCACTTAAAACTTTTTGTCTCCAAAAAAGAAGAAAACAGTAAAGCTGAAATAGAAATGATAACCTAACATAAGTTTACCTCTCACAGGAGCTACTCAGAGAGGTCCACTCTGCACCTGGATAAGCTTGTTTGATGCTATCCTTTGTTTCCCACGTACAGCCTCTAGGATCTCCGCTCCACTGCACTTTGACCAAGTTTACCTTCTTATTTCTTAGCGCTCTGGTCTCTCGGCCAATTATCTTCATCATCTCTCTACGCACAGATAAACTTAGAAGAATAGCCAAATCCTCTTGCGATGCCTCTCTATAATCAAGTTTGGATCATGCACATGCTTCTGGAGATGAGAAACGTGAAATACATCATGCACTACGAGAAACCAATCTGGAAACTGAACCGTGTAAGCTAGAGTTCCTATCCTTTTCAGTATCCGGAATGGACCAATATACTTAGGGGCTAACTTTCCCATCTTCCCAAATCGAATTACTCCTCCCAATGGAGAAACTTTCAAATACACTTGATCACCAACAATAAATGCTATATCTCTTCTTCTAGAATTTGCATAACTTTTCTATCGACTCTGCGCAGCTTTTAATCGCTTCTAAATAAAATCCACTTTATCTATAGCTTCTTGGATCATATCTGGACCCAACACTAGTCGATTACCAGGCTCAATCCAACATGCAGGAGATGTACATCGTCTAACATATAGTGCCTCAAACAGTGACATCTTCAAATTTTCCTAGAAGTTTTTATTATACTAGAACTCAACCAGATGTGTATGATCTTCCTATGATCCTCCGAAATCGAGAATGCAGGCTCGCAACAAATCCTATAAAATACGATTCACCCTCTCAGTCTGACCATCTATTTGAGGATGATATGCATTGCTAAGATCCAACTTTGTTCCCAACTCAGACTGAAATGCTTCCCAGAACTTACTAGCGAAAATCGAATTGTGATCACTGACAATGCTGTTGGGAGCTCCATGCAATCTAACAATCTCTTTCACATACAACTGAGCTGGGCTCTGAGCTGTTCTATTAGCTTTCACCAGAAAAAAATGTGCACTCTTCATTAAATGATCTACAATAACCTATATTCCTTCATTGCCTCTCTTGGTTCAAGGAAGACCATCAATAAAATCTATTGAAAATTGGTCCTACCTCCATTCCGGAATTTCTAATGGCTGCCCCAATCTAGCGACTTTCTGCTAATCACTTTTGACTTGTTGGCAAGTTGAACACCTTCTAACATATATCGAGATATCTCTTTTTATCGGCTTCCATCAAAATATGCACTTTAGATCTCGATACATTTTACTCACCCCTGGATGAATACTTAGCTTAGATTTGTGACATTTATCCTGTACCTCTCTTCTGAGCTTAGGAATATCTAGAACACAAACTCGTCCTTACAATCTCAAAAATCCTTTATTATCAGTTTGAAAGTTCGAAACTTCACCTTCCTGTATCCTTTTGCTAATTCTTTGAATAAACTCATCATCCTTCTGTAAAATAGAAATCTTGTCAATCAACAAGGGCATAATAATCAGATTAGTAATGATTGCATTCTTTCTACTAAGCGCATCTGCCACAGCATTGGCTTTTCTTGGAGTATATAAAATATCAAGATCATAAGCTGCAAGAATATCCAACCAATGATGTTGCTTCATATTCAAATCTTTTTGGGTGAACAGATATTTCAAAGAGTTATGATCTGTAAATAACTCAAACTTCTAACCCAATAGGTAATGCCTCCAAATATTTAAGGAAAATACCACTGCTAACAACTCCAAATCATGAGTAGCATATATTTTCTCATGCAGCTTTAGTTGCCTACTAGTGTAAGCAATGACTCTGCCTCTTTGCATCAACAGTACTGCACCTACTCCTTCATTAGAAGCATCCATATAGATGGTTAAATCTTGATTACCATCTATAATTGTTAACACTGGCGCAGTATTTAATCTTTCTTTCAGCTACTGAAATGATGCTTCACATTCAGACGTCCAATTAAACATGGCATGCTTCTTAGTAAGCTTCGTTAATGGACTAGATAACTTCGAAAAACCTTTAACGAAATTTCGATAATAACTTTCGAATCCAAGAAAACTCCTCACCTAAGTAGGCGTCATTGGTTGCTTCCAATCTTGGATGGCCGTAATCTTGCCTAGATCTACTGATATCCCTTGCTTTGATACTACATGACCAAAGAATTTCACTTCTTCTTTCCCGAATATGCATTTATAAAATTTAGCTTTTAATATATTCTTTCTCAAAATTTCCAATACCTGTTCTAAATGTCTGACAGGCTCCTCCATTGTTATCGAAAAGATCAGAAAATAATCAATAAAATCCAATGCAAATTTATTTAGCACTCCACGGAACACTCGATTAATCAAATCAAAAAAATAAACAGGGGCATTGTATATCCCGAACGACATCACTAACCATTCATAGAATAAATCTGGACCTCTAAAAGTTATCAACGGAACACATTCTTCAGCAATTCTTAATTGATGAAACCTATAGCTAGGTTCATCTTCGAAAATACTCATGCTCCATTCAAGCGATCTAATAAATCATCAATATGCGGCAGTGGATACTTATTCTTAAGTGTCTACTTGTCGAGAAATCGGTAATCTACACATAATTTGAGAGTGCCATCTGACTTCGGGACAAACACCACCATTGCTCCCCAACTCGAGAAACTAGCCTAATTAGACCTTTTCATAACAACAGTCGAGTTTGACTACTTAACTCTTCTTTCTCTTTCAACGTCATTCTCCAAATTGCATGCACAACTGGCCTCACATTCGGAATCAAATCAATTTTGAAATCGATATCTCTTCTCAGCAGAAGGCTATTAACTTCTTCAAGAATATTTGTGTAATTCTTAACAATGGTAATATTTTCTATATAGGTAAGAGAAATATCAAGAGCAGACCAAAACTTCTCTCTGTCTGAATCCGGATCTTTGCATGGTATAGTTATGAAATTTCCAAATTTTGTTTTTACTTTAACAATTCTTTTAGCACATTTAACTTTTGCTTCATACTTGGTCAACCAATCCAACCCAAGTATAATATCAAACCCGACAAGATCCAGGACGATCAAACCAAAGGAAAATCATAGTGAGAATAAGAAGTAGATACTTTACAATAAAAAATGAAATGTAACAGCCTACATTTTACGTATTGAAGGATCGTCAAATATTTTTATTTCATTCTCTGAGGGTTGGATCATTCTAATCTTTTAATATGTTGCTTATGGGGATGTGAGACATGTACATAATTTTACCCTATCAATCTTGTACAAGGCATAACTTTTGACTCAGGTAGAATCAGTGGGTGAGACCTATGCCATTGGAATGGAATTGATGATTGTCTTGTTGTAGAGTGGTTACATTAAAGATTTGGCTCAGTGGTTTGGGAGAAATTGTTGTTTTAAGGTTTTCAGTTGGTTGTCCATGTTTTGGGAGCCTAATGGGCTGATTTGGGAGAGGCGCATTAGTGGGCTAGAGGAAACTATAAATAGGGGGTAAGGGATATGGGAAATGGTTTCAGTTTTCCATTCTCTCATTTGGAGGTCTTGAGCTCCTCCTTCCTCTAACACCTTTCCACCATTAAAAATCCAAATTTAAGGAGGGAAATCATAGATCTACACCATTGGAGGCTAGATCTACATCAATTGAAGCAAGATATCATCGGATCAAGGGGTTTGGTGTGAGGTGCTTGCAGTCCGAATTCAAATTTCTATCATTTTACCTTGTTTTGTATAATCGGTGAGTGATTTACATCTCTCACATGGATTCAATGAAGTATATGAGTGTTTCATCATGTTTTCAACCAAATTCAAGTGTTTTACCATAGATCTATACCATGTTAAGTCAATTTTCATATAAATCACCCTATGATCTAAGTTAGCGTGTTTAAACCAGTAATTCTTATGCCATTTTACATGTTTATGCAAGTTAGATTCGCAATTTAGGTCATATGTTCATCTATTATGGTTTTTGGTGAAATTTGCATAATTAATGATGATTGTGGGTGAGTGGATGATTGTTGATAGTTGCTTGAATTGGTTGTTGGTTGGTTGAATTGAGATTTGTTTATTTTGGATTAGAGTTGTGGGCATTCGAGCATTCATAGACCGGCTCAGATCCAGTGATGGATCAGTGACCGATTTAGTGACCGAGCGGTGGCTGATCCAGTGATGGATCAGTGACCGATCGGTGGCTGATCCAGCGATGGATCAGTGACTGATCAGCGACTAATTTAGTGATCGACCGATCCAGTGACCCATCGATGCCTGATCGAGTGATGGATCAGTGACCGATCGGTGGCTGATCCAGTGATGGATCAGTGACCAATCGGTGACCGATCCATTGATGGATCATAACCGATCGATGGCTGATCCAGAGATGGATCAGTGATCGGTCCATTAATGGATCGTGACAGATCCATCAGTGATGGAATGGATGGTCCAGATCAATGACGGATCAGTGACAGAATGGATGACTCAGATTTGTGATGGATCTGTGACGGAATGGATCAGCATAGGTCAGTGACGGATCTGTGACAGATGGATCTGTGATGGATTGGTAACGGATTGATGCAGAATTGAATTAGGGGATATAATAGCATTTCAAAAGTGCTGCAGTAGGCTGTTTTCACATTTTTGCTCGGTGATGGTGTGACTTCGAAGGGAATTCAAGTAGACAGGTTCGAAGTGTTGAAATGTGTTCGTTGATCGGCGCAGAACAACGAATGAGGTGGCAACTCAAAGGTGGTGGGTTGGTGGATAATGGCTGCTCCAGAAGGTTGCTTGAGCTATAAAAAGTCGCCAGGTTGGATGACTAGAGATGTGAAGGCCAAGAGATTTTTGTTGTCGTAGATTCTAGCAGGCTCAAAGCAGGGGTACAATAGAGATGTCTAAAAGGTCGGTTGTAGGTCGAGTACCCTAGGTCTTGTAGAAAGGCCTAGTGTTTAGGTTGGACATATGGAGCTTTGGCTAGAACTGGGGTAACCATTAGCCCTAGACATATGGAAAGGTTGGTCGTCATACTATTAACGATGGTTTCGAAGCAGGATTGGCGGTGATAGCCAGAGTCTGTCATGGTTGATTAGTTGCCTTGTTTGAACCATCTCATATAGTTCATCCAACATCGAAGGAGATGTCCCTTGGGTGCTTGTCTGATATTGGTTTAGGCCTCTGGGGCTTTTGCTTGAGGGATGTTTAATTCGATTAGGATGGTTTACATGAGCTATATATAATCTGAATGTTCTGGTTCCCACGGATGAATGATTGTACTATTATCGTAAAGGATATCAATGTCCGATGTGGGGAAGACGGAAGTTGAGTTCTTCTCTGATATTTTGGGTAGATTAGTATGTTTATCTATCCATTCTCATATACTTTATTGATGAAGTTTGTTAGCTATTTTATCGCTCACTAAGATTGTTGTCTAACTCAAGGTTTTATGTTTCCTTCTTATTACATTGGGTTGTTCATCCGGTTTTGGATGGGCAGTGTAACACCCCACACCCGCTAAGGTCACCCGCTAAGGGAATGCCTTAACTTCGGTGGAGTATTTTAAGTGAATATAGAACAGAAAAATTACAATAGACATGTATAAGTAATACTTGAAATTTAAAACATCATTTCATTGCAGCAGAAGGTAAACATATTTGGTTACATATCAAAATCCAACAAGAGTCAAGTACAAAATATCCATCTCGTTAAAACATAAGTACATAATCCCACTACATACGAATAGCCATAATAGAAAAGATAACCGAGCTTTACTTCAAGAGTCCAAGCTTCAAAAGATAGATAAAGCAATCTGAATCAAAGCCCACTAATGCTAGGCCCACTCTGATAACCTGAGGGTTGGGGAAAAAGATAAAAACAACGGGGTCAGACATAAGTCTGAGTGAGCCCTATAACTTTAACAATACAATCATTAAAGTAATTAGGGTATGATATAAACCTGGTACGGTACGACTGGGGATAAATGACTACACTAAGCAGCAAACTAGACTTAGGATGAACTAAGATAACGGTAAAGACGCGCCTATCCACATAAGGATAAATACTACTCTGCACCACCCAAGATCTACCCACCCAAGGGTAATTTCTACTGCACCACCCCAGTCATTCTTACTTAAAGGTTGATCCCTCCCAAGGACTTAGAAAATTTTACCCAGTAGTTTCGTGTACCCCTAGCTGACTACATAGGTGCCGTCTGCCCCTATCTCCACTAGGTGTACCCTGTACTTAGTAATCTTAATAGTAGTCTCTTGTACCCCTAGCTGACTACATAGGTGCCGTCTGCCCCTATCTCCACTAGGTGTACCCACTACTCCCATTCGATCGGCTCCCTAACGTAGATACCCGTGCTGGCCCCACAGTGGGGTGTATCACTCCCCAGAGTGGCAACCCGATAAAATCAATGGTGCACGGCTTATACCTACACGATGCAACAACGTCTTACCTACCAGCCCGGGTCCACACACGCATATGAAACCCGTTGGACTTGCGTTGCCACCGCTAACCCTTTTTGGCCTCTTATAGTCAAACCCAGTACGCGTGTCCCGTCCTCGACATGGGTCGAGCCCAATAAGATACATATGGGTTACTGGTTGAAATGGGCCACCACAAGCTACCCGCCTAAGCTTGTCATTTTATCTAGTGCATCCCATTTAACCCTTTTCTAATAATCATGTCCACTTACATGTTTAAGGTTTGGTTAAGTCATCTAATCATATTTCAATTGCCACTCAAGGAACCCACTAGATTTCCTCATGCCACCCAAGGCACTTACTAGATTTCCACATGCCACCCAAGGCACTTACTTAACCCTTTAATCATGTTTAATTACATGTTCCACTTTGGTTAAGTATTCTAATCGTATCTTCTATTGCCACCCAAGGCAACCATTAGATTTTCCCCATGCCACCCAAGGCACTTACTTAACCCTTTAATCATGTTTAATTACATGTTCCACTTTGGTTAAGTATTCTAATCGTATTTTCTATTGCCACCCAAGGCAACCATTAGGTTTTCCCCATGCCACCCAAGGCACTTACTTAACCCTTTAATCATGTTTAATTACATGTTCCACTTTGGTTAAGTATTCTAATCGTATTTTCTATTGCCACCCAAGGCAACCACTAGGTTTTTCCACATGCCACCCAAGGCACTTACTAGATTTCCACATGCCACCCAAGGCACCCACTTAACCCCTCATGCTCCACTACATGCTTATCTGGTTAAGTGTTTCTTAATTGATTAAGAACGTAACCGTTGTAAAGACCTCTCACATTAGACTATCTTTTATGGCAGCTGGATTTGCCGGTCGGTTCCGGGCAGCCTTACGCCATAACCGAGTCTAACCTCGTGTCTTTACACTTGTCACGTATTTAGTTTGTGCCTAAGACCTCTCACATTGGGCCAATCATTTGTAGCCGCTGGATTTGTCGGTCGGTTCCGGGCAGTCTTATGCTACAAAAGGGTCCAACCTCGTGTCTTAGTCGATTAATTGCACCTGATTAATCACCCCCATAATTTGTATTAATTATCCCTAATTAATTACAAATTTAACGATGTACATAATTGACTCAATTATGTCCATCAACTTTATGGTATGCATAATCATACCAACTTCATTTCATTAACATGAATATTAACCCCATCGTTCCCCACATAATTCGCTAACATGACATACTTAAAAGGGAAGATTCATCACACATACAATGGGTTCAACTTGCATAACATTAGCATCAACATGGGTTTAAAAGGTGTCAACATGCATATAGCATCAAACCCAACTAGCATAAATAATCAACCCAAACTTGCATGAATCACATATGTCATAAAGAGGTTAACTTGCATAAATTACTTATGTCATCCAAAGGGGCAAACTTGCATATGTATGTATGACATACAAAGGGGTTAACTTGCATATGTATGCATATCATACGAAGGTGTAAACTTGCACATGTTACTTGCATATAATCAAACACCAAACTTGCATAACATGTCATATATGAACTTGCATATAATCATACACCAAACTTGCATAACATATCATATATGAACTTGCATATAATCATACACCAAACTTGCATAACATGGTGTCATAATGGATCAATGTTTATCATAGCGATTTGCATAACTAACATCATGAACACATAGTCTAAAACTTGCATAACTTGCATAACATCATGATCACCTAGCATATAACTTGCATAACATCATGATCACATAGCACATGACTTGCATAACTTGCATAACATCATGATCACATAGCATATGACTTGCATAACTTGCATAACACATAGCATATAACTTGCATAACATGCATAACACATAGCATATAACTTGCATAACATGCATAACACATAGCATATAACTTGCATAACATGCATAACACATAGCATATGATAACATAACTTGCATTGATCCACATTCATAGCCATAACCTCATTATATCCTATCATAATCATTTCAACAATTGTTCATTAAGGCTATAGAAACTCACAACTTGTTGATTAGCACTCCTAAGAAGAAGATTAAGTTGCTAGAGTTGATTAGAAGTTGATTTGAGAAGCTATCTTCCTCTTTAATTTGATGGAGGCTCCTTCAAGTTGCATTTTGACGGCATAACGACGTTGTATCTATTTTTAGTATGAATTAGGGTAGTCTTAGGGTATATTTATAGAGTAGTTAGGTGTTTTAGGCCATTAGATTAACCCTAAATCAGATTATAGCCGTCAGATCTCGTCCTAGCCACCAAAACACAGCCCAAAAGCCAAACTGGTGCACCTAGGTCACCTGGGCTCGACCAGGGGGGTCGACCCCCAGGTCGACACTAGGGTCGACACCCTAGTCGACCTGGTGGGCAG
The DNA here is from genome assembly GCA_030737875.1 of Allium sativum. Taxonomy (NCBI): domain Eukaryota; kingdom Viridiplantae; phylum Streptophyta; class Magnoliopsida; order Asparagales; family Amaryllidaceae; genus Allium; species Allium sativum. The sequence continues at coordinate 782,105,076 of CM060920.1, read as the reverse complement.
GTCGACACCCATGTCGACCCCCAGGTCGACTCCCTGAGTCTGGCGGGAATTTTCCCGTCACTTCTGAAATTTGAAATTTCTGTTTTTAAAATCTGTTTTGAATTTCTGAAAACTTCTTCGGGCCTTAACTGGGTCATACGGACTCCGATTTTCGAAAACTCGGACTCTATTTCGCGTATTTCTCCGAGACGAACGCAATGGCATAGCCCGTTTCCCCTGATTCAGACTTTAAAATTTAATTCTGCCCTGTTTTATATTATAGCAAGTTATTCAACGTACGGGGTGTTACATTCTCCCCTACTTAAAGGATTTCGTCCCCGAAATCTCTAAGTCAAGAAGAATGTGTCCTACCATCCAAACAACCATCTACTCAAACCATCAAACACTGGCATCGATTGTCCTTAGAGTTTCTAATGCTGTATGAACATATGCAAAAAATGTGTGTATATGTTCCCTGTCTAATGCAAAATCAGGCGGTCTACTGATTTAGTTGACCTCCTTAATGCAAACCATGATAGTGCCATGCATCCTGTGACGGCCGGGAATTTCGCTCGATCTGAATCAGTCGTTAAACCGATTTAGACCGTTCGAAACCCCTGATCGTTTGAGAACAGGACAAAATAGAACGCAGACGGAAGAACATTTCATTGCTATTACAACAATTCCATCAGATACAAGAATATACAGAGTATAATTGAATAAATTACATTCGATAAATATCAGAGATTACAATAAATTACATAGCAGCGGAAAATAATACAAAGCACAACTGAAGGTGATATACGGATACAGAGCTTTCCGGATATCATTCCAGCTGTAAACCAGGATCCTGTGAATATAAATCTGCAAAACCAAAACTACTAGCTTCCCGTGCGGAAAATAGGGGCACCCAGAGTTTAGGTTAAAACAATAAACTCCAGGTCAGTCATGTGACTGGTGTGAGAACTAAAACAGTTATTTAAAGCTTTACTTTAAAAGAGAGTAATTCAAGGGACCACGCCGTATAACACGGAACGGGTTTTCTCCCAAGAACACCAGTGCATATAAATAAACAGCGCAATGCTTTTTCGAAAAATGAAGCTATTATAAGACCCAGGTCCCATCACACAATGCAACGCAAGCCGGAGGATAGGGTTTTCCCTTATAATAGCCAAACATGCTTGGTACGTTTAAAACAAATCATTTGATACTATAATAAGTGTATAGTGTCAAAACAATTTCAATCATAAATATAAATCATAGACGGCATGGGTACCATATATCATGTCGCCATACTAGTTCTACAATTAAAACCGCAATACACGTATTGGAAATTGGATTTCCGTCATGAGTCGAGGCAAGGGGCAAGCTCCTCTCCGCGTTCGAGACACTCTAGCAAATGTCCCAGGGCTACGCACTCTGGGCAACCCTTGGATGCTTCAGGGCCGGTCCTCACTTACGTTAGAGGATTGGAAATTCCTAAACACACGTTTCCCGGTCCTTACAGACCTAAAATCGAGGCGCCTCATCCAACAACCACAAAGGTGAAAAGTATATAAATGTCAGGGCTGGTAAGTCACTGACACCACCAAAGTTAGAAAGAAACGTCGTGCTCTCCCTGCAGTCCTTATCCCGTTTTTAACTCATACCGAGGTGTGAGGCTCGCGAATTCACGTTATACACAAAGCTATGCCACAAAGGCCGTGCTTTGATCATCAACCACAAGACTCTGCTTTTCAACAAAACCCTTGATCATTGCATCTTAGCGTGCCACACAGGCAATTCATGCCATGCGACTGATGTCTATCGATATACAACCTCTGAGCTCGTACGTCTCAGAGAAGGGCGTTAAGCAAAAGAATAAATTCTCCGCCGCCAAACAAATGTATATTTAATAGAAATCAATCAACACAGAATAAAATCCAATGTCAGACACACAATCCATTTACAAGTCCGTTCTGGGTCTGAACGAAACCGGAGGCACTTTCCTCGCATATCCATCCATCTCCAAGTACGTCTGGACGACCACCAACTATTTCCATCCTCTTGGGTGTACAGCCCAATCAGGATCGTCAGTAATTATCCAAACGATGTGAAGACTTCCGGTCTTCAATCACCGTCTTTATCTTCGACATATCGTCGAATTGGTTATTCAGAATGGGTATAAACCCGGCCTTTCCGAACAACCCGCGTATATTAAAAACAAATGTTACACAAACTCAACATACTCCTCATTCCAATTCTGAATATTCTGTTATTTAAATATTCACATCTTTTGGGAAAAGTTCCCATTAATTTTATCCAAGATAAATTCTTTAAAATTTATTCTTTGATCTTCCTTTGGATGTCATTTTAAACCAAATTATGGTTTTCCAAACTAGCCGGGATTAGCGAACCACACCGAAGTAATTATTTATTTTATTTCCCCATCCCAACCTATTCATCCCATGAAGCAAAACTGGTAATACTCCATATCTAACACCTCAGTGTTGTCGGTAAAATTAATTACCATTTCACGTTCAAATCTAATTAAAGATTTAACTATCGCTTTGGAGCAAAACTGGCAATACTCCATTCTCGCTCATTTCTAAATTTGATAATTTAAATTGTAGATTTACATTTCAATCTAATTGCAGATTCGTTAAAACTCCTTTTACTGGGTTAAAGAACTAGGTGTTATTTAAAACACAGTTCACGACAAACCCAAATCATATTCTATTCATTATCGGGCTAAAGAACTAGTGTTATTTAAAACACCGTTCACGATAAACCCAAATCATATTCTATTTATTATCGGGTTAAAGAACTAGTGTTGTTTAAAACACAGTTCACGATAAACCCACATCACATTCTAGTTCAATTCAAATCAAATATATTAGGAATTCCGATTATTTAAAACCCCTTTTAAATCTAATTTATTTATTTAAAAACAAATCGGGTTTTAAATTTAGTTCAAACTAGTTCATTTTGATAAAATCTATTTTTATCTTTTCAAATATGGAGTTTTTCATCCCAAATTTTCCCAAATCATTCCTTATGATTTTACACAAATTATTACTATTTTAAATAATTTTATTAAGGCCCGTACAATCGATTTCCAACAATGGCCATCGAACTGCACTTACTGCGACCTTTTCGAATTTGATTTGGACGTATCTCCAAATCCAACCGTTAGATTTTGAATTTCAAATATTCGTTAGAAAGCTCTTTTCGATACGAACCCAACGGTTCCGATTTTAGGAGAATCCGACGGTCGGATCTCCCGTAATGTCCATTTGAAATAAATGGTCGAAATTCACGAACTGCCGCGGCGCGGCGCGTTCTATTCAGGCCATTATATAATATATATAATATATATTTCATCGATTTCTATTTAAAACGAATTATATAAATAGTTTTGAATTTGTTTCAAAAACATTTTCAACTTCCATTTCAAATTCAAATCAAAATTGAATTCTTCTTTATAAATTCGGTTTAAAATTCATTTCTATTCAATTCAAAATTCAATTCAATTTGAATTCATTCCAATTCGTTTTCGATTCAATTCGAATTCGTTATCTATTCAATTCAATTCGAATTCGTTATTTATTCAATTCAATTCGAATTCGTTATTTATTCAATTCAATTCGAATTCATATCAAATTCGTTTTCTATCCTATTCAAATTCAACTGATTTTCTATTCTATTCAAATTCAATTGATTTTCTATTCTATTCAAATTCAATTGATTTTCTATTCGATTCAATTCAAATTGGTTTTCTATTCGATTCAATTCAAATTGGTTTTCTATTCGATTCAATTCAAATTGGTTTTCTATTCGATTCAATTCAAATTGGTTTTCTATTCGATTCAATTCAAATTGGTTTTCTATTCGATTCAATTCAAATTCCATCATATATTCAATTGAAATCAAATTTGTTTTCTATTCAATTCATTTCGAAATCGTTTTATATTCAATTCATTTCGAAATCGTTTTCAATTCAATTCATTTCGAAATCGTTTTATATTCAATTCATTTCGAAATCGTTTTCAATTCAATTCAATTCATTTCGAAATCGTTTTTCAATTCAATTAATTTCGAAATCGTTTTTCAATTCAATTAATTTCGAAATCGTTTTCAATTCAATTCATTTCGAAATCGTTTTTCAATTCAATTCATTTCGAAATCGTTTTTCAATTCAATTCATTTCGAAATCGTTTTCAATTCAATTCATTTCGAAATCGTTTTTCAATATTCATTTTAAAATTAATAAATCGATATAAATATCGTTCGCGTCAAAATGGCGTCAATCTAATCAACACGGCTTCATATATTTCTATTTCTAAATATTCTATTTCAAATATTTCTATTTTTAAAATATTTCGTTCAATACATGACTAATCTCAACGGATGAGTACTGTCAACACATGAACCTTTATTTTATATTGATAAAGATGTAAATTTTATTATCAAAATATTTCGTTCAACACATGACTAATCTCACGAATGAGTACAGTCAACACATGAACCTTTATTTTATATTGATAAAGATGTAAATTGTATTATTAAAATATTTCGTTCAACACATGACTAATCTCAACGGATGAGTACGGTCAACACATGAACCTTTATTTTATATTAATAAAGATGTAAATTTTATTGTTAAAATATTTCGTTCAACACATGACTAATCTCAACGGATGAGTACAGTCAACACATGAACCTTTATTTTATATTATAAAGATGTAAATTTTATTGTTAAAATATTTCGTTCAACACATGACTAATCTCAACTGATGAGTACAGTCAACACATGAACCTTTACTTTATAATATTCTTTATCTTCTAAATTGGAATGAGGCCCAATCAATCACCATATAAAATTAATTATATGGATTTTCATACAACACATGTATATAATAGCATTGAAAAATAATCAACCATCAACCAAAGTGCACTACACTGTATAAGCATCAGATATAGATATCTAACGCTTATAACAGCCTGTCAATCAATCGATCGACATATTTAATAAATCAGGATGAGTGAACTTCAAATTTCATCCCAACACCCGTGTGGGGTTTCAAACAATCAAACACAGATTTTATTTGTGCAGTTGGGCGATGTGTAAAATTTATCGTTCCAATCAATGTTCTTCAAATAGGTGTACATAAACAAACCGTCCGGTTTGTAAATGAATATTTTATTTTATTCACTTCACGTTAAAAATTATATTTTTAACGATAAAACATTTTATTTTAACATATGAATTTCTATTTAGTACATTCTTTAAATAAAATGATATTTTTATTTTTCTAACTTATTTTAGAAAATTTCGGCGGCATAACGGCACGATACTAGAAACGGGACGAGGCCTAGCCTTATCCCCGGTCTAGTGAAGGCCCACGCCATTCACACATCAATCAATCTATTCCATTTCACCAAACAACTCAATTTCAATCAAATAATTTAACTAATTTTTGCAATCAAACAAACAAGTCCATGGTCTGTGGACGATTGTGTCGGGTGCTACTAAGCACCGTCTGCATCCTAGTATATATACATAACTAGAAAAAGAAATTGAAAGGTGAGAAATTCTCACCGATAGCTATCCAATACCACGACTCTTCTTTTATAAAAATCTTCGTCGTTCTCGCCTTTTTGTCACCTTCGCTGCTCGTAGTCACTACATATATAAAAAATCACATTTTTATTTTGCTACATATATAAAGATGATATTTTTACTTCGTTATGAAAATTATATTTTTACCTCGCTATATATATATATCAAAGATTATATTCTTACAACGTCTTTTACACATAAAAGATTATATCTTTACTTAGCTACACGAATAAAAACAATATTTTTAACTTGCTACTCTAATAAAAATAATATCTTTAACTTGCTACCATGATAGAAATAATATTTTTATCCCTCCTACTATATAAAGATGATATTTTTATTTTGCTACACATATAAAAATTATATTTTTTTTCCTTCTTTTAAAAATCTAATCTTTTCTATTTAAAAAAAAAATCAAATACATAAAATTGAACTTTTATTTCATAATCCTATGTATAAAAAAGGAAAATCAGTTTTTAAAATAAATATAAATCAGTTTTTAAAATAAATAAATAGAGGGGGCTGATGCGGTGGTAGGCAGAGGAGGAGGTGCGACTAGGGTTGCTGGAGGCGGAGGAGGATGGTGGAGTGGTCGAAGGGGTATTGCGAGGCTAGGGGGGTTTCTTCGCGCCGCCTCTGGCGAGGAGGGGGGGTTTCTTCACGCCGCCTCTGGCGAGGAGGGGGGTGGGTCGCGACTACCGCAGGTGGAGGGGGGGCGTCTCGAGGTCGGCGCCGCTGGGGGGGGCTGGCGGCTCGATTTAGGTTTAGTTTTTTTTTCTGAAATTGAATGCACGAGGGAAAAGGGGGGCCTCGGGTTAAAAGGGGGGGAGAGAGTATTGATTTATAATTTATTTAATTATTTTAATTGCAAAAAGTTGACTTTTACATACGACCTCGAAACGAGGCCCACCGCCTGTCGTCCATAGCGTTTTACCCTCATTCCGAACACACTGGAATATGTATCGTAGGCTGATTCGATCGCTTTGATCAGTTTCCGTTGAATTTACATTTAAATCACTATATTGAATTTTAAACGTACATTTCAAATTACCGGGGTCACATACTAACTCTAAAAATTCTCGAAAAATATTTTCTAGCTTCGTATTAACGATACGGTCCTAACAAAACTAGTTTCGTCGAATTCTGAGACTGTTAGAAAAATGGCCAATTTCCAGTCGATTAAAATCAACTGAAACTGGTCAAACGCGTTTTCCTTCGCCATGCTCACATATTGATTCGAAAAATTATGAAACTTGAAACCTAGCAATAACATTACATCACGGATCCAACAAAAGTGGTTTCGTCAAAATCCGAGGTCGTTTGCAAAATTCCTATTTTTAAGGGCCTGAATTCCATAGCGACTATTCAGAATTTTCAACTGGACATATCTTTTGATTCCCGCTGTGAAATCTTGATTTTTCGGATTCGTTGGAAAGATATTATCAATTAGATCCTAATGTTTTTTGTTTCACTAAAATCCGGATTGTTTTGCACCCGGTACATTCAATTGAAGTTTGAAATCGAATTATCGAACTACCGCGCCATTTTCAATTCTATTTATAATTATATATAAATATTTATATTCTAACGACGACGTATATAAATATATTCGTTCGAATTATATTCAAAATAAATTTCTCGTCGATATTATTTAAAATAATCTATTTTAAATATGCAAAATTCGTTAAAATTGCCAAAATAAAAATTTTAAACTGGCTCAGATTTTCTGGGTTATTACAATCTCCCCCACTTAAAACTTTTCGTCCCCGAAAAGGAACAAAGTCGAAAGTGGTTTGATTAATCAACTCTTCGTTCGATCCGGCTTCCATTCTCCAAATTTTCAGTTTCTGAGAATTTTCAAAATTTTGGCTAACACCCTAAATTTTCGAAAAATTTCGCCATTACCTCCCCTGCACCGGGAGCCACGGGAAAATCCCGAAATTGCCATACAGGCCTTCTGATCTCAAAAAGAAAAAGAAAAAGCCAAGCGGCTAGCCAATAGGCTCATAAAATCATCATCACCCAAACAAAACAGTAAATTATGTAGTAAACATGTACCTATTTGTCGGGCAAACAAATTTTATTCTTCGGCTCTAGCCTCCTTGCTATGACCTGTTCAATGATATACATGTATATGCAAGCAAATGCAACTAATTTTCAATACAATTCAATATTTGATGCTATTAGGCATAAATGGTTAAAAATTAGCAAACAAATAGACAAACAACACAAACATCAATCAATTAGTGGATTAGAGTTTTCAAATTCATAAATTTGATATATATACAAAAAATCATGTTTTTGATGCCAATTCACAACAAAGTGTTCTAGCTATATCAGTTTTGGTTCTCACACCAGTCTAATGGAAATATATAGAAATCACACCTTCGAAACACGAACATAATTATTGATGATGCCATGGTCATTATCAACATCATCCCCGGGCGACTAGAGTGTAATTCTATATCTATCCGGTATATTAAAACTTCGAATATACGTTCATGACGCGTATAGGCAAAATCTTTATATAGCGGATTGTCCATATGCAAAATAAATAAATATTCAAATACGTATAAAATGGTTTAAATTTTCAAAACAAAATTGTTTTCATTTGAAAAATATACTCTTCACACTCGTTCTAGGATACTACTGATCCTATCTCTAACGAGTCATTCTAATTGGATATTGCTAATCCAATATCTGATGAATTCTTTCGTATGGTTCTAATGTGTCTTGTTCTTGAGCTCTGTAAACCAAAGCTCTGATACCAAATGTGACGGCCGGGAATTTCGCTCGATCTGAATCAGTCGTTAAACCGATTTAGACCGTTCGAAACCCCTGATCGTTTGAGAACAGGACAAAATAGAACGCAGACGGAAGAACATTTCATTGCTATTACAACAATTCCATCAGATACAAGAATATACAGAGTATAATTGAATAAATTACATTCGATAAATATCAGAGATTACAATAAATTACATAGCAGCAAAAAATAATACAAAGCACAACTGAAGGTGATATACGGATACAGAGCTTTCCGGATATCATTCCAGCTGTAAACCAGGATCCTGTGAATATAAATCTGCAAAACCAAAACTACTAGCTGCCCGTGCGGAAAATAGGGGCACCCAGAGTTTAGGTTAAAACAATAAACTCCAGGTCAGTCATGTGACTGGTGTGAGAACTAAAACAGTTATTTAAAGCTTTACTTTAAAAGAGAGTAATTCAAGGGACCACGCCGTATAACACGGAACGGGTTTTCTCCCAAGAACACCAGTGCATATAAATGAATAGCGCAATGCTTTTTTGAAAAATGAAGCTATTATAAGACCCAGGTCCCATCATACAATGCAACGCAAGCTGGAGGATAGGGTTTTCCCTTATAATAGCCAAACATGCTTGGTACGTTTAAAACAAATCATTTGATACTATAATAAGTGTATAGTGTCAAAACAATTTCAATCATAAATATAAATCATAGACGGCATGGGTACCATATATCATGTCGCCATACTAGTTCTACAATTAAAACCGCAATACACGTATTGGAAATTGGATTTCCGTCATGAGTCGAGGCAAGGGGCAAGCTCCTCTCCGCGTTCGAGACACTCTAGCAAATGTCCCAGGGCTACGCACTCTGGGCAACCCTTGGATGCTTCAGGGCCGGTCCTCACTTACGTTAGAGGATTGGAAATTCCTGAACACACGTTTCCCGGTCCTTACAGACCTAAAATCGAGGCGCCTCATCAAACAACCACAAAGGTGAAAAGTATATAAATGTCAGGGCTGGTAAGTCACTGACACCACCAAAGCTAGAAAGAAACGTCGTGCTCTCCCTGCAGTCCTTATCCCGTTTTTAACTCATACCGAGGTGTGAGGCTCGCGAATTCACGTTATACACAAAGCTATGCCACAAAGGCCGTGCTTTGATCATCAACCACAAGACTCTGCTTTTCATCAAAAGCCTTGATCATTGCATCTTAGCGTGCCAAACAGGCAATTCATGCCATGCGACTGATGTCTATCGATATACAACCTCTGAGCTCGTACGTCTCAGAGAAGGGCGTTAAGCAAAAGAATAAATTCTCCGCCGCCAAACAGATGTATATTTAATAGAAATCAATCAACACAGAATAAAATCCAATGTCAGACACATAATCCATTTACAAGTCCGTTCTGGGTCTGAACGAAACCGGAGGCACTTTCCTCGCATATCCATCCATCTCCAAGTACGTCTGGACGACCACCAACTATTTCCATCCTCTTGGGTGTACAGCCCAATCAGGATCATCAGTAATTATCCAAACAATGTGAAGACTTCCGGTCTTCAATCATCGTCTTTATCTTCGACATATCGTCGAATCGGTTATTCAGAATGGGTATAAACCCGGCCTTTCCGAACAACCCGCGTATATTAAAACAAATGTTACACAAACTCAACATACGCCTCATTCCAATTCTGAATATTCTGTTATTTAAATATTCACATCTTTTGGGAAAAGTTCCCATTAATTTTATCCAAGATAATTTCTTTAAAATTTATTCTTTGATCTTCCTTTGGATGTCATTTTAAACCAAATTATGGTTTTCCAAACTAGCCGGGATTAGCGAACCACACCGAAGTAATTATTTATTTTATTTCCCCATCCCAACCTATTCATCCCATGAAGCAAAACTGGTAATACTCCATACCTAACACCTCAGTGTTGTCGGTAAAATTAATTACCATTTCACGTTCAAATCTAATTAAAGATTTAACTATCGCTTTGGAGCAAAACTGGCAATACTCCATTCTCGCTCATTTCTAAATTTGATAATTTAAATTGTAGATTTACATGTCAATCTAATTGCAGATTCGTTAAAACTCCTTTTACTCGGTTAAAGAACTAGGTGTTATTTAAAACACAGTTCACGACAAACCCAAATCATATTCTATTCATTATCGGGCTAAAGAACTAGTGTTATTTAAAACACCGTTCACGATAAACCCAAATCATATTCTATTTATTATCGGGTTAAAGAACTAGTGTTGTTTAAAACACAGTTCACGATAAACCCACATCACATTCTAGTTCAATTCAAATCAAATATATTAGGAATTCCGATTATTTAAAACCCCTTTTTAAATCTAATTTATTTATTTAAAAACAAATCGGGTTTTAAATTTAGTTCAAACTAGTTCATTTTGATAAAATCTATTTTTATCTTTTCAAATTTGGAGTTTTTCATCCCAAATTTTCCCAAATCATTCCTTATGATTTTACACAAATTATTACTATTTTAAATAATTTTATTAAGGCTCGTACAATCGATTTCCAACAATGGCCATCGAACTGCACTTACTGCGACCTTTTCGAATTTGATTTGGACGTATCTCCAAATCCAACCGTTAGATTTTGAATTTCAAATATTCGTTAGAAAGCTCTTTTCGATACGAACCCAACGGTTCCGATTTTAGGAGAATCCGACGGTCGGATCTCCCGTAATGTCCGTTTGAAATAAATTGTCGAAATTCACGAACTGCCGTGGCGCGACGCGTTCTATTCAGGCCATTATATAATATATATAATATATATTTCGTCGATTTCTATTTAAAACGAATTATATAAATAGTTTTGAATTCGTTTCAAAAACATTTTCAACTTCCATTTCAAATTCAAATCAAAATTGAATTCTTCTTTATAAATTCGGTTTAAAATTCATTTCTATTCAATTCAAATTTCAATTCAATTTGAATTCATTCCAATTCGTTTTCGATTCAATTCGAATTCATTATCTATTCAATTCAATTCGAATTCGTTATTTATTCAATTCAATTCGAATTCGTTATTTATTCAATTCAATTCGAATTCATATCAAATTCGTTTTCTATCCTATTCAAATTCAATTGATTTTCTATTCTATTCAAATTCAATTGATTTTCTATTCTATTCAAATTCAATTGATTTTCCATTCGATTCAATTCAAATTGGTTTTCTATTCGATTCAATTCAAATTGGTTTTCTATTCGATTCAATTCAAATTGGTTTTCTATTCGATTCAATTCAAATTGGTTTTCTATTCGATTCAATTCAAATTCCATCATATATTCAATTGAAATCAAATTTGTTTTCTATTCAATTCATTTCGAAATCGTTTTATATTCAATTCATTTCGAAATCGTTTTCAATTCAATTCATTTCGAAATCGTTTTCAATTCAATTCATTTCGAAATCGTTTTATATTCAATTCATTTCGAAATCGTTTTCAATTCAATTCATTTCGAAATCATTTTTCAATTCAATTCATTTCGAAATCATTTTTCAATTCAATTCATTTCGAAATCGTTTTCAATTCAATTCATTTCGAAATCGTTTTTCAATTCAATTCATTTCGAAATCGTTTTTCAATTCAATTCATTTCGAAATCGTTTTCAATTCAATTCATTTCGAAATCGTTTTTCAATATTCATTTTAAAATGAATAAATCGATATAAATATCGTTCGCGTCAAAATGGCGTCAATCTAATCAACACGGCTTCATATATTTCTATTTCTAAATATTCTATTTCAAATATTTCTATTTTTAAAATATTTCGTTCAATACATGACTAATCTCAACGGATGAGTACTGTCAACACATGAACCTTTATTTTATATTGATAAAGATGTAAATTTTATTATCAAAATATTTCGTTCAACACATGACTAATCTCACGAATGAGTACAGTCAACACATGAACCTTTATTTTATATTGATAAAGATGTAAATTGTATTATTAAAATATTTCGTTCAACACATGACTAATCTCAACGGATGAGTACAGTCAACACATGAACCTTTATTTTAAATTAATAAAGATGTAAATTTTATTGTTAAAATATTTCATTCAACACATAACTAATCTCAACGGATGAGTACAGTCAACACATGAACCTTTATTTTATATTATAAAGATGTAAATTTTATTGTTAAAATATTTCGTTCAACACATGACTAATCTCAATGGATGAGTACAGTCAACACATGAACCTTTACTTTATAATATTCTTTATCTTCTAAATTGGAATGAGGCCCAATCAATCACCATATAAAATTAATTATATGGATTTTCATACAACACATGTATATAATAGCATTGAAAAATAATCAACCATCAACCAAAGTGCACTACACTGTATAAGCATCAGATATAGATATCTAACGCTTATAACAGCCTGTCAATCAATCGATCGACATATTTAATAAATCAGGATGAGTGAACTTCAAATTTCATCCCAACACCCGTGTGGGGTTTCAAACAATCAAACACAGATTTTATTTGTGCAGTTGGGCGATGTGTAAAATTTATCATTCCAATCAATGTTCTTCAAATAGGTGTACATAAACAAACCGTCCGGTTTGTAAATGAATATTTTATTTTATTCACTTCACATTAAAAATTATATTTTTAACGATAAAACATTTTATTTTAACATATGAATTTCTGTTCAGTTCATTCTTTAAATAAAATGATATTTTTATTTTTCTAACTTATTTTAGAAAATTTCGGCGGCATAACGGCACGATACTAGAAACGGGACGAGGCCTAGCCATATCCCCAGTCTAGTGAAGGCCCACGCCATTCACACATCAATCAATCCATTCCATTTCACCAAACAACTCAATTTCAATCAAATAATTTAACTAATTTTTGCAATCAAACAAACAAGTCCATGGTCTGTGGACGATTGTGTCGGGTGCTACTAAGCACCGTCTGCATCCTAGTATATATACATAACTAGAAAAAGAAATTGAAAGGTGAGAAATTCTCACCGATAGCTATCCAATACCACGACTCTTCTTTTATAAAAATCTTCGTCGTTCTCGCCTTTTTGTCACCTTCGCTGCTCGTAGTCACTACATATATAAAAAATCACATTTTTATTTTGCTACATATATAAAGATGATATTTTTACTTCGTTATGAAAATTATATTTTTACCTCGCTATATATATATCAAAGATTATATTTTTACAACGTCTTTTACACATAAAAGAATATATCTTTACTTAGCTACACGAATAAAAATAATATTTTTAACTTGCTACTCTAATAAAAATAATATCTTTAACTTGCTACCATGATAGAAATAATATTTTTATCCCTCCTACTATATAAAGATGATATTTTTATTTTGCTACACATATAAAAATTATATTTTTTTCCTTCTTTTAAAAATCTAATCTTTTCTATTTAAAAAAAATCAAATACATAAAATTGAACTTTTATTTCATAATCCTATGTATAAAAAAGGAAAGTCAGTTTTTAAAATAAATAGAAATCAGTTTTTAAAATAAATAAAAATCAGTGAACTTACAGAGGGGGCTGATGCGGTGGTAGGCAGAGGAGGAGGTGCGTCTAGGGTTGTTGGAGGCGGAGGAGGATGGTGGAGCGGTCGAAGGGATATTGCGAGGCTAGGGGGGGTTTCTTCGCGCCGCCTCTGGCGAGGAGGGGGGGTTTCTTCGCGCCACCTCTGGCGAGGAGGGGGGGTGGGTCGCGACTACCGCAGGTGGAGGGGGGGCGTCGCGAGGTCGGCGCCGCTGGGGGGGGGGGGGGCTGGCGGCTCGATTTAGGTTTAGTTTTTCTTCTTCTGAAATTGAATGCACGAGGGAAAAGGGGGGCCTCGGGTTAAAAGGGGGAGAGAGAGTATTCATTTATAATTTATTTAATTATTTTAATTGCAAAAAGTTGACTTTTACATACGACCTCGAAACGAGGCCCACCGTCTGTCGTCCATAGCGTTTTACCCTCATTCCGAACACACTGGAATATGTATCGTAGGCTGATTCGATCGCTTTGATCAGTTTCCGTTGAATTTACATTTAAATCACTATATTGAATTTTAAACGTACATTTCAAATTACCGGGGTCACATACTAACTCTAAAAATTCTCGAAAAATATTTTCTAGCTTCGTATTGACGATACGGTCCTAACAAAACTAGTTTCGTCGAATTCTGAGACTGTTAGAAAAATGGCCAATTTCCAGTCGATTAAAATCAACTGAAACTGGTCAAACGCGTTTTCCTTCGCCATGCTCACATATTGATTCGAAAAATTATGAAACTTGAAACCTAGCAATAACTTTACATCACGGATCCAACAAAAGTGGTTTCGTCGAAATCCGAGGTCGTTTGCAAAATTCCTATTTTTAAGGGCCTGAATTCCATAGCGACTATTCAGAATTTTCAACTGGACATATCTTTTGATTCCCGCTATGAAATCTTGATTTTTCGGATTCGTTGGAAAGATATTATCAATTAGATCCTAATGTTTTTGGTTTCACTAAAATCCGGATTGTTTTGCACCCGGTACATTCAATTGAAGTTTGAAATCGAATTATCGAACTACCGCGCCATTTTCAATTCTATTTATAATTATATATAAATATTTATATTCTAACGACGACGTATATAAATATATTCGTTCGAATTATATTCAAAATAAATTTCTCGTCGATATTATTTAAAATAATCTATTTTAAATATGCAAAATTCGTTAAAATTGCCAAAATAAAAAATTTAAACTGGCTCAGATTTTCCGGGTTATTACACATCCAATATGTATGCGAAAGGTCCCTATCGGCACCTACTATTTCTACATGTGTGCACAATCATTCACCAAAATGCATCATCCGTATGATAGCACAACCATTATACATTCATTAATATAGCTACCTACACACAATTTTATGCAATATGCAATATGAAGTGACTGAGCCGATCTAGTGCCTAGAGTGTGTGTATATGCATCCACGAGCAAACACTAGCAACCACTTGCATCCACACGCATCCATCAAACATAACATGTCTCAAACACATGTTTCAACCATAGGTTTACCCTATCTAAAGGTCAAAGATACTAATGAGAGGACATACTAAAGGTAAGATAAGTACTAGACAACCGATAAAGGAGAAGTTAAAAGACATACCCTCAAAAAGGAATGGGTACAATAAACGCATCTTCGCTTCTGTCTCCCAAGTGGCATTGCTCTCATCTTCTCCCCTTTTCACTTTGACTAGTCGAACCTCTCTGTTCCTCAGCTTCCTAATCTCTGACCCAAGGATGCGGGTAGGAGCTCGTCGAATAGTCGCATCACGCTCCACCCCCACTTCTCTAAGCAATCTCGGCTCTTCCACCTCTGCAGTCTCATGTAGGCACTTCCTCAAATGTGACACATGGAATACGTCATGTACCCCATGCAACCGAACTATCTCTCGAAGGTAAACTGAAGCTAGCCATGGAGCAGTCCTCTTACTTTTCACGGGTATGAAATGGGCGCTCTTAGTAAGTCTGTGTACCACAACCCAAATTCCCGTATTACCCTTCCTCGATCTCGGTAACCCATCAGTAAAATCCATCGAGACGCTATCCCACTTCCATTGCGGAACTTCCCCTGGGTCAAGCAACCCACTAGGTTTCTTTTGCTCCTCTTTCACTTGTTGGCACACCAAGCATCTAGCGACATACTCGGTCCAAAAGAAAACTCGCTTTATGTCTTGGTACATCTTGTCCCCACCGGGATGAATGGTCATCTTTGAACGATGCGCATCATCAGGAATAGCCTTCCTCAAACCCTCGTCTTGCGGTACACAAAGTCTACCATCTCTACGCGAGCACCCCCTATCATCTAGGGTGTACCTACTCAAATGGTTGGACGACTTCCCCCTTATGAGCCTCTCTACCAACTCAACTAACTGTGGGTCGTCCCGCGGTGCCTCGCCAATCCGTCCCAAAAGAGTAGGTCTGACCTCCAAGAATGCTAGCAAACCGGGTATAAAGTCAACGGAAGGCCTGAAATCAAACATCGAGATAAATTCCAAGCTTCGTCGTTCCACGAACCATGGACTCAAGGACAACCTTTTTCTACTCAAGGCGTCCGCCACCACGTTACCCTTGCCAGGGGTATACGCTATCTCGAAATCATAGGATGCTAAGAACTCCATCCACCTTTGCTGTCTCAAGACTATGCGCTCGAAGAGTCTCCAACACTTCCCTAAGATGTAGGGCATGCTTTTTCTCCACTTCTAGAGAAAACCAGGATATACTCCCATGCAAAATCGTCACAACTATCCATCTCTCACACAGACCATCCTAGTCGAACTCGACATCCCCCAAGGGCAAGCCCCAAAGGCCTAAACCAATATCAGACAAAAACCCAAGGGATACCTCCTTCGAACTCAGATGACCTACGTGAGATGATACTAGTAAAAACGGCTAAATAATTAAGCCCTTGTCCAACTCTGGATGTCCTTGCCAGTCTCACTCCAAAACCACCGTTGATCAAATAACTAGCTTTGCTTAACCTATTAAGCACATATGAAAACTTATTTCGCTCTTAGAAAAGACCAAGATGTCATCCACAAAGACCACTACGAAGTTATTTAGGTACTCCCTGAACACCCTACTCATCAAATTAACAAAGTATGCGGGGGCGTTCGTCAAACAAAATGGCATCACCAGCCACTCATAGAAACCATCCGGAGTCCTAAAGGCGGTCTTCTCTATACTATCCTCAGTCACTCCCAACTGATGAAACCCCGTGGCTAAGTCCAACTGTGAAACACTGAGGCGCCAACCAACTGATCAAAAAGATCATCAATCCTTGGCAATGGGTGTCTATTCTTCTTTGTGAGCTTGTTGAGTTCTCTATAGTCTACACAAAGTCTGAGGGACCCATCCGCCTTCGTGGCAAAAACTACTGGAGCACCCCACTCCGATATACTTCGTCTTATGAACCCCTTCTCAAGCAACTCCCCTACTTGCTTATGGAGTTCCCTCCTCTCACGAGGAGCCATGTGGCGCACTGGCAAAGATACTGGCTTAGCATTGTCCACCAGATATATTCGGAAGTCTATCTCCCGCTTCGGAGGTAAGCCCTTCACCTCCTCAAACTCATCCGAGTACTCCCGGACCACTCTAACAGATCGCAAACTCTCGACCGAAGCGTCAAGCGATTCAAAGTTAAATGAATGATGCAAGTTTGGGTTGATCGATGGCGAGACGACGATGATAGGTTGGTGAGACGACGATGCTGATCGATGGCGAGCAGGAGGCTGACGTATTATCTTTACTACTATCTAGTATTTTGATTTCCGCTGTTTGTTATTCTCTGAGTGCTGTAGTGAGGCAATTTGGATAAACATTATTTCCAAGTGAATGGATATTAATTTCTAGTTGTTATGAAAGTCTAGTGCTTTTGCTTCACTTTTACTACCTGTTGTATATGTTCTATTATATTTTATCCTTGCGCTGTGAGTTCTACGACAGGTTTCGATGTTTACCTACTCTGATGATCATCCATAGCTGCCTGGCACACCTTTCAGCGCATTATTCCTCTTGTTTAGTGTAGGGGTTATGGGCAGTCGTTACATGAGATCAAGGGAATCTCCTATCAGATTATTAACACAAATGGGCTTTTCTAAATATTTAAGTTTCAAATTCAACTTCTTAGCCATGTTACTGGAAATAAAAAAAAATTGATGTGTTGGTGTCTAATAATACTTTAACAGGAATATCTTTAACTGTAAGTGTACCTTCCAAAACATCTGGCCTTCCCCTCACCATAGAAGATGTTAGGCTATCTGCCACATTATAGACGTGAGTTACTGCATAACTCTTCAACAGTGGACATTTTGGCTTTATATACCCTTTCTGATGGCAATTGTAGCACTTTATCTCCTCTATCGGCTTCATCTGACTCTTAGGAGCTCTACAATTGTTTTCTAGATGTCCATACTTATTATAGTTGAAACAATTAATCCTCTTTGATTTATCATCCTTGGGCCTTGCTTCTTCATTCTTGCTTGCCTCGGGCTTCTTGTTTGAAAATTTTCTTTTATTACAGGAATAACCTCTTTCCTTATCTTCCTTAGCATTCTTCTTATCAATATTTTCGCACCTACAAGCCATTTCAACCATCCCAGCAAATGGGAGCCCTATATGAGTTGTCACTCTACTTCAATATCTTCTCCGAAGACCCTCAATGAACCTTTTGTTCTTCTTAGTCAGGTTTTGAATCAATTCGGGACCAAAGAAAGAGAGTTCGTTAAATTTGTTCACATATTCATGGATGGTATAGTCCCCTTGCTTGAGATTATAAAGTCATCGTATTGATGCTAGACTTCTTCTAGGGATACAAACCTCTCCTCGAAAGTTTCCTTAAACCTTTCCCAAGTCATATTACCTCCCGGATTACCCACTGTAACTATTGTACTCATTCTAGGATATTACTAATCCTATCTCTAATGAGTAACACATCCTAGAATACTACTGATTCTATCTATGATGAGTCATTTTAATTCGTTATACTCCAGAACTAAGGTTAACCCTTAGCTTTGATATCACCTGTGATAACCCAAACCCCCGATCCCGGCGGAATGGATAATCGTTCGAATATAACACATTAAACACATATGCAGATCGCATAACATAGCATGTATATATAACATATCAGAGAATAATTTACATCATTTTACATCTGTGGAAAATAAGCATCCTCAGAGTTACGCAGTATTACAAGATCATACTTAGTACATAACAAGTTTCAAATAATAAATAGTACACAGCGAAATTAAAAGATAGTTTATGACATAAGGAGTCATGACAGAGTTCAAAAGAAATATATATATTCCATCTTCACCTCCAAGTCAAAAATGGATATAGATGCTCTAGTACACGTCCCCAAAAGAAAGCAAGCTAAACCTTTTCACTTGGCTGCCCATCTAAAAAAAATGGGCACCCGAGTTTGCAAGGGAAAAACAAACTACGAGGCAGTCATGGACTAGTATGAGAAATCCTACAATTAGCTTAACTTATTTATTATCAAGCATATGATGAGGCCACTCCGTATGTCACGAAACCAGTTTACTCCACAAAAATGCGGTGCATTTAAAATTAAATGAAACAAGAAATAGAACAACGTAATGTTTTTGAAAAATAAAACCATTATAAGACTCAGGTCCCATCACACAATGCAACGCAAGCTACATCATAGAGTTTTACCTTATAATGGCTAAACATGCTTGATACGAGAAAATAAAAATCATTTGATATTATTATTAGTGTCTAATTTAAAAACAGCTTCGAAAATAAATGTACCAATCTTAGACTATGTCGCCGCAGGTATACAACTAAAACCATAAAATCATGTATTGGAATTTGGATTTCCTTCACGAGCCAAGGCAAGGGATTACTCCTTACCGAAAGTCGGAACATCTATAGCAAAATGTCCTAGGGAGTTTCATTTAATCCTTTTTAAGTGAGTTTCATTTCTCACCGTCAATACAATTTACGTTTATATGTCACTATCCAAGCAATTTCACATACATTGATTAAAAATGACATTTTTAACATGCTAATTATTAATTAATATCATAATGAACTTGTATTAACAAACAATATTTATCACCCAATTTAATTTAATTAATTGATATAGTTAATTATAAATTAGCCCTTAATGCGTTTAAATTTCTCACCAACAGTTTCCACTCAACCAAACTTTGTTCTAGAAGGAATGCAGACACGCTAACACTGCTACAGCTTCAATGACACTTGTCGGGCATCTATGAAATTTTCCGATGGCCTACAGATCTCGAACAACTTGCTAATACACGCTAACTTGCGAATACTAGAAGATCCAAAATTTTGGAGCTAAACAGAGGCGAAATGGGGGTGTTCGAGGTTGTGGGACTCACAGTCTCTGTTGTTTGGTTTACGCAGTAAGAGGAGGGGCCTACGGGCTTGGTGTGTGGTGTAGGAGGGAGAAAAGGGGTAGTGGTGGTGTGATTAAAAGGGGTGAAAGGAGGTGATTGGGAGTGGTGGAGGGAAGGGGGGCCCACGGCGGCAACGGTTGATGTGGCAGGGCGGCGCGGCGAGGGGAGGGTGGGGTAGGTCACGGCGGCGGCTCAGGAGGTGCGGTGGAGAAGGGATGCCATGGAAGAGGAGAAAGGAGGAGAGGGAGGTGTTCGCAAAAGTGAAAGTGGAAATAGAAAGAAAAGAGAAAGAAGGAGGGCTTTTTTGCAAAATTACCATCCATCGTAAGTATCGTTGAGGTGGCACAATCTTGTGAAGGGGAAGAAAAACGTTGTGGCCCGTTAGATGGTTGCAACGTCATTTTGTTTTATTAAAAGCTCTTTCACTTAACAAACGAAAGTGTGCAAGTTCGGTGTCATGCCTTTTGATCGCACGACCACACATTAATTCCGCTTTTCATGAAATTTTGGATTCTGACAATAAATGTAATTCTGGATCCAACGGAACAGGTTTCGTCGAATCCTGAGTTCGTTTGACCTTCCGTTCAATTTTTTGAACATGTTTTTGTTTAATATCAATGTGTTGTTTTAGCGTACGTTTAATTCTCGCATGCCCACACGTTAGCTCCAAAAATTACAAAATTTAGGTTTCTATAATTATTCGATGCGATAGATTTAATAAAAAAAAGTTTCATCAAAAATCTAATTTTATCTCAATAATGTTCCTTTGCAGACGTCTCAAATCATCTTTAAATAATTGAAATTTGAAATTTGACCGTAAATTCACATAAAATTAAATATAAATTTTCAATTGTTTCCAAAATTCAGGGTTGTTACAATTAGCCCTTGACCTGAATGAAAAATGTTGTAGGTACCTAACAACCAATATTCTAATTGCGCTTTCCCATATTCAATCCTTGACTTAAGTTTTATTTTAACCCAATACCTAATATGGTTTTTTATTTATTAACTTAATCCATGATCTAAGTTTTATATATTGAACTAATCTAAGATCGGAGTCTACATTATATTGCCCTAGTCCTTGACCTAAGCCATTATGATATCCTTCTTTTGTCAACGTAAGTCTGTAACATCATAATAGGTTAAGTTCTTTTCTTTCCATTTTTTTATTACGATGTTATAACTTCCCAATATAGTTATTAATAACATAATAAAAAATTTCATATTTTTTTAATTAAAATGTGTGTCATAATTCTATCTGCAAATGTCAATGATTTGCCTGTTTCAGTCTATTTCCTTTTTATTACAAATTTACGAGTTCTACAAATGTTTTTTTGTAAATTTAATGTTCATTGTTTAATCTCTATCCGTGAATTTTGAACTTTTTTATTTTTCACATCAAAAAAAGGATTAAACTTACATTCTAAAACTAACAATTATAGATTTATTAACAATTAAAAACATATGTAAAAAGAACTGTAGAAAAATTGTAAATAACAATAGAAAATAGAAGAACTATAAAGAAAAAAAACTGAAAATAAACTTATAGAAAAACAACTTAAATAGAAAGAAAAAAATGTAAAACTACAAATATTAAAAACCCAAAAATTTTAATTCCTTAAAAGTGTAAATAATTACCAACACTCACCTTTCGTCCTTTGTCATAGTGTGTGGTCTTCCTAGGTCCCTCTTCTAAGCTATCTAATTTTTATTTTAAAATCCTCTCCTAGAAAATATTTAGGTTAAGGGTTTTACATCAGGCTAAAAGAACACAAAATGAATAAGATTTATGTTTGAGAGAATGGCTAGGTCTAGGGTGTTACTTATAATGGAGTTAGAGGAACTCATACTGTAGGATTAACTGATTAAATCTGGTCCAACTTCGTCATAGACTAAGATTTAACCGTCCGATTTGAAAATCAACACATCAGAATTCGTGAAAATAATTTCTAAGTTCAATCGGCTCGTACCTGGAAGAATTTTCGTCCAATTGGTTTTGTAGGTCCACCTATAATAGGTAGAGGTCGACCCGGCCTTATTAAGGGTTGAACCTATATGGATTTTTTTTCTTTTCTTTAATTCTAAACTTATATTTACCAGAATCTTAATCTCTTTATAACTTCTTCGTATGAATCCAAAGTTTGGAGTTATGTATGAAAATTACCATAAACCTAATGCTGCAACTCCCATAGCCAAATTTAGACAATTTCACCAACTTATTTTACTATTTAATTAGTTTCTTAACTAATTATTATGGGTTAAATTTTCCGGTTGTTACAGCACGTCAACTTCTTCCCTTATTTTGGGCAGATAACTAATTAAGTATTTGACTTTTGCATACCTAATTCATTTTATTCCTTGATTAGCTCCTATTAATTATTGATTTCAACGATTTTGAACCTCTAAGCCTAATCACACAATTATTTTTACATTTCAAATTAGAGGACTATTATTTATTTATTTATAGTGCATTCGTATTCAAATTATTCTAAATCTAAAAGCATCAAATGCTCAAAACCTTTTCTTCCGAGCTCCATTTTCAGCATATTATAAATTGAAATTAATCAAATTTTACCGTGAATGGAACCGTGAAACTTTCGTTATCAAATTCGAACATTTATAAAATTTCCATATTTCCCTTTATCCTATTTAATTCTATTTCTCTTAATTTATGTTGTTTAATAAGCTAATTTTACGAAATGTTACAAAAACATCATACTATATAACACATGAGGAAACCACGTCTACCTTGAAGTGTAACATATATGAATTAATTGTTGGGAGAATGTGCTCAAATGTATAACGTCTACACATAGGAGTTCTTTACCATGTGTGATGTCATTTTATAAAAAGAACTCATTTATGTACTTTATTACATAGAAAGCTCAACATGCTAACCTTTTTATTTTTATTTTCACTATTTTGAGAACACATACACAATAGTAGCTTACACTGTATTATTCACGTTTTCATCCACCATATTCTCTAAGTTCCTTATTCTTATATAACTTATTAAACATTCTTTTACTCTTCTTTATATTTCCAATTCAATGCATGATTTTTTTTCATCTTCACTTTCAGTTTCCTATTATCACATTTCTTTTCACTTTCATGGTTACATCTCAAAAAACTCAATTATGAATATAAAACAAACTAAAGATCTTTCAAAAAATATATTATTTGTTGATCTTAAATAATTATAAATGGTTATAATTTAACTGAGTACATCAATAATCCTTTAGTTGTATGCCCATCTTTTTAATTCGTTTTTTTGACAAAATAAAACATATATATAATAGAAGGGAGATTCTAGTCATTCTCCAATGGCTCACAAAAACAAATATGTAGTACAAAAAACTACAGCATCTAGGACCAATGCACAAACAGTCATAAATATAGAAGAGTAATAACAACAAAAGGCCTCCTTGACCAACAGCAAGCACGAAAATAACTGCGCTAGAGTCACACCAAACCTAAGCAGTCTTCCAAGTCCTCCACTGCTGCTTTAGTTATGGACCGAAAAAACAAGACGACAAACGAACCACACCTGAAAAGACATCTTTCAAGAAGCAAGGGAACCTTCGATCAACCATTCCAAAAAGAAAATTGTAAATCCATGCCTTGCATGACTAGAGAATAGCATAAGACCTAAAAGGGAGGAGGTGAGGGAAGCGGTTACAAGCAAACAAAAGAATCAACCAATCCCCGCTCGCAGAGTTGGCGGACCTGAAGTAATATCAAATATACGAGCCAACCATCGTGAGCAGGAACCAATTTCTCCCTTAAAGGCCTACCACGGAAGGCAAGGAAAACATCATTCCTTACCCTCCGTATGATAGTGGGAGGGTCCATCCGAGAATCGTCAAAAATGGATGTAACATCCCGTAAAAATATACCTAAATCAAATTAATAATAATAAATAATGAAAATTAACAATAAAGTAATAATATATTACTAGGATGAAAATGGAATTTTGCAGCATCAAGGATTTGGCCACAAAAATATTGTAGTTATGTCCATAGAAAAATTCTGATCAATTTTCATATATAATATGTCAGAATCTTATCCCGTATGAAAGAATTACACTTAAAAGAAGTTGTACGTTAAACATATATGCAATAGTGTTTGAAATTCAAATTATAATATAAATACACAGAATGATATATGACCAATATATGAGTGATTGAAATATTCCATCCAGTTTGAATTTGTGTGTATATATAAGTATACAATATGGACAACAATAAAATTTAAAAGGCAAGTTATAAATGAAATAAATAACGTAATATAATAAAATCTTCTCAACCCTCAAATATGTTCATTGGGAAAGTATACGACCAGGAGGTCCTCCCCCCAGGAGGGGTGTCGACCGCTGGTCGACCTCCCTTCTAGGGGAGCGGTCGACCGCCTGGTGCGGTCAGTGCCTAGTTGGTCTGGTTCGGGTTAAGTTTTTGGGTGTTTGTTTATAAATTAATAGCAGATTTAATCTAAATAATCCTACGGCTATTATCCATACACACCTATAAATGACACCATAAACTTCAGACCTAAACCTAGTCTTCTTCTCCATCCCTGCCTTTACTCTACCATTAATTCCACAGAAATATATTATAGGTTTTCTTCTTCCTCTCTTAAAATCTATTTTCTTTTCTAATCTCTTTTCTTATAGGATCTAAATCTGGAATCGTAAGATTTATATGTATATATATATATATATATATATTCTAACTGTTTAATTTATATATATATAAGGGATTGGAGTTCACATTTGTGTTCGTTCTTGAAGGGTTTCAGATCTAATATGCAAACATCGTCAAATCTGCAACATTTCCACATAGTCAAATCACTGTGAGTGGAAATAATTATTATTTAGGCATATTCTATATTTTGTAGATTTGTGTATTGATTAGTATGCCTATGGAGATTTGTATTAGCGATAATATCAAATTGTAAAATCCCAAATCTCCTATTTTGATATATGTTTCGCAAGAATTGTCAATAAATGATTGGATTTGTGAGAGTTATGGATGAAGAAAATTTTGGGTGACTTACTTTTATTTGATTTGATTTATAGTTTTTATTTAAAAGTGTTTGTGATGTAAAAAGGTTCTGATTTGATTTAGTTTTATTATTTGAATAGGTTTGGATTATTATTATAAATGGATAATTTGAACGTATTCAGATTTAAAACAGATCAAATGTCAATGTTTTTATGTACAACATGGAAAAGGGTAAATTGGATTAAATAGAGGTCTATGTATGTATGTATGTATATGTATGTTGTATGAAATTTACACCTTGTTCTTGATTCATTACCTGAATTGTTCTAACAAGCCTAGGATGCAAATTTTAAAGTTATGTTATTATTTTTCCCATTACTGTTATCATTAGTTATGCCATTATGCCATGTATTTAGCGGTTTGATGTGGTAATTAACTTGGATGCCTTTAATGTAGACCAGATTGACATTTTATGTCATTTAAACGTTTCTTCATTCGAATGGAAATTAGCGCTTGTTATACGTATTAAATATTCTAATTATATTACGTAATTAACGTAATCCAACGTAATAATGACATAATAAATACGCTAGAATAAGGTTAGAAAATTGAAATGTTCCCAAATAAATTGTTGTTTTGTGTGTGTATAAAATGGATTATCTATATATTAAATGATGACACACAGTCACGAGGTTAGTCATCCTTTGTGGTTGAATTCTACCCAGAACCAATCAGTAAAACCAGCAACCACAAGTGGGTTCGGCTAATGTGAGAGGTCTGGGTGCCATGGGCCATTTAATTTATTAGATTATGACAAAAGGTTAAGCCCACTTGTAGTAGAAATTTGCCCGGAACCGCCCGACATATCCAGCATCTAGAGGTGGACGGTTTAATGTGAGAGGTCTGGTGTGTGTGTGTGTATATATACCTATTATGTGTGTAATAGGTAGGCTTACTACGCCTTGAGAAGGTCTTAAGTGGCTGACTTTCTTCTTATCTAGTTTTGGTCTTAAGTGGTTAGGACTAGGACCATTCTAAAGGTTTATTCCTTGGATTTGGACCAAAGTCATGGGACCTTCCCTTGATAGATTTGAAGTAGTTTTATGGGCCATCCTTCTCTAAAAGTGGTTTAGTCATGGCAATAGCGGAGTAGGATAGTTTACCAGAATGTCCACTTCCTCTAGGAGCTTTGTGAGGGCCAACATAGGGAAAGATTCGGTATCATAGGATGTAACATGCTAACAATTTCACCAACTATCTAAGGGAAGTCTTAAGCGAAATAGGTGTTCTACCGCCATATCAGTTAAGTAGTAACATGAGGCGTCCGTCGGAGGGGTATTTAAGGGCTCTATGCGGGCCTACCCTAAACTGGTACTAAGCGACGAGATACTACTTCTCATATTACTTTTGAGAATATATATATATATATATATATATATTTGACGTACTAGGACGGGGTCTTAAGTGGCGGACCTTAGGGTCATAAGAGATCATAAGAATCCACCCTTAATAAATATGCTAAAATAGGCCTTAAGTGACCGAGAATGTCCAACTCGTTGGGTCTCCACCCTAAATGGATCAATGAAGGTCTTAAGTGATAGACTCGGATATCAACCTCATTGATTAAATATTTATTTGCATGTGCGTGTGCTTATGTGTTTCGTAGACATACCTTGACATATATATAACCTGCCAAATCTAGTGTATGGTCTTTAAGCAAATATTATTTTCAGTCACACAGGACTTTATGTTCTGACCCCTCTCCTTAACATATCTAACAGGTCATAGCTGGGGTAGCGAATCAATGGACGGAACGATTATGGAGCCTGATGAAGACGATGAGACTATTATGATGTTATCATCTATTATTGATGTTTTTCTTATGGAAACTCTAGATTATGAACAATGATGATGTGCCATTTTGAATAATTGTAATTGACAATTTGTATCTGAATCTGTGGCTTATAATAATACGGTGCATCTTATTTTGGTACTATACTTTTTCATTCCATTGTGTGAGATTCCATAACATTATGTTATCTGTTATTATGTGCAAATTTAATTCCTTATAGGAACCAATGACCCATTTGGAGTGGCTTTAATTTTTGGGCCTTTCCTGGATCGAAATTTAGGTCCACTCTGAGTGGCTTGTTACATTTGGTATCAGAGCATAAGTTACCCGGTTATAGGGAAATTATACGTATGAGAGGTTTATTTGTAAAAATGTTTTCAAACTATATGTATATAATATATATATTTACCCCAATAAGCATACACAACTATACAAGACAACTTTATCGTTTTCTTCCCTTTTTAGCTTAAATACTATCTCAACAGTATCAGATGAAGGATTCTTCCTTTTCTTTTTCAGACAGCAGAATGGATGAAAATCCTTCCGAACATGGAAACCAGGCAAGACCTCGATATTTTCTAGAATGGTTCCGACATTATCTCTGTACCGCGGAACAAATCTCTATTACTAATCCCACCCTAGCAGTGCCTGCAACTTCTGCTACTGAGGTAGCCTTTGATTTTCCTCGATTCTGTAAGAATTTCGTGATCCTGGGTGGAAAATCATTCTTAGGAACAGAAAGCTTTGTGGATGCTCAAGCTTGGATAATGGAGTGTGAAATGATTTTTGCAGCCACTGGATGGTCAGATGAGATTAAAAGGAGAATTGCGGCCTGACACTTAAAAGGAGAAGCCCTTGAATGGTGGAACCTAGTATCTAGAGAAAATGAAGGATGAGTATTTACATGGGATGAATTCAAGACCCGCTTTGAAGTAAAGTATCTACCATATGTTGAGATGACAATCCAATTAGAGACATTTATCCACCTCAAATAGGGAAATATGAGTCTGCAAGAGTATGTGGCTAAATTCACGGATCTATGTAAGTTTGGTAAGGGTTTGATGGATACCATAATGAGCAAAGCATTAAGGTTTGTTAAGGGGTTGAACTCTCCATTGAAGGACACTTTGTTGGCGCAAGTGACGTTCGGAGCAACCTTTGAAACACTAGTGGAGATGGTCATTTTGTGCATAGCTGAAAAATCTAAGGAGAATAAGAATGGTGAGAAGGAAATTCTGGTCCTAATAAAAAAATAAGATGAAAGAGTGGTGGAAGAATAAGAAGAAATAGGGAAGTTTAAGAAAGATGCTAAGACTTGTACGAGGTACGACCGCAAGGGCCATGAGGCCAAGGATTGCAGGGCTGATTTGGTAAAGAAAGAGTTTAAGGGAAAGCGCTGCAATTGCCACGAGGAAGAAAACTTGTCTACAGACTTCCCAAAGCCTAAGGTTATTCAGAGCTGTCAGAATTATGCGTTGGAGGCAGCACCGATACAGAGTCGACCCCTAAGAGATCAAGGTTAACCCACGCTTGAAGGTATAACTTCTATTTTAGGAATTTCTGTATACACCTTGTTTGACTCAGTAGCGACCCATTCTTTTATATCTAAGGGATTAGTTGATTTGTTGAGCCTTCCCTTATCTATCACTAGTAATCCGATTAGGTGGCCAATCCTATTGGAGGAACCAAGTATCTTGACTTGATCTGTAAAGACCTCGTATTGGATATCGACGATGTCAAATTCCTCTGTGAGGTGTATGCGTTGGATTTTATGAGGTATGACCTTATCCTAGCAATGGATTGGCTATCATTTTATGGGGCCATCCTAGATTGCGATAAGAGAATCGTTCATATTAGGAGCTGAAGAGGACGTAGTCTAAAAATTCCTTGTAACATTAGAAATAAGGACAAATCCCTATTATATACCTTATCTCCTAGTTTGGAAGGGCCATCTTCGGTCCCAATAGTATGTGAGTTCATGGACGTTTTTGAGGAAGTCACAGGACTTCCACCCCATAGAGAAATCTATTTTCGTATTGACGTAGAGAAGGATGCTAGACCAGTAGCTTTACCTTAAGGCATATGGTGCCAAAAGAAAGGAGAGATTTGGATAAACGTATTTCATAATTGCTACAGAGAGGCTTCATTGGACGAAGTACGTCTGAATGGGATTCACCTGTTGTTTTTGCCACCAAAGCGGACAGATCTTTAAGACTTTATATGGATTATAGGGAGCTTAATAAGCTAACCAAAAAGAATAGGAACCCCTTACCTAGAATTGATGACCTGTTTGACCATTTGGGAGGAGCCCGAGTATTTTTCCAATTAGACCTTGCAACTGGATTTCACCAATTGAAAATTTTGGAGGAAGGTGAGGGTAAAACCGCGTATAGGACGCCAGATGGATTGTTCCAATAGGAAGTTATGCTTTTTGGACTGATGAATGCACCTGCCTTCTTTGTCAACCTCATGAGTAGAGTGTTTTGGGGCATTCTGAATAAGATTGTGGTAGTTTTCGTAGATGATATCCTTATATTTCCAAATGAGCATAAAGAGCATAAAGTCACTTAAGACAGGTCCTAGGGATATTATGAGAAAACCAGTTAAAAGCTAAATTTTTGAAGTGTCATTTCTTGAGAGAAGAAGTTAAGTTTTTGGGACATATCGTGTCAAGCAAAGGCTTGGCAGTAGAGCCTGCGAAGATCGAGGCAATTAAGAAATGGAGAGTACCTTGAAATGCTATGGAGGAGAGAAGCTTCCTTGGATTGGCTGGATATTACCGAAATTTTATTAAAGACCTCACAAAGATTGCTACTCCTTTAACTCAACTAACGAAAAAGAATTAGTATTTTCTTGGGGTAATAAGTGTGATGTGCCTTTTAAGAAATTAAAGGAGATGTGCCTTTTAAGAAATTAAAGGAAGTATTGACTAGTGCGCCATTACTTGTTATACCCGATGGCTCAAAGATGTTCACGGTTTACACTGACGCATGCAGAACTGATTTAGGAGCTGTTCTTATGCAAGAAGGAAGAGTTATTGCTTTATGCCAATAGGAAACTCAAAGAACCCGAGAAGAGATATCCAGTTCATGACCTAGAGTTAGCCCCAGTAGTGTTCACCTTAAAGATCTTGAGGCATTATCTATTAGGGGAGAAGTTTGAACTTTTTACTGACCATAAATCCCTAAAGTGTTTATTTTCTCAATGTGACCTGAATTTAAGACAACAATGATGGATGCAATCCATTGACTCTTTTGATTTTATGATCCAGTATACCCCAGGAGAAGGAAATGCCATGGCAGATGCATTGAGTAGAAAGCATGCATCTTTGAATGCGATTTTAGAATGGAAACAGTTGGAGTTTCTCTCTAACCTTAACTTGGAAACCCCGCTAGTAGCTTCCAGTAGTTTTCTTGGAGTTATGCTTGTTAAACCTACTCTAAGAGAAAGGATTCGGAATACGCAAGACCTTGACGAAGAAATAAGAAACTTGAAGGAGAAAGTGGGGAAGAAGGGGACCTTTCCCCATTCCGTCAGATATTCATTAGGCGACGACAGAAGTTTTCTTAGGGATGGACGAATTTGGGTCCCAAAGGATAAGGAGTTAAGAAAGGAAATTTTAGAGGAGTGTCGAGGATGACCATACACCCTGGTGGAGATAAAATCTATAAGATGAAGCGGAGTCTCCATTGGGAAGGATGAAGAGAGAGGTAACTGAATTTGTAGCCAAGTGTTCAACATGCCAAAAAGTAAAAGAGGAGCAAGGAAAACCAGGAGGATTACTGTTACATTTAGAAATTCCCATGTGGAAGTGGGAACATATTTCCACGGATTTTGTGGATGGGCTTCCAAGAAGTCAGAAGGAAAATGAGGCTATTTGGGTTATAGTAGACCATTTGGCCAAGAGTGTGTGACGGCAAGGAATTTCGCTCGATCCGAACCAGTCGCTAAACCGACTCAGACCGTTCGAAACGCCCTATCGTTTGAGAACACGACAAAGTAGAACACATACAGAAGAACATTTCACTGTATATTACAACAATGCATCAGATTACAAGAATATACGGAGTACACACGAATAAATATTACACAGAAATATCCGAGATTTAAATTTCATTTAAATACATAGCAGCGGAAAATAATACAATACACAACTAGAAGAGATATACAGATACAAAGCTTTCCGGATATCGTTCCAGCTGTAAACCAGGATCCTGTGAATATAAATCTGCAAAACCAAAACTACTAGCTGCCCGTGTCAAAATAGGGGCACCCAGAGTTTAGGTTAAAACAATAAACTCCAGGTCAGTCATGTGACTGGTGTGAGAACTAAAACAGTTAATCTTTATTTTAAAAGTTAGGTAAATCAAGGGACCGCGCCGTATAACACGGAACGGGTTTCCTCCCAAGAATACCAGTGCATAAAACAAACAGCGCAATGCTAAATAAAGAAAGATGAAGCTGTTATAAGACCCAGGTCCTATCACACAATGCAACGCAAGCCGGCGGATAGGGTTTTCCCTTATAACAGCCAAAGAATGCTTGATACGTTTAAAAACAAATCATTTGATACTATAATAAGTGCATAGTGTATAAAACAACTTCAAATCATAAGTATCAATCATAGGCGGCATGAGCGTCCCATGCCACTATGTCGCCATATATAGGTTTACAAATAAAACCGCAAAGTCACGTATTTGGAAATTGGATTTCCGTCTATGAACCGAGGCAAAAGATAGTCCTCAACCG
Organism: Allium sativum; assembly: GCA_030737875.1. Lineage (NCBI taxonomy): Eukaryota > Viridiplantae > Streptophyta > Magnoliopsida > Asparagales > Amaryllidaceae > Allium > Allium sativum. The sequence goes on along the minus strand of CM060920.1, from coordinate 782,073,157 downwards.
ATTCGAGACGCTCTAGCCCACCCCTCAGGAACAGCCGCAACTGTACCTTGGATCGTCAGGGCCGGTCCACCGATGTGGATTATAATGCCTGAACAATACGTTTCTCCGCCCTTTAGGGCGTAGGTGAGCCAACTAAATGACTCCATCGGACCCGGATCGTCCGATCAAACCGAGGCGCCTCACAACAGCAACAACCACATAAGTCAAACTCGTCAGGGCGTGTAAAACCACTGACGCCACTTCTAGCTAGAAAGAAAACGCATGTCCCCCCTGAGGTCCGTCTCCCGTTTTTGGTTCATACCGGGTGTGAAACTCGCGAAGTAAACGTTACACAAAGCTATGCCACAAAGGCCGTGCTTTGATCATCACCACAAGACTTTGCTTTTCAACAGAAGCCTCGATCAATTGCCACTTAGGCATGCCACACAGGCAATTCACTCCATGCGTTTGATATCCATCAATATATAACCCCTGAGCTCGTACGTCTCAGAGAAGGGCGTTAAGCAAGAGAATAAATTCTCCGCCGCCAAACATATATATATTCAATAGAAATCAAACACACAGACTAAAATCCAATGTCAGACACACAGTCCATTTACAAGTCCGTTCTGGGTCTGAACGAAACCGGAGGCACCTAGTACCCCGCATATCCATCGATCTCCAAGTACGTCTGGACGATCACCAACTGTTTCCATCTTCTTGGGTGTACAGCCCAATCAAGATCATCAGTTATCACCCAAACGACGTGAAGATTTCTGGTCTTCGACCGCCGTCTTCATCTTCGACTTATCGTCGTATCAGTTATTCAGAATGGGATAAACCCGGTCTTTCCGAATAACTCGCGTATATTTTAAATAAGTGTTACACAAACACAACATACGCCTCATTCCAATTCATTAGTCACTAACCGTAAATTAATCAAGAGAATAATTCCCCAAATATTAACCCCGAATGGCCGAAACCAACATCAGATCAATATCCAGAAAACCATTTTGCTTAGCTAACCGACAGTTAGTTTCTAAATTTCACATTCATAGGGAAAGGTCCCCATTAATTTTATCAAAGATAAATTCTTGAATTTATTCTTTAATTTACCTTTGAATTTCGATTCAACTAGCCGGGATTAACGAAACTTACCGAAGTAATCATTTGTTTTAATTTCCCAATCCCAACCTATTTATCCCATGAAGTAAAACTGGTAATACTTCGTATCTAACACCACAATGTTATCGGTAAATTCAATTACCATTTCACGTTCAAATCTAATTAAAGATTTAACTATCGCCTGGAGCAAAACTGGTGATACTCCATTTTCGATCATTTCAATCTAATTAAAGATTCATTAAAACTCCACTTAGTTTTAATCTTCAACTGGGTCAAAGAATCAGTGTCATTTAAAAACACGGTTCACGATAAACCCAAAATCACATTCATTAATTATCGGGTTAAAGAACGAGTGTTATTTAAAACACTGTCCACAATAAACCCAAAAATCAATATCAATTCAATTCCAATTAAATATTATTTAATTGGTACACTTCATTAAATCTAAATAAAAAGATTTAATCTGTTTCTCAACTGGGTTCAAGAACAGTGTTAGTGAAGACACCATTCACGACAAACCCAAATCACATTCGATATTCAATACAAGGCTCTGAATAGAAAATATATCGGCTTATATTCAATATCGAATTCTACGACTAACAAATGTCATATTGGAAATAACGATATAGATATATATCTTTCAAATTTTCATAACAACACCTGTATAATCACGAATTCCAACATCGAAATATTCCGAAGACAATTTCGATTCAAATCCACTCCAATGCAATCATTGGATATTCTGGTTATTTTTAAAACCCTTTTTAAATTCAATTTATTTATTTAAAAATAAATAGAATTATACTTCTAGTTCAAAACTAGTTCATTTCGATAAAAATCTATTTTTATCTTTTCAAATATGGAGTTTTTCATCCCAAATCTTCACAAATCATTTCTTATGATTTTACACAAATTATTACTATTTTTAATAATTTTATCAAGGCCCGTACAGTCGATTTCCATCAACGGCCATCGAACTGCACTTACAGCGACCTTTTTCGAATTTGATTTGGACGTATCTCCAAATCCAACCGTTAGATTTTGAATTTCTAATATTCGTTAGAAAGCTCTTTTCGATACGAACCCAACGGTTCCGATTTTAGGAGAATCCGACGGCCGGATCTCCCGTAATGTCCGTTTGAAATAAATGGTCGAAATTCACGAACTGCCGCGGCGCGGCGCGTTCTATTCAGGCCATTATATTATATATAATATATATATAATATATTTCGTCGATTTCTATTTAAAAACAAATTATATAAACAGTTTTAAATTCATTTCAAAATCTATTTCAACTTCCATTTCAATTCAAAGCAAAATTGAATTCTTCTTTATAAATTCGTTTCAAAATTCATTTCTGTTCAATTCAAATTTCAATTCAATTTGAATTCATATTCAATTCAATTCATTTCGAAATCGTTTTCAATTCAATTCATTTCGAAATCGTTTTCAATTCAATTCATTTCGAAATCGTTTTCAATTCAATTCATTTCGAAATCGTTTTCAATTCAATTCATTTCGAAATCGTTTTCAATTCAATTCATTTCGAAATCGTTTTCAATTCAATTCATTTCGAAATCGTTTTCAATTCAATTCATTTCGAAATCGTTTTCAATTCAATTCATTTCGAAATCGTTTTCAAATCGATATAAATATCGTTCACGTCAAAATGGCGTCCATACACGGCTTCATAAATTTCTATTTTCAAATATTCTATTTCAAATATTTCTTATTATCAAAATATTCTTTATTTTCACGATTGGAATGAGGCCCAATCAATTACCATATAAAGTTAATTATATGGATTTTCATACAACACATGTATATAATAGCATTGAAAATAATCAACCATCAACCAAAGTGCACTACACTGTAAAAGCATCAAATATAGATATTCAACGCTTATAACAGCCTGTCAATCAATCGATCGACATATTTAATCAATCAGGATGAGTGAACTTCAAATTTCATCCCAACACCCGTGTGGGGTTTCAAACAATCAAACACATATTTTATTTGTGCTGTTGGGCGATGTGTAAAATTTATCGTCCCAATCAATGTCATTCAAATAGGTGTACATAAACAAACCGTCTGGTTTGTAAATGAATATTCTATTTTATTCACTTCACGTTAAAAATTATATTTTTAACGATAAAACATTTTATTTCAACCTATGAATTTCTATTCAATTCATCCTTTAAATAAAATGATATTTTTATTTTTCTAACTTATTTTAGAAAATTTCGGCGGCATAACGGCACGATACTAGAAACGGGACAAGGCCTAGCCTTATCCCCGGTCTAGTGAAGGCCCACGCCATTCACACATCAATCAATCAATTTATTTCACCAAACAATTCAATTCAAATCAAATCATCTAATCAACTACACAACCAAACAATTTAACAAACAAGCCATCCATGGTCTGTGGATGACGGGTGTCGGGTGCTACTAAACACCGTCTACATCCTAGTATATATATATAACTAGAAAAATTAAATTGAAAGGTGAGAAGTTCTCACTTATAGCTATCCAGCTCCACGGCACTTCCAATGCAGAAAATCTTCACTGTTCTCGTCTCTTATCACTTTCTTCGCCCGTATTCTCTACATATGTAAACATCGAATTTTTACTTTGCTATTCAATATTTAAAAATCGAATTTTTGCTTTTCTATTCTATATATAAAAATCGAATTTTTACTTTTCTATTCTATATATAAAAATCAAATTTTTACTTTTCTATTCTATATATAAAAATCGAATTTTTACTTTTCTATTCTATATATAAAAATCGAATTTTTACTTTTCTATTCCATATATAAAAATCCTATTTTTATTTCGAAGTTCAATATATAAAAATTCTATTTTTCTATCGAAGTTCAATATATAAAAATTCTATTTTTCTATCGAAGTTCAATATATAAAAATTCTATTTTTCTATCGAAGTTCAATATATAAAAATTCTATTTTTCTATCGAAGTTCAATATATAAACATTCTATTTTTCTATCGAAGTTCAATATATAAAAATTCTATTTTTCTATCGAAGTTCAATATATAAAAATTCTATTTTTCTATCGAAGTTCAATATATAAAAATTCTATTTTTCTATTCACCACAATGCAAATTATATTTTAGAAAAAATGTGATGTACATATTTTAAAACTGCATTTTTTTATTCACTCTCAAAACCCTTTTTTTTTATGCTAATACCTATTTCTAAAAACTGAATTTTTTTATTTATTTTAAAACATTACTATTAATATTTTAAAAAACATTGTTATGTATATAAAATAAAATTCAGATTTTTACTTACTAAATTAAAATAATTACATAATTTAAAAGATTACACTGTTTTCTTCCTGTATACTTCAGGCGATAGTTCAACCTCTTGCTCCCTTCTTCTTCCTTGAATCGCGCGCTACAGGGACCTTCGGAGTTCGATCAGACCCTTCCCCCTTCTTCGCCGCCGCGAGAGCTACGCGCGCCTCCCCTGATTTGACGGCGAACGGCGCCAGTTTGGGGTTTATACGAAGAGGAGAGAGGTGCGTGGGGTGGTGGGTATGGCGGTGGTCAGAGGGGAGAGAAGGAGATCGGAGGGGGGGGTCTGGTGAGGCGCGACGGTGATAGGTAGGTGGGCGGCGCGATTTAGGGATCTGCGGGTTTTTTTTCTTTTCTTTTTTTTTCCAGAAATCAACGGTAGAAGGGGGGGTAGGTAGTTAAGGAGATATATATATATATATTTATTTTATTTATTTATTATTATTATTATTTTCCATTCAAAAGTATCTTTTAAAATCGAACTCGAAACGAGGCCCAACGACCGTCGTCCATAGCGTTTTACCCCCATTCCGAACACAATGGGATATGTATCGTAGGCTGATTCGGACGTTTTGATCAGTTTCCGTTGAATTTACATTTAAATCACTTTATTGAATTTTAAACGTACATTTCAAATTACCGGGGTCACATACTAACTAGAAAAATTCCAAAAAAATATTTTCTAGCTTCGTATTGACGATACGGTCCTAACAAAACTAATTTCATCGAATTCTGAGACCGTTAGAAAAATGGCCAATTTCCAGTCGATTAAAATCAACTGAAACTGGGCAAACACGTTTTCCTATGCCACGCTCACATATTGATTCGAAAAATTATGAAATTTGAAACCTAACAATAACTTTACATCCCGGACCCAACAAAACTGGTTTCGTCGAAATCCGAGGTCGTTTGCAAAATTGCTATTTTTAAGGGCCTTATATATATATAAATATATATAAATTCCACAGCGACTATTTCTAATTTTAAACTGGACATATCTTATCATTTCTAAGATGAAATCTCAGTTTGTCAACTTCGTTACTAAGATATAGTTATACAGATTCAAATATTTCTTGTTTCGTTCAATTCTGACTTATATTGAATTCTGTATATTCATTTGAAATTAGAAATCGAATTTTCGAACTACTGCGCCATTTTCAATTCCTTTTATAATTATATATAATTATTATATATTCTAACGACGACGTATATAAATATATTCGTTCGAATTCTATTCAAAATAAATTTTTCGACGATATTATTTAAAATAATTCATTTTGAATATTCAAAATTCGCTAAAATGGCCAAAATAAAAATTTCAAACTGGCTCGCATTTTACGGGTTGTTACAGAGTGCTCACTTTATACCAATAAAAAAGAATAGGACTGCAGCTTTATTGCCCCAGTTGTATGTCAGAGAGATAGTCAGATTGCATGGTATCCCATCTAGTATAGCGAGCGATCGAGGCCCCTTATTCACGAGTGAATTTTAGAGAAGTCTACAAGCAACATTGGGAACGACCCTCAACTTAAGTACAGCTTATCACATGCAAACCGATGGCTAGATGGAAAGAGTAAATCGAATCCTAGAAGACTTGCTCAGAGCTTGCATTATCTACTTTGGAGGAGTTTAGAAGCAACACCTACCACTCGGGGAATTTACTTATAACAATAGTTTTCAAGCAACGATTGGTGTGGCCCCTTTTAAAACACTTTACGAGAGGCCATGTAAATCACAAACTTGTTGGTGGGAAACTACCGACAAGGTCTTACTTGGACCAGACTTTGTTTGTGATTCCACAGAGAATTTTTTTTGATTAGGCAGAGGATGAAGGTAGTCCAAGACCACCAGAAATCATATGCGGATCAGAGGAGGAGGGAACTTGAGTTTGATATTGGAGAGCTTGGTATTTTGTAAAGGTTTCCCCTCTCAAGAAGACTGTTCGGTTTGGAAAGATTGGGAAATTGGCTCTAGATTTATTGGGCCTTTTCGCATCATCGGGAGGATATGATCTTTGGCCTATCGAGTGGATCTCCCAAAACGCCTATGCGGAATCCATAACATTTTTCATGTATCACATCTGAGAAAATGCCTTCATGATTCTGCTATCAGACTCGAGCTTGGTGAAACTAGGGACATAGGAAAACTCGAGTTGGAGTCCAGGGTGCCTCATGCCACTGAAAAGATTATAGAGCACGGAATCAAGAGATTCCGCAATAAAATTGTTCGCCTCGTCTAAGTACAATGAGGAAATGATCCTGTGGAAAGCACATAGGAGACCGAGGGTAAGATGATACAGACCCATCTAGAGCTTTTCTCGAGTAATTTTTCCTCTAAATTGCGTTTATGGATGCAATGTGGTTTCTAGATTGGATGTTAAGGAAATGGATGCAACACTGTTTCACAGCACGCTCATATAGAAAATATATGCATATTAGGATGTTTTGCATACATACTGCATCACTTATTTCACATACACACTAGGATTGAGCTCACTTGAGTGCGTCTGCAGTTTATAATCACTACTAGACATGGATGAATTAAAAATAACATGGATGACTAGAGAGAGTTGTATTTTTCTCCGCTTTAGACATATTTCAGGACCAAATCTATTTTAAGGGGAGAAGAATGTAACACCCTATAAAAATATACCTAAAATAAATTAATAATAATAAATAATGAAACTTAACAATAAACTAATAATATATTAATGAGTTGAGAAATGGAATTTTGCAACGTCAAGAATTTAGCCACAAAAATATCATAATTATATTCATGGCGAAATTATGATCAATTTTCGTATATATAATATGTCAGAATCTGAGCTTGTATGAAAGAATTACACTTAAAAGAAATTGTACGTTAAATATATATATGCAATGTTGTTTGAAATTCAAATTATAATATAAATATATGGAACAATATATACCATTAGATGAGTGATTAGAATATTCCATCCGATTTGAATTTGTGTGTATATGTAAATATACAACAAGGGATAACAATAACGTTTGAAAGACAAGTTATAAATGAAATAAATAACATAATATAATAAAATCTTCCGAGCCCCCAAATACGTTCACTGGGCAAATGTACGACCAGGAGGTCGACCTTCCCCCTGAAAGGGTGTCAACTGCCCTTATAGAGGAGCAATTGACCGCCTGGTGCGACCAGTGCCCAGTTGGCCTGGTTCGGGTTGAGTTTTTGAGTGTTTGTTTACAAATTAACAATTGGGATTTAATCTAAATAATCCTTTTCACACACCCCTATAAATAACACCCTAAACCTCAGACCTGAACCTAGTCTTCTTCTCCTTCCCAGCCTCCACTCTGCCATTGATTCCAGCGAAATATGTTATAGGTTTCCTTCTTTCTCTTTTAAAATCTATTTTCTTTTCTAATCTCTTTTCTTATAGAATTTGAATATGATCAGAATTTGGAACCATAAGATTTATAAATATACATATGAGAATTCTAACTGTTTAATTACTATATATATATATATATATATATATATATATATATATATATTTCGAAGGGATTGGAGTTCGTATCCGTGTTCATTCTTGAAGATTTTCAGATCTAATAGGCAAACATCGTCAACATTTCCATACAGTCAAATCACTTAGTAGAAATAATAATTATTTAGGCATATTCTATATTTTGTAGATTTCTTGTATTGAGTAGTATGCCTAGGGAGATTTGGATTACTGATAATATGAAATTGTATAACCCCCAAATCTCCTATTTTTATATATGTTTCGCAAGAATTATAAATAAATGTTTGGGTTTGTGAATTTGTCTGGGTTATTGATGAAGAACATTTTGGGTGACTAACTTTTGTTTGATTTTATTTATCCTTTAAAAGTGTTTGTGATGTAAAAAGGTTTGGATATGATTTTATTTTATTTTTGAATAGGTTTGGATTCCCATTCTAAATGGATAATTTGAACGTATTTAAATTTGAAACAAATCAAATGTCAATGTTTTTATGTACAACATGGAAAAGGGTAAATTGAATTAAATAGAGGTCTATGTATATGTGTGCGTGTGTGTGTGTATACACATATGCGTATGTGTGTGTTGGATGAAATTTACACATTGTTCTTGATTCATTACCTAAATTGTTCTAATAAGCCTAAGATGCAAGTTTTGAAGTTAAACTATTAATTTTTCCATTACTGCTATCATTAATTATGCCATTATGCCATGTATTTAGCGGTTTTATATGAGAATTAACTTGTACACCTTTAAGGTAGATCGAGTTGCCAATTTACATCGTTAAAACATTTCTTCATTAGAACGGTAATTAGCACTTATTATACGTATTAAATATTCTAATTATACAATGTAATTAACATAATCCAACGTAATAATGACATAATAAATACGTTAGAACAAGGTTAAAAAATTGAAATGTCCCCAAATAAATTGTTGTTTGTATGTGCGTATAAAATGGCTTATCTATATATTAAATAATGACACATAGGCATGAGGTCAGTCGTCATTTGTGGTAGAAGTTTGCCCAGAACCAACTGGCAAATCCAGTAACCAAAAGTGGGTTCGACTAGTGTGAGATGTCTAGGTATAATGTGCCATTTAATTTGTTACACTATGACACGAGGTTAAGCCCACTTGTAGTAGAAGTCTACCCCGAACCGCCAGGCATATCCAACATCTATAGGTAGACATTTTAATGTGGGAGGTCTAGTGTATATATATACCTATTATGTGTGTAATAGGTAGGCTTACTATGCCTTGAGAAGGTCTTAAGTGGCTGACTTTCTTATTATCTAGTTTGGGTCTTAAGTGGTTAGAACTAGGACCATTCTGAAGGTTTATTCCTTAGATTTGGACCAAGTCATGGGACCCTCCCTTATTAGATTTAAAGTAGGTCTATAGGTCCTCCTTCTATAAAAGTGGTTTAGTCATGGAAATTGCGGATTAGGGTAGTTTACCAGAGTATCCTCTTCCTCTAAGAGCTTTGTGAGGGCCAACCTAAGGAAAGATTTTTGTATACGTGGGACATAACATGCTATCTATTTCACCAATTGCCTAAGGGAAGCCTTAAGTGGCATAGGTGTTCTACCGTAATATCAGTTAAGTAGTAACATGAGGCGACCGCCATAGGGGTCTTAAAGGGCTTTATACGGACCTACCCTAAACCAGTACTAAGCGGCGATATACTACTTCTCATATCACTTATGAGAATATATATTTATAAGAACGTTGATGTGCTAGGACGAGGTCTTAAGTGGTTAGGGCTCACCTTAAGGTCATAAGAGATCACAAGAATCCACCCTTAATAAATAGGCTAGAATGGGCCTAAAGTGAACGAGAATGTTCACCTCATTGGGTCTCCACTCTAAGTGCATCAATGAAGGTCTTAAGTGGTGGACACGGATATCCACCTTATTGATTAAATATTTCTTTGTATGTGTGTGTGCTTATGTGTTTCGTAGACATACCTTTACATATAAATAACCTGCTAAATCAAGGGTATAGTCTTTAAGAAAATATTATTTTCAATCACATAGGATTTTATGTTCTGACCCCTCTCCTTAACATGTCTAACAGGTCAGTAGGTGGGGTAGCGACTCAATGGACGGAACGATAATGGAGCCTTAAGAAGATGACGAGAGTGTTACGATATTATTATCTATTATTGCTGTTTTTCTTATGGAAACTCTAGATTATGAACAATGATGATGTACCATTTTAAATAATTGAATTTGACAAATTGTATTTGAATCTGTGGCTTTTAATAATATGGTGCATCTTATTTTGGTATTATACTTTTTCGTTCCGCTGTGTGAGATTCCATAACGCTATATTATCTATTATTATGTGCAAATGTAATTCCTTATAGGAACCAACGATCCGTTCAGAGTAGTTCTACATTTCGATGAGCCTTTTCTAGGTCAAAATTTATGCCCACTCCTGGTAGGTTATTACTATGACCTTATTCCTCGAGCACCAAATATGCCAGCAGATAAGATAAGGAATCAGACAGAAAAGGATAGACCGGTTAGATTTACCTGAGATGTCGGCCCACTAGTATCTCTGTACGTCTACGAGGGAAGTGGTATTACCTCAGAGACCAACCAAGTTCCTGAAATGATTCCAAACAGATCTCGCATAAGAGCCAAGGAAAAATAAATGAGCACTGGACTCCAAGGTACCAGCTCTACAGCAACTGCAATGGGACATGAGCGGGATGACAATCCTCTGGAGGTTCTCATCTACCAGTAACCCTTTGTGAAGTGTTCTCCACATAAACAATGAAACTTTCAGAGGGAGTCAGACATCCCAAATGAAAGAGAAAATAAGGAGCCTTGGAGATAGAGTCCTTGCCAAACTCCACGCCGCCCTAGTCAAGAAGGGATCGCCATCCCAACCGAACCGACCACCATGTGAGTCAGAGAAGGACTTCACAGATTGCATCCGTTTCCATGTCTCACTAGCATAGATGAGATATTGGTGAAATTCGTGCTTAGAAGTCTATGATACTTAGCATGGAGAAACATCGCTCAGAGGGAATCGTTTGCCCCAAACCATACCCACAACTTGCAAGAAAAGGCGGTACATATATCCTTAGAATGTAGAACGCCCAGACCTCCCTCACTTTTGGGACAAAAAACGATATCCTAAGAAATCCAGTGGTGACGATTAACGCTGTCCTTTTTACCCCAAAAAAGGACGTTGCCAAAGAATGATAAGACCGGAAGAAGTAGGAGTCATAGCAGCAAAGACATGAGATTCCGTAGAGTCAAGCACCAACTTTATAAGAACCGGTCTCCCTGTCTGAGAAAGGAGAGTCGCGTTCCACCAAATAATCTTACCCCTGACTTTGTCAGTGAGAGGATCAAAAATAGCATTAAGATTTCGTCCTCTGTATAGGACAATACCAAGGTAAGGCAAGGGGAGAGAGACAACCTTAAAACCGGAGAACGTTTCGATCCAAGAAGACCTAACCGGGGTCAAGTCTTTTGCAGGAACAAAGAAACTTTTAGCAGAATTAACGAGTTGGCCTGAGCACCTTTCGTACTGCTGAATGAGGCTAAGAAGGTGAAAGATGGAACGATGGTTACCATTAGTGAAAATGATAATGTCATCCGCAAAGGATAAGGACACTACAAGAAAAATAGGCATTGGTTACTCTATGTAGCAGCGTTTATTACTGAAGTGCATCAATTTACAATTCTACCCATTTCCTCGTAAGTAGGAACGCATCCAAAAAATAATCTAGCTAGCTAGCACCCTTAATTTTTGGTTCCCGCACATTTTTCATTTTCACGTTATCTATTTTTCGTTTCCCTCCTCTCGCTTCTTCTACCATATCCTAGTTCTCACGTGGAGCCAATGTCCGCCTCTACCGCCTAGAGTCTTCAATACAGGTTTGTCGCCGCTGCCTCTTCCTCCTTTTCTTCTTCTCCTTCTCCGCCCCCTGAGGGCTCTCTCTCCTTTTCCTTTTCTTCTAAATTATGAATCGAGATCGCGATGTTGACCTAAATCACTTTTGATTTTGTTTTGATTTGATGTTTAAATGAAATTGTGATTCAGTATTGGACTTTATTATTTTCGTTCTGAAATTGTAATTCAGTTTTGGACTATTCTTTGGTGATTCAAGAATTATATTACACTATTCACTTTCTATGGCTACTAACATAGTAAAAAATAAAAAAGATACCCCTTGTATCTAAAATTGGATCTTCACCAAAGTTATGTAACTTATAGCGTATTTGAGAATTTTGATATTGGAGTTTGATATTTAACCTAGAATTGAAAGAAGATGAAGATTTTTGGGTGAAAATGGACCTAAAAAATGTGGAAGGGCAACCTTATTATATCCTTTAAGGTTTAATTCAGCAAATTGGGTGGTTGAAACATAATTTAGTACATGTGTTTTATCATTTATATGCTATATATGGAAAATTCTTGGGTAAAGATTGTACTAAAAACAATATAAATTATGTCATTTTTTCATTAATTCATTTCTAAGATCCTAGTCGGCTTAATGTATTTTTTGGATACTTGTCACGTTCAAAAACAAATTTGCAAAGAAAGGACTGACACCATCTCAAATTGGTGTCATGCTTCATGATTCTTTTGGCATCCCTCAAGTTAAGAGTGTCACTGGAAGTAAGATTTTGTGTATTCCTAAGGCTCATGGATTCTGTAGCTCGTTATATACTATTGGCTTGTATGTTGTCTTGTTATCTGTTTGATTTAATTATGGTGAAAAATGCATTTGCCTCACTTTTCAAATCTAACTCTTTTGATATGTGTGCCACCTTGGTTGTTTTTGTTGCATATCTTCTATTAATTCCCTAGATGAAATTTGTCGATATCATGTTTAACTAGCATATTAGTTATGAATGAATTCAGAAAATGAAATAAATATCATTCCTGAAAATTCATGGTCAGATAATTAATTATAAAAATGGCATGTTTAGTGTATTCTTATGCTTTTGTGCTTTTAGAACAACTTTCTTTGGTGAATGATTCATAGATGTTGAATAATTAATTAATGAGAAATTTGGAATTTATGTGTGTATGCACACCAAATACATATATACTTATCAGACATTCTACTTGGATTCAAAATTGTGATTCAATTTGTGACATATCTAAATCATTAAATCTTTCCTTGAATTCAATCCTTCATGTAAGGAACAACAAAAACCAAAGGTTTTTTGTTTCATTATGTGTCTCTTTTGTGCATTCTACTTTATATGTGTGGACACGCATTAATGTTTGTAGATATGTATCTACGTGTGTATGTGTTTGTGTGTTCATAATACATTGGAAGACTCAATTGATTACTACTGTAAGATGTTTTACAGGACATTCCCCAGAGATTCCTGAGGATTTGTACCATTTGATTAGAAAGGAAGTTGCTATTAGAAAGCATTTGGACAAGAACAGGAAGACAAGGATTCTAAGTTCAGACTCACCCATGTTGAGAGTAGGATTAACGGCCTTGCATGATACAACAAGAGGACAAAGAACCTTCCACCTATCTAGAAATAGTAAATGTTATTCCATCTTTATTCGCTAATGATTCAAGAACTATATACAGTCTTTACTCTCTACGGTTACCAAATTGGTTTCTCACTTCATACTGATATAGATGTCTAATAAAACGATATATAAACTTACAGCAGTTGACAGAAAGCACTATAAAAGATGATTTTTTGTAGCGCTATAAAACAATACGTACACTCAGATCTTGTTTAATCTGTTGACTTATTATTTGGTTAAACTTGGTTTTTTTATGTCAACTTATTATCGGTCTCCTCTTCACTATCCAGGTCCATTATCCTTTCAAGAATACACACTTGCTTATTCTTGCATTGATGTCCAGCATGCCATGGCTCATTGCACCCATAACATAGACTTTTCTCTCCTCTTATCAAGCAATTTTTCTAGGGTCAAACCCTTTCTTTTAGCAAGGTCGTTAAGGGGAGTTTTTTTTGTCAAGTTGCGAGTAGTTGGTGATAAGTTTGGAAGCAGGTTTAGACAGGTTGTTCTTGTATAGTTTGTGGGATAGGTTAGTGATTTGGTGGATTTCTTTGTATAATTTTTTTTACTCTCGAAGATCTTGGCATACTTCATCGCTCCTCTAATGCATGTTAGGTTAGAAGCTTCAACATCGAATCATATTTCTTCCTTGAGGCCATCCATAAACTTATCAAACACGTTGTTAAGGAACAAATGATTCAATACCCATGCAAAAGCTCAAATTTGGTTAGGTGGGCTTGAACTATAGTAAGTTGCTTCAGATATGCGAATGCTCCAAATGGTTTACTTAATTCAGGGGGTGTAAACCTGACAATAACCTCCTACTTAAAGATCTTCCACTTCTTGTAATCTCTAATGCTTTTAGAGATCCACCTAAACCATTTATATGCATCACCCTTAAGGTGAAAAGAACACGTAGGGACGCCCTCCTCTTCCGGAGTGTGATGGAAACCAAAAAGGTGTTCGACTTGTTCGATCCACTCCATAATACTGTCGTCTCCATCATAGGTGGGAAATTCGAGTTTAGTGGTGGTGTGTTGGAGAAGTTTCAGAGCAGTGGATAAGGATAGGGTTTGGTTGTAGGGGTTTTGGTGTTCATTCTGGTTTTGAGTGTTTCTTTGATATGGTGGAATGTAGGTGAGATTCCTGATTATTGATGGTGGGTTATCTTGGAGTGTTTTCATTCCTTATAGGACGGAATTCAAGGTATTAGTGATTTGATCAATCTTGAGGGTCAATTCTTGGGAGGTTTCGTGTAAGCTTTGTTAGAGATCTTGCTGGGAATTGTGGAGTTCTTGGGAGGTTTCTTGTAAGCTTGGTTAGAGATCTTGCTGGGAATTATGGAGTTCTTGTCGCTTCTAAAATTCATGTTCATCGTCGAAGTCGGAAATGAAGCGATTACCATCATCTTGATTGCTAGCAACATGGTCGTGGGGATGATGATGTGATGCTTCTTCATCCTGCTCTGATACCACTTTGCCAGGGTCCTTAATTCTTCTTCTGCTTGGTACTGCGTGTTGAAGACATTAGAGATGGAAAGGAATGGCAAAGATCAGGCTGTACATAATGTAATAGCATGGAAATTTTAATAAATGCTTGAGGAAGTGCAAGAGTGAACATATGCAGGGTAAAAACCAAGACAATTTTATTCATTCAACATTTTTTACAATGGCTGATACCTCCTATTTATGCACAGCCAACAATTCAACTTCAGGTTACAATTTCGAATATTTCCATGTGCACGTGCACATCGTCGCAACTCAGATACGTCTTGTATACAGCACCAAGTTCTTCTCCTCCCTGACCACCTGACATTCTCTGGGAACCGGTGCTGCCACCCTCAGATAAACTTTCTGATGGTGTCGAAGTTGACATTGCTTCTACCTGCTTTCTTCCCAATTTAGATGCTGAAGAATGTTGAGAGCATTGTACCTCGCTGCCGAGGTTTGCTCTATTTTCATTTCAATCCCTAGTTTTCTATTTTATGTTAACCTTTATGTGATGGTAATAAAGGATAAATCATTAACACGTGTTGGAGCTTGCTGTCAACGCAGCAAAAGACAACAGAAAGAATCATGTCATCACATGACACGTTCTTCTTACGTTAAGAAGAGATGACGAGTTAGGAAAATTGTTAGTAGAGGTCACCATAGCACACTGTGGCGTTTTGCCCAACTTTAACCCTATGCTTTTTCCGGAGGAGACTTCTGCTAAGGTGGCTTAAACGCGAAAACTCTCCAAAGAAGCAGCAAGTCCCCCAAAATGGTTGCTTCAAAATGAGATTTTGGTTGGCTTTGGAGCAGCATGTTTATATGATGAGGGTATGGATCTTTTTTACTGGAGTTTTTTTGATCTAGTTGATAAAATATGGTCCATTTCAGTTCTAATGAAGAGAATTCATTTGAGCATTTCCGTTTATCTTTTATGTTTTGTGTGTTGAACTTACGCTTCTGAATGAGTTGTTTGTTGCTTTATTTGAATACATATCACCATGGAAATATCCACAGTCAATAATTTTGCAATTCTAGGCCCCACTTGGTATTAATATTAGGTTTTTACTTGAAAATGTTATATCACCAAATTTTTGTCAATGTAGCAAACCATTATTTGTCATTGCTATTATAGAATATATAAAAGGGTGTAGATTCTTGTTTTTTTTTCAAATAATAGTTTCATGATGAGAAATGTTGAGCGGTCATCATTTGTTGGAGCTTCGGCTACACAAACTGCTGCCATGTAGTGCATGATACCGCAATTGCACATTTGAATTGACAACACAATTTTATTCAACCTTGTTTTTTTATTTTGAAAGATCAAATAAGCCGTGTTTTTTTTTCAGTGGTCAAACACGTTCATTTTGTCTTTAAGAAGGAAAGTAGTTTATTTAAGTTGAACATGCAAAAATGAAAACGTGAATTTAGTTATTTGGTTAACCATTGTTTATTTGATTATCTGCCATTCATCATTTTATCATATTACACATTCGTACAACTATGATTTATGAAATATGAATGAGCCAAGTGATTAATCAATTTAAGATATTTGTTTTCACAAAGATCAATGTTACGTAAATAATATCCAATTCTTAGATTATGTAGGTTTGTGCTACCATTTTTTTATTGTGGATATTCTGAAGCTTTATGTGATGTTTATCGTCATGTTGACATTTGGCTGAAGCATCTACAGAATAAAGATTTCAAAATATTACCATTAAACCTTGTGATAACATGTAAAATATATGAAATGGGTTTTTATAATGTAACCTTGATCTTAGAGGAATTGTTAAGTTTCATTGATTTGTCATTGTTGTTCATATTTTATAAATCGGCATGGTTTAACGTTGTAATATGAACAATAAGGTTTGTGGTTGATAGTCAAAATTCAACCATGTTTGACCAAATAATATGTTCATTTGTGGGAAAATTGAAAATATACATTAAATTCTAAGGTTTTTTTTCAAAGGTTAGTTCTGTCAACATATCCCATTTATCCAAAGGTTAATTTTTTTAATGTGAACTTAGTTCATGTTTCTGTTAGCAAGAAGACCCATTTTTCTGGCTAATGCTCTCAATAAACTAAAGTTGCATGCACGTTTAACATTTATATGTTCATAATTATTTGACTAAAGTTTCATGCTCTCAACAAACTAAAGTTGCATGCTCTCAATAAACTAAGGTTAGTTCTGTCAACATTTGTATGCTCTCAAGAAACGTTCCAACCATAGGAGACCCGCTTGATTTATTTGATTAAATTATTTATGTCGGAAGAAAAACCCAAATTAGCAAAACATATGCTCACGTGTTTAGTAACATGAAGTGACAAAAAACATAATTAGGGTATGTTTCCGTTTCCATTAGAGCATGTTTCATAGTTCTTTTTTATAATGGATGGATTTTGTTGTTCTGTCAACTATTGAATCCGAGCTTTTTATGCATGTGAGATGATGATATCATTATAGTTATCATGAGTGCTACTTTCTCTTCGCATGCTAACTGGTTTTCATGCCATATAATGGTGTTTGGAGCTTGATATTAAGGTTAGTATATATTATTTTTGGTAACATATACATGTGTGAGTGTATGTGTGTGTATATATATATATGTGTGTGTGTATATATATATATATATTAGAGGAGCGATATAGGGCACCCCTGTTTTGCAGCACTCCTGTTGTACCCTTTATCTGTTCGTTGGATTTGGATCGCCGTAGCTCACGGTAGCGTAAGGGGTGCAACATGGGTGCCCCCTATCGCTCCTTTATAAAATTTTAAATTACATATGTATGTACGTACCTACATACATGCGCACACACACACACACACACACACATATATATATATATATATAATCATAATTATTTGGTGGATGATAAATTTCATAATGAAGAAATTATATTTTATCATGATATTCTTGGTTTTCAAGTGAATTTTAAGATTCCAAATAGTGACAAATTAAAATATGTTTTTTTTCTAAGTAGCGATTTGTCTTAATACATCTTCAGCAACAAACTTTGAAAGAAGATGATGAAAGCATGGTTTGAAATCTCGTCCAGAACCGCGAGATCCCGTTGATCTCGTACCGGTTCTGGCGGTCACCGAGACCAAACCATCGCAGAATCTTGTTCCGTTTATCCTTGGTAAAAAAAAAAGAATCGGGAATTCAGTTGCGGAAAGAGAAAGAAAACAGCATAATCGACAAAATTGAAACCGCAATTTTTCGAAGCAATTTCCAGCACCGCAACTCCAATTTCTTCTCAATCTTCCACTTCGAAAACCGCCGTGTTTCTTCGATTTTTTTTTAATTCGATGTTTCCACCTTTTTTTCATTTTCCCCCCTCGTTCGATTTTTTTTTGTGCGAGATGAGATGCTGGATGGAGGAAAGGAAACACGTGGCTTGCTTTATTTGTTTGTTTGTTTCTGCGGAAATAAATATCTACTCTATATGTTTATTATTAGTTCTGCCAAATGGGTCCAGTATGTGATAAATTATTAATGCAAACCAATGTTAAGCCAAACAATAGGCTTCGTTTGTTTTAGCGGAAATAAATATCTTCTCTATTTGTTTATTGGTGTGCCAAATGGAACCAGTATGTGCTAAATTATTAATGCAAACCAATCTTAAGCCAAACAATAGGCTTACTGAGTAACATCATATGCTCATACATCATTGTATTTTTGTAAACTATGATTTGCAACATTTATCATTAACTTTTTCATAAAAAGTATAAAAGTATGATTTTTGGACCGAAACCGAAACAAAAACCGAAACCGTCGAAACCGCCGAAACCATCCGAAACTAGTAAATTTTTAAATGACCGAAACCGAGTTTTCGAACCATGGATGAAAGTAGTGAGGAAGAGGATGAGGATGATGACAATAAGGAAGAAGAAAGTTCTGAAGGAGAAGAGGAAGCCCCATATGTCGTTACTGTCATTATCGTTCAAGTAAGTCGATTATGGGGAATAAAGTTCAAGTAAGTCAATACTGTCAACCCAGTCAATAATTATAGATTTTTCTTTTTTCTCTTTTGAATACTCGGGTTTGGGTTGAGTTTTTTTATGGTGGACTGTAGATTAGTGAATTGGTGACTGTTTTGCATATTGGGTTTGATTAGTAGATTAGTGAATTGGTGACTGTTTTGCATGTCGGGTTTGATTAACGAAATTCGTCATTAAATGGTCCAATTTGTCTAGTCCTTTTGTATGTGGAGTTTTGGCATTATGTTTAGTTTATTCATGAATCTTGTAACGACCCACATTTTACGCATCATAGGATCGTAGGATATTTATTTCTTTCACATACGAAGTCGTATGGTCATGTAACTTTGGGAGAAGACTATTGGGGTCATTTCCCATGTTCATGATATTTGTCGATCTTTAAATGACCATTTTACCCCTAGTTGGTACTGTTTTGGCCATAACTTTTGACTAGAAAGGAATTTTGACCTGAAACCACTTCCATTGGCTCCGGATGATGGTTTACAATTCCGTAGAGTGGTCATATTAGCCAAACGGACTCACCGTTTGGGAGATATGGCTGAAACAAGTTTCAGATAGTGAAAAACAGCTTAATTGGGCTTAACCGGGTGATTAACAGCTAGGCCCAATGGGGGATTTCGGGATTAGGGCTATGAGGAGGCTGAACTCAGTTAGGGAACGATCTTATCCTCATTTTTCAGCCGCCACTTTCATTCTTGAACCTTAACAATGGCTGCCAACATCTAGAAACATCCCTAAATCACTTTCTAATCAAGTTTTGGCTTAATCTACATCAAATTAAGGAGAGAAAACACGAAAGCAAGGTTAGAGTAGCTGTTAGACATCAGTATTCACCCAAATCAGCGAGCTTTCAGTTCTGAGAATTTTATTTGTGGCTAAGGTGAGTGATCAGCATTGTTTTGACACTAATTACAGTTAATTAAGGGTAATTAGTGAAGATTAGCGAATTTATACACTAATAAATTCTGGAAAATATCTATAAATTCGAAAATAATATTTTATGCCTCTGGTAGAAATTTGGTATATTTTGGTTAAGTTTTGTTAACCCTATGATTAGTTTTGCTTAAACATGTTTAAGGGAAAATATGGGGTTTTGGGTATATTTGATCCATTTTGACATGTAAATTCATTGTTTTGGGTGTTTGTGGTTAGTTTGCTATGTTGCTATGACTGTTTGGGATGATTTGTGATTGATTAGAATAGTTAAAATGGTCGAAAACGTCGTTGAATGGCGTAAAACACTTGTTGGAAAAGTTGTAGGAAAAGTGCAGGTTTTGGACCGGATCGGATCAGATATGGGGGCTCGGATCAGATAAGTTGAACTGGGCAAGAGATTCGATTGGATCGGAACTTGACAGTTGAGAAAACTAGCAAAAAGGAAGGCCATGCTAACTGAACTGGGATCGGATCGGATAAAGGAGGAAAGATCGGATCGGAGCATGTGAAGAATGAGGGAGCTGATCGGAGCGGGAGCACGAACTGAATGGGAGAAGGCAACCCGACCCGACCCGAACCGATGTGACGTTGTGGACCCGAACCGATGTGACGCTGTGGACCCGAACCGATGTGACGCTGTGCACCCGAACCGAACCGCTACAGGGGAAGACTACGAACAGAACCAACTCAAGGTAGAGGACCCGACCTGTACCGGTGGCTAGAAGGGAACCCGACCCGACCCAGTATTGACCAATAACCCGAGATGCAAAGGTAGTCCAATATGGGAAGTTAGAGCTCAGAATCCAGTTGGGGACCGATGAGTTCACTTCATGATTGGGCTTTGCTGCGGGACATGTGCCAAGGGGCTACCGATGTTTATGACTTTGGATCGCTATGTATGGGAGGTACGTGAACGGATTCAGGGCCACAATGGCCTAGATACGACTAAAGGGCTATAAACCAATGAAGTGGGGTCATTTGTAAAGATTTGGTCATGACTCCATGTGGTAAGCTTGGTAGTAGCAGTAGTTGTACAAGTTGAACACCGTCACTACTTCGATGGGTCTAGTGATTGACAGTGGTGGACATCGAACGCTTTACGCACTGAGTGAGAGATGTGAGGATGGTTGCTATGGTTGATTTGTTTGCCATCATTATGACATGCACACCCCACCCCCGTATTCTTTACACTATTTATTATGGCACCTTAGAGTACTGTACGGTATGTGGTACTAACTCTTTGGTTGCAGGTCCAGGTTCAGGTATGGTTTAGTATACCTGTTATTGTTCTGTTTAGATGCTTATCGCTCATACCAGGCTTTATGTCTGACCCAGAGTTTTATGTCTCTTCTTATTACTCTGGGTTCTCACATGAGCAGACTAGAGACAGGTTAGCTGGTGATGCACGGGTAGATGATCCGGAGACGAGCAGGAGGCTTCCACGTAATATATATATAGTATTCTCCCTGTGTTGTTGAAGATCACTGCTTGGGCATTAGTGGTGCATCTTCTACTTTAGCTTTATTTTGTTTAGAGACAGTAAATTTGAAAAGTTGTAATAAGCTGTATTTGGATTTCCGCTGCTCTGATGTTGATGTTGGTTTTAGTTATTAGCTTATGCATTGTCTCACCTGTTTTATGTCAAGTATGTTATTATTATATTTTATTCCATGCGCTGTGAGACATTCTACACTCGTTAGTTAATTCCCTTCTTTCCTTTCTTCTGACGACCGTCCCGTGCTAGTCGGGCATGTGTACAGCGCACTTTCGGAGGAAATGCAGGCTGGTGCGGGGCGGGCTGTCACACTTGGTATCAGAGCTCTAGGTTGCGTAGTTAACCTAGGGAAAGACACCAGGGAGAGATAGTATACGTATATGAGAGAGCGTATTTGTGATTACTTTGGTTTCCAAAAGCTATATATATACATACTATTACTAGTATAAGGATGAAGTCGTACTGCACTAGCACCACTATGGGGTCGTTAATCATTTCCTTTTACAGATTGACAATGAGCCGATATGCTAGAGGTACCGGTAGAGGGGCCAATAATGGGAGTGCTGCTGACATAAGGACGATGTTTACTGACCTCATGAGAGAGATGCTTAGGGATGTGCAGAGGGCAGCTCCCAATGGTGGAAATGGTGGTGGTCCAAAAGTGCAGGCGCCGAGGGTCGACTTTGCCAACCTGAATAAGGATTATACTAGTCTTGGTGGGAAGCCGTTCCACGGAACAGAGTCGGCTACGGATGTTCAGGATTGGTTGGATAGTTGCGAACGTATTTTCGAGGATCTAGGTATCGAGAATGCGATGAAGAGAAAGCTAGCGTCCCGTCAGCTGCAAGGGCGGGCAATGAATTGGTGGAATGCTATAAAGGCAGCTACTCCCGAAGATCAGATTACTTGGGAGCAGTTTAAGGTCTGCTTTAGCGAGAAGTTCATTCCAGCTGCTCAGAAGTCAGTGCTGTTTAAGAAATTCTTGGAGCTCAAGCAGAATGGCAGAGCTGTCTCGGAGTATATTGCTGAATTCGACACTTTGTCGAAGTATGGGTTATCTCTTATTGATACTGCCGAGAAGAAAAATGAGAAATTCATAACCGGTTTGGATCAGTACTTGGGGGAAAGGCTTATTAACCACATCGATGAGACGTTTGAATCGATTGTGGGGAAAGCATTGAGGTCATAAAGTCTCTACCCTAAGCCGAAGACTGAGGTTGTATCTGCAGAAGAGCCAAAACCACAAGCAGGTGGTGGAGGCAAGGGTGGTTCCCAGAATAAGAGAAAGCAGAATCAGACTAAGGATGGTCAGAAGAAAAAGAATAAGCAAGATGTTGAGTGCTTCAGTTGTGGTAAGAAAGGCCATTATGTAGTAATTGTCGGGCCAAGCCAGCGGATAGGAAGTGCTTCAATTGTGGCCAAATGGGACATCACAAGGACAAGTGTCCGCAACCCCCTAAAGAAAAGCAAATGGTGAAAGCATATGCCCTTAATGCTATTCCTTCTTCGTCGAATTCCCCAACCGCGGCGGAGAAGGGAAAGAATGTCGTCATTCAAGGTATGCTTTCTGTTTATGATGTTCCTGTTAGAGTTTTGTTTGATACCGGAGCTTCCAGTTCTTTCATATCTAGTGACCTGGTAGATAGGTTGGGATTGGAGCCCGAGATTGTCGATAGACCTTTAGTAGTGACGAACCCGTTTGGTGGTTCGACTAGCCTTAGCATGATTTGTCGTAATGTGGTCATATCGAGTCATGGATGCATGTTTGTTTGTGATTGCTTTGTTTTGGGCTTTACTGGGTTTGGCATTATTTTGGGAGTAGATTGGCTCCAAAGATACGGGGTGGTGGTAGACTGTGAGGGATTTTTGGTGACAGCTAGAGCGGATGATGGGCGGAGGATAGTGTTTGGTGGTCTACCCAGTGAGGGGGTATTGGCTAGTTTTCTAAACTCCCTCGACATTCCGCATAGTGAGTTGTCAGGTTTGCCCGTGGTTGGCCAGTATCCGGATGTTTTCGAAGAAGTGACCGGGCTTCCACCACATCGAGAGATTGAGTTCCGTATTGATTTGGTAAAGGATGCCAGACCTATAGTGATGCCACTTCGTCGTATGGCACCAAGGGAGCAGCGAGAGCTCGAGGTGCAAGTCAGCGATCTTTTGAAGAAGGGATTTATCAGAAGGAGTTTTTCTGAATGGCGAGCACCAGTTGTGTTTGCTACCAAGGCGGATGGTTCCCTTCGTTTGTGTGTAGACTACCACGAGTTGAATAAAGTGACGAGGAAGAACAAGTATCCTCTACCGCGAATAGATGATATGTTCGATCAGTTGAGTGGCGCGAGAGTATTTTCTCAGTTGGATCTCGCGACAGGTTTTCATCAGCTTAGAGTGGAAGCTGAGAGTATAGCTAAAACAACATTTCGAACGCCGTCTGGATTTTATGAGTGGTTGGTCATGCCATTCGGGCTGACCAATGCCCCAACATATTTTGTGGATCTTATGAATAGGGTATTCAGAGATCAGTTGAATAAGTTTGTCCTTGTGTTCATGGATGATATTTTGGTCTATTCGAGGACAGAGGGAGAACACAAGGAACATTTAAGAATAGTGATGGAGGTGTTGAGAAAACACCAATTGAAAGCAAAGTTTTCTAAGTGTCACTTCTGGAGGAGGGGAGTGAGGTTCTTGGGTCATGTTGTTTCCGAGAATGGTATTGCCGTGGACCCTGCGAAGGTGGCTACGGTACAGGATTGGCCTACGCCCAAGAATGCAACAGATGTAAGAAGTTTCTTGGGGTTAGCTGGATATTATCGTAAGTTTATCCAAGATAGCAGCACCATTGACCCAGTTGACCAAGAAGAATCAAGCTTTTGTCTGGGATGAAAGGTGCGAGATTGCATTCAAGAGTCTGAAGGACAAGTTGACGTGACGGTATACACGGATACTTGTGGTACCGGACTAGGTGATGTATTGATGCAAGGCGGCAGGGTTGTAGCTTATGCAAGTCGACAATTGAAACCGCATGAGAAGAAGTATCCTACCCATGATTTGGAACTGGCAGCGATTGTGTTTGCATTAAAGATGTGGAGACACTATCTCTTGGGAGAAAGATTTGAGTTGTTTACCAATCATAAATCGTTAAAGTATCTCTTCTCTCAGAAAGATATGAATCTCCGTCAGCAGAGATGGTTAGAGTTCTTGGCTTCGTATGATTTTGATATCGCGTATACACCTGGGAAAGGTAATGCGGTAGCCGATGCCCTGAGTAGGAGACATGCCAGTTTAGGGGCTATGTTCCTAGAATGGAAGCAACTGGAGTACATCGCTGGGTATGATTTCAGACCGAAGTGCGAATTGGATCCAGGAATGTTAGCCAGTTTGACGATCAGACCCACTTTGATTGAGCGGATCGGCTCTAGGCAGAGGGACGATCCTAACCTATTGGAAATCATCTCCAAGTTAGAGACGGGTATCGATGAAGATATGAACAAGTATGGGCTTGATCGAGATGGATGGCTTAGAAAGAATGGAAGACTAGTTGTACCCAATGTCAATGGATTGAGAGATGAAGTGCTTAGAGAATGTCATCACTCAAAACTTACTATACATCCCGGTGGTAACAAGATGTATCGAGATATGAAGCAGACCTACTACTAGGAAGGAATGAAAAGAGACATTGGGAAGTTTATATCCAAATGCATGAATTGCCAGCTAGTTAAAGCTGAGCAAAAGAAGCCTAGTGGGTTGATGCAACCATTAGAAATTCCAGAATGGAAATGGGAATAAGTGTCAATGGATTTCATTGATGGGTTACCAAGGACTAGATCAGGTCATGATAGCATTTAAGTGATTGTGGACCGATTGACCAAGAGTGCGAGGTTTATACCCGTCAAGTCAGACAGGACGGCAGCTAAGTTAGCGGAACTGTATGTAAAGTGGGTAGTTAGATTTTGTAACACCCCACATCTGTTAAGGTCACTCACAAAGGGAATGCCTTAACTTCAATGGAGTATTATGGGTACTGGAACAGAAATATTACAAGACAGACATATATAAAACAGCGGAAAGTAAAGTGGAAGTACTTCGAATCATTTATTAAATAGAATTGTTTACAATAAAAAGCCCATCAACTTCCAATACCCAAATACATAGCTAAAATATCTGTCTTGCTCAAAAACAAAGAAGCATAACAATAAGTTATAGTATTCCCCAATAAAGCAAAGCAAGCCATAGCCAAGAGAAATCCAAGCCATACATGAAAGAGCCTTGGAGCTTGGTAAGATCCGAACTAAGCTGTATTCCCACCCTGTGAACCTGGGGGGGGGGGGAACGAAAGAAAAAGAGGCGAAACAAAACTGGTCAGTCATAAAGACTGAGTAAGTCCTAGTGACTTTCAGCATAAAAATGAGTAAAGATAACGTGTCATGAATAAACTGAAAGTAAACATAAGCATGATGACAAGGTAGGCAGGATAAACTAAGATAACAAGATAAACTATGGTAACAAGATAAACTAAGGTAACAAGATAAACTTCAAGCACGATGAAACAAGTATAACATCCGATAATTCCTATCAAGTATACCAGCGCATGGTTTCTATCAAGAGTAACATCGCAAGGTTTCTAAGCTTTACCATTAAAACGATATCTATTTGCTCTGCACCACCTAACTAGCATCCTCATAAGTGTCTTACATTGAATGATCCGTATTCCTACTAGTGTCCCAACTAGTGTCCTGTGTAACAAGGATCTGTACCTCCTACTAGTGTCCCAACTAGTAGCCCGTGTTATATGATAATTACAACGTGATCCCAATCCCCGCAATTATGGTAGCCTTCAAGTGTACATCGATTTTGAGGATTCCACCTCGATCACCCCAATGGCCATGTATATATTCGATGCACCCTCGCTACCTTATCGATCGGCTCCCTACTTGACCTAGTTCTCATTTGTGTCACGCGGCCCCCTACTTGTAGATACCTGTGCTGGTCCCACCATGGGGTGTATCAAGTCCCATGGTGGCAACCCTGACACAATCAAGATGCACAGCTTTATACCTACTGATGCCCAGTGGCTAAATTTTCTGCGCCG
Organism: Allium sativum; assembly: GCA_030737875.1. Taxonomy (NCBI): domain Eukaryota; kingdom Viridiplantae; phylum Streptophyta; class Magnoliopsida; order Asparagales; family Amaryllidaceae; genus Allium; species Allium sativum. The sequence goes on along the minus strand of CM060920.1, from coordinate 782,046,697 downwards.
AAGTGTGTGCACGCCCGCACTCCGTTAGAACCTGCACTGCTGCACCAACCGCCGCTAATTTGACCTCTTATAATCAGCCCAGTAATCGTGCCCCACCCTGCCTAGCTCAGGGTTCCGTTGATACCTAATGTGGGTTACTGCTGAAATGGGTCCCCGTTACTAGATTTTTCTAATGGTTAAGTCTGTGGGCCTATATTCTCTGATATTACCCACCAACCCTGATGTGTACTTAACCCCGCTACTGATGTGTATTTAATGGTTAAGTCTGTGGGCCTATATTCTCTGATATTACCCACCAACCCGATATGTACTTAATCGCGCTACTGATTCAAGCATGTGTATTTAATGGTTAAGTGTATGTGGGCCTATATTTACTAATATTACCCACCAACCCGATATGTACTTAACCCTTCTACTCGTTATGTTACCATGGTTAAGTGTTTACCTTAGTTAAGTTAACCTTTCTCACTTATTATGTCATCACATTAGATTGGTTAAGTGTATGTTAACTTAACCCCATCCATTAGTCATATTATAATGGTTAAGTGTTATCAACTTATTCAAGTTAACTTAACCCACCCGTTTGTCCTGTTTTGTTGGTTAAGTGTTACTACTTAACCGCAACCACCTGTCTAATTAACCCATTGTATTAGTTAGGTGTTCTCACTTTACTTAACCCAACCCACTTATCTAATTAACGTGTTGTATTGGTTAAGTATTGTCTTTCATGTTCATGACTTAACCCTATCATATGGCATTAATTCATTAATGCACCCCAACCTCTCACATTAGACTTGTGGTTGTGGTCACTGGATTCGCCGGGCGGTTCCGGCCAGTTTTACACCACAACCTAGTCTAACCTCGGGTTTCAAGCGCGATATGACCAACTACCCACATTGGATCCTATTGTTTGCAGTCACTGGATTTGCCGGGTGGTTCCGGGCAGGATTACACTGCAAACTCAACCCAACCTCGAGTTGGCCATTTTCAAGTTTATTCTAGTGTCATGTCCACGTTCAATTTTCGTGTCAAGTTTCATGTCAAGTTTCTAGGCAAGTTTTATACCCATATCCAGTTTCAAGTTATAGCAATATTCATATTTCACTTTATGCCTATTATCAAGTCCATGGTTCATGTTCATAACCAACTCTTGTTTTACTTAGTCTACCCAATCGTATTCCCATCGCATGTAAACGTGAATCGATATATATATATATATATATCACAAGTAAATCTAAATCTAGAAGTAAAGGGAATAACATCAAACTATGATAGGCAGAAAGGACGAGCATAAAGTGATAAGAGGGGTTACAAAACTAGTATGATATAACTTGGGGTAATTGGTTACCACATCACTGGCATATAGAAAATAATAGACTTTTCAAATCTAGCATAAAAAGGTGATAGTCCCAAACATTCTAATCTTAGCATAACAGGCCTAAATGATAATTTAGACTTGATTATCAATTTAAATGTCAACATAGTTTTGGATCTAGAATAGACCTACCCAAATTTGCATCATAATATGTTATAGCCCAAACAAAAGATTCATAACCGCGATGTCATAGTGAGCATACTAAGATCTAAATTAATAATTTAGGTTTAGTTTTAATACGGTAAACTCAAGATGATTCCCTAATTCACAATATTGTTAATGGCCAAGATCCATAATATTGTTATTCATAAAAGTCCCTAAGTTTATATGTTCATATCCACCACAATTGTCCTTGTCATACTTAAAGGCAATAGTCTTGCGTTCTCAGTCATAGGCATAGGCATAGTCTTATGTCCTCAGTCATAGTCATAGGCACGTTCTTAGTCATAGTCATAGGCATGTTCTAATGTTCTCAGTCATAGTCATAGGCATGTTCTTATGTTCTCAGTCATAGTCCTTGGCCATTAACAATAGTTTCAATGTCGTAGGTACGATAATATTTGATTTACATGTTACATTACATAGATCCAAATTTATGCCAAATTCCATGCATATAATATTTAAGCAAACTTCCTCATAACAAGATTATACCAAAATTTACATATCAAGCCCAAACTTGCAAATACAATCCAATTTCATGTTGCCAATAATTCCATCATATTCATATAGGCAATTATCCCATATTTCCCCCGTATACGTATCGTACGCAAATCGCGATTTTAGGCCAAGGTCCGAAATTGACCAAGGTTCATCAAAAGAAAATAAATAGGGGAAAGGTAGAATCTTGCATCAAAATAAGATCGGAGAGAAAAACATCATCACAGGCATATTAAGATTACAACAGGCTGAATAGATTATGAACTTGTCATGAGAATAAAGATAGACAAGTCAAAAACTCAAGATTCAAGAAACAATAGAAATAGATCTGGATCGATAAACATACTTAGATCCAATTTCACTTTAATTCAATGCCATATTATAATCAAATATTTAAATCGGAAAATAACTAGAACTTACAGAGAACGGCTAATGAATTAAGAAGTGAATTTGTCTTAGAAAGTTGCAGTGTCATTGATCTATCCCCTTGAATTTGTTGTAGAAGCATTGATCTTTGATTTGATTTGAGTTTGGACGCTTAAGCTTTAATTTGGAGACGGCGGCCATGGCTCAAGAGAGATTCCAGCAGCATTTAGGTGTCATATGAATTTGTGTGAGTTAGGCTAGGTCTAGGTGTTATTTTATAGGTGTAGCACTTCATTTCAGCCATCGGATTAACCCTAAAACCCATCCGGACCATCAAAACTCGTCCCGGGCCTCAAAAATGGGTCCTGGACCACCCCAGGCCGACCAGGTCGACCTGTACAGGGGGAGAGTCGACACTACAGTCGACACAGGGGGGGGCAGGTCGACTTGGGTGTCGACACTACAGTCGACACGGGTAGTCTGCCAAAAAGTCTGCTGAAATCTTGTTTTGGCCATATCTTGGTCATACGGACTCCGATTTTCGAAAACTCGGACTCTATTTCGCGTATTTTTCCGAGAGGAACGAATGGTGATGTCTATTTTACCTAATTCCTGATTCTTGAATTAGTTATCCTTATTTTACTATCTTTTCAGTTACATATGCTGTTATCGAACTAATTTTTCTTCTCTTCCATGTATTAATTAATTCTCCTTATGCATCACCATTATTTACCTATCATAAGCATATTTTCATATATTTTATTTCATTTTTAATTATATTAAAAAAAATACGGGGTGTTACAGATTTCATGGAGTACCCAAAGGCATTGTGAGTGACCGAGATCCGTTGTTCACTAGTGGATTTTGGAAGAGCTTACAAGAGGTGTTAGGATCAGAATTACATCTCAGTACCGCGTATCATCCTCAGACCGATGGTCAAACAGAGAGGGTGAATCGTATTTTGGAAGATCTCTTGAGAGCATGTATATTGGATTTTGGTGGATCATGGGATGACCATTTTCATCTAGTAGAGTTTGCATATAATAATAGCTACCGGTCCAGTATCGGTATGGCTCCATATGAAGCTTTGTACGGAAGACCGTGCAACTCACCATCATGTTGGATAGAGACTGGCGAGAAGTTTATGCTTGGACCAGATGTGGTGAGGGAAACTTCAGATAAGATCAAGATCATTCAACAACGAATGAAGGCTGCCCAAGATAGGCATAAGAGTTATGCTGATAAGAGGAGAAGAGACTTAAAATTCTCCGTTGGTGACTTGGTGTTTGTCAAGATTTCTCCGTTGAAGAGCGTGATACGATTTGGCAGGAGAGGCAAGTTAGCACCAAGATTTGTTGGCCCATTCCCTGTTCTTGAATTAGTCGGGAATTTGGCATATAGAGTTGGCTTACCAGAGAAGATGGCGGGAGTTCACAACGTATTTCATGTTTCCCAACTAAGGAAGTTCGTTCACGACCCAGATATGACTATTTCACCTGATCAGTTAGAGGACTTCGAAGTAGAACCCGAGGCGGTTGGGAACTGCAAGCCGACCCGTATTGTCGAGCACGATACGAAGCAACTTCGAAGGAAGGCGGTGAGGCTAGTCAAGGTTCAGTGGGGCGAGGACGAGAATGATTGCACTTGGGAGATAGAGGAGAACATTAGGAAGACATATCCAGAACTCTTTGCCTGGTAAGATTTTGACTTCGATTTAGTTTTTCCGCATGCTAGGATAGGCTTGTTTGCTTGTTTTGTATGTTTGATTGTTGTATGTGGCTATTAGGCATGCGGGATTCTTTGTATGTTTTAGGTTAAGGAATTTCGGGGACGAATTTTCTTAAGGGGGGGGGGGGGGAGAGTGTAACGACCCGCATTCTACGCATCATAGGATCGTAGGATATTTATTTCTTTCACATACGAAGTCGTATGGTCATGTAACTTTGGGAGACGACTTTTGGGGTCATTTCCCATGTTCATGATTTTTGTCGATCTTTAAATGACCATTTTACCCCTAGTTGGTACTGTTTTGGACATAACTTTTGACTGGAAAGGAATTTTGACCTGAAACCACTTCCATTGGCTCCGGATGATGGTTTACAATTCCGTAGAGTGGTCACAATAGCCAAACGGGCTCACCGTTTGGGAGATATGGCTGAAACAAGTTTCAGATAGTGAAAAACAGCTTAATTGGGCTTAACCGGGTGATTAGCAGCTAGGCCCGATGAGGGATTTCGGAATTAGGGCTATGAGGAGGCTGAACTCAGTTAGGGAACGATCTTATCCTCATTTTTCAACCGCCACTTTCATTCTTGAACCCTAACAATGGCTGCCAACATCTAAAAACATCCCCAAATCACTTTCTAATCAAGTTTTGGCTTAATCTACATCAAATTAAGGAGAGAAAACACGAAAGCAAGGTTAGAGCTGCTGTTAGACATCAATATTCACCCAAATCTGCGAGGTTTCAGTTCTGAGAATTTTATTTGTGGCCAAGGTGAGTGATTAGCATTGTTTTGACACTAATTACAGTTAATTAAGGGTAATTAGTGAAGATTAGCGAATTTATACACTAATAAATTCTGGAAAAATATCTATAAATTCAAAAATAATATTTTATGCCTCTGGTAGAAATTTGGTTTAATTTGGTTAAGTTTTGTTAACCCTATGATTAGTTTTGCTTAAACATGTTTAAGGGAAAATATGGGGTTTTGGGTATATTTGATCCATTTTGACATGTAAATTCATTGTTTTGGGTGTTTGTGGTTAGTTTGCTATGTTGCTATGACTGTTTGGGATGATTTGTGATTGATTAGAATAGTTAAAATGGTCGAAAACGTCGTCGAATGGCGTAAAACACTTGCTGGAAAAGTTGTAGGAAAAGTGCAGGTTCTGGACCGGATCGGATCAGATATGGGGGCTCGGATCGGATAAGTTGAACTGGGCAAGGGATTCGATTGGATCAGAACTTGACACTTGAGAAAACTGGCAAAAAGGAAGGCCACGCTAACTGAACTGGGATCGGATCGAATAAAGGAGGAAAGATCGGATCGGAGCATGTGAAGAATGAGGGAGCTGATCGGAGCAGGAGCACGAACTGAATGGGAGAAGGCAACCCGACCCGAAGTGGGACACCCGACCCGAACCGATGTGACGCTGTGGACCCGAACCGATGTGACGCTGTGGACCCGAACCGAACCGCTACAGGGGAAGACTACGAACAGAACCAACTCAAGGTAGAGGACCCGACCCGTACCGATGGCTAGAAGGGAACCCGACCCAGTATTGACCAATAACCCGAGATGCAAAGGTAGTCCAATATGGGAAGTTAGAGCTCAGAATCCAGTTGGGGACCGATGAGTTCACTTCATGATTGGGCTTTGCTGCGGGACGTGTGCCAAGGGGCTACCGATGTCTATGACTTTGGATCGCTATGTATGGGAGGTACGTGAACGGATTCAGGGCCACAGTGGCCTAGGTACGACTAAAGGGCTATAAACCAATGAAGTGGGGTCATTTGTAAAGATTTGGTCATGACTCCATGTGGTAAGCTTGGTAGTAGCAGTAGTTGTACAAGTTGAACACCGTCACTACTTCGATGGGTCTAGTGATTGACAGTGGTGGACATCGAACGCTTTACGCACTGAGTGAGAGATGTGAGGATGGTTGCTATGGTTGATTTGTTTGCCATCATTATGACATGCACACCCCACCCCCGTATTCTTTACACTATTTATTATGGCACCTTAGAGTACTGTACGGTATGTGGTACTAACTCTTTGGTTGCAGGTCCAGGTTCAGGTATGGTTTAATATACCTGTTATTGTTCTGTTTAGATGCTTATCGCTCATACCAGGCTTTATGTCTGACCCAGAGTTTTATGTCTTTTCTTATTACTCTAGGTGCTCACACGAGCAGACTAGAGACAGGTTAGCTGGTGATGCACGGGTAGATGATCCGGAGACGAGCAGGGGGCTTCCACGTAATATATATATAGTATTCTCCCTGTGTTGTTGAAGATCACTGCTTGGGCATTAGTGGTGCATCTTCTACTTTAGCTTTCTTTTGTTTAGAGACAGTAAATTTGGAAAGATGTAATAAGCTGTATTTGGATTTCCGCTGCTCTGATGTTGATGTTGGTTTTAGTTATCAGCTTATGCACTGTCTCACCTGTTTTATGTCAAGTATGTTATTATTATATTTTATTCCATGCGCTGTGAGACATTCTACAGGTTTCTCGTTAGTTAATTCCCTTCTTTCCTTTCTTCTGACGACCGTCCCGTGCTAGTCGGGCATGTGTACAGCGCACTTTCGGAGGAAATGCAGGCTGGTGCGGGGCGGGCCGTCACAAATCTGCTATGAAACTAAAATAGTATTAAGTTCAATGTATTAGATCCAATTGCATTATAATAAGAACTACATGAGTAATTGTTTTGGAACCTCCAATATAGTCTTTGCTGTTTTACAAAAGACTTACAAATTTGTCTTTAACCTGTTCCTAATTGGTACGATTACTTGGGACTACTAACGAGGTCTTTAATATTTCACTAATGAGGTCTTTAATATTTTAAAATGAATATTTGTTGTCTTTGTTTATTTTGACATCTATTTTTTTAGAGAAGAATATTATTTGTTTTTATCAAGTCTGAAGTATAAGCTAGAGACAAAATCTATTGCACAAAATATGAAAGTTTCAAACTTTCAAGTAAGCAGTTTTTTTTGTAGTGGTTAATTGTATATTACTGTCAAATAATAAAGAATTGGAGCTTGGCATTAAGCATATGCTATTGTGCATGCAGTCGCCATACTTGATAATATTTCATTAATGAGGTCTTTAATGAAAAATAGTATCCAAGTGACAACATTTGTTCAAAAAATAATGTCGAGCATGCAACGACCAACTAAACACCATGTGCCCAGCCGAGCGCCACCAACGGACTTAGAAATGTTGAGCGTGCCTAGCTGAACCAAGCATGGTATAAATGAAAACATGCTATTTTGACTGAAAAGCTGGCCTAAGCCTTATACATCTTCACTTGTTTATCAGACTTGAAAAAATAATAAGGGACAATCCAAAAAGCTAAAAGTGCCAAAGTGTATAAACCGAACATGATTTTTGAGATCTATGCCTTACTTCTTCTTAAGCACTAGATAATCATAATTTTTAGTTTAATTATTATTCCATTAATTTACAAGAACAGTAATAAAAATGGACAGTAAATATAGGCACGTTCTTGTCAAACCACCATAAACTAGATCTTGTGTACTTTACTTTACGTCATTTATTTTTTACATGTTATATTTGAGATTTATTCTCCAATACTAGATCATACTACGACGATAATAACTATGTCCTGCACCACATATGCACAATTCTACCTCACTAGATTGGGGATGTTTTGTACATTTTTTGAACAAATGCTGTCACTTGGATACTATTTTTTGAACCCAATAGCATATGCTTAATGCCAAACTGCATTGTGTGCCTAGTTCATTTAAGTACTTTAGGCCTTATGGTTTTTCATCTGCATGCCTTCGTATAGAGAATTTTAGCAAGTTTAAATTGCTGTTAATTTTGGTCCTTTGTTGTGATTATGGAGAGGTTAAATTTTAGTAATTTTAATTGGTTACGTACGATCAATTGGTTTTATAGAAATGTTATGGGTCAACTTTCAGGTTTCACAAGTTATTTGGTATGGTTTCAAATTTTTAATCTCCTATTGTCATGGGTCTGGTTTATTGGGACTGCCTTAAAGTGAAGGTCTCCTTCCAAATTGGAAGTCATCTCTTGTTTTATTTAGTGTTGTGATCTGTGTGTTTCCTTAAATCTTTCAAGTTTGTAGAGTTGGTCTAACTTTACTGTTTGTATGTTTTGACGTATGGTAGTAATCGGTACGCCACTGCATTTCTCTTTTTATCTAGGATTAACATGTTTTTGGATGCTCTTTTTAAAATGAGAAGGCAGATTTTTTAGTATCGTGGACATTAACATGTTTTGATTTTACATGCATGTAACATTATCACACCCAAGCCAATCTACTTCGTTCCTCCACAGTAATTCAGGCCTGGTTCATTTAAGTAGCCTAAATAGCCATAAGGGTGCGCTGGTGTAGTAATTTAAATAAACTAAATCAGTTTGATGTTCTGGAAATTATTTTTACTCCAGCTTGTACTAGCACGAGCTCTGTTGTTTACTTGTCTTTCTTGTCAGCATCTTATACTAAGTTGTTTACTTGTCTTTCTTGTCATATACGAAGTGGGTTTTGGAAGGATTGCCGATCAAATTGTAGCTACAATTTGTCAGTTCTGTAATCTGATTTGTTGCTGCTCATGATAAAATTTGGACAATTTTTGTTATCATGTAAGTTACTAAAATTATTCACCACTTAATTTGTTTTGTCGCATATAAGATGATGTTCCAGATATCTATCCGTCCAATATGTACTGCTATTGCATTAAACTGCCCTTGAACACATTTCTTTATTATCTGTTTGAATTGCATCATCTTTTCTACCAACTTGCATTGCATACAATAAAGCTCAATTAAACTCCATGTTAAGAACACTAACTGGTTTGGACATCTTCTATCTTATATATGAATCTGGTTAAGGATTTTAGCACGTGATGGCGCTAACAGTTTATTGGTTGTCCATATGAAGGTGGCATAGTTGGTTAACCATATTGAACTTAGTACACTTCTGTTATTAAATTCTGTAGATGTTCAGACCATATATGAACACAGTTGGTTGTCCATATGTAGGATTTTAGCACGTGATCGTACACAGTTAACAAATTCATATACCTGATGCACCATATTGAACTTAGTATACTTCTGTTATTAAATTCTGTAGATGTTCAGACCATTTTAATATTGATAGGTTGATTTCGAAAAACAATAGAAAATAAGATGAATGTCTGGGTGAAGTCAAAATTGGATTTGAGAATGTCTGCCATGATTTTTATGCAAGTGTTAAGACTACCGCCATTAGATTGAAAGAGCCGGTAATTCTTACCGTTATATTTGTATGTACTTCTTATTGTTGATCGTTATACTTATGTGTAGGTAATTAGATTTTCAAAGTGAAGAATACCTGCATCAAAGATTCGGTGGTTATAAAGCTATGAAGAAGACTTCAACTATTATTTTGCTTGTATTAGTCGGGTAGATTTGTTTGTAAGCAATTGTGGTATGTGGATTCACTTATTTTGTCGAAATACTACTATTGAGATAATTATGGGTTTTATATTTGATATTGCGAGTAATGCATTTTTTAAGTATTTAAATATGGCGATTATTGATTTTAGTTTGAAAATGATACTCCTATAATTATTTGTTTTAATATTTCTAGAATATATAAGTGGTTGATGGAAATATTAGAAGCTATTAACAGTAAATAACTGCAATTAAAATATGATGTACATCAGTTAGTTTTAGTAGCGTTGATAAAGTGCTACAAATGTAATTGACAAAAGATATTGTAGCTGAAACGAAACGCAACAAAATACATATAGTAGGATTGAAAAACCGCTACAAAAAACATATAGTAGGACTGAAAAACCGCTACAAAAACATCGAAAAATGGTGCAAGTATCACTTTAGTAGCATTTTTAGAACGCTGCCAAAAATTTTTTTTGTAGGGTTTCAGAAACGCTACAATATTTACATTTTCGGTTGCGTTTACTAAAACACAACAAAAAATTCCAGACTTTTAGTTGCATGTCGTACAGCAGCGTTTATCGAAACGCTACTAAAAATTATTGTAGCGTTTTTACAACGCTACTAAAAGCATTTTCTAGTGTAGTGGGAAGAAATGAGAGGACAACCTCTTGGAATGCCGAACCTCTGAATCTGACCAACTATCGTAAGTGAATGCAATCTTCGCACGAATGCCTCAGTGGCAATGACGAACAAAGTCGACTTCAAAAACCCATAGCCCGATCTGTCAATGAGAACGGAAAACCAACAGTTGAAAACGAGCCTGCAAATAATATCGATAAGGGATTCTAGGAATCCGAAAGCCCTTATAACTTTAACTACAAAGAACCAAGACATATGATCATAAGCTTTAGCCATGTCCAGCTTAATGACCACATTAGAACCTCTGATCTTACGATCTATTTAGGAAATCAGCTCCTGGGCTAAAACGACGTTATCAGCGATCAAGCGTCCTTTAACAAACCTAGCCTGAGAATAAGAAATAACACGATCCAGAAAAGGTGCTAGATGAGAGGTTAACACCTTATATATAACCTTGTTAGAGAAATTGCATAAGCTGATCGGGCGAAAATCCACGCATGAGCGAGGATTTACGCATTTTTGGATAAGGACCAAATTGGTGGAAGTCCATCCCATAGGGAGAACTCCACCAGAGAAGAAAATCTGGATGGCAAGAAAAAAATCCGCTTGGATGATCGACCAAACAATCCTAAAAAACGCCCCGTTGAAACTATCAGGCCCACTCGCGCCATCCTTACTGAGTGCGAAAACGCAATCTCGGATTTCATCTGATGAAGGAGGAGAGGCGGGTCGACGCTATTAGAAGGAAGAACCAATCCAGGGATAAAATATAAAAGGGATGGGTCAGAGATGGACACAGAGGGAGGATCAAGAAAAGAGCGGAAGTGAGATAAAATAGTATCTTTAACCTCCTTCGGAGTGAAAGCCAAAGTGAGATCAGGGTGCTAAATCTGATGAACCGAAAGGAGGTTATTCTTCTTGGGAATAAAAGAATGGAAGAATTTGGAGTTCGTTTCTCATTCGACGATCCATTTGATCTTGGCCTTTTGGCGTAGGAGGTCATTCTCAATATAGAGCTCTGACGAGAAGACCAGTTGGGAAAGCGCCCATGCCTCCTTGTTAGTAGAAGAAGGATCCTCATCGAAAGATGGTTCTGCTAAGATAAGAGTCTTTTCGGCCGCCCTAACATGATCAAAGGTATTCTTAAAAACCTGCATGTTCCAAGCCTTAAGGCAAGCCTTGAGATGCTTCAGTTTAAGAGAAAACACAACAAAAGGGGAGCCAAGGGCAGGAGAGTTCCAGTAATCTTCCACCACTTGGTGGAACATGTGGTGAGATTTCCACATACTCTGGAACCGAAAGGAGGAAGGACCAGTCAGGGCGAAGGGAGAACAACATAGTATCACCGAAGCATGATCCGAGAAAGTACGGTGCAGGTGGGAAACAGAAAACGAGAATGGAAGGCTGAACCTACCTTCTGATCTGAATACTCTGTCAAGCCTAGATAGAATCTGGTTAGGCCCTTCATGGTTATTACACCAAGTAAAATATGAACCAACAAAAAAAAACATTCGAGAGACTAGAGCTGACGATGAAAGAGTTGAAATCTGCAACTGCCGCCAGATTAACAGAAGAGCCACCCCTCTTCTCGGCCTGGCAGGCAACAACATTAAAGTCGCCGCCTAAAACCGAAACACCAGAACCCAGATCCGAAAGCGAGAGGATGTTAGACCAATGGTCTAAACGCTCTATCCGATCACACTTAGCGTAAACCATCGAGAAAAGAAAGGAAGAGGAGAAAGATGAAGAAGAGCAAGCCACATATAGAAGTTGAACAGGGTTGAAAACAGGGTGGACCACGACGTCTTTGGACCAAAAGATCCAAATCTTGTAAGAAATATTGGCTAAGGCACCACCGAAGCCAAGGAAAAGAACATACATGGTGACCTCCTTCGGACCCAAAAATGGCTCCAAAAGTGCCATCAGACAAACCGAGCGCTTCCTAAAGATGCGCTTAAGCCTAGCCATACATGCATCGTTACCTATACCATAAACGTTCCAGAATAAGGAATTCGTGGTCCAAGGGAAAGCAGAAAATGATCAAAAGCACCCAAAAACGAAGCACCCCAAGAGGAGGACACCACATCACAGCTCAGATAAGATAAAGCTTGTGTCGAGTAGATCGAACGATCTACTCAGACGCTGCTATAGAGCGTGTGGGAATGGTGCAGGGAGTGCGAGGGGCCGATCTCGGACAACGATGCAAAAATCGGGGAAGGATGCAAGGATAACGAGCAATCGCCTCACCGCTCTCGGGAAACCCTAGAGACACCCAGAAAACTTGATCTGGCGAAGAAGAAGACGACAACATAGATCGTGAAGGACATGAGTTCTCGGTAAGGAAAGATAGGCGATCGTTAATGATCGCTATCTCTTTCTTACTAAGAAGGGGGAGAGAAACAGAGGCTGAAGATGCGGAATATATAACAGAAGGTGAGGGACACACCGGGACGACGAAAACACTAATGGACGAGAGCAATGTAGTGTCACACAAGATTCATGACACCAGTTCTTATGTGATCTTTACCAACGCCGAGCTGTCATCAAATTGACAGCCTTGCATAAAAGGTAAAGGCCAGCCACCGAAGCACCGACTGCCGTCATACGGAAGTGCCAACATAGTGAGACAATTTCCTAGGTAGGCCGTATAAAGGTCCAAAATATGAACCGCTAAATGTTTACAACTAGGAAACCACCCAACTAGTGTTGTCCACACCCAATATATCCACCCAAAAAGCAAGCTAAAGCCCGAAAACCATGAGCACAAAATACCGATCGCAAACGACACTAAGCAGGCCTCATTACGACTCAATAAACCAACCATCCCGGTGTCCACTATAACCTCTACTGACAAGCCCGATCCAAACAAGAAACAGAAGCCAACCAGAGCGCGATCCAAGAAGGGAAGCGAAAGCCGACAGATGCGAAAAGAAACCAACAAGGCAAGGTTGTCAAAACGAAGCACTACCCATGTTACGTAATGGTCGTTAGCAAGAAACAAAGCCCGACCAGATAGGCAACACCCACAAAAAGAACCAAACGTGCCCGCATGATCCAATCTTTTTAATTTATGTTTTACTATTTTTCTACTAGTTGTTTTTAATTTTGAATGTTTATGTAAAAAAATATCAGCTTACGATGTTTAAAGAAAATTACGTAGAATTTGTCGACAGTCTTGATTTACTAAATCGACAAGCTCGATTTTAATGTTAGGTTTTTATTATATCATTTATTTCTTGTTTCAATTTGACGAAAAATTTGTTGTTCTTTTCAATATTCATGACTGCATCCTTTTATTCAATTTCTATGTTCAATTTTTCTTTTTACACTTTTCTTTTTGCCTTGACGAACATGATAATGATTTTGGTTTTCTTATTTATTGCAGAAGTTAACTGAATTTAGTTATAAGCTTCTTAGAACTTGAAATAAAGCATAGGCACAAATCACTTAATTTTGCTGGAATGCACGTTTTATAAACATCGCCAACATGGCCGTCCGGAGTTCGGTGAAAAAGTATTATAAATTCCCAATAACCTGCGCCTCTCCCTTATATTAACAACGCTCACGTTAGCATCTTCCCTAAACTTCCTCGTCAATTTCACGTCCTCTCAATCAAAAATTAACGCTAATAATCGTCGTCGGCGGGTATTACATCTCCCAATTCGACAGATCCCTTTTCTCCTCACGTGATTAGAAACCCGAATCTCCTTTGCGTTTTCATGCACTGACGCGTACTATCTAGCGACTGCTTTTGTGGCCATGTCGAGCAACGTCGAATCGGACGCAAGACGGTGCGATATCGTCAAAGTGCGTAGAGATGCGCTTGCTGCTTGCATGACTTGCCCGCTTTGTAAAAAGATTCTCCAAGATGCTACGACCATCTGCGAATGTTTGCATACCTGTGAGTAGTTAGTATTATGATAATATTATTGTTATTTACGTTGTTTAAATTTTGCTTTGGCGTGATTTTATGTTACAAGAATTTGCGTTCGTCAAAATTTTATCTTGTTGCGTATTTTATTGTTTTCGTAGTTTGATTTTATGGTTGGAAGTTGTCGTTTTTAGAAGTTGATTAGTTTGGAATGTGCAGGTATGGGTTTATCGCGTTTGAGTATGTGCTAAAGATTATTGTTTGATCAGCCAAAATTAGTTCGCTTAAAATCATATCCACTTCTGTGATTTTGATAACTTAAATTCTTTGCTCTTTTGAACCAAGATATTGCTCCGGTTTATTGAGACATTAATATGACAGTGTCAGATTTTGTTCTTGGTAACGTTATAAGTTATAGCTAACTTCCTTGCGATATTGCATGCAGAGTTGACTTAAGGTTTATTTGCTGTAAGTTTCATCGTAACATTTTTCAGCACTCACATGCGAGCTTTCCTCCTCCCTTTTCCACGTTCTGGTCTGACGTACACTGAACATAAATTTATGAAGTATAAGCATTTACTTCAAACTTTTCATTATCTTAATAACCATACAAAGATAATACGTGGATGATAAAAAAGTTACTTACATTATTTAAAACAGAAACTAATAATTAGAAAATCATAATGACACTATTTATTTTCGTGTAATATAAAGCAATATACATTTTCTATAATCATACTGGAATATAGACATTTTAGTCTATGACCACCTTTTTTGAATGTATTAAATGCAGACCATTTATGAATTAAGTTCACCAATTTTCATTTGCTTCTATCAATTCTTCATCAACGTGTTGTTGTGTTTCTGCTAGAGATGTAGTTCTAGGGAGCTCTTTGTTTCAATGTATGATCTATCTTTTTCAAATAATCAAATAATATGCGATATGAATCTCACCTAAAGTCCATCAAGTTCGCTCATGAAGTCGATCCCTTTTCTCCTCACGTGATTAGAAACCCGAATCTCCTTTGCGTTTTCATGCACTGACGCGTACTATCTAGCGACTGCTTTTGTGGCCATGTCGAGCAACGTCGAATCGGACGCAAGACGGTGCGATATCGTCAAAGTGCGTAGAGATGCGCTTGCTGCTTGCATGACTTGCCCGCTTTGTAAAAAGATTCTCCAAGATGCTACGACCATCTGCGAATGTTTGCATACCTGTGAGTAGTTAGTATTATGATAATATTATTGTTATTTACGTTGTTTAAATTTTGCTTTGGCGTGATTTTATGTTACAAGAATTTGCGTTCGTCAAAATTTTATCTTGTTGCGTATTTTATTGTTTTCGTAGTTTGATTTTATGGTTGGAAGTTGTCGTTTTTAGAAGTTGATTAGTTTGGAATGTGCAGGTATGGGTTTATCGCGTTTGAGTATGTGCTAAAGATTATTGTTTGATCAGCCAAAATTAGTTCGCTTAAAATCATATCCACTTCTGTGATTTTGATAACTTAAATTCTTTGCTCTTTTGAACCAAGATATTGCTCCGGTTTATTGAGACATTAATATGACAGTGTCAGATTTTGTTCTTGGTAACGTTATAAGTTATAGCTAACTTCCTTGCGATATTGCATGCAGAGTCGACTTAAGGTTTATTTGCTGTAAGTTTCATCGTAACATTTTTCAGCACTCACATGCGAGCTTTCCTCCTCCCTTTTCCACGTTCTGGTCTGACGTACACTGAACATAAATTTATGAAGTATAAGCATTTACTTCAAACTTTTCATTATCTTAATAACCATACAAAGATAATACGTGGATGATAAAAAAGTTACTTACATTATTTAAAACAGAAACTAATAATTAGAAAATCATAATGACACTATTTATTTTCGTGTAATATAAAGCAATATACATTTTCTATAATCATACTGGAATATAGACATTTTAGTCTATGACCACCTTTTTTGAATGTATTAAATGCAGACCATTTATGAATTAAGTTCACCAATTTTCATTTGCTTCTATCAATTCTTCATCAACGTGTTGTTGTGTTTCTGCTAGAGATGTAGTTCTAGGGAGCTCTTTGTTTCAATGTATGATCTATCTTTTTCAAATAATCAAATAATATGCGATATGAATCTCACCTAAAGTCCATCAAGTTCGCTCATGAAGTTCATTCACTTCAAGTTTTCTTTAACATTCATTCACTTTATGTTATTTGTCTTTTAAGATGGTGTAGCTAACTCTTTCTTTGTTTTTCCTGCTCTAAACTTTCTGGCAATTGTAATCCTTTGTTAATTATTCAGATTTATCAACAATCCAGTTTGAAATTTCAAAATAAAGTACTGTTTTTTTTGTAAATTTAAAACTTACAAACAGTAATAATGTTATTTCATTTTAAAATGCAATATAACGTGTACATTTTTAAAAGTATCAATTATCAAATGATACTCACATATACATTTTGATACTTACACACTCGAGTTCAATGGCATGCCCTACACACATCAAAATAAACATAATTAGTACCAACAATGCGTGTTCCATGCTTGCAGGTGAACAAAATTAGTTTGTACAATATGTGCTTCTTTTGATTGCATCGTTGTATCAAACATAGATACAGTAACTTATCCAGTTACACTTCAAATACACTCAATATTATCAGTTCACATAATGTCATTATGATATACAAAACTGACGCTGTCTCTTGCTAAAACAACAGGTGTGACAAGAACAAGATTTGGGCTGTTAATGAAACATGATAGCTTATTTTTACTTTATTTTTGATTTTGTAAAATTGGTCATAATTTTTCTTGCTTCAAAATTAATGTTTGAACTTTGTGTATTTTCCATGAATAGGTAAAGGAAATTGAGATGTATGCTTTGTTTCCGCACAAGTAATAATAGCGAAAATCTCAATTGTAGTCTGCAACACTGATAGCTTACCACTCAAATTCCAAACCCAAATTTAGTTTCAAAGGAGAACCACATAATATTACATTTGTTCAATAAAAGTTCTAAAAGGAGTTAATGTTAAATAAGTAGATTGTCTATGAATGAGTACTGGTAATAAATTCCACGAGGGAAGTAATGGATTAAGGACTTTCCTAGTCAAAGTTTCTACAAACAAATCCTTGTCAACTTTATATAACTTAGTCATAACATTTTTTGTTGAGAAAATAAGCTACAAACTACTTTGCCTTCAATCCGCTCAATATATGATCCAATGTTATTTTATACAAACTCATCATCAAGGGTTAAATTCCAAAGCGGATATAAAATTGTTCCACAAATAAATACTTGCATACGCCATGACAAATGGTTTGAAGTTTAACTTTATACACTAGCTCCCTATTTTTGATGTTGTTATTAAAAAAATCCATGCAGCAGTGAATGTGTAAATAAGGTCTCTATCCTTTTGAATTAGAAAACGCAAACTAGTTTGCAGTTTTTTGGTGAAAATTGCAAATTAACCTGCGCTTTTTACAAGATTTTTCAAATTTTGAAAAATCAGTTTTTTTTTTAATTCATAAGTAATAATTAATGACTGTTATTTAAGTATAATTTTATGAAATAACGGGAGTTTTTCACCATTATCGAATTTTAAAGAATTATGTTGTGGAGTGGGCGCTTTATGCGGAAACAGTTTACCCACCAGGATTTTATTCACTCAATTACTTAAAGATAATTTTGATTGAAAACAAACACAGACAAAATATTACACCCAACCACCATCCTTATTTATTCACAAAAACGAATTTTGTTTACATCTATGGAATAAACTCAAAATAAACAAAATACAACTGAACCAATAATCTAATTGAGAAAAGGAAAGAATATCTGTATGACTACAGATATTGTTGGAGAAGGAGAACAATGAAGAATGACGACAAACCCTGCGTCTTTCAACAGTAAATATAAATAGCTTCTCTCAGCCATAACAAATGCTTTGAAGTCTAATTTCACATGAACCAAGGTAGTAAAATGGTATTGTAAATATATATAGTTCTAATACAAATGAGAAATGATATAACTGAAATCAAATTTATAATCACTAAGCATTGAGAAAAGTTCAGCTCTATTAAATCTAAGTATGTGACGTATGTCGAAACTGCTCATATTGCTTAGACTGGTATATGCAGGTTGAAACCGTGGCAATTAGGTCAGGGTATCTCATATTGCTTGTCATAGGTATGGAAAGGTCATTTGATTGCTCAGTTTGTCCTTTTGCTGGTTGAGTGAAGCCATGGAAACTCGAATTAGAGATGACTATCTAAATGACAAAGCATCGAAGAAGAAGGTGCCATGGAAATTAAATTTGTACCAGGCACATATTTGGGTTTTCAACGAATTCAAGGAGTAAAGGATGGAGAAAAACCAAACGTGTATGTTTTTTCAAGGAGCGGGGAGAGAATAACAGAGCGAAATTTTAGAGAAAAGAAAGAGATAGGAGAAAACATATGGAAGAGTAAAAAGACAATATTTTTTCTTTTACTTCACGCCTTTAAATTTTCCTGGCCTACAGTAAAACAAACATCAGACAGTCAGTTTGATTATCTGATCACATTACATAATTTATTATTATGATTACTTTCTATATATTATCTAACTAAAACTTTTATAAACAATGAATTAAATGTTATGATCCTTTTGCTAGAAGATTGATGAAGCGTAAGTAACAAGTAATCTATATGACTTTTTATTTTACTTTATTTATTTATTTATTTATTTTTGTGAACAAGCCAATGCTTTGAAAGCAAAATTCATTTTGACTACGGTGCAATTGATAATGTCATTCGCTTCTAAAGGATAACACAATAATCATTCGAATATGCGCACCCAAAGCCGAAGGATAATGAGATATGTAGGAACTTTGCCTAACTTTTTGGTGTATTTGCAAACTATTTACACGAGAATTACTTAAAGGGTGATTTCATGAGGAAAGAATGGAGAATAATTTCACATAGATGTATTTGGAATAGACTTTAGCTTTTCTATCTTCTCATACAGATGTATGTGGAATAGAGTTAATTTTTCCATTTCTTCTCTCAAGCTAATCAAGTCAATATATATGCATCTTAAGGAAACAATTGCAGAATGCAAAATGTCAAGAAGGCACAGAAAAAAAAAAAAAAAAAACCAGTTTTATATGTTTAAATAAATTTTATTGTAGCGATCTACTAATCCCCCACTAACCAGAAGAAAAATTCAAGGAGGAATGATATGGTGGAAAGGAAAGTTTCAGAATCTTTCGATTGTTGAGATATAAAGAAGCAATGATATAACTTAACCTAAGTAGTGGATTTCTCTTGAACTGTAAAGATTTGAGTTAAATAATGATGCTACACAATACAATTCTTATTTCTGTCGGTCCTGCGATATATAATAAATATGCACCATGCACTTTAGGAACTCACAAATGCTTTATAATGTTCAAATATCTCATAGAAGGTGATCCACCTTCATACTCTAGTACGTGAATTTGTCAAGGGCCCTTTTAGCACCATTACATATGACTTTGGACTTATTAAGAGCAAAAGGCTCAATCTTAAAATAATCAACAAAATCCATATCACCTCTCTTTAGTATTACTAATATTATTTGTAGGTCAAACCAATGAGATTCATCACATGTATCCCAAAAGCATTAAAAATACTGATGTGGGATTTAGCATTAGCAAAATCACACAAATTAAGATAAATCAGCAATATCCACCAGCTGTGACTTGTGAAGCGACATTAAAACTGATTATGAATTATATAAGAACAAAAAAGCTAAGTCAATGATCAAATACTTGAATCCATCAAGTGCGTCTCAAAATGCCTAAAACACTGAATTCGACGAGAGCAACAAAATACTCAACTGTGAATCAAATAGCAGAATCGATTTAGTGCATGTCAAAGAGTATCACCAAAATTGACTATTAATTTATCATTTTGGTAAGAGACATAAAGCTTAAATCAAAAGAACTCATCAAATGCGATAACTTGAGCACTGCTAAGACTATGCATTCAATATGAGCTTAAAGTTCAAAATTATGATTACCACAACCATCATGATTGATTGTGGACTAGTAAGTGCATGTAGCTCAACAACATAGATAATTGAATGGGAAGAGTAATCATATAGTTTAATTAGACCTCAAATTGGTATTCCTGTGATTTTTTCGTCTCTAGACCCAACACCATTTCCTTTTGAAGGATTAAATATTACTTTCCTTGATAACCCTTTCTTTAATGAATGCATTAATTTCCCTCTACTCTTACATATTCAAATGAGATGAGTACGCCCGACAATTCTTAGTTACTAAGAGTCTAACATGGAATTATCTTTTCGTTATATTATATATGCGATTCTAGCAATTCCAATGTTCATCAATGAGGTTTTGAGTGTCCCTGCTCACGACAAGGATCTATTATAATTCATCCAGGGCATGGTGTTTTCTGTAATTTTAGCACGTATATCCCTTGGCATGCTAGGTTTCTAATTTCATTTAGATGTATGCTTGAATCACAAAGAAATATTGTATGTGTCACAACAAAACAATCAATTCTTTTTTCTAGCTATGGTGAGATTAACCGAAGGAAAAAATAGTTTTTTTTTTCTTTTTTTTCTGATAGCAGTACTCCTCACAATGGGGGATAAGAAGTCTCTATCTCATCCATTACATCCAAATTTGTATTGAAAAAGTGTATATCGACATAACGACATAAAATTACACAGTGACATTAGTATATATGCAAAAGACAGATGTTTTAGGTGCAATTTTGTTTTTATAAAGTTCGGTAGATCCACCGTGGCTTGGCACACCTAATTTTTAGAAATTTCAAGTGTGGACTATTCCGTTATTAGTAAGGAATGCAATCCAAGTTTTTTCCAAGGAAATCACTTGAGCATGAGTTCTTGACATATAACCTAAACCTAGCATACCTTGATATTAATGCTCATTTTTTAATGGTTGATTACATTCAATGTACTTTCAACGTGTTTGCGTTTTATTGATTAATATTACAAATGTATGAATATACAAACTAATACTAACTCAATATATGTACAAAGACAATGAGTATATCCAATACATCAACACTATGTTAGTTTATGTCATTCTCCTACTTGCATATATTACTCACAAGGTATGTACTTGTATAATATAACATGTTAAAGGTAAAGAGTTATAATTAACATTTATAGGTATATGCAAACAAGTACAACTTGTTTTCAAACGTAAACCAGAGTATCCACATACATATCATACAACGTGTTCACCTTTTCGAATAAATTTTCTTTTTCATACATATATTTAGGATAAATACTCCCGATACATAAACAATATTTATCGATTATACAATTTCTCCAAATAAGTAGGTACTTTTTATGGAGTAATAAGATCGGATAACACAGTTGATCTTACTTGCGCGCTTTGCGACCAACACTTGGGAAATAAAAATATTTTACTCTTCAACTGCTGATACTCTAAAAAAATTGGAAGCACGTCAGCACTTAGCTGCAATTAACAAGCTCAACCTATAATATTCATGAAATTTTCAAGCGTGCTTCAACAAGTAACACCAAAAATTCGTTGAAGACTATAATTATGGAGGTAGCTATGACTTCTACAATTTGGAATGTATGGAATGAAAGCAATAATTGAATTTTTTATAGGAATCAGAGCACCATGCCAAGTTTGCATCTTCTAGACATCATGCGAAGCTACATATTGCCTAATCAAACGAAACTTAACATAAGCACTTCTCTGGAAATGAGCAGCTTGTCGCGAGCTTTGGGCTCACCTGCTGGTGATTGTAGCATCGTCACTAGAGAGGATGGTAGTAACTAAGAGGCTTCATTTTGCTTGCAATAATTTCGATAGAAGAAAACTTATGGATTGAAGAGATGACACAACATTTAGGTGATTTGGGAAAGACGGAGTGAATTGGAAAATTGATTTTGGTGTGTGTTTATCCTACTGCTTTGAACTAAAGTTTCATTATCACCATACTTGTATTTATTGTTGTACTGTTGTAACTGTCTACGTTGATTTGTTAAGGGTTGTCATATGAGTGTTTTTGAGTGTCGATCCTGCAGTACTCCTGCACCTATGTAGCACACTAGCATAGATTTGTAATTCTCTTAGTAAATAAAGTATCATTATTCAACAAGCACTATTTGTCCACGTGGTTAGGCGTTTTGACAATTGTGCAGGAGTTCATAGGTTTGAAACTTGCGTAGCGTGATTCGAACAGACATTGACAAATAATATGTTTATTATCTAAGACTTGTGTATAAGTACCTTTTTTTAAGAGTACCATTATTTCATAAAAAAGGTAAATATTTTCTCTTATGGAAATCATAATGTTCTCATGATTATTTACATACATCCTAAGACAGTGAAATCCATGTTATACTTATTTTTTTTTAGATACTTCTAAGTATTTATAAGCATACATG